>OX336389.2:185603607-186294865 GCA_946902985.2 Meconema thalassinum
AAATCAACCCTCAGCAAGCGTTGTGACACTGCAACATAACAGGTGTTTCTGAGGTCTGGGGGACCCATTATGTTTAAGGCTGAATAAGGTATAAATATTCTGAAAATTGCCATTCCATCGACACTGTTGGGTTTAATTACTATTAATTCCCATCATTCATCCTAATTTCACTCAGAAATAATTCCATAGGTCAGTAATTACACATTTTTTTAAAAATCTCGCAGTTTATGTCCACTTCAACTGAAAATATAAAATATATTCAAATGAACTGCTTAAAGGCTTGCATCATATTCCAAATCGTATGATACCAATATCCATAAAGGTCACAATATTGAAATCATGTCTTTTTTTTTTTTTTTCAGGAAACAAAGTTATGTGGAAACCAGAAGATTTTACATTTTAAATACTTTTGAAAGTTATTTTACGTATTCATTCAAACAAGTACTTGGACAAGTTTAAATATCTCCCATCCATAACATTAAGATGAAATGTGTAAGACTATTTGTTCTCCATTCACCTCATTCGAAAGCCAAAATATCCTTCTAATTTGAACATCATTTATAAAACACACAACCGTGTACTGTATGAAAAGAAAAGAAAAATCCTCTACGCCGCTGGTGCTTTCATACTAGGCCTACACCATTAACACATAATCAAAAGAAGCACTTCGAATGCTAAACTTTGATGGTCCAGGTTTAGCCAGTTATCACATCAAAACGATCTTAGTACAACAAAAAAAGATACGAGCCTTACAGTAGTCGTATATGATGTGTAACATCTGACATGTTATCCTACTAGTATACTACACAGCTTGGACATTCTTAAAATGTTAATTTACGCTCCATTTTCAGACTGGTACTATGATGAATGTATAGATTGAATTGGAGATATGCTACTGTCACACTTTTGGCGCAGCGGTCATGCTGTTAGTCTCTCACCAAGGTAGACCGGGTTTGATTCCCGGTTAATTCATGTGAGATTTTCGAATTGAAATGCCATGTCCTGTGGTACGCATTCCACGTAAAAGGGAGGTACCGTGGATCATGATTGTGAGATTAACGGTCACGCAAAACTACAAGCTTCCTTCCTTCCTTAATAATTCATAATAACAAAGTGACACACAACGTCGAATGTACTCTCAAATACTGTGAGCACACTCCTCAGTAACTACTGTATATCATTCATTATTTTCAAGACTCTCATACAATTCGTCGTAAACAATCAAAACATGCCTTCCTACAATCATGAAATGACCTAGTCTCAGCTTTTATTCCACTCATATAACAACATTCTGTTATGCATTTAATATTTGACTAGCCTATTCAACCACAGCTTGACAATAATGCCGCTTACTTAAATGTCATTTGTCGTCTTTGTCCAACCCATGTGATGTTCAACCTTGAACGTGAAGCTTCATAAACTGCTCAATGACAAATGAAAGTCGGTGAAACATTTGCCACTGTGCTCGTCAAACCAGTGCCTGCTAAATGCACTGCCTACTGTATTACCATAATATTCTCGCGCTACAGAGCACACACTGCCTTGTTTCCAATATACACATTTTCAATTGTTATTGTAAAAGGGAGTGTTTTACAGATATTGTAGTTTATAATACGGAACTCATTTTATTAGATGATTTGTAGCTTCCACCAGCACTAGCCTAAATAAAGAATACGATATGGATCAACTAGATTAATAGACGCGACACCGCTCATAACCTTAAATTCCTTATAAACAGGTCCTCTTCATTCACATACCAACACGTAATTTCATACCGGGTGAGTTAGCCGTGGTGGTTACGGCATGACTGATGGCAGTCGCTCACATCCGGGAGGCGAGGAGGTTCGAATCCCCCCGCCGGCAACCTTGAAGATGGTCTTCTGTGGTTTCCCATCTTCCTTCCAGGCAAATGCCTGGGTTGGTCCCTAACTATAGGCCACAGCCGCTACCTTCCAACTCTTCGTCCTTACATTCCAACTTCCCTCCTTCCCTCCCCAACGGTACTTGTAGCTCACCCATTGGGTGTCCGTCTCGAAGCAGCTACAAAACTGGCGAGCCGAACATGTCCTCGGACACTCCCGGCACTAAAAGCCATACACTAAAAAAAAAAAAAAAAAAAACCTAATTTCATATGGATTCTGTTAAAATGAGTCATACTGATATGATAAATATCGTTTAAAATGATAATCTGGTAGCTGGATCGATCGATCGAGCGGGCAGTGCATACTTCCGTTTTCCACCATTGCCAGCTAGTTCACTTCCGTCCGATTGATAGAGCGGGCAGTGCATACTTCCGTTGTCCACCACTGCCAGCTAGTACACTTCCGTTTGATCGATCGAGCGGGCAGTGCATACTTCCGTTGTCCACCACTGCCAGCTAGTACACTTCCGTTTGATCGATTGAGCGGGCAGTGCATACTCCCGTTGGATCCACCACTGCCAGCTCGATAGTTCCGATCCACTTCCGTCCCCAATTTTCAAAATCACTCCCACAAAACTATCCAGCAACCGAGCGGAAAGATGTTACACATCAAAAAGGCAAGTCTCACCAGTGCAAAAGAATTACGTGAGGTCCAGCAGACCACTCAAGTTATGTACTTAGTACAACAGATCGAAACAGCTGCTTGCAACTATCTTTGTAGCATGAATGCACTAAGAAGACAAAACTCATCTCAGAAAAGGAGAGGCAATAGGCGAGCAAAATGAATGAGGGTAGTCCCAAGGACCTCTCAACGCTTGTTGTGGGTTAAATAAGCCAGCATTGGTGAACCGATACTGTACATTATTTGTAAAGTTTCCGGCATTCATTTCTTAAAAATTCTTAACTAATTAATTATTTACACCATTTCTGCTAAATATAATTTATACATTCATGCTAACCAAACTAGCGATACATTTCAAAATTTAGATACCAAGTTTCACAAGAAAAATGTTTTGAAAATTGCAATCAATTTATTCTGTGTAGCTTTAAATTTCCTTTATCATTTTGACCTACTTGACAAAATGATGCAAAAAATAGTATTTCTGGGGTATATAATTCTTAGTGTTGAAATGTATGCTTCTTATGTTAAAAGATTAAATTTAGCAACCAGACTGCAGACATAAAATATAAACAGGATTTCACCTTGTGATTATGAAAGCCCAGTGCTTGTAAAAGGGATACTATACACATCAATTTCAGAAATAAATTTACTTTCCAGTATTTTTGAAAAAGACATTTCTGACTAGGATCATCTTTGTAACATTTGAATTTTGCTGTTCAAATTAATCGTTTATGAACAAAACGAGCATAATTATATTATATTATATTATGCCATAGGCTAGATACCAAACAATCGTCCACTGCTGCCGGATATACTTCGGAATTCGTGGTTCGAGTAATTAATACGAGTGGACCAGTACCAAACCACCAAAAAGAGGACCACATGATAGCGCCTTATCCACCAATTTTCTATGTGAAATAAATGCACTCCTGTAAGTAATGCCCGCTCAGCATTCGCCGCGGTCATGCACGCCCGTTGGAATTTCATAGCGTATTAAGTGATTTGTCATTCCACATTATGCTATTTCATTATTCTTCTATCCACAGTCAACGTGATTTCCACCATTGTTCTCCATGACATGCGTTCATTTTTGTAATCCTTGGTATATGTGCTGCAACTCGCCAATGGAATCAAAGTGAAATAACTTCTGAACGAATGGTACCAGAACTGGCAACACTTTCACATGCCAGTCATGTGGCTGTTTTTTAACGGAGATTGTTGGTTGTACATCACACGTTTAAGGCATCAACTGTGTCTATTTGTGAATTGTCTTGGATCCACTGGTCGACACTGTGGCTTCTACTGTATAGAACTCTGGCGATTTCGTTTGAAAGTGGTATCTGAAACGTAAGAAAAAGCTCTAATATGATATGACTGAATCAATGAGATTGGATGCCCATTTTACCATCATTTAGGTATCGCCTTACGTCCATTTCAGTTCCTGTACTCATCTCCAAATACTTATTTACACCAGGTTCTTTTGGTCATACATAGACTTAACAATATGCTTCATTGGCGTATGGGATCTAATAACTTTCCTTTCTGTTGGTGTCTTGCATTAATCGCAATGCACTCGTATATAAAGAAAAAATAACTTATTGTTTTAAAAAGAGATTCTAGAACAACAAATGTATTCACAATATACTCACTGCGTGAAATCCATTGAGACTGTTCGATATCAATACCTCACACAAGGTCATTGAATTCACCGTAATATTGTGTATTCAGAACATTGCAATGGACTTAACTACTGGAAGCTTTCAGTCTTTGGAGAACCCATACGGTAGAGTTGAGACTGTTTGCGTCATTAGCGTTATTATCTGTGGTTACCACCATCCAATTTGGCTAATTATTCGTCAGTGAGCAACTGAGTCCTTGTTTGCGGGAAGACGTAATTATGTGTGTGACGGTTTGACCGTGCAGTATCATTGGTAGTTTTGAATGCGTTGTAGATAATGTTGCAGCACTTTAAGTTGGAGAATACTGTAGAAGAGCAGTCTTACACAATCGAAAGCATAACTTATCTGTAGTGGTTGCTAGGACAGTACGGTCATCAGTACGAGGTAACTAAGTCCTCCGTTATTATTACATAGCCTATGTCGCGGGTAACTAGTGAACGATAGATATGGAAAGGAAAAGACAAAGGACTATCCCAGTTATTAAAAGCGAAACTGATGATAAAGTATATACATGTTGTATATTACGCAGGTCCGTATAATTGCATAGGATTTATCATTGATTTCTGAGAGAATTTGGCATGCTCAAGAAGAGGACAATTCTGAAAACTTTCCATCACATTAGTTTCATTTTGCAAAAGTTGTAATTTGCGCGTGTATAGTTGCTGAATTTTTAATGGAACAAAAATGGTGTGAAAATGCAGATGATTAGAGCTCATAATCTCTACGGAAATATTAAGTATATAATACCATTAGGTTCCAAAGTATAGATGTGAATTTCCATGTTTATTCTTCAATAATTTCGTGCGTATTATGTATCTTTGTATATTGCCTGCATATGATGCTAGGGCAATTCTCCACACTACAGTACATCTGATGATTTTAACTGCTTAGTTAACATCAAAAGATACTAATGGGCCATTAAAATGAAAACTTAAAGTACGCAATTCTTTCTTTCAGGCACTTCTTTATAGCCTACATTCGATTTTTGAAAAAATGAGAGAATACTTACGAGATTTACGAGGGCCAAAAATCCGTGTGCGTGTGTGTGTGTGTGTGTGTGTGTGTGCAAGTCTGTCAACCCAGTAACAATTCAAACACGAAGAAACCGAATTGAACAAAATTAGGTGGAGTAAAAGCACTAGCATAGGACATCTCAGAGTCGTGGCTTAAATCGCCGCCATCTTAACCTAAGCAAAATGGCGTCCACCCAAATATTCCAAGTTGAAGTCAAATAACGACTAAACTAATCATTGGATTTGTATCAAATATTAAAACAAGCAGTTCCGGGAAGAACAGTAGTCTATAGGCAATTTTCATATATCCCATTGGTCTTTTCCGTTAAACTTCTCCTACCTATTTAAACGATTTTCCATGTGACAGGCCTATACTAGATAGCTCTTGTTTCACAACCTAGGTCTTCACCAAAACCATTACTATGATAAGTTATGTGCTAGAATATATAATCTCAACATCGGTGATTAAGACTCCTCCCGCGAGGAGGTATCTTTCTGTGACGAACCAATGGTATTAATTGTTCGAAGAAACAAATTCACGGCTTCTATGAGTACCAAAATAGCACATTATGCAACAAGCCTATAATGGCAATAATTAAGACACGAGTATGTTTATAAAACGAGCGTAGCGAGTTTTATAATTTCCGTACGAGTGTCTTAATTACCATTATTGGCGAGTTGCATACGACTGTTTATGTTCGACGATAATTATAACTATTTTATGTTCGAACATAAATATTCATAAATATCTGTCGAGATTTCATCAGTTTTATGTACTGAACAGAGCGCATGGGACGCAGAGAATACCTTGTATTTGACCATGGCCTCCTGGAATACCTCACTATGACACTCGCCACGCAGTGAAATTGAAAAGAGGGGGGCACGGAAGAGAGTGCAGGTGCGATGCTATCCTCACCTAATTGGTCACACAACTGTTTTTTGAGCTCTGATTGGTGGGAGAAACTGTATGATAATGAAAACTTGTACTATTATGAGCCTCATTACAGTACAGTTTTCTGACATATAATATTCACATTTCGCCAGGGTCGAACATAAAGAAAGCTACAGAATTGAGTGACCTTATATGGTCATTATTATCATAGCTCATCATACGAATCAACTTCTCAATCGTCTGAATGAGATGTGAGAAATAAACAAGTAGTTCCGTGTAGAACTATATAGCCTATTTTCATATATCCCATTTAGTTTAATCGCCTCTATCGACATAGGCCTACAAAATTTCAGTTTGAATGCTGTAATAGGTTCCTAGATACTGAGAACCGTCTAAATATTTCGGATGGTTGCCACGTTTGATTTGCATATATGTAGGACTTGAAGTTAAGTACTATTACATGAAGATTATTGTGTAATTCAATCGCATGATTGGGACACAAAAAATGAAAATCAGACTTTAAAATTTCGCACAGCTGCCATGTTGTGGTAATGAAAACAATTGAAATAAATTACATGCCAGTGGATTAAAATGTGTATAAGCATTTACCGTATCAAGTTCTACAGCGCTCGGTCTGTTAAATAGCGAGAAATGTCAATTTCAATATTTATATTTCGCGTCGCCACCATTTTGGAATTATGCTCACCAGAATATTGAAAGTCGCAGAAGTGATCTTATGTTCATAGCATCTATGAACAGCCTGGCTGCGTGGCTCAGGGGTAACGTTCTCGCTTGCTGGGCCCAAGGTTGCAGGTTCGTATCCTGGCGCAGTCAGGTGGCATTTGAGGGTGCGCAAATGCGAGGGAGCCGTGTCAGTAGATTTACTGGCACGTTAAAGATCCCCTTCGGGGCAAAATTCCGGCACCCCGGCGTCTCTAAAAGCCAGAGTAGTTAAAAGGGACGTAAAACCAATAACATTATTATCATCTATGAACATGCAAAATTTCAGTTTGATTGCTATCATAGATTAGTAAATACTGAGAACCGTCAAAATATTTCGGTTGTTCGCCATGTTGGACTTTTATACAGTACATGTAACTTATGCCATAGAGTTATGTACTATTAGATGACGATTTTTGCTTAGGTTCATTATTCAAACGTTCACTTCGATCGCATAATTAATAGTGTACACAAGAAATAAAAACTTCATTTTTAAATTGCACACAGCCGCCATCTTGAAGTTATCTGAACAATTGAATTGAATTAGATGCCAGTGCATTAAAATGTGTATACACATTTACTGTACCATATTTCACTGCGCTTAGATGGTTACATCTCGAGAAAAATCTATTACAATGTTTCACCTTCGCTTGGGCGTCATGTTCTTTTTTATGTTACAGGTTTTTAGGAGTCTCATAGCTGAACTTTTAGTAGTACTCTTTATCACCCTACAAAATGTCCTGGTGGTATCAGTAATAGTTTCGGAGATATAGAATGCCGGTGAAATATTTCGCGCAGCCGCCATCTTGAGGTTATGTATATTAGATGCCAGTGCATTACAATGTGTTAAAACATTTGCTGTACCACGTTTCATTGCATTTGGATGGCTAAATCGCGAGAAATGTGTATTTGAAAATATAAATTTCGCTTCGCCGCCATGTTCGTTTTGTAGTTAGGTTTTTGAAAGTCTCATAGTTAACCTTATACGAGGCACGTCCAGAAAGTAAGTTCCGTTTGGTAATAAAATTAAATTGTGTACAGATACAGAAAAAATATTTATTGCACAACATTCTACACCTCTTAAACTACTTTTCCACATAACTGCCGAACTTTTTCAGGCATTTGTCATAGCGTGGCACAAGTTTTTGGATACCTTCTTCATAGAAGTTTGCCGCCGACCCGTAAACGAGAGTGAAGACACCCCTGTAAGATATCCTACTGTTTGGCCATCGCTGTTAGGCAAACTGCGTGCTTACCAGGAGAACTGCGTATGTTTAGGAGTTATCCTGACTTCATACGCAATTTGCCTAACAGTGGTGGCCAAACAGTAGGATATCTTACAGGGGTGTCTTCACTCTCGTTTACGGGTCGGCGGCAAACTTCTATGAAGAAGGTATCCAAAAACTTGTGCCACGCTATGACAAATGCCTGCAAAAGTTCGGCAGTTATGTGGAAAAGTAGTTTAAGAGGTGTAGAATGTTGTGCAATAAATAATATTTCTGTATCTGTACACAATTTAATTTTATTTCCCAACGGAACTTACTTTCTGGACGTGCCTCGTAGTAGTGCCCCTTATGACCGTTATTACAGGGTGATATCTGTAATAGTTTCGGAGATATAGAATAACGGTGAAATATTTCGCACAGCCGCCATCTTGAGATTATGTGAACAATTGAACAAAATTAGATGCCAATGCATTGCAATGTGCATAAACATTTGCTGCACCAAGTTTCATTGCGTTTGGATGGTTTAATCACGACTCTATTTGAAAGTTTCAACTTCGCTTGACAGCCATGTTCGTTTCGTAGTCAACAGGTTTATGAAAGTGTCATAGGCGGCCTTCTAGTAGTACCGCTTAGCACCGTACAAAAGTTCAGGGTGATATTAGTAATATTTTCGGGGATATAGAATGCTGCTGAAATGTTTCGCTCAGCCGCCATGTTGGATTGGTGAGTTATAATAAAATTTGAAGATCACGGTCAAGGTCGGCCAAAATAGTACTATGACCTTACCAAGTTTCATTGAAATTGCTCCAGCCGTTTAGAAGTTATTAGGGGGAAACTCACAGACACACAGGCATACATACGCACACACCTACACACACACGGACAAGAGGTGATCTCATAAGCCTATATTTTCATAAAATGAAAATAGGCTAAAACAATAGCCTACAGTTTAAAAACTCGAGCACACGTCATAATGATTTTTTGAAAAGAATTGAACATCATTAGATGTATTTACACTAAGCTCTGTGTAATGTTTCGCTGTTCAAAGTTCCATTGCACTCGGGCGATTAGATCGCTAAAATTGTTATTTTGAATAAGTGAAAATCCTTAGGATTCCTTGATGTTTTTATGTTTCTCAGGATTTTAAAAGTCACATATTTGTCCTACGTCAACAGTCCTCTTACAGCATGCAAAATTTTAGCTTAATGTCTTAAATAGTTTCAGAGAGATTGAGAAAGGGTGAAATGTATCGTATGGACGCCATGTTTGATTGTTTTATACTGTATATATGCTATAGAATTGTGTCCCAGTAGATGAAAATTATAATCATGGCTCTTTTTACCAACCTGCATTTCTATGTCTTGTTTAGGATAATTCGGTCGCGAGAAGAATCGAAGGAACTATTTAAATTTCGCGGCGCAGCAATGTTGGATTTGTATTCATCAGGTTATTGAAAGGACCTTAGATAAACTTATCTTATTAACCTCTATCTATATAAAAATCAATGTTACGTGATAGTTTGTGGGTCTGTCTGTGGGTATGTCTCCTATGCGTTCATATACCATTCATCCGATTGCGATGAAACTTGGATGAGACGTTGAGTACACACCAAGGATGGCTTCTGGCTTAGTAAATCCATTTTACAATAGGTAGCGCATGAGTACATTCAACAAATGAGTGACGACGCGCGAGCATTTCGACGAAGTCCCGTATTCGTTCCTAAACCATTCATCCGATTAAGATGAAACTTGGGTGAGATGTTGTGTACACTCCAGGGAAGTTTTTTGGCTTACTAAATCCACTTTACAATAGGCAGCGCACGAGTAGATCCAACAAATGAGCAACGACGTGCGAAGCGTTTCAACAAAGCCCAGTATAAGGTCATATACCATTCGTTCGATAGCAATGAAACTTTTGTGAGATGTTGTGGACACTAACGTGAAGGTTTCTAACTTAGTAAATATATTTCACAGTAGCTAGCGCAAAAGTAGATTCAACAAATGAGCGACAACACGCGAAGCGTTTCAACGAAGTCCCGTATGCATTCATATACCATTCGTCCTATAGCAATGAAACTTGGGTGAGATGTTGTGTGCACTTCAGGGAAGGATTCTGGCTTAGTAAATCCATTATACAATTGGTAGCGCACGAGTAGATTAACAAATGAGCGACGACGCGCGAAGCGTTTCAACAAAGTCCCGTATGCCTTCATATACCATTAATCCGATAGCGATGAATCTTTGGTGAGATGGTGTGTACACTGCAGGGAAGGTTTCTGGCTTAGTAGATCTATTATACAAAAGGTAGCGCACGAGTAGATTCAACAAATGGGCGACGACGCGCGAAGCATTTCAACAAAGTCCCGTATGCATTCATATACCATTCGTCCGATAGTGATGAAACGTTGGTGAATTGTTGTGTACACTCCAGGAAAGCTTTCTGGATTAGTAAATCCATTTTACAATAGGCAGCGCATGAGTAGATTTAACAAATGCGCGATGGCAGGCGAATTGTTTTAACAAAAGTCCCGTGTGCGTTAATATACCATTCTTCAGATTGTGATGACACTTTGGTGAATCGTTGACTACACTCCAGGGAAGGTTTCAGGCTAAGTAAATCCATTTTACAATAGGTAGCGCACGTGTAGATTCAACAAATGAGTGACGGCGAGCGAATCGTTTAAACAAAATCCTGTATGCGTCCATATACCATTCGTACGATTGTGATTACACTTTGGTGAATCGTTGAGTACCCTCCAGAGAAGGTTTCAGGCTTAGTAATTCAATTTTTCAATAGGTAGCGCACGTGCAGATTCAACAAATGAGTGACGGTGAGCGAATCGTTTAAACAAAATCCCGTATGCGTTCATATGCTATTCATCAAATTGCGATGAGCTTTGGTGAGTTGCTGTGCACGCTCCCACAAATGTTTCTAAATTAGTAAATCCATTTTATGATAGCTTAGAAGTAGTTTACGGAAATTGAAAAAAAAATATTTTGGAACCAAAAGCACTTCAAGAAACAAAATTACAACGCCAACACTTTCTTTGATTGGCATTGCAACGCATGCCGGGTACAGCTTGTCTGTATATATAAAAATCAACGTTACGTGATAGTTTGTGGGTCTGTCTGTGGGTATGTCTCCTATGCGTTCATATACCAATCATCCGATTGCGATAAAACTTGGATGAGACATGGAGTACACACCAAGGATGGTTTCTGGCTTAGTAAATCCATTTTACAATAGGTAGCGCACGTGTAGATTCAACAAATGAGTGTCGGCGAGCGAATCGTTTAAACAAAATCCCGTATGCGTCCATATACCATTCGTCCGATTGTGATGACACTTTGGTGAATCGTTGAGTACACCCCAGGGAAGGTTTCAGGCTTAGTATATCAATTTTACAAATGGTAGCGCACGTGCAGATTCAACAAATGAGTGACGACGCGCGAAGTGTTTCAACAAAATCACGTATGCGTTCATATACCATTCAGCAATTGCGATGAAACTCTGATGAGTTGTTGTGTATACTTAGTAAATCCATTTCACAGTAGGTAGCACACGAGTAGATTTAACAAATGAGTGACGGTGAGCGAATCGTTTAAACAAAAACCCGTATGCGTTCATATGCCATTCATCAGATTGCGCTGAAACTTTGGTGAGTTGTTGTGCACGCTCCCACGAATGTTTCTAAATTAGTAAATCCATTTTATGATAGCTTAGAGGTAGTTTACGGAAATTGAAAAAAACGCATGCCGGGTACAGCTTGTTAACATATAAAATTTCAGCTGGATTGCTGTGACAACTTCGCAGATACTGAGAAACGTCTAAACATTTCGGATGATCGCCATGCTCGATTGTTCTATATTTAAACCATATACAATTATACTCGTATCATTAGATGAAGATCATTTCATAGCTTCACAATTGAAAGATTCACTTCGTTTGATTAGGACACAAAATAAATTATTTCAACATTTTGCACAGCCGCCATCTTTAGGTTATTAAAGGAATTGATTAAAATTAGTTGCCAGAAGCTTAAATTATGTAGGCTATAATAGATTATGTGCCTTACAATGTTTCACTGGGTTCGGACGATTAAGTCGTGAGGAAATGACATTTTTTTTTATTTGCTTGGCCGCCATGATGGATTTGTAGATAACAGGATCTTCAGAGCCTATAAAAAATTTCAGGGTGATATTGGTAATATTTTCAGAGATATAGAATGCCGGAGAAATAATTCGCTTAGCCACCATGTTGGAGCCGATGAAGCGTATTGAAATTTGAAGAGGATGGTCGGGGTTGGACCGGATAGCACTATGTCGATACCGAGATTCATTGAAATCGCTTAAGCCGTTTAGATTTCATTTGGGTGAAACACACACATATACGCACACAAACACACACGGATAAGATGTGAACTCATAAGCCTATATTTTTTTGATATGATGAAAATAGGCTAAATATAATTATACCTCCATATGGGAAAGGTCTCGTGACCAAATGGCAGGGTTATCAGCAACGTAAAGCCAAGATGGTGGCTGTGTGAATCACGCAAGCATTATAATATATGATCCAGTGAATCAATGCCCATATTATTTGGCATTCAGATAGTTTTATATAGTTGTATACAAGGACTTTTTGTTGTCAACGTGATGGCAACATATGACTATATGTTTCACGCGGCGCCATCATAAACTTATAAAATACAAAGATAAATAACTCTCAACACTTTAAAGGCATTGAAACTACTATTAGTAACAAGGTAGGACCGTATATGTGGCCTTGTATCGCCATGGCAGCTGAAGACACACTCCATAATTTCAATATGGTGGCTGTGCCAAATATTGGAACATAATAATTGAAAACTCTGAATGAAACTGGATAAAAAGGCGAATGACGCCAAGCGACGAACATCATATAAGAGCTCTTACATGCGTTAGTTCGAAGATTATCACACTGAATATCGCGCACAGGGCTCTTCTAGAAATTTCGAAATACATTTCTTAACTTGCGGTTTCCTCGAACTATAATAACGAAATTTAGCAATTCAATAGAACCTTAAAAGTCGCTTTGTGTCCACAAAACAAACGACAAGTGATCCTGTAGATTCAATATAGCGGCTAGGCGTATTATTCAAGTATAGCCTACTAATTAGTAATTCAAAATTTTATTCGACAATTAAGGCGAAACCAAGTAAAAGAGGAGTATTATTCTGTATACGAGGCATCAGTAAGCAAAAAGCCAACTCCGTACAGCCCATGAAGGCCCTGGGAGTAGTGCAAGGTAGAGGCTTCCACCCTTTGTGACATCGGCACTAGATGGGATGGAGTTGTCAGCTCCACGCCCGACTGACTTTGCTCCTAGGAATTACCCTGGTACTCATTTCTAATGTAATTGCGGAATTGATAGGAAACTTAGTAAGAAAGAAGTAAATTGTAAGGACCTTACTGAATTAATCCATAAGAATAACACACTAAATTCATAATGAGGGGATGTCTGGCTGCGTGGCTCAGGGGTAACGTTCTCGCTTGCTGAGCCCAAGGTTGCAGGTTCGAAACCTGGCGCAGTCAGCTGGCATTTGAGGGTGCGCAAATGCGAGGGAGCCGTGTCAGTACATTTACTGGCACGTTAAAGATCCCCTTCGGGGCTAAATTCCGGCACCCCGGCGTCTCTAAAAGCCAGGGTAGTTAAAAGGGACGTAAAACCAATAACATTATAACATCATAATGAGGCAGCCATCTTGAATATATATAATATGGTAATTAATGCCTCAAAGTATTTTTAAAATACAACATTGAAAATTAGCAGTAATTTTTCACCTTTTAAGTGTCTTCCTATGAACAAGTCAAAAGACAAAAGACTTGAAAATTTATAATTAAGATATAATAGCACAATTAACGCGAAATTTAGTGAGAGTGGTGCACCATACATAAGACCTCACTACCATTACATAGCGTAATATGATCCCGAATTAAGCGTGCTGTGGTCTTATTAAAATTATGAAATATTCAAACAATGAATTATTCATATTTTAGAGGTACCACGTAACATATTAGTATTAATGTAGAACCACATATTGGCTTTCTATGCCAAAGGCAGGAGAACAACCCCGCCATATATTCAAGGTGTTGGCAGAGGATAATATTACTACTTCATAAACAACAAGTCGGAATCCCATTGTTCAGTTAATACTAGATTGCGTAAGAGTGTGTGGGGGGGCAACAGATATGATACCTCGCTTTCGTTCATCATAAGGCTATTACACTGCATATAGCCTATCACGTAGCTGCCATCTTGAATATGAAATGAAAATCCACAGCCTGCTTCCAGTTTCCGACCGGGTCAGGAATGGAATGAATGAAGCCCCCCATCTAGCGGCGAGGATATGAACTGTACCGGCTGCCGAGGCCTGACGCACTCCTCTGGGGCAATGATTAAATGAATGACAGATGAGATGAAATGATAGTGGAGAGTGTTGCTGGAATGAAACGTTGACAGGGAAAACCGGAGTACCCGGATAAAAACCTGTCTGCCTCCGTTTTGTCCAGCACAGATCTCACATGGAGTGATCGGGATTTGAACCACGGACCCAGCGGTAAGAGTCCGGCGTGCTGCCGCCTAAGCCACGGAGGCTATCTTGAATATATAAGACATTAATAATGACAATTTACTATTTATTACAGTTAAGACGACGAAACGCGACTAACATTTAGTATCACACAAAAGGCTGTCTCTTCAGAAGGCGCACGATAAACGGTTCCATACATTCAAGTAGGTGTATGAGCGTAATGGTCTGATGTTTCAGTCAATTCCTATAGATGAGAAAGCCAAATTTCAACGAAACTTTTCAAGTGGGGAGTCTTATATAGGTAACAACACTTCATGTTCATGACAAGTACAAAGTGTTATAACTATACCCATACATTAAAGAGAAAGTAGGCTATAAGTTCTATACAGAAAACAATTTGTTAACATGTGGTTCCCCGTGTTCCCTGTGGCAGTCGTGGAGCTCAGCACAAGCCTATTGAATTCACTGGTGCGTATGAAAATTTAAAAGAAATTAATCTCTATCTTTGAATTTTTGAACGTGAGTACATAATTTATGTTCTGGAGGTTAAATTTGTTTCTGAGTATTAGTAACAATATTGTAGCCAATTCAGAGTAGGTTCCGAGTTTGTTAATCGTTCAGTAATGCTTGGGTACTCATTAATGGATAATAAGCTGTTGTTAATACAATTTATGGCCTTGGTATATCTTGGTCATCAGCCCAGTATAATTAAGAATGGGTCTTGAAGTTCTCTGATAACCTGTATTTATGCGATCACTTGAATTATAAGCTAAGTGTCCTGGCTTTTGAAATAATATACAACGCCAGATGCTCATGTGGGAGAGTGGAGGGAACCCTGGTATATTCACTCAAGTAATTTCGACCCTGAATCAGTAATCGGTCTTCCAAGACGTCTCAGCTAGCTGTCATAAAGATCTGGGACGCGGGATTTGAGTCGTTGTTCCTTTTTGTAATGAAGTCAATACAAATGTCAGTCAATAGAATTTTTTTAATGTTCTGGTGTTGATTCATTTGAACAATTGCTTTATTTCATTCATTTATTCTTATTCAAATGCGTAAAATGTGATATCATTTAAAATATTCAATGATCCCACTGAGGTGAAATATATCAAGGTAGGAGATTAGCGGTAGAAGGTGGTAGTAGTATGCAGTAATTCACAACCAAGCTGAGACAAATCAAACCCACTGCGCTAACAATAATGGGATAATTGATCACAGCTGTATTGTAATTGCCATCCGTGCTGTTATTTATTTCACTTCAACAAAACTGCTATATAAAACATTAACGTAATAGCTTGTTTGTCCATGCAATTTATATCAACAGATTAATCAATACACAAAGCAAAGCCAGAGCTGCGTGAATGTATTATGTGCTACAAATATTTACAAATGAATGTTCAGTGACGGTGAAGAATAACACAACGATTGCGTGATGTGGAATGATATTGTTCGGAGAGTGATGGCGTGGAATCAACTGGACCAGGCGTGCAAACAAACAGGCTAGTGGCGTATGGTGAATACGAGACTGTCACTTTAAGTAGGGTAACAAGTATAAGAACATTACCTCTGTTTTCATGAGGGAAGTTGTTCTATGATCAGAATTACAAAACACAGGTCTTTACCACAAGCCAGGAGTCTGAAGCACTTGGATAATGTAGAAACTCCAAGAGCATGCACTGCATCATCCTCAATTTAATTATTTATGGACTTGAGAGAACATGATCATCATACTCATGTCTGGAATTTGTGTGTGCAATTGTACTTATAACAGTCTGTGTAACTGTAATACAGTAATTAGAGTCTAGGATGAGGGTTAGGGTGCTGGTACTTGAATTGAGCTACCATCCAGTTATTTGGCAGGAGTGAGTAAAGGAAAGCCTAGGGATAATCTACATTCAGGATATCCGGTGTCATTTTTGGAGTTAGAAACTTATATCACCAAGCACCGTTGCTATGTCCAGTCGTGGAGCTTTCCTTGGACAGCTATCTTGCACTTAAATATTGAGTACCTTAATGTGTAGAGATTGTGAGTTCATAAGGGTTGTTTTTACTTCATGCGCATTGCCCAAATATATCAGGGAAATAAAACAAGGAGGCAAAATTGGCAACTTATCATTTTCATTTTATGGCGCTACTTATTTAGTTTTGTGTGTTGTTTACATAGTGATAGTAAAACTGTGCTTCCTAAGGCTTTTAGAGTTCGAAATATGTAGATGTCCATTTGTGTGAACAATTGAAAGTATTACTTTACATAACAGCACACTGAAAAGCAGACTTCTATAATGGAGGAATCAAAACTATTTTTATTGTTTAGCGGTTACCGAATTATTCCTTACCATGTAACTTATTTTCATGGATAAGGTGTATACTTGGTCTAAATTTGCTTTACAATACGATTTACTATGTTCGTGAATTTATTCTTATTTTTATATACCTAGGTATATATGATCCCACGTGAATATGGGTAATGGTTTTGAAATGTAGGAACATTTTAAAGGGAAGTGTGACTGATGGTTTGTCAGAAATATAAGGTTTTTTTTTAGCGTATGGCTTTTAGTGCCGGGAGTTTCCGAGGACATGTTCGGCTCGCCAGTTCTGTAGCTGCTTCGAGACGGACACCCAATGGGTGAGCTACAAGTACCGTTGTGGAGGAATGTTGGATGGGAGGGTCGAGGAGTTGGAAGGTAGCGGTTGTGGCCTATAGTTAGGGTCCAACCCCGGCATTTGCCTGGAAGGAAGATGGGAAACCACAGAAGACCATCTTCAAGGTTGCCGGCGGGGGAATTCGAACCTCCTCGCCTCCCGGATGTGAGCGACTGCCAACAGTCATGCCGCAACGACCTCGGCTAACTCACCCGGTATATAAGGGGTGTTCAAATGAAAAGGTACGAAACGATACTGTGGGTACAATGTATTCGTTATTGAAAAGCAATTACCACAGGCCTGTGCACAGATGTCCCATTGCTTCATTAGCCGCAGGATTCCCTGTTCCCAGAAGTCTTGTGGCTGTGACAGTTCGTCGTCCGATTGGAAATATTTTCCCTTGAGACTAACCATTAACAGTGACATCTACTGAGCGACACTCCGTAGCCCACGCAAGTCCATCAAGAACAAACGGCCTGAACTGTTCAAGAAGGGAGTGATTCTGCTCCATGATAACGCTCGCCCACACGTCTCTAACGTCATACATGGTGTATTGGCCACGTTCAAGTGGGAGCAACTTGAGCAGCCGCCCTACAACCCGGACTTGTCGCCCTGCGACTTCCATCTGTTTGGTCCGTTAAAGAAACATATCAAGGGAAAACGTTTCCAATCAGACGACGAACTAAAGGACACCGTACAGGATTGGCTCCTGTCACAACCACAATACTTCTGGGAACAGGGAATCCTGCGGCTAGTGAAGCAATGGGACACCTGTGCACAGGCCTGTGGTGATAACTTTTGAATAACGAATAAATTGTATCCACAGTAGTTTCGTACCTTTTCATTTGAACACCCCTCGTAGCAACATTTATGAAATTTTGTTCCTTAAAAGGAAATACACCATTCAGTCCAACGGATAAATTAGCTGTTTTTAGTATACCTACTTTCTTCAATTCCCTGATATTAGAGATTAATTACCTTTAGAATGGTCATATCTGCTGAATAATACTTGAAAATGGGACCATGGTCCTGCATTCCAGGCAATTGTGTTAACCGGTTTAACTACCATGACCTCCACCTATCTACGACTCATTTCTAAGACTCGACGATTGCTTATCTGAGTGAACCTGTTTATACATGTCGGTATAAAAGTGCATTCTTCACAGTTTGGGCACAATAGCTCGTTCCACAGCAGTTGCAGAAATAGGAGTATAAATTTCTCTTCGTGAATCTATAAATTTAGATAGTTTCAGTAGCCTACCGTTTTTTTTTGTTTTTTTTTTTACTTTTGTAATTACACAATTTGTCATAACGTAAATTCATAAAAAGATCATTTTTGTTATATAGAACTGAAATCCATTAATAATTAAATAAACATAAAAACTCAGCCCAGGGTCCGTTACGACTTAGCTTTGTTTCGTAATTTCTCACAAACCAGCTGGAATTCAAGGAACAGTTCCATTCTAATTGGTCTTAATGAATACAGAACATTAATAAATAAATCATAAATCAAGAACATCACTCTGCATGAAGTGCATATCCTCAACGAGAGTATCATATGCTTGCACCAGGCTCTCATTACAGAGCAGTGTTAATAAGTGAAGCTCACGAAAGGCCTTGTCGCGTCATGTCTTATGCTAGGCAGGTCTCCATACTCAATCAGCTTCATAGTAATCCCCTGTGTGTCGGTCAACAGAGAGTTGTTAGGCTTGCCTGTTCTCCAAAGATTGCTGCACTTGCTACAAGTTCCCCTTCCGCCTCGTGCCACAATACAGAGAGGTCGGAAGCACATTTGCATACGATGATTGCCATATCTTGTTCGGCAGCATTACCGTGTAAACCCGACCCGAGGCAACAGGGCATACCCAGTCTCCTGGTGGCAGGTCCATCAGCTCCGGCTTGTCGTCCTCACTCCCCGTGACACGCCACCAATCCGCACACCTCGTCACTCACAGCCCTCCTCTAATGACACTCTTCAAAAATTGCCGTCTACAATACTGTCAATTCTTACTTATACCCGAATATAGTTCATGCACTTGTACGTTATAATTTGAATGTGTCAAGCTTCTTCTATTAATATTTAGTTCACATTAGCGTTTCATTACGTCCGCAAACTTACTCGTTATGCTTTCTAGGCCCGAAACATTCTCTCGCAAAATATAATGAAGTTGAGCGTTTAATATTTCAAAGTTCTATCACTTATACGTTAATATATGTCCATGCCTGTCTGTGAATATTATGCCATTCTGTAAACAGTACGTTGAAAGTTATGTTGCTAAGAAACGTGAAGCATTGTCCAGTTGCAGAACTCGTTCAATCCACTTGTGAATAAGGATCATTTTCATGAGAAACGTGAATCAAAGTCCAGTTGCAGAACTCGTTTAATCCACTTATGAATAAGGATCATTTTCATGAAAGACGTTTCCTAAGAAAATGATCCTTATTTACAAATGGATTAAACGAGTTTTGCTACTGGATGTCTGACTTAGTCCCTGATTTTTCAGAAAAATATTGTTAATAACAACCATTTATATTAAAATATTAAACAAAATGTTCCGTTAAGAACATAAGAACCTAAAAACAGTAGATGGCTATGAAACTAATTTTCTTAAGATGTAGGATAAATTAGGATAAATACAAATGTCTGTGACTTACCAATATCATCCCAGGATATTAAATATGCACGTTTTTATTACATTAACAATCAATATCTCTATTTTCCCAAGTCTCATATAATAGTACATTATGCAACGAGCCTATAATGGCTATAATTAAGACACGAGTGTCTTTATAAAACGAGCTTTAGCGAGTTTTATAATTTCCATACGAGTGTCTTAATTACCATTATAGGCGAGTTGCATACGACTGTTTATGTTCGACGATAATTATAACTTTATTACATGTTTTAACATAAATATTCATAAATATCTGTTCAGTAACTAGAATTTTGTGATCGGGTGGTGCGCTAGGTAGCACATCTCGCTGTTCCAAGCTCTCTAGCCGGCCGACGCATGCGCTCTGTGTGATTCAATGCCAGATGTGCAGATCGTGAACCAGTATTCAGCAAAACTGTCACCGTAGTCGTTTGAAATCAACGCGCCGAGTAGAAATTGGATTTAGGTATATTAAGGTACAGTGCTATTTCTTGTCTCATATTCACCAGCTTATTTACGCGAACATTTGGGCGGTGCACTTTCGGTAATTTATATAGACATGTTGGATTTTGAGAGCATGCGCGAAGGTATCCTTATCTAATTGGTCAAAAAATTTGTTTCTTGAGCTGTGATTGGTGGGAGAAACTGTTTCATAATGAATAATAGTGTTATAATGACCATCATTATGATACAGTTTTCAGACACATAATAGTCAGGGTCGAACATAAACTACCATCTTGTCGGTGCTCGTAATTTGTAGCATTATTAGATGCTGACTGTATCGTTTAATATTGTTATAGCATATTCGAGATGGCAGCTGTGATTAATGTTCAACGCCCTGAGGCTTAGGTATGTGATTCCTCTAGTTTTTGACTACTCATTTGGCAATAATATGTAAATTTCTCATTTACTTTCTGAGTTAAAATCTTATAAATTTCATAATAGTCTATATTTGCAGCTTCAATCTATTAGGATGGTGAACTTGATCGCTATATCATTATTCCCATATAATTGTTTGTAAGGTTTAAGGAAACACCCATTACAATTTGGTACAATCGTGTTGGTCGACTGAAATGCATTTAATCTCAATCATATACTTGTAGAAAAATTAGGAAAATGTAGGCGACCTCCAGGAGAGTATTAAAAACAAGTGTTAGTAATATTTCAAACCAGGATTCACGTAATAATGATGTCGATATTGTTTTAATTTAGCCCAAATACCCGTGGATAAAAAAAATCAATATTACATAAACACACATGTTCTCAATTGTATTTAATCATCCACGAGATGCTAACTTTAAACTGGAATAACGCTAAGACTATTGGATCTTCCATGAATTCAAAGAAGCTTCCATATAAATTCTTATATTAACCATAAATTCTCATAATCTCCTTCATGTGTTAAAATCACCCTCAATTAACATCGTGGCATTACCTTGGCTTTAGGTCATCAGGTACCCGTGCAGTGTCTCCTCCCCTCCATGCATGACTTACCCTGGAGTAACAGCCTCCTTTCTCCTCTGCAGAATAGTTTAGAACTGCATCACAATTATAATGGATGCAATTCCTTAAGATTTCAGGATCTCCTTATCGTAGCATATTTTCACAAGTAACAGAAAAGTGTAACACTCCTGCATGCGTAATGAAATTATTTCAAATTGCTAAATATTCACTATAATTTGGCCTATAATATTCCTTGAGATTAATCTCCTAATTACTCTTCAATATGGCACTGTCTGTTTTCACGTGGTATGAAACATCCTCATAAGAATCTGACCTCGTGGTGGTATAACTTGCTCGTTTTCCACTATGAAATCAGTAATAAAGAATCGTAACATTCTGCCTTTACTGTAAAATTTACAGATATAATTTTCCAATAAGTTACTAGTTCACGGGCAGATGACCTCGTTGCTCCGCCCCTTAAATCGACAATTATTATTCCATTCTATCATATCTGCCAGTTTATCACTGCGCTCAATTATTCACTTATTATCTTCACACTGAAACGTATTTCTTTTAGTAAGGAACCAACAGCAACAAGTCCCACAGCTGAGTCCCAAATGAAATGATCTCGTAAGTGTCCCACGTTGTGGCAACAAACAAAATTCTTTTCTTACAGTAAATGTGCGATAATTGCTTATAATTGATTAAACATTATTAAATGGTAGGCGCCATGCTCATATGTCTGCTTAAATGTCCAAATATTATAATTTACTATATTCCAGATGTAGAGCACGTGAGAACTCTGCCTCTCAGGTCGTGGTAAGACTCTGTCTTTAACCAAGATGATATTTGTATTGGGTTAAAGGTGTGGCTTACTAATATTTCTAACTACTGAGAGAGAAATGGCCTGCATTCAATAATAGAGTAAATTTCATTTTATATTAAAAAACAAGAAATGACGAATATTGGATAATAACAACATGAAAGCATCTACTGAAGTTAATTTTGGCTTGGCGAAAATATTTAAGGGGAGGAGATTTGAATATTAACCTTTTGCTGAAGCTGGAAGTTACGAGTCGACAAATTCCAAAAAAAGAGAGACTTTGCGTGATGCTCGATTATTTGGCTCACCGAAGTTGTCATCTGCTCGTTCTGCTGGATTGGCGAAGTCGTGTGAAGTAGTTCTCCTCTGTGGTCCATCATCTTCCTCGTCGACGTGTTGATTTGAAAGTTACGTTCAATTTAAAAAAAAGAAAGAGATGTGTCTACTGTTTAAATCGGCAGTGATGGAATCTGATTCCAGTAATCACTCTACTGGTGAATAGCTAAGTCGCACTATTACCAGTTCGAGATTCAGACTTTAGTACGTCTTTCGCCCTTGGCCAATATTCAGACTTGCTGACGAGCTCCAACATGACCACCGTATCGAATACTTGCAATTAAAAATTCAATAAATGAATGGGGACTGAATAAGCTCGGTATCGGTTTACATTAACTTCTCACACCTCCGTCCATCGTGTACTTGGAGTTCAGATCCTCGCGACCTCTGAGCCAGTCATGGGACAACCTACCCCGGATTGCTACCGAACCATCATCTTTCTCTCTTTTAATTGGTACAGCCTTCACACGTGACCTCTTCAGAATTCCCGCGCTGACGTGACGTCACCAGAATTGAATAAGCGTCTTTGACGCACCTGACTTCACGGTCTCCCTCCCCTTGTTCCAGCTGACCAACCGTTGACCTAGATTCTGGCCTTCAACCAGACGAGATTCTCCGAATCCGTGAACTTTTCCTTGTGTTGGGCTATATTTAGCACTCCCCCGGTGTGAATTGTCGTTCTGTAGACCTGTCTGGCGCCAAAGTCCTCACCCTTGCTTATGAAATTGAAACATCCCAACCACTTGTCTATGTTCACCGAGTCAACTCAAATGAATAATTGTAGTCGATAATATTTCGTAATACTGCGTAATATCAATAATAATAATTTCATCGGACATATAAAATGATCCCAATGTGTTTCTATAGCTGGCGCTATGATTCGGTGGTTAGATATATACTTATATACAGTTATATAAACCAATTAATAATAATAATAATAATAATAATCAGATATAACAAGTTGAAAATAATATTAATAATATAGAAAATAGAATGCGTGCGTATGGTGAAATACATGCGGAATAACTAGGTATGAACATATGATATTAATTTCGAGCATCATAAGAGCTTCAGGTCGTAAGTGCCTGATAAAAATGCTACATTCGCCCGGGAAGAACTTGAGATATATAAAGAACATCTATATTCATCGTGATTTTCCAGAGATACGTGTAAATTTAACCCTCAAAATACATACATATGTAACAAAATAACACAACAAAATACCCTATTTATTTAAAATATTTGTCTTTCTTCAACGTAATTTTACGTCATAGTTCTTTTGTTTATATGGCGGGAGTTGAGCGTATAGTCCTTCGATTTTAAGCGGTCTTTCCGCTCGTTTCAAATAGTTAATCCTGTTTGTTTGTGACAAGGGACAAATATGTGTTTACACTGTTTCTCTTATCTCGTGACATAACATATGGTCACCCGTTTGTTACCGTACCACTTCATTTCGTACTTGGTACCTCTGGTATATATCTTTGGAGACTTAGCAATATGTGAGTGTTAAATACTGCTCCAATTAACCAGATATCACATTTCACACGCTCACTGTGCACACACTTCAGAAGACTTGCCTCCTGACTGAGCTACGCAAAATCTCGGGAATTTCACATTTTTGCTCTGTCTGAAAAAAATGACAAACATAGAAATACCTGGAAACCATAATATTTGTGTGCAATAGAACCCTCATTACATCACTTTAAATTGTGTCTGACCTACATGCCAGAATATAGCGAGCGCCTCTACAGTGCTCCGCTTATCTTATCTTACCAACAGCAGTCAGCTCCCTCAGACATATCGCGCTCTCTCTCTCCTTTTACAACTTGATATTCAATACACCAGACCAGCAGACATCCGTGACCAAGACCTAATTACCAGCTATCTCTTTAAATACCTCTTATCTCCTTCGTACACTTCGATCTGGTTTCCATGTAGATTGTTACGCGGCCAGCAATGATCTAAAACGAGTGTATGTCTTCATGTATCGTAACTGTGAAGAACGATCTCAACTATTAACGACCAACCTTTCCCCACCTCGTATAAACTAAAAGTCATAGAACGCCGTAGGTCTTCCTGGGGGTCTTGAAATCGTTAATACTGCCTACATAAGGCCTAGGTTTATTGAGATTACGGCACAAAGTGCGTTCGTCACTGTTAGCATTTTCCCTGTTAACCCCTACAACTCTTATTCATTGCCTGGCTCCCTCACGAATTATACCTACGCAACCTTTGTAAGTAATATATGCCGTAAAGCTGAACACCTTCCTCGTTCTCCAGAACATATGCAGTCTTTCCAATACGTTACTCTGAATTACCCAGAATGTTAACTTTCCCTGACATAAGAAGTAGTAGGATCTAGGACATCCTGGGATCACCCTTTGCCTGAAGTCGCTCCTACTGCATACCGAGAGAAAATAACTTGCCAATAAATAAAATTGTAAAACTGGACCAAATAATGTACCATTGAGGCTCTGCATTAACTCGTCAATTGAAATAGACTTCAATTGATCAAAATAAATGTGTGCGTGAGCCAGGTGCGAATCTAAACAAATCCTAACACCCCAATCTACCTTCAGAACAGTAATTAATGAATTTATGTAAGGACTACTTGAATACTCTATAATGCTATCCTGGAGCATCTGATCAATCTGAGGTTCTACTGCTTTTTGATAGTTGAAAGATATTGTGTACTTGTGGCAAGTAAAGACTGAGTGATTATCAAGTTCAATGAATGTACATAGCAATTGGCCTCGTCAATCCTATCCTCGAATATACGCTGATTCTCCAATAAAACATCATAGAGAAGATTACACCTATCTTCCTCTATATCACGTAAATTGCAGCTTGACGGAACGAGTCCCCTAGACTTTCGTTCGTCATGAGACTGCACACAAAAATTAACGACCCACGCTCTATATCCTCTGGCACCTGCTCGCATACCTCTACATCTCTTACCATTAACACCTCATTCAACGTTCGCATTCCACCCGAAACACTACTCCTCTCACCTGGATCATTGAACGTCATAATTACCTCATCATTACCCCACTTGAATTTAATACAACCTGAATCGTAGCACACATTACATAAAACTTTGGTCAACCATTCTGGTCCGTAAAATTTCCTCGAATACTAAATTGGGAATTACAAAACACACCTCGCTTCTGTACATGATTATTAATACTGAAACCCACCAGAACCTGCTTTGATACTACCTGCGACTTCTTACCCACAGATGTGATGACAAAGGTGGTTTCAATCGGCATCTCCTGAAACTCCACTCCTGCTCCAACATTCGAATGTAAAATATCATGCTGATGCATGACTTAACGCACCCGCTGTCTTGAAAAACATAGTGTCGAGCCCACGGCACGTGTAACTGCACTACGGGGCTAATACCTACTTCTCAGGAACTCATTCCTCTTCTATATGTTCACTCAACAGGTCCTCACTAATGTTTAGGTCATAGTGGGAAAGTAACAAACTGTAATCCTGACCTAAATAACTGATCTATCTGCCATTTTTAAGTTCTCACCACACTCTACATCACTCCCATCTTTCTTCATATTTACTCTATCTCTTCTCTCCTCATAACAGTAGTTCCTGCCTCCTCCGTACTATATTTATCAATAGTGACATTGTTCTTCGCCCCCCTCCTATTACTTGTCCTACCCTAGCTACAACTGTACGCCACTGCACCTTATACTCCTCCTCTCTCTCTTTAATCATAGCTGCTATTTCCTCTAACAATTTTTCCCCCTTCTTTTTTCTACTTCTAGAATTCCTACCTTCCTGCCTCTCCTCCACTTCTATACTACTATCACCTAACATCCCCCTTAACTGATGTATATTGCTTCTGCTCTCATCAATCTCCGTCCTACTATCAACATCTATACTACCTCCTTCCACCATTTCTTCTAACATCGTGCTCTGTTCTCTCTTTTCTTCCTATTCTTCGGATTCATAATCTCAGCCTTCTGCTTTCCTTGTTCATTCAAGGTGTATTTTTGACTGTAACCTAAAGCACGCTTCTCTACCTTTGCTAGTTTAATATTAACCTTCTCTATACAGGTTCTGAATTCTTCCCTAATCTGCCAATTCTCTTCACATATGATTTTCTGCATCTTGATTTCCTGAATGCTTAGTACTTCCTTTACTCTTCCTACTTCCACTCCTCTCTTTTCCTAGATCCTCTTATCCTCTTTCTCATTACGCTCCATGATATCTACCTTCACTTCTGCCACTCTCTCACTTACGTCTTGTCTAATCTGTTCCACTTTCTTGCCAATAACTTCAATCGTTTCCCCAATTTCTATCCAAACTTCAGCTATGGTTACCTTTAACTCACTTTTCAACTCCTTCCTTATCATCTCTTTGAATTCTGACATAATCTCCTTAATCCTCTCATACCTCTTATTCAACTCCTCGTTCACCTTCTCCACGCTGTCTAACTTTTCATTCACCTCCCTGCTATCTAATTTCTCACTCATCTCCCTACTCTTAGCTTCAATTTTGTTGTTTGTGGCATCGATTTTACTGCTTAACTCCCTACTCATCTCCTGATTATCTTCCTTCATCTCCTGAATGAACTGAATAAGCAAGCTTTAAAAACCTCCCTGACTTTCATTCCCCTTATTCGTACCAGGGTTTACCTCCACCACTTCTGTACTACTCTAACTCTCTTCTGCAAACCGACTTCGCCCTAGTTACACATTCTCCTCCGCAATACCACTGCCTAAAAGTTGACCACTTCTCAACAGCATCTCTTTATCATCTGCTATGCTGACATAATAGCACACAAGAAAGAAAAACACTTGCACAGATATATATCACTTCTTAGCTCCACAAATACCATCCGGGATTAGGCCAGACGTTGATGGCGACAAATGTAACCGTTTTGGTAGGAACCAACAACAACACGTCCCACAGTTGGGCGACAAATAAAGTGCATTCTTCTTTACCACACTGATGGGCGACAAATGAAATGTATTTCTCTTGGTGAGGAACCAAAAACAACAACCCTCATAGTTCGGTGCCAAATGAATTATTATCGCAGGTGTCGCACGTTTGTGGCAACAAATGAAGTGCTTTTCTCACAGTAGATGCGCGATAATTGCATATAATTAATTAAAAATGATTTAATGTTTGCGCGCCATGGTCATATTCCTCCATGACCAAATAGTATAACTTACTACATTCCCGATGTAGAGCACATGAGAACTCTGAATCAAAGGTCGTGGTAAGACTCTGTCTTCAACAAGGATGATATTTCAATAGGGATAAAGGTATGGCTTACAACTATTTATAATTACTGAGAAAGAAAAGGTCTGCATTCAATGAAAGAATGAATTGAATTATTAAAACAAAAGAAATGACGAATATTGGATAATAACAACATGAAAGCATCTACTGAATTTAATTTTGGCTCGGCGAATATAGTAAAGGGAAGGAGATTTGAATATTAACCTATTGCAGAAGCTGGGAGTTCCTTGCCGACAAATTTCAAAAAAGGAGAGACTTTACAAGATGCTCGATCATTGGCTCACTGAAGTTGTCATCTGCTCGTTCTCACAAATTGGCGAAGTCGTGTGAAGTGGTTTGCCTCCGTGGCCCATCATCTTCCTCGTCGACGTGCTGATTCAAATTTTACGTTGAATTAAAAAAAAACAGGGGCGAGATGTGTCTACTGTTTTAATCGGCAGTGATGGAATCTGATTCCTGCAATAACTCTACTGGTGAATAGCTAAGGCACGCTATTACCAGTTCGGGATTCAGACTTTAGTACGTCTTTCACCCTTGGCCAATATTCAGAGTTACTGACGGGCTCCAACATGAGCACCGTATCGAATACTTGCAATTGAAAATTCAATAAAAGAATGGGGACTGAATAAGCTCAGTATCGGTTTATATCAACTTCTCACACCTCTCACCATCGTGTACTTGGAGTTCAGATCGTCACTACCTCGGAACCAATCACCAGACAACCTCCCCCGGATTGCTACCGATACATCATTTTGCTCTTCTTTCAATTGGTACATCATTCCCACGTGTCCTCTTCAGACTTTCCACGCTGGCATGGCTTCACCAGATTTGAATAAGCTTGCTTCAATTGCCTGACTTTACGGTCTCCCTCCCTTGTTCCAGGTGACCAACCACTGACCTAGAAGCTGGCCTTCACCCAGACGAGATTCTCCGAATCCATAAACGTGTCCTTGTGTTAGGTTATATTTAGCGCTCCCCTGGCGTGAATTGTCGTTCTGTAGACCTCGCTGGCGCCAACGTCCTCGCCCTAGCTTACGACACTGAAACATCACAACCTTTCAAAGTGAAATACCATGTCCAGTGGTTCGGATTCCGCGTAAAAAGTTGGTCCCGTGGCTTATGATCTCGAGATTAACGGTCACGTAAAACTACAATCTTCCTTCATTGAAACATCACAACCAATTGTCTATGTTCTCCGAGCCAATTCAAATGAATAATTGTAGTCGATAATAATTCGTAATACTGCGTATTAACAATAATAATAATTGGATCGGAAATATAAACTGAACCCAATACATTTTTATAGCTAGCTCTATGATTCGGTGGTTAGATAAATACTTATATACAGATACATAAACAAATTAATATTGATATATAACAAGTTAATAATAATAATATACAGAATTGAATGATTGAGCATGGTGAAATACACGAGGCATATAAATGAAATATATGAAATTAATTACGAGCATCTTAAGTGTTTCAGGTCGTAAGTGCCTGATAGAAAAATGTCACAACACGGCTTCGCTATACATATAATTCCATCATACGAATTGTTACCACGGGCCTACTCGAAAGCCATCGAAATACAGCTCAAGGAAAAACTTGTCTCCTTCCTCTCGTCGAGTGTTGTACCAATGACAATTCAGTACATGAAGACTCCGTCAGTTTCCATGCAAAATTCTTTTCGAATCTTCTAGACTGTGTGAAAATATTGTAAAACAAATGAGTTGCTTGATATCATAAATATTGTAGCTTTTCATGTATGAAAAAGTAGGCTTATGAGATCAACTCATGTCCGTGTATGTGTCTGTATGTTGGTTTCCCCCTAATAAATTCTAAACGGCTGAAGCGATTACAATGAGGATTGGTAACTGCATACTACTACCTCGCCCGACGTCGACCGTTCCTTTTACATTTTAATACGTTTCGCTAATTTAACATGGCGGCCGCGTGAAATATTTCACTGGCATTCTATATCTCCACAATAGTATAGATATCACGGTGATAAATAGTATTAATATAAATTTATCTACGTAACTTTCATAAATCTGTTAAGTACAAAACGAACATGGCGGCTAAGCGAAGTTGAAACATTAAAAAAGCTCATTTCTCGCGATTCAACCCTCCGAGCGCAGTGAAACTCGGTACAGCACTGTTTATACAGATTATAATGCACTGATATATAATTTAGTTCTTTTTTTTTCATAACCTCAAGATGGCAGCTGTGCGAAATTTTAAAATCTCGCATTTATAATTTCTTGTGGCCAATTCATGCGATTGAAGTTTAAATAATAAACCTACGCCATTTCCTACCTATAATAGTACATAACTCCATGGCCAATATATTGAACCCTTAAATGAACAAGTACCATGAATGATTCCTATTAATAATTATAATAATAAGGCATGATTTCACAGGAGATGTTCTGTGTGAAATTTTCACGCACAAAGTTGAAGACAGGCACCACGAAGACGGGAAGGATTATCCCCGAACCTGCTTGCATACAATAATCAAGCGGATGTTATGATTTTATGACAGGTTTGAAGGATGGCTGATGTACCGACGAGCTCACTGACACAGGGTGCTGGCGTGAGAAACAGTGAGGAATATTTGCCAAAAAGCCTCAGAGTGCGGGCGAAAGAAAGAAACAGAGATAAAATTGTTGAGACATGAAACTCATAATACCCGCCCTTCGGGAGGTTACTGAGTGCGAAACTCTGTGATTGGAGGAAATATCTAGTGGGGCTGTAGCCATTAGGATAAGATTACACCGCCGAGCCCGCGAATTAGGCATCACATATAGGAGACCCTGGGATTGGCGGGAACGGCTTATCAAGATAACCCTCGATCGAATTTGGATCAAAGTGGAATAGTAGCCTATTAGCATATGAGTGCAAAGTGTAAATCTGAAATATGTTTCAGGTCTGTGAGACCATTTCTATAGAAGCTAGGAAATCCTTTTCAACCTCAACTGCAACTTTGGCTCGAATCATATAAATATTCGATGTATGAGGGAAGCAGACACTTCGATTCGATAGATCATTTGCGGCGGGAGCCAGTGTAGCCCCGTTAGCTCTTTTGGAATTTCGTGACAAGTGTTTATTTGAAGTGCTAATATTAGATAGCTACCAAGCTATAGCTTAGAGAAAGTTGATAGAGCCACTTACGGACTCTTGAGTGAATTAAGTAACTTATCTATAGCTATTAGCCAGATATTACAATCCGCGATATAATATTGTGCAGTGGTCCTTTTTGTTTATGTCCACGACAAATAACAGTTCTTTCTAAAGTCCTCCCTACAGGAAGTACGAGAATCTGCAACGTGGTGTCAAGAGTGAAGGTTACCAGATGCAGTAGACCATGCATAGACTACCCTGGAGGAATCGATGGAGTTGGGAGAGCACGTAGAGGACATGTCGGGTGGCGTATCCTAGATGGCTGAAAAGATGAGTACACAATTTGAATTAATTCATTTTGGAGGGGTCGGCATAGGTATCGAGATGTGATTTGTAAATTATTTATTAAATATGTTTTGCGTGTTTAATTTTGTGTAATTTAACGTAAGTGCGGACATGCAAAGTCATGTATTGTCGTCACGCGGTCCTCGCGATAATTTTGTTCTTGTACGCGTGGTGTGTATTCAATGAAAGGATAATTGGCGCATGTAAATTGATTTATTTTATGTAACGTCGTGAGAAGTTATGGGGAGAAAACCTGACGGCAGGGATATTTTAATATATCAGGCGAAGTGATTTTAAAGCCATTTGGGAGCCTCAATTTGAATGTGAGAAATCATCAGCTTCGCCATAATTTCAGGATATGAAGTGCAGTTCAAATTTCAGTACAACTTTCTTTGAGAAAACGATTATTTGTAGATTGACAGTGATTTCACGTTATGTGTGAACAAGGTGAGTTGCTGGAAGTGTGGAGTGTGTATTTATGCCCTAATTAATGTGGAAGGTAAAATGCCCACATATCTCCGATTCTCAATTAATGTGGGTGGTGAAATGCCCACTTTGTAAATAATAATAATAATAATAATAATAATAATAATAATATTAATAATAATAATATCGTATGGCCTCGGGTGCCTGGTGCAAGCTTTGCTATTTGACACCCAGAGGGTAGTTTGCATGTCGAATTTCGTTATTCCTTGACTATGAAAGTCAAGGAGGTTAGATGTTAGATATCTAAGCTCCGTGAACACTATAGCGCTTTCTAGTTGGGAAATGAGGAACTTTGGGTTGGCGGAAACTCCCGAGATTAATTTTGCCATTATGAACTCGGCCTACTGAATTCAAATGGGTTCTTTGATATGCCAACATCGTATGACATGCGTATCGTATTTTTGCCGCCTTTCAAAAATCACTTACCACGGCCAGGAGCGAACCTGAAATCTTGGGGTTAGTAGACCGACACGATATCCACTCACCCATTGGTACCATTAGCTGGGGATTCGGACTGCGGTCGGACTCTGGATGCGTCGTGTACGTCACGGGAGGTGTTTGGAAAATCACTGTGAAATAATACGTCGGAAGTCGAGGGAGCTAAGTAGCTTTTGTCGAGACATGTTGTTACTGGGCACATCGTTTGACGAGGATTTGTATTGGAGTGGAGTGAGTGGGTTCACACCGATATACGCAAAAATCACATGTCACAGATACTATTACAATAGTCACATGGATGATTGAGGGTAATGCTAGGATTGCGCTTGATTAATGTCAAAGCCTGACTTGTAAATAATGTCGTAGTTGCTGTTGTTGAGTTTAAGGGTACTCATGCGTCAGTGATAGCTTGCTTTATGGAAGCGAGACTTGTGTTTGATAAATGAGTTGTGTCACAATCCTTATTGTTTTCTTAGTGTTTGTAATTTAACGGCGGTGCGTGATCGGCCGATGTTGATGTGTAGAAGATGACTGCGCGTACGTTCATTTTAGATAAATTTGTACAGAAACCCATGTTTCGGGTGTTTACGAGTAATAAAGTACGCGTGTATTTGTGGAACTTCTGTGGAAGTATAAATGTTTGCATATTATAAAGGATAGGGTAGGCATGACTGATGTTATTCTATTTTTGGTGGTTTGTTTAGTCTATATCTCGATGTCATGCTTGCTGCCAGCCGACCTCCGAAGGAGATCGTAACGTGACGTATGGTCGGATGGAAACGATCCCGTGCTAAGTGTACTGTTATTTAATGCCAACTAGTGACCATTCAAACTAACGAGACGATAATGGTTAAACAAGGCCATCTCTGAACTTTCAAGTGAATGCATTCATTTATTTAATGATTATGTTGGTATGCTGAGATTGTCTTCGTGTTTATGTGGTGAGTGTGTTTCACCGTGGAGTATTTCAGCCACGCTTATTGGTGTTGCTTTTCGAAGGCACCGTGTTTATTTAACTTTATTTCAGTGGATTTTCTTGCTATTCATTTGTTCAATTTAGTAAAGGGTGGTGGTTGTTTTTATTTAAATTCACTTTTTATAGTTAAATTCAGTAAATAAATTTTGTTTTGTTTTATAAACTGGCACAAGTTTTCTAGGTTAAGACCCAATGATTCCTAGCCAGAGCCTTAGGATGCATTTTTGTGAAGCTGAAGGACTGAACGCGACACCAAGGAACAGAGTCCCATCTGAGGAAGATCCAGTTTTGAAGGGTACAATATATAAAATCTAACATGGCGACAATCCAAAACATTTAAACGGTTCTCAATATCTACGAATCTATTAGGGCCTACAGCAATCAAACTGAAATTGTGTATGTTGATAGACGAAATTAACATTAGTAGGATATATGAAAGTAGGCTATATAGTTCTTCACGAAACTGCTTGTTGAATGTTGCGATATCATTAACGCAGGTGTGAAATCTCGTTTTCTCAATTTGATCATGCAGAATCCAGCCTTGCGTTGCGAGTCAAACTCGTATATTCCACTCATCCAAGTTAAGCATTAGTGCTGCGTCAAAGTCCATAATTCGACTCCTAGCACTGTTTAATCTCATATATTATTTAGGTTCAGAGAATAACACCCACCACAATTTGGGTACAATCGTAATGACCGACTGTAAAGCACCAACATTTCATATAAATATCACAATATTCTTATTGCCTAATAGTGTTACTAATGGATAAAATATTTTTCAGACTAACGCCAGCCGTGAACGACTAAGCTGTTACAGCATTATGATGACGATGATGATGAACATGATTCTCATCATTATTATAATTACACCTTAGTCGGTTGATTTTGTTTCGTTTACAATCGGGTGAATATTTCATTCAATGGGTCACTAAAAATCAGGTGTAATAATTCGCGGATCTTGGTCTAACATTGTCGAAAAGAAAGCATTTCAAATAGAAAGAACGTATGTACATTCTTTCATTCATAAATAATCATCCATTCCAATTCCACATGATCTGGAACTTAACGCGTATGGTCAGCTTTATTGATGATATAATATACCATTGCTTGTTGTTGGTTTACCTTCACGGCCCAACCAGAACCAGACAGGTTTACATATCCACTAACACAGGTGTACGTGAGTGTGTTCTGTTTATAGCTGCAGCAGCTGTAGAAGTGTTACACATATATTTGATACCATAGTGAATTAAAAATCAAATAAACATATCGGTTAATGTACAGATCCATCAATAGCAGCTGGACTGTATGGAAACGTCCATAGTTCACAGCTTGAGTTACAATTTAAACGAGTTTTTAATTTGTTGTTGTTAATATCGTTGCCGCATATAGTTTTGAAGGACCATCAGTAAAGCCTCGCAACATATATGAAGAAAATATTAGAAATTCTATCACGTGAATTACCTTCCAGAGTTTCATCAAGTGTGAATATTTACATCAAAATGACAGTGAAAACAGAAATTATGATACAACAGTTAAGGTATAGGTATATTTAGCATACAGTACCCAACCTAATGTGCTTAAGACATTCAAAATAATCATTGAGACTGATAACTTTTGTCTCTTTAATGTATTTAAAGTTATTACTTGTATATTTCTTCAGCGATGTCGCTTTCTTTTACGAACTCAAGGAAGTGTTGAGTTACAAATGAAGGCAATTACTGGTAGTTGTACCACTCTTAAAGTGATATTTCAAGATAATATATTTTGTTATTAGGATACGATGCTCCGTGCTTGCCCAGCCAGTGGTATTTGCGCTTGTCAGTAAATGCCGTCAGTCTTCGTACAAATAACCTTCGGATATGTATTTCACAAAAAAATCCTTCAGAATAAATTTATACAACTCCTAAATACGTGCAGGTGATTGATCTTTAATAGGAAATCTGTTCGGCTTATACGGTACATATTTACTAACAAAGGTGCGATTTTAGCAGTACTTTAATGAACATAGAATGTGAAACTCAAAAGTATTCGCTGAGCCGACACTGAATTCATTGAAACAAAGTGCCCCCTAGCAGTTTATTTGCAAGTACACATCATTGTTTATTCTTATACATCCATGCTGCATGTATAAATAAAATCTTCTTTTAAAGACACATTTCTCGCTATTATCTTGAACGTATGATGACTATGTTGTTGTTTAATACACGGGCTGCGAAATCAATGTCGTATAGCTCCGAGTATTTTTTGGTCTGTGTAGAATTTGTGTGAATACTTGTGCTATTGTGATGGCTGTACTAGTGTGTATAGATTGAGCCCGTTTGGTCCAGAGTCCCATGTGACTGACATAATTTAGACTATATTTCAACTCCGTTCTAGTATTATTCATACAAGTATTCATGGAAGTCATGTCTTCTCTCATTGTCTGCAGAAATACTTGTAACCCCTGAATCAGGGTTGGCAATGCTACGATAAGATTCATCATCACCTCCTCATCCTTTATCAAAATATCAAGACGGAGAAAAGGAGGAGCTCTCTTGAGACTTTGTCGAGGCACTTAAATCTAGAACTCCTCGGTCATGTTCGGAAAATCATTCTTAAAAGATAATTGCTGGATTTTAAGTTCCTATCCTACGTTAAAGAACAACAAAGAATGAAGCTAATGTCATTTACATTTACTTAAGATGTGACCTTCAGAAAATTCAAAATATGCTGGCTTTAATTTCAATCACTAAATAAGTCACACCTACATGGACTCTAAACTAGAGTGCCATGTGGTTTTCTTAAACCTCAGTACGAATTCTCAAATCATCACTGCCCTTTTAGAGTACCATTTTATTAAATCCATAAAGAACCACTCATGTAAACCGTCAACGTCGGGTACAACCTCTCAAATCGAGCTCAACCACGTTGGAAGCCAAAATCATACTATATGAGCCCGTTTGGTCCGGGGTGAGATGTGACTGGGAGCCGCTTCAGCCACCATGAAGCTTCTTTCCAAACGAAATCACAAAGGAAGAAATTCGGTTGTGCATCTCGACTAGCCCCGCACAAGAAATTCAATCTCGGGCCGTTTCTGGTCTTTATTGTAAGAGGCTGCAGTACAAAACCAGCCCAGAATTCACACCCACAAGGAAATACAAGTATACAAAATGATCCAGGCTTGTATAAAAATTGCGTAAATTTACTTAAAATTTCGGATCCCTATCCTACTCCATAATGGATCACTGGCTATTCCAATAATTATTCTAATTCTAAGTCTTCCCCCAAATTATTCACAAAATATCCCCTGTAGAAGTCCTATTTACAAGAAAAATAAGCAATCAAACTAGTACGTGACACATAAATAAATCCCTAATCTACACTAATATAATAAAGCTGAAGAATTTGTTTGTTTGTGTGTTTAAACACGCTAATCTCTAGAACTACCAGTTAGATTTGAAAAATTATTTTTGTATATGATAGCCAGATTCAAGAGGAATATTTTAGGCTATGTATAATTAGGCTACCCCTCTCAGGTAACCTTAAAAATTGATTTTTGTTCAGTAAGTCGGAAGAACAAGCCTTCCCGAACACCTGTATCCGCGTGCGCTGGCGTTATGGTTAGTGATACGTACACCGTTTAACCGATCTGAACCAAAATGTGTATACTTACCCTCTGGAACCCTGTGGGTAACACTGTCCACTTTAAATTTCGGACGGACCACTCCGTTCCCTGCATTTAGGCCCTTTCTCACAAATCTACACTGTTTCACCGAACTGAACCAAAATTTGTATACATATCATTTGTAACTCTGCGAGTAACACTGTTTACATCAAATTTCGGACAGACCAATCCATTCCCTGCATTAATCTCTAGAACTACCAGTTAGATTTGAAAAATTCTTTTTGTATATGATAGCCAGATTCAAGAGGAATATTTTAGGCTATTCCACTAATCTACACCGTTTCACCGATCTGAACCACATTTTACATACTTACCCTTTGGAACCCCGCGGGTGATACTGTCCACTTTAAATTACGGACAGACCACCCCATTCCCTGCATTTAGGCCCTTTATCACAAATCTACACCGTTCTCCCTAATTGCACAGAATTTCACATACACTTTGAAACCATGTTGGTAACACTGACCACTTGATATTTTGAACAACGCTCTCCATTCCCTACATTTAGAATAACAGACAAAATGAACATGAAAAACACGTATTAAGGCCCTAGAACCATTCATGTCCGTAGTAGTGTAACTGTAAGAGTATTTTAATAAGTCTATTGTTGACTGGCAATTCGGGCTGCATCACGTCGCCCCTACCAGTGTGCTGGTGCAGAATTGCGAAAGTAGTTAAATTTTGCGCTGCTTAAAATTGCAGTCATGGGGAGTAATGAGTGCAAAATGATTTCTTAGGCCCCTTAAAACAGTTATCATCATGACAATATTATGCCTCTATATAAGTGCAGTACATTGAGGTTATCAGCTGCAATAATCGTTACTGCTTTCAAATTTACCTTCATTTAATCCGAACCTTATCGTTGAGCTATGTGGCGATAAATGACACTATTGCTGTCTCAGGAGCTCGGGACAGCTGAAGTTTTCCAAAGTGCTTTGATTATGTTCCTTCGGCGCTATGCGACAAAAGACGACACTATTGGTCTCTAGCCAATGAGGTATAGGTCCTAGGCAGTGTCTTTCATTTCACTTTCTCCTCTTTCTAATATTTCTTTTATACTCCGTTTTTAAATTACATGTGTCAGATATGACCACAGGTATTAGCAAATTAATGAGATACTTGATTGATTCCACTCACATTTTCAAAGCTTGGAACCCTGGGGTTGTGAAGATCCCCAGGCTCTCAATCTTTCCATTGCAATGTGACATTCCAGCACCTCAGTTCATGCCCCAACATTACTCCTCGCAATGGGTAACTCACGCCATTATGGAAGCAGCGTACCGTTGAAACATATGCTTACGAGCCATGTGGTCTAGTACTCCGTAGTTCGACTCCATTTTAACAAAATTATATTTACTCAGAATTTACGAAACGATACGGTTTAATAGCTCACTGCTTCTAAACTGTGGCTGATAAACACAAAAATGGCTATGTGCTTCTGCCGACCGGCTATAAGAATGGTATCTAGAATTCAAGCAAAGTTTAAGAGCGACTATGCGCTGACCAAAATCACACGTTTTTAGCCTACTTTCGATTTCTGCAAAAAATGAAAGTAGATTTATGAGATCAACACAGGGCGAAAAGAGTGTGTCTGTCTGTGTGTGTGTATGTGTGTGTGTGAGTCTGTGTGTGTGTGAGTCTGTGTGTGTGTATGTGTGTGTGTGAGTCTGTGTGTGTGTCTGTGTGTGTGTGTCTGTGTGTGTGTGTCTGTGTGTGTGAGTGTGTGTACTCTGAATGTCTGTCCCCCCCCCCTATCAATTCGAAAACGGTGAATGCGAATTGAACGAAATTAGGTACAAAGGTAGCACTAGCAAAGGACACCTCAGTGTCATGTTTTATATCGCCGCCATCTTGACGGAAACGTAATGGCGGCCACACAAGTGTTCAAAGCTTAAATCAAATTACGACTAACCTAATCATCCGATCTCTACCAAATTTTGCAACAACATACCTTTATGGGGGGCAGCATCCTTTGACCAAACCAATAGGTCATCAGCGTAATAGTTTGCGGATGGCGGCCATCTTTGTGTGAAAATAGATTCCCCCTATTAATTCGAACACGGTGCAACCGAATGGAACGACATTTGGTACAGAGGTAGTACTAACAAAAGGCACCTCAGTGTCATGTTTTATATCGCCGCCACCTTGACGGAAACGCAATTGCGGCCACAAAATGTTCAAAGCTTAAATCAAATTACGACTAACCTAATCATCCGATATCTACCAAATTTTTCAACAACATACCTTTATGGGGGGGGAGCATCCTTTGACCAAACTACTAGGTCATCAGCGTAATAGTTTGCGGATGGCGGCCATCTTTGTGTGAAAATCGATTCCCCGTATTAATTCGAACACGGTGCAACCGAATGGAACAACATTTGGTACAGAGCTAGCACTAGCAAAGGGCACCTCAGTGTCATGTTTTATATCGCCGCCATCTTGACTGAAACGTAATGGCGGCCATACGAATGTTCAAAGCTTAAATCAAATTACGATTAACCTAATCATCCGATCTCTACCAAATTTTGAAACTACATACCTTTATGGAGGGAGCATCCTTTGACCAATCTAATAGGTCATCAGCGTAATAGTTTGCGGATGGCGGCCATCTTTGTGTGAAAATCGATTCCCCCTATTAATTCGAACACGGTGCAACCAAATGGAACGAAATTTAGTACAGAGGTAGTACTAACAAAAGGCACCTCAGTGTCATGTTTTATATCGCCGCCATCTTGACGGAAACGTAAAAGCGGCCACACAAATGTTCAAAGCTTAAATCAAATTACGATTAACCTAATCATCCGATCTCTACCAAATTTTGCAACAAAATACCCTTATAGAGGAAGCATCCTTTGACCAAATGAATAGGTCATTAGCCTAATAGTTTGCGGATGGCGGCCATCTATGTGTGAAAATCAATTCCCCCTATTAATTCAAACACGGTGAAACCGAATGGAACGAAATTTGGTACAGAGGTATCACTAGCAAAGAGCATCTCAGGGTCATGTTTTATATCGCCGCCATGTTGACAGAAACGTAATGGCGGCCACACAAATGTTCAAAGCTTAAGTTAAATTACGACTAACATAACCATCCGATCTCTACCAAACTTTGCAACAACATACCTTTATGAAGGGAGCATCCTTTGACCAATGTAATAGGTCATTCGCCTAATAGTTTGCGGATGGCGGCCATCTTTATGTCAAAATTGATTCCCCCTATTAATTCGAACACGGTGGAACCGAATGGAACGAAATTTGGTACAGAGCAAAGGGCACCTCAGTGTCATGTTTTATATCGCCGCCATCTTGACTGAAACGTAATGGCGGCCACACGAATGTTCAAAGCTTAAATCAAATTACGATTAACCTAATCATCCGATCTCTACCAAATTTTGCAACTACAAATCTTTATGGAGGGAGCATCCTTTGACCAATCTAATAGGTCATTCGCCTAATAGTTTGCGGATGGCAGCCATCTTTGTGTCAGAATCGATTCCCCCTATTAATTCAAACACAGGGAAACCGAATGGAACGAAATTTGGTACGAAGATAGCACTAGCAAAGGGCATCTCAGTGTCATGATTAATATCGCCACCATATTGACAGAAACGTAATGGCGGCCACACAAATGTTTAAAGCTTAAATCAAATTACGACTAACATAACCATCCGATCTCTACCAAACTTCGCAACAACATACCTTTATGGAGGGAGCATCCATTGACCAATCTAATAGGTCATTAGCCTAATAGTTTGCGGATGGCGGCCATCTTTATGTCAAAATTGATTTCCCCTATTAATTCGAACACGGTGGAACCGAATGAACGAAATTTCGTACAGAGGTAGCACTAGCAAAGGGCACCTCAGTGTCATGTTTTATATCACCGCTATCTTGACGGAAACGTAATCGCGGCCACCCAAATGTTAAAAGCTAAAATGTAATTACGACCAATCTAATAATCTAGTCTCTACCAAATTTTGCAACACCATATCTTTATGTGGGAAACATATTCTGACCAAACTGCAAGAACATCAGCCCAATAGTTTGCAGATGGTGGCCAAGTATGTGTGCAAATCGATTCCCCCTATCAATTCAAACACGGTTAAACCGAATTGAACGAAATTTGGTACAGAGGTAGCACTAGCAAAGGGCACCTCATATTCATGTTTAATATCCCTATAGCACGTTGTATTTCAACAAGCTACTACAACCAACATTCAATCATACTCCTTGAAAAGGACAAAGAGTTATAACAATACCCATGCATTTAGGAGAATGAAGGCTATATGTTCTTTACTGAACATCTTGTTCGATCTGTACTTTTGTTGTACTTCTCCGTACGTTAATAATGATAGAACCAGTTAATCACACAGAAAATTATGTACACAATTCAGTAATTCCAGTGCATTACAATCACACGCTTTGGTGACCACGCTGCTGTCAGTCTAGTTTCTCCAAAATATGTAGCAAAATTTGTCAAAATTGTATAATTTCATCCGTAATTTTATATAGAGAAGTACGGCGTTATTTCACTCCCAATCAACGTTACGTACTGTACCCATGAACAACAAGAAGGTACTCGTTGAACATCCAAAGCGAAGCTGGAGTTTTGAAAAGTGAATGTCCCGGCTAAAGATGATATCACAGTCCCACCAGCGAGCTCTCCAAGATTATACACAGCAAGCTTGAAACATGTTATGGATATAACAAACTAGCTTTTATACGTAAGTGTGCAAACTTACCTGCTTTTCTCGGGGCTTTGTCGGAAGGGAAGAAGACATCCTATCTATTTTAGGCTGTTCCATAACATGTCTCCATTTATAGAGTAATAATGGAACACCGAACAAACGTGTAGAAAAATATAAATTTATTAATATAACTAAATAACAATCAATAATGAACAAAACAACCCTAAAATTAAACATTCATTTACGCCACTGACACTAAAATAAAAACGCCTCGCATTCATCCAAGCGTTAACTGGGGAAAAATAAAAGCATTCTCTGTGGTCTGCAACTGTTAAAAGAAATCTCTACATTTTACAGCTGCTCCTTCAAAGCGAGCATTCCATTTAAATTACTGGCATATTTCAGTCACGTGTCCGTGAACAAAACTGGACTGGTTATGTCATAGCCTTCTTGTCCGTCATTCACACCACATGTGTGAGAACTTCATTCATTTGTTTTGCCTGGCCCTGTCAGAAACGGGATCTGCTCGTTTCTCAGCTGGCATGGTCGACTCTAGACACACAATGCTAGCAATGAACACGCTAAACGCAGTTCTCGCGTTTCATAAAATAATGCTTACAAAAACTGTTCTATCTTTGCTAATTCGATTTGAAACACATTCATACTTGAAACAATCATTCATACATTCGCTATCGTTGTTCATGACCAACGATGCTAACATACACGCAATATTAACAATAAATAGTCAAACTCTCATTTGAAAAACATTCACGCTCTCTAGCTATAACCTAAGTCAAAAATATTTAAAAATTATTATTATTAGCAAAATTAAAAACCCTAAATATTAAAGAATGAAATGTTTATACACTATATACAAGTGTCTATCGCTTATAAGACTCATTCTTGAGCGATACGACCGCGTTAGTTTAATTATCAACGCTCCTTTCTCATAGTATCATTTACTATAGCTTTCTATTTACACAATGCTTGGCCACATTCTGTTATATCAAGTTAATAGATATTATCGGTATACCAATGACCGATCATTCAAGATGAGTTCATGGTTGTTACAACGCCAGTTTAATATAGCTAATAATAATTTGGACAACAGGGACATTATATCTTTTCCCAATGAAGTTCCGCCAATAAATGACATTGGTGTCGCAGATCAGATCACATGAGAAATCTTCACTGACTCTCCTTCAAATACAACAATGCTACTTTTATACAATCCTCAGTACTTCATGACAATGAATACGGTAATCTCCTTCGTATTCCAAACTACTAACTATGGCAAAAACCTCCATATAACTCCACTATGAAACTCACATGTCATTAACACACTTGTTCTCAACAATGGTTCCACTGTACTAGTATAGCTTTCTCCTAGCTTAGATCTTATTGTTGTTACAACTCCACATCATATCAATGAACAGCTATATCTGTTCTACAATTACATTGATCGTTCTCAAACGATGGTATTAATAGATCTTTCATGGTTTACTAAACAAAATTACTCAGACATAAAACACCATGTCTCCAAATATTTAATAAAAATATACAGGTTTCCTCATACCGGTCATTTCTAAAAAGTGCACGGTTGCAATACTACGTTGACACATAACGTAGTGTTACACGTGTGCCTTGATAACACCTCGTGTTATCTTATCGCCCAATAAGGACCGATCACAACCGGAAAAGGTTTTAACTTAACTTTCCTAAGATCGAATAAATTATCTTTCAAAAGATATGTCTTAAATCATTTACATTTAATGAAGAGCAAAGCCTTCCTTTCATGCAATATTGGTTTGTCATTAACTGAATGTATCTTCATTCTACACAAAGAATGTTCATAACTATTCACTTTCACGTCGTATTCATAACGAATATAGCTTGCTAGATCGCCGAATTGTTTATTATATTAGATGATATTTCACATTATATCAGTCGTAGATTTCTTTTCCTAAATTATAAATTCTCCTTACAAAAGGAACACCCTAGTTCATTTTAAACAAAATGAATTTACTGAATGTCATAGACTAAATGGAAAATAAATTTCTCAAACAACTGACTTCAGTTCAGAAACTGAATCATGAAATATTTAACAAGTATAGATAACTGACTTTCATCTTATACAGACTCGAAGACTAAAATTTACTAACCATCGAAGTGAAAATACATGAAATAAATATGGAGCATTGTTGTTTCCAAATGCCATCAAACACACTCAAACAACAATAATAATGGATAACATATCTACCTTGGTCTTGTAGAAAATTGAAGTTTATTGTCGGGTATCAGGAAATACCCAACTGGATCGTCATCCGGGTATGATTTGTTGAAATCAAACCCTACCCCTCCATCGGATACGAGCTGCGACCTCGAGAATGGAAATAATTCCTTATCGGCATATTCGCTCCTCCTGGCATCGAACTTCGTTCCTCGGACTTGAATTCCATCTCTAACAATCATCGGACTGATATCTTCTGTCATCCGTTGATGACTCTTCAATCGCCGACATCTCTTGAAGTTTCTCCATCATTATTGAGCAATATATTCTGGATAGCATCATCGTTACAAAATAAATTCGTAAGTTGAATGTCGATTCACTATCGTAGATGATATAGTATTTTGGTTGGTCAATGAAAGATTATATCAGCTCATAGTCGAGAATGAATATACATGAAAATACATTAAATGTACTGGATGGAAGTGTACATAATGCATCATGTTGTCTCGGCATTATATCTATCTAGATGTTATAGATCTTCTCATTGTTTCTTAACGTTGTTCCATCGTTGCTATCACAACCTTGTCTTGATATATCCCAAACGCGTAATAGATTCTTCATCACACACATACTTAAAAAGTCATAAACCAATTCCTCTTCATAATTGTCTGTAGCCATCATAATGTTCATACACAATAAAGTCACAATGTTCATACAATATCACTGTACTTACTTTGTGCTGCAACGTTGACTTGCTTGGGTTGAAGTCGCACTGCACTAAAATTATATTCTCCGCTCGGAGTTGAGTAACTTTGTCAGACAACACAAAGTCTCTATGTCTCTGAAAATACTCGATGGATTTTAATGAATCTTCTTATGGTGAAGACTTGTCACTGGATAAGTAAAATGAAAACTCTTCTATCTCGACATAGTCGAACACTTGTCCGCTATTAAGCAAAATATCCACTGCTCAACTTCACTTAGTTTGATGCGGGGCTCTCGAAACTATTGGCCGGTAACACTGCTGCCTCTTGTGTCACGTAGGACCTCGCTCTGTATCACGTCTACGGGAATGAACTACCTCCGGACGATACGTCTTGTCACTATGAAGTCAGTCGAGAGAAGAACACTCTTGGCTGTCTTCCCCCTTCAACTAGTCTGAAATTCGCTCCATTGTTAGTCCCGCGCAGTTAGTGGCGCGTACTTTTAATAATCCTTATTACGGTGAAATTCTTCCGTTTAACGTCATTCAAATTTTAATTTTCTTGACGTTTTCATTGGAGTAAAATTGTTACATAGGGCTTAAATGGCATAGTTAATCACATTAACTAGGTAAAAATCCATGTCTGCTTCCATAAACCCTCCTCTCATTGGCTGAAAGCCTATAACCAATGATATATTTTATAACAACTGGTATTATTTCGCGCTATTTTCTTGTTGCTATGCACTTTCCAATGATCTAGAATATTCTGGGCGTCTCTGATCACGTGATGGGTTTCTCCCATAGCTTGTGTTCGCTAACAAATCTCACCTTGAGCCAACTTCCAAGATTTATATTTCAACTAGCAGAAGTACCCGCTGTTCGAACGGTCTTTGGTATTAATAACCAAACGCTATCAAATTGAGCTACTGTTGCAATGGTTAGGGGCTAGTCATTTCTTCATAAGTTTTTCAGAACGAAGTTAGTTTTCTGGGTATATCGCAGACACTGTGAAGTTAAGGGCCATAAAATGTGGTTTTCGGAGACCCTTTAAAGACTCCCTAGTTTTGTGTCACACATTGAGAAGCACAACGTATGCTTTGGTCGTCCTTCTAGGATAATTTTTATTTTTCTCATATTTTAGCATGTATTTTGAAAAGTTGTTCCTTATACCCACCCTTCTACGAGAAGTACGTTAAAGAGTTTTATAAATGACTATCACGTAAGATGATTTATATATATATAGATTGGTGTATTGACTCATTGTTAAAATACCTAATTTTACGATGCTCCAAGCACCCGAACATGAATTATAGGCGTACATAAACATAACGATACATGTATATCAACCACACAGTATTAAACAAAATCATCTTTACGATGCTCCCGTTTGTCGACATAAATATGATTAGTTAAAATGTGCTCTGAAACTAAATTCACCGAACGTGTACTTCCTGACGTGAAAATAATATTGCGTACCTCGTAGACGAAACGCAATATATGTCAAATTAAAACTGACCCTCACCGTTGTGGAAAGTCCCCATCCCCAGGAAGACCCTTTTAAAAAAATTAAAAAGGATTGTGGTGCATGGAAATTCGGGATTTTTAGCCTCAAATGGCCCGAATTCCCCAAAGCAGCAAAAAACACTATTCCAATCCAGGAATTTTTGAAAATAATGTTGCTGTTTTGAGATACAATAGACCTTCTGTACAGCATATAGCATATCCCACGTGTAAGTCACGTGTAAAAATTGTAGGGTACCCCTTGACCTCCTTAATCGCATTGTTGAATTTTACAGTCTAAGTTTGATTCCATGATAACCTTATAGCCATTTGCAAACTTTCACAGAAATTTAATACATTGAGTGGCATTGCTTCTTACAGAAATAGATGTAAAGTTGGAAGTCACCTCTTGTGATAGGCCTACTGTTGTCATGGTTACCGGCTTGCATTACTTCATTAATTTCTTCTTGTTCTTCTTCTTTCGGATGGGCCAGCTAAGGACCACGACGTTCAACGTTTCAGCTTGGCGAGGGACTTGATGTTTGCCCAATATTCGCGCATTCTCTGGCTATGTTGCTCCTTTCTGTCTTTTGTCCAGATGATGCCGGTTTTCTTACAGGGTGGTCTGTCCTGAATACTCTTCTGTTTAAGTATATTTCTGAGATGTGATCGGCTTCTAATAGCACTTTTCATTATCTTCAGTTCTTGGATATCCTTGTTAACTACTGTTAGCGACGGTGTCACGCTCTTTCTATTCCCCCAGTAGTTGAGAAGCCGGTTGGTTATTCTTGTTGGGTTCATCCATGAGACATGTCCGCAGAAAGCCAGACGTCTCTTCCTGGTCACATATGTGATTTTCTCAGTATACCTATATAGCTCCTGATTTGGTCTTCTTCTGTACTCGACATCTATTTATTAGTTTATTAAATGAAATTAGTTTTCAGGGAATATCTCAGAAACGTGGTTTTAGAGCCTTAAAATATAGTAGCCATCGAGGGGCTGAAAATGAGTTTTGTATCGTCCTTGTACGCCATAATGTAATCATAATCTTAATAATAATTTAATAACATAGGGATAGGGATATAATAGACCTTTAGTACCACACCCGCCCGTGTAAATCATGTGAAAATATTCAAGAGTACCCCTTGACCCCCTTAAGCGCATTATATACGTATTAATGAATTTTACAGCTCAAGTTGGTTCCGCGATAACCTTATAGCCGTTTGCGAACGTTCACAGTAATATAATTGCGTCTTACAGAAATAGATGGACTTCTGAGATTGTGTTGCCATGGTTACCGGCCTTTCAATAGCTTAATACATGAAATTAATTTTCTGGGTATATCTCAAAAACTGTTGGTTTTAGGACCTTAAAATGTGGTTTTGTTTCTCGCATTAAGACGCTGAAAATGAGCTTTTTCTCGTCTTTCTACGCCCATTTCAGCATGAATTTTGAGGGGGTAGGCCCTCTTTTATGAGAGGTATGGAGGAAAGTTACATCAATGATTACTTTCGTGCCTCTAATGTACATCTGTACCAAATTTTACGTTTATCCACTCAGCCGTTCTCGAGTGATGCGCGTGCAAATTTGTACACAGGCAAACAAACAGACAAACAGACAGACAGACAGACAAAGTTTTTGTTTTTGCGCGCAACCGTCATAGACCAGTCTGAAACGCGTTAATAACTCAAATTTCCGTGGAAATTCAGAAAGAAACAGACAAACTTTAATTTTTATATATATATAGATGTTAAATTGTATCTTGGGCTCGGATAATAACATAATTTTCATCATAAATCATACAAATTTCGGGCGCAGTACGCACTTGATGCTGTATTTTCACAATGATTCTTCTCAGGTACCAATAAAATTAGCCTCGTGCCTTTACATTAGAATAGTCACGCTACCCTCTGCCTAGCGTGACATCTCAATAGGAAGAGTCATGTTACTCGGCCTGTCCACCGCTCAAGCTGCGATTGAGTCAAATATCTTCCAAAAATAATTTATCTCCCTTCTGGAGTAGATAAATTTCTAAAGAAATCATTTATTATTTTAAATATTTTCCCCATGTTAATTTCTCGTAATAAACACTCTCAAGTCATGTTATATATTTTAATACGCCGGCCTGCTCATGGTCCCCTGCATTCTCCATTCGTGGGCCTGCTGAGTGCATTCATGCAACTCCCGGTTCGACTCTTGGACAGTTCGCGTCGATTCACAGCTTTCGAGATGATTCTTAAGGAAAGTCCTTACTGAAAATGTGACTACGGTCACAATAGGTCAATAATTGGGGATATAACTGGTAAGCAGGTGACCATGGCCTGAAGTTAGGAAGTACATGTGGGAGAAACCATGGAAAACCACTTCCAGGAAGGTTAGTGTGGGAATTGAAACATCCTCTTCTCAGATTTTCCTCACGAAGATGAGTTAACCCCGTTCCAGCCTTCACACCAGAATCACAATTTCTTGGCAGAGCGTGGAATCAAACCAGGACCTCCAGAGAGACAGCCAAGTACGCTAGCCACTACAGCACGAGGTTGTCCGATGACTAAATTTTTGCATCCTCAGCAGAGCAAATTTTCTATTCACTAATGAGAATACGTCATTATTCCATATTATACGTTAATTGGTAAATAATCCAATTTATTTTAAATATTGTAGATGGTGACCATGTGTTATATCCCATCGGTAAGTATTGGTGCTTATGCTACTGATGTCTCTCATAAGAATCACGTTTCAATAATATTAGAGGTAATTGCTCAATTACATCTTATTTATTCGATTTTAGTGCTTTAAATTATACTCATGTCAGTCAACCTGAGCGTGTGATTGCTATGCACCTGTGCCTCAGCGGAGTAAATTTTCGACGCAATACTAACATTGTACCAAATTTCGAAATTCATAGTCTATCCGACGGTGAGTGAGTAATTCCACTTTGTTTTCAGTCAAGATAGGGGTGCGCTTAAATTCTGTGTGATAGTCTTGTGATTCGTGCATCTGAGGTCTCGCACAATAGACTACTATTTTTCTACTATTCATGTTAATTGCCCAAATACATAATTCAATCTCAGATGTCGAGGATGGCGTGGTTTTGGACTAATTCCAGGATTGGGTTGAGGGATTAAGGTACTGGAGCTGGTATACATGTCCGTTCGTGCGTGGGTGCGACTGTGTGAGGTACAGTATGTCCACTTGGCCCGGTCAGCACTTATCCAACCTAAACTAGGTCTCTCCTACTTGGTGATTAAGGGCAGTGAGTGGGTTGTGAATGCAAATGAGAGATTTCGGTAGCGTAATAATTTACGTTAAACAGTATGGGTTGTTCAGGGATGTGCGAAGGGTTATCTTTATTGATAGAAGCACTCTAGGCTACCCATATGTATGTGGTCTGCTGATGCTGGACGTTCTTCCGTGTATTAATCCTGACATCTGTGTTATATGATTAGGGCTCGGATTTTTAGGTGCTAAAAGTCAGGAAAATATTTATTTTTTATATATTAAAAATACCTGAAATATGTGACAAAAATGTTAAAATATTTAATTATAATTTAGTTTATCAATGTGAATATAAACAATATGCAGCTATGGCTCCCTGACTACTGAAGAATTACAATACACAACGAGATACATGTTCAGGGTGTCCATCACAAATGTACATACAGACGATTATCGCGAAACACTTCTTCTGAAGGTGCGAAACGGCGGCAGTGATTCTTAAGGAAAGTCCTTACTGAAAATGTGACTACGGTCACAATAGGTCAATAATTGGGGATAGAATTGGTAAGCAGGTGACCATGGCCTGAAGTTAGGAAGTACATGTGGGAGAAACCATGGAAAACCATGTTTCTTGCCCTTGAGGTGTTGTGTAACTTGGGATCGCTGTTCAGCCTTGATTGCTTTCCCACATGGTTGGCAGAACAGAACGCCCACATCAGAAGTAAAATTATCTTTAAATACTGCAACATACTACTGCAGACGATAACTTGTAGTTGCTTTTACTTTAGGCATCGTAGAACTGCCTTACACTTCACAGTGCCAGAAATGAACTGCATGTGAGTGACACTGGTTCCAGGTGGCGTGGGGAGGTCTAGCACGTGGTGCAATAAGGCTATGGACAAGGAAATCTCCTGCTTCCACAGTGAGTGGAACGGGGCGACAAGATAAGAAAAACACAGTTGCAGGCTGACATACGCTCTGCATGAAGATTAGATAGCTCACAGATTCTTCCCCCGTTGAAGTAACACAGAACGAAAATGCAATAAACTGAAAGATCTAGCATACTGATTTTAACAAATGTAAATATTATGTCTTTTTATGTGCTAATAAATCAAAAGCAGGAATGTATGTATTTATAGAAAAAATGCTTAAAATATGTATTTACATAAAAAAATATTTATTTACCTAAAAATCCGAGCCCTACTGATATGATCATCGTGCCTTCTGCTCGTGCCGCACTACCGCCAAATCCGTTGACAGGCAGAGCCCTCGGACACTACACCTCCTCCTCTCGTCCTCTGATTATCTGCCAGAATGTCTCGTGTATTGATATTGTTCCTCTCTTATCATGTAGCATCGTCAACGTGTTGCTTGCATGAATTGTTGTTCAACCTTGGGAAATCGTATCGCCTGCGTCTCGTCTAACTGCTGAGATATTTTAAAGGTAGTACCTTCTTGGACCTCCGTGGAGTTGAATTCGCAAGTATTGTCAAATACGAGATGTTTGTAACAATTATCCTATTTTATCGACTTATTATTTTAAAAGTGTGTATGTCACCATATTGAAAGTAAGAAGTCCAAGCACTTGTGTCTTCATCCGAGTAAATCTCCTTTACAATTTTACCTTTTTACAAAGTTTACAGATTCTAAATTAAATAGAGAGTAAATATCCGACTCTAATATTTTATATATTCAAGATGGCAGATGCGCAGAATATTCCAAATTATTACGTTGTAAATGGGATATCTTATAGCCGACATACGAAGCTTCCCAAATACCGATTTTGATGAGTGTTCGACTGTTGGAACGTAAGATAAATAGAAATTAATGTTCCAATGATAAATGTGCAAAAATAGGAACTACAAATGATTTTTAAAATAAAAGAGGAGAATGATATTCCTTACAGTAGACTACTTCAAAACTACTCGAGGCTACCATATTGAAATAAATTGGCCGAGAAATTTAGACTGCTCTTTAGGCGATGGTATGTGACATATGAATGTAGTCGACACGTGATGATTGGCTTAGCCGGTAGCAAACTAAGGCAATGAGAATTCAGTTGGTCACCGTTTTGTTTCCGCTGAGATGGCGTCAATATAAAGAGTGCGGATAAGGTGCATGGGAGGAAGGCTACCTCTGTAACACGTTTTATACAGTTCAGTTTAGGCATTTAGGAATTAATACAGAAGGGGTACATAAAGTAATCACTAGGACAGGCAGTCAGACGGACTGACAGGCAACACACACATACTGGGCTGGAGTGATTTCATAAGCATATTTGATATTTGTGAAAATATGAACTTCGCCATTTCATGACACGTTTCGCTGTTCATGGTTTTCATTTCAAGCTGTGCTGCAAGAAGGTATACCGCAACCCAGACGAGAACTGTAGGTGTGAGTTGTGTGGAAAGTTATGTGAAAGATATCACGCAAAAGTTTGTAGCAAGAGAACAGTGACATTAACAGAATTCTGTACATGACTTCATTGTGTGCAATTTTAATTATTATTCTATTTGACCATTGGTTGCAATAAATATCATTATTATATTTGTGAAAATAAGTTATAACAAATAAACCTACTCATGAGCACACTACACACGTCACGAGTCCGGTGAAACTGCATTGATTTCCCACCTTTGGAGGTAGCATTCTGTAACAAATCCACGACTAAAGAATTTCACTTTTCAGACACTGAAATGTGCTTTACAACAAAGTTAGAACCATAAAAGTTAGTCAAGAATGCGTGTAATACACCTCACGATTACTGCAGATTTTGATATGAAAGATGAGATTATGGAAACTGCGTTATATAAAAAAACACTTATGGCTTGGATTTGAACTAAAAAGAACCAAGTGCTTAATCAGGTGCGTGAGGTGAAATGAAATGTATTCCATACACAAATAATCCCGTAGGTAATTCTTCCGGAACTCGATCACTTAAACTCCTTATATTCTCATTTCTTACTTAATTCGTTAAGTTGTGAGGATTTCATGTTATGAACACATTAATGTCCGGCTTTGTGGCAAAGTGGATTGAGCGCTAGTGATTGACACTAGTGTCTCCGGGATCTATTCCAGGTCTAGTCATATTATTTTCAACTTCGTAAGATCCATTCTCCTGGCTTGAGGACTCGTTGTATCGTCTTAATAATTTACTTTATCATGATGATGACGCGCAGGTCACGTGCAAGTGTCAACTCTCAAAACCTGTACCAGGCTTCTTCGAAGACTTTGCGCTATTTTTATTATTCTTACTATTAGTATCATTATTATTAAACATACATATTTAACAAATGTTATATGAGCAAATATTCATAAACATACGAATTTACCCATCTAAGGCTGGTTTCTTATAAGCGGTACCACAGTTTTATCATCAAATGCATGCAGAATAACTCATACCCTGCAGACATTAGCAGATGACTTGATGGCATGCGTCACATTACCGTTAATGCGATGATGTCATATTGAAGCTGGTGGACAGATACTTGACCTAAGCGGCAGATTCTCATTTGCCTTGTCTAGTGCTGATACGTGTACCCGGATTTCTGAGCACATTGCCATGCATAGTAAATTGACAGCCGGTCTCCAGAGCTTTTGTAATTCGGGAATCCCATCTCAGGACTATTTCCTGGTTGGAGACATTCTGCTTATGACGTCATTGGAACAAATAATCTACAAATGATATGGTTGCCTATGATTCATGCGATAACAATACACTATCATAATTGTCCGTACACGACGGGGGTATCCAAACACTAAGAAAGAAGAACTAGACTCATATCTGAACTCTATTTTTCTTACTATTAGTTTACTTTGATCACAAGTCAGTATAAATTCACTGCCCTCAGTCATTGTACAAAAACACACAATTGATTCATTAGTAGTTGCTTTTATTCGGCACTGATGGTGTAAATTTCAGGATGTCCAGTACAGACACATAGTAATGTATCGATACATAGTTCATGTTTTGGACTAGCTTTTTAGGCAATACGTTACAATGATATTGGAAGTAATGGATGAGTAAGAATAATGTTAATCCCGCCTCTTAAACTAAGTATCCATTCCATCAGTAGTATTGGTCATCTACATGTACTACACACATCAAAAAAAGTTTTGCATCACCTCGGTTCCAAGAGTTCCGGAACCTTTAAATACAAAGGGAATAGAGATCAACACAAACAACATTTCAGCTCGTTTTATTGCTCATGAGACCCACACATTGCATGTTGTACCAGCATACAGCTAGACTTGCAGCATTTGTGGTCCAGATTGCAGTACACACCACTACCTCTAATACCCAGTAGCACGTCCTCTTGCATTGATGCATGCCTGTATTCGTCGTGGCATACTATCCACAAGTTCATCAAGACACTGTTGGTCCAAATTGTCACACTCCTCAACGACAATTCGGCGTAAATCTCTCAGAGTGGTTGGTGGGTCAAGACGTCCATAAACAGCCCTTTTCAACATATCCCAGGCATGTTGGATAGGGTTCATGTCTGGCGAACATGCTGGCCACTGTAGTCGAGCGATGTCGTTATCTTGAAGGAACGCATTCACAAGATGTGCACGATGAGGTCGAGAATTGTCGTCCATGAAGACAAATGCCTCTCCAATATTCTGCCGATATGGTTGCACTATGGGTCGGAGGATGTCATTCAGGTATCGTAAAGCCGTTTCGGAGCCTTCCATGACCACCAGTGGCGTACGTCAGCCCCACATAATGCCACCCCAAAACATCAGGGAACCACCACCTTGCTGCACTCGCTGGACAGTCTGTCTAAGACGTTCAGCCTGACCAGGGTGCCTCCAAACACGTCTCCGACGATTGTCTGGTTGAAGGCATATGCGACACTCATCGGTGAAGAGAACGTGATGCCAATTCTGTGGGGTCCATTCAGCATGTTGTTGGGCCCATCTGTACCGCGCTGCATGGTGTCGGGGTTGCAAAGCTGGACCTCGCCATGGACGTCGGGAGTGAAGTTGCGCATCATGCAGCCTATTGCGCACAGTTTGAGTTGAAACACGACGTCCTGTGGCTGAACGAAACGCATTATTCAACATGGTGGCATTGCTGTCAGGGTTCCTCCGAGCGGCAATCCGTAAGTAGCGGTCATCCACTACAGTAGTAGCCCTTGGGCGGCCTGAGCGAGGCCTGTCATCGACAGTTCCTGTATCTCTGTACCTCCTCCATGTCCGAACAACATCGCTTTGGTTCACTCTGAGACGCCTGGAAACTTCCCTTGTTGAGAGCCCTTCTTGACACAAAGTAACAATGCGGACGCGATCGAACTGCGGTATTGACCTTCTAGGCATGGTAGAACTACAGACAACATGAGCAGCGTACCTTCGTCCTGGTGGAATGACTGGAACTGATCGGCTGTCGTACCCCCTCCGTCTAATAGGCCCTGCTCATGCATGGTTGTTTACATCTTTGAGCAGTTTTAGTGACATCTATGAACAGTCAAAGGGACTGTATCTTTGATACAATATACACAGTCAACGTCTATATGCCGGAGATCTGGGAACCGAGGTGATGCAAAACTTTTTTTGATGTGTGTATTTGTATGTACATATAGTAGCTTTAATGACTTACATAAGGCCCATCCGTCCTTTTTGGCTTGCAATTCAAATTACTTGTATTCTCTTCAGTCCTTCGTGTATGTACTGTAAATTATCTTACAATCAACTATTGCTTGTTGTCATAATAATGGGTAGAACAACCAGGATTTGTGTCATAAGTCAGTCCTTCTATTACTTTTAACCAATGACAGATTGTTAATATAAAGTTAAGTCTTAGAATTCATTATGCATCGTGTGCCATTTCTCCTCAAAAATACTTGTTGAAGAATTTAAGACAATTTCTCCTGAAAATTGAAATAACTATGAAGGAAAATGGTTATTATGGAGGTGAAAGAAGGACAATTCATTACCCGAATTGTAAATATAACCACCTCAATTTAGTGTAAAACATCATATTCTTGACGCCTCATTGTGTATCATTAACTGATTCTATCCTCAATTTCTCATTCTTAAAAATTGTCCGCAGCATGAAAAAGTACGATAACGTCTCCACCGGCAGCTCGATATCGATTTTCTTCAAAGACATCAAATATCTATTTATCATTCATTTGTCATATGCACTATGTTTCTGGCGAGCACTTAACCTTAAAATGAGTGCGCACCCTCGTGTATTGTTACAGCTGCAGTGCTCTAGGCTGTCTGACCCCAATTTGAAAATTATTGACGTGACTATCATTCTCCCGCATTACCATTGTTACCTCGATTATATACTCTCACCCATTTCATTTTGTTTTTTCTCCATACAACTAGTTCTTCGGTGCGAACATGATCACACATATTTTTGCATTAATATGAATTTTAGTGATTGTTTACCAACAGTTCAAAGCGAGCAATGGTGTGAAAAATCAACAGGAATTTCAATTGCTGCATTCACACAATTCATATTTCCTACAATTGAATCAAACGATGCTTAATTTCTGGTTCCACCATGTAGGATTTTCATTTCGCTGTGAAAGCCAGAAAATGGTGCACTCTGAAATACGAGGAATCATATATACATGGTGTAAATGATATAAATGAAATCTGTTACATTCCGGAATCTCGACATCCCCAAAAAACAATAAAAATAGTGTGTCTCTAATCATATTATTATAATTATACGAAACAAATTATTAGATATTATATATTTACTGAATGTTATGTATTTATAAATAGGGTTCCAAATGTATAGGACACTAGGTTTATAAATACTTTTGGAAACAATGATATTGGAAGAGACTTGTAAGCTTGTTGTGATGGTTGTTGTTAATTCATTTTATGGGCTTGGGAATTTATTTATCAGCCCAGTGTAGTTGGGTGAGTGTTGGATTTGTCTGATAAACTGATTTTCTGTGGTGACTGTAGTAGTATATGTAGCTAAAGTTATTAGGGTTGTGAATGAGTTTGGTACACCGGGACTCCAAGTACGATACTTTCCCGGCATGTGTTTGGAAAGCGTGTGGAAGAATCCGGGAAAATCGAAACTCAGGATACCCACTGTTGGTTCTGAGTTCGGTCCTCCAATCACTAGACTTGCTGCGATCTAGGTGTACGATTAAACGCGCATGGCTACACCGCGGGGGTAGGAAAGAAAGCAACTGTGGTCTTATGAAGATACATCCTAACTTTGGCCTTGTGGGATAACACGGGAAATCATCTTGTGGCTGCCGATGGTGGGAAGGAAGGAAGCTTGTAGTTTTACATGACCGTAAATCTCATTATCATGAGCTACTGGACCTCCTTTTTGAAGATTAGATGTAGGTTCAGTCTAAAGTAAATGAAGAAGGTGAAATACGACAGGCTTATGTCGATGCTTTTAATGGCATGTATAACAAAATAATCATGTGAACTCAAACTTCTGGCAACTCAACACCCTCGAAATGCATAAAAGTAGTGAGTTTGTTAAAATTTTTATTATTATTATTATTTATAATAATAATAATAATAATAATAATAATAATAATATTAATACTGTTATGGCATTCATTTCACCACGTAAGTGGGACAAATCATCATATTATCGGCTTGTTTGTAAGACGGAATTACAACTTCTTTTTGAGTGGCACATTGAGAAACGAGTGATCTAATATTATTATTATTATCGTTGTTGCGCTGTGTTTGCACAAACGTAGACCATACCGGTTTCTTTCAATTATTTAACACATCTTTAGAATTTCAATTTTCTAATGGAGGATATGCACTTCCAATATGTTATTAATATGATATAAGATTGGCAGAATCCTAAACAGATCTACAACCCCTAGTCATGTAGGCCACTCCCCGTGACTGATTGAATCGGTTGTTCATAGGCTCGGTTTGTGTATTCATTGCTATTGGCAGGGATCACTCACCTTCAGACTCTCGTCTATATGCCACGGCTTTGGAGGTGAGACCGGAGGTGAGATATCAGCTTTGCTGCTGAGGGGAACGATGTGTATTCCCTTTTCCATGATATTGACTGACGACTTTTGAGATTTAATTCCACCTACACTAATTAAGATACGACTAAATTTCACGAAGATATTTGCTTAGAATACCATCTTCTATCGCCAGTGTAACGGACGTCACCTATATGAATTACACTCTGTATATAAATACACTAAAACATTTTTTGACAAACCACCGTATCCCCACAAATCTTCAATTAACACTTTATTGTTGTACCCATTGCCTGATATGTAGAAGGTGTAGTACAACAGTAAGCAAATCATCTTTGTTACTGTCCGTGACGGAAAGCCCAACCACTCGAAGTATGGCGTCTTGTGTATTGGAAAACTTCCTTTGGTGTGATAAAAATAAGGAAGACACCGGGAGAAATGACCAGTGAATAAGGTCGTTTCCCGAGGACCTCTTAACCTCCACTGTGCCAACATTTCACCCACGGTCGCAACAGTACGAACGGGCGTAGTTGTGCAAAGAATTGAGTAGTTGAGATTAGAACATCATCTTCATCCTGCACTGAGCAGGGAGCGTTCCCAATTTCAGGCGAAATATTTTCATAAATGAGATCACATACTTTAGGTCATTGGGCGCACAATTTTGGACATCAACAAAGGCGGCACTCACATTAGTATTCTGTGCCGTCCTCATATCTGACAACAGGAGCAACATGTTGCTAGGGATTACATTGAAGGCCTTTAGAAGTTTCATGGTTATATAATAAATGATTTAATATACATATCGACGGCATAGTTCTAATACTACATATTTCCCTTTGGTTGAATGGGAGAAGAAAACCTTCTACGGCAGAGTTTCTTTTCCAACAATTAAATGAAGTAAAATCTGATGAAATTGAGTAGCCACTCCCTGACACATAGTGATAAATGAGAGCAATATTTCCTTCAATGCGATTCTCAGTGTTCGGCAGCACGCATTTTTATATTATAAGGTAAATCCGGGAGTGTTGCCGCACTCCTTATAACTTGTGTTATATCTCAGTAGAATTACTTTGAAAATTGTTGCAAATTGATAGAGCAGAATTTGAAAATATTTGCAAAAGATCACATATTAGTAAAGCATTGATAATTGAAAAACAATCGTCGAAAAAAGGAAGAAATAAATTGTTGGATCAGAGGCGTCTCTCCCTGGTACCCGATGTAGATGCCGACTTTACACGGGAGAGATGCCGCAAGAACAATAATTTATAACAAAATCAAATGTATGTAAAATTTTTCAACTCCAACACAATTGAGTATTAGAACATACTACAAGACAATTATACTTTGAAAAAGTGAATTTATATTTTGAAAATATTCCACCTCGTCAATACAATTTACGTTTTTTTTCAACTCAAATTACAAATTTATACGTGTTTATACAGGCCAGTTTTCCGGAATCCATTCTTCGATTTAATGTTCGTGCCAAAATTCCGGTGCACCTTACTGACTTCCTGAATAGTATTTCCTTTGTTTTCAGCCTTTTTACAACTGCTCTTAACTTCTCATCTCGCACTGAGCTGTTTTGTTTTTGCCCTTACTTTTGTGCTATAATTATTTTTATGAAAATAATATAATCGTAAATAGTAACAATAATATTTACAATGAAACCAATGATTTAAAATAGGTATTTTAAGAATCGTAAGATAATAAAATCCTCGAATAGAATATCGGTACCCTCTGAATAGTTTCTATGTTTCCAGATCGCTTTCAAAATATGATAACAACGAGGCATCTCTACCACATTGCTATGTGGCAACTCTCCCAAATGTAAGGTAGAGACGCCGCACCCTCTTGTTGTTGTACCTCAAGGCTAACATGGCCGAAAATAAGCTTTCCATCTACTACTGTAAAGGTTAAGACTTATTCTGTACTAAAAGCGGCTGACTTAAGCGTTTGAAACCAACTTAATATACAACAAATGAACACAAGGAAAATTTTCGTCAGGAGGAAACATGCACTCGCATCACGTAATTGACTACAATTTGCGTAATATGTGAGCACTTTGCACCATACCCGTAGACAGTGGTTATTGCTTGGATACCGAAATAGCTTCCACGCTGCCATCTAGCTACTACGATGGAACTTACAGCTATTTATGCGACGTCTCTATCAAATCGGCATCTATACCAGATTTACCTTATGGAGTGAATTGCGATTTATTTTTGTTTCATTTGAGGGCCTTGAACATAGCGATCATTTATACCCGTGTACGTGGGTGTATATATAATTAGTCTGATAACTCCTGTTATCCTGCCTCTCACACGAACATAGTCTTGGTACACGGTCAAAAAATGATTCACTCATGCTCATACCTATACACCGCACGGTACGCTACACTAACTCCTTCGTAGTTTCTACTGCAAGACTGTGGAACAACCTGCCATGCTCTGTCAGAGGAGCAACCCCGTCTAGCTTCAGGTAGCAATGCCAGCTGTACATATCACAAAAGAAATGAAAGCTGAACTCAACACGTCAAATATTTGAATCCTTATGCTGAGTTATATTCGTGTTTCTAATTTACATTTTATTTATTTTCTGTTTAGATACCTAAATGTTTTCTTACATCCTTTTAAATGCGCATTGCAAAATCAATATTAGGCTATAGTCATAACTCATCCATGATGCTTATCATCATCAACATCATCACACCATCATTAGGTTATGATTTATTAGTGTTCATGTTTCCCTATTATTTTCTTACTTTAGCATAATTAACTAATTACAATAATTTTTCCTACGCCATGCATACCTGCCATTATATGTATTGTGATCGGATCTGAAATGTATTCCTGTTAGTTTTTTGTACCATTGTTAAGTTCTGCAAATAATGTAATAATGTATTAGTTGTAAAATCTGGTTAGATGGAAGAGAGGGCCCAATAGCCCTAATCTTGCCAGACAAAATAAAGCTATCTATCTATCTATCTATCTATCTATTATGGTGCCTGAAGTGGTGTGTGTGCAATTCTAATTCTAATATGTAAATCAGGTGAGGATTTAAGAAGTAGGTGGCGTGACCTTGAGTTAGGAACTATCCCAAAATTTGCTTGGAGTAGAAGAGTGAAAGCAAGGAATACCACTTCCAAGATGCCTGAGGTGGGAATCATGCCCACCTCTTCTCAGTCTTACCTCACGAGGCTGACTGTACCCCTTTCCAGCCCTCAGACCAGAATTAAATATCTGTCAAGAGCCAGAAGACGAACCAAGGCCACCAGGGCGACAGCCAAGAATGCTAGGTGCTACTCCAGGAGGTGGACAGAGTGAAACTTGGTAATGGGTGGGAACGTGGTTCACTACACAAGATGTCATTGAAAATTTGTGCTCATTGGCCATAACGTCCTTTGAATAGTACAGACATGCTTTTCTCTGAACCCTGTGGCGTAACCGTGCTCGTTAAATTGTGCACCACGGCCGCATTATCAGCTGCCAAACGTTCAGAAGTAGTAGGTTCAAATCATGCTAGCCTGCATGTGTCTTCCCCGGCTTCTTTTCACATTCCCTCCAAGCATATGCCGGGATAGTACCTTACTTCAAGTCCCGGGGTGCCTACCCCATCTCTGTTACCGATACAGTTACACACACTGCTAGAGGCATCACAGAAATAGAGGTTATCAGTTAAGTTCAACACACACTCAAATACGCGGGGTCGATAACGACAATGTTATAACCCCCTACAATAAATTACTAACAGCATTTCTCTCTCATATGAAGACTATTTACGTGGTATTAGAACTAGGCCATTAATATACATACGTTTTCAAGACTTTTATTACTATCCTCGCATTTGACTTCAAATTCTATGTTTAGCTATTAAGGATGTTGTCTCAAGTGGTTCACAACTTCAGCCAAACGGTAATTGCGGAACCTCAACCTCAGATTTCAAAAATCATTTAGAGCCACACCCTACAAACCGTGGTGTAGAGTCACGTGGTTGTAGAAATAATACCTTGCCCTAAATCTGAGGCCTGAGGTTGGGATTCATACTGAGTAAATATCAGTGATTCTGTGACATCATTGAGATTACTAAACCATAAAGGTGAATAAATAAATTCTCGCCATATTTCATTGAGATATTTCTCCAAGATTCAAGCTGTTGAACATAATCCTCATGCTAGTATTGAAATAGTGTACATAAATATGTACAATCAGTTTTAACGGGTTGTTTTGAAAGTATCAATAAAAGTTGTATTATGTGCTAGCAGTAGTGCCCGGTGGATTTATTTGTTTTATGGATGACAATGAATGTCTGAACTAAACTGACAGAAAAGAAATATTTAAAAAATATAACTTTTTGTGGTGGTGGAGGTAGGTGGGGTAATAAGTAGTACAGTATAATGGACGTAACATTCAGGTCGTTTTCCCGTAATAATAATGATAAAAATGAATAGGGAAACGGCTATTTACTAACTACAGTACTGACACATGTAATTTACAAACGAATTGAAAAATATGATTAGAAAGAGGAGTAAGTGAAATCAAAGACACTGCCTAGGGTCTACATTGGCAGTTAGAAAAGTAGATACCAATAGTGTCGTATTGTGCCCATTTAGCAAGAAATATGCCAATCACAGTATACCAGCGTAGCTCAATTCGGGATTTTCGGGGCAGCGGTAAGTTCCCCCACTCTGTGACTCACATATCTTGGATTAATTAGAGGATACACTTGCAAAAATAACAACAAAATCAACTCCTATTTAAACACATTTAATTAATAAAATTAATGGCGCTACAAACATTTTAACAATTTAATTACTGACCCAAATAAATCAACTGCTTGTTCCAAATGAACAAGGGATCACAAATAAAATAAACAAATATTGTATTCAAAACCTGTGGTTTCCACATAAACCAACAATTCTTACTTAGTCTCACTTCCATAAAGCACTAACATTAAGTTTACATAACTCCGAGCTCTTTGGCTCCATGCATTTACATTATTATGGTGTCATTCTTGTACACCTCAAACACTATCCTTTATATTTTCTTATTTCTCAAAAACAAATATATAATTATATTTAAAATCTATGTTAATTATCTAACTCAATATTTTGGGCATGTCCACACATTCAGTTGTTATCATCTCTCTTTATTTCACACATATATTAAGGTAATCAGAAAATCAACTGTGTACTCCAGAGCGTGAAGGTACTTGACACAGTCAAAAAACTATAGTTACTCCCGAACTCAGTTGCCTTCAATCAACTCGTGGAATCCCACGCCCATACATTATTACAATAGGGATTGTTATTTATCTCTCATGTCTTAATAGACTATTATCATATTAGAAACTACGATCTGAACCGGCAAACGAAAATATCCATCTTCTAGGACCTCGGTTCAACGCCCGGGTCGTTAACAACTTTAAACACTCCTGGTGTATTCATTTCTCTTTACAACAGCTTACGAGACGGTCTCTGTTCCCTCTCGCTTTAAGAGAGCTAGACTCTACTACTTGGGGTGCGATTTATGACCACGTAGGGTGACGGCGACTCCCTGTCTGACCCAACGTTAGTAGCTTATTTCCAAGGCTTTCAAAACAAACCTTCCCATTATATCCAGTTCTGGGGAGACCGGGCTTTACTGTACCGTATACATTCAAACAACTATTCTTTGGTTCAAAGACCATTTTCGTATCCTTGGCATTTATTAATTATGAGAGGGTCCTCATTGATCGGGAAGATTAATACACATACGACGACGGAGAATTACAGGGGCTTTTATCATAAGAAGATCCTGCATTCGAATCTCTTCAAGTGCCTCGGGAACCAATCCCTTACAGAGGACTTATACAAAATGCGATTTAGAGTCGGCCGTGGCCCAATGACATACGCTCAATAATACCATATATTAGCTCCCTTTTTAAATACATACACAATGCCTCGTGATACTATGTCACAAATAGAGGACTTATACAATTATCAATTCACTGCAATCAACTACCCTCCATAAGTAATGTACCAAGTATTTAACCACTACGCGTTCCTAGCGTGACACTTTAATATTATATTTGCGCTCATTATGCGCTATGCATTATTTTAAGCCGAAAATGTCTTCCCAAGAACTGATAAAATCTCTTTAGTAACAATTCATATTATTTTAATTCACATATTAATCTTTCCGTTGTCGATAAATCGCTCCCTGTTTTAAAATATTCCATTGAACCTCATCTCTTACACATACGTTAAGGCTTAACGCTCTTATGTTCATATCAATTTATTTGATTTTTATTTAACATTTCCATATTTGATTATTATTATTATCTTTATTCTTTATACAAGCTCAAAAGCTATTTCTTTCATATCTCAACTTTACTTTATTTCAATATCTTTCATGATAATTAATGATATTTCGCTTGCTCTTAGGACATTTGTTAAATACATTAACCCTTTATTCACATATTTCCTCTACGGGATTTATTCTTTACATAATTATTTATAATTTCTCAATTTATTTTATTATTGTTCAGACCGTGTTCTTGATTATTCAGTATTTATTTATTAAAACACATCCCTTTCACTCCAAAACTCCGGTGGGTTTGTACACAATCAATTTCTGACACCAAAATAGAATGAATTTAGTACTCACATGTTTCCAGATCATCCCATGATCTTTAATCTGGTGCGGTGCTTCATTTTTGGGCCCACTTTGAACTTTTTACTCCATATTAAAGGAATTCATCTTATATAAAAACACTTTTTGACATATATTTAAAACACTTAACATTGACGACATTTTTATATACTGATGTGTCCCTTTTGAACACATAATAAACACTAAAAATATTAATTTAACACACAATCTTGATTATTTTACACTTCACAATTCTCGATCACTAGGCCGTATTTCTGAGCCTATCACACGTGATCTTCTTAAATTCCCGTTTCCAAGGGTGAACTTTATCCGATGTCGGCTTCCTATCCTGCAGAATGCGAAAGTCTCGAAACATCTACTGTTCCCTGGAGTCCAATTCTGCTACTCCTATCCTGGATAACCGGCTATTTATCTAGCTTGAACGGCTTCTTTGTAGATCTGTCTATCGATCCTAACGAAAGTCTATACGGATCGAGGTCTCCTCTAAGACCTATAGATTTAGTTTATAGCAGTTAGCACTTCTCGATTCTAGTATTTTTAGAATAGTTCGCCTGCTTTCTGGAGATAATGTTCATAGTCTCCTATCTTCTTTATTTGAACTGTTTTAACACTTCTATGTTTCGAACCTTATTCTGTTCTTCCCTTTTAGGTTTCTTTAATTTAAATAACAGTTTATCTGTCTGGTACGATACTTCCGTACGTTATGATACCTTCGTTCGTACATTTAACGACCTATCGCCTTTAAGTCCGACGTTCGCAGCCTGCTCTGACTATATCCTACGAATTTTCATTTTAACTTGTATACAGTCGGGCCTAACTCCTATAATTAGGATTTTCCTAATATTTCACTACGGCGATACTTTAAAATTTCGTCTTGACCACTCCTTATGGAGGCAAGCAAGTCGTTAATACTGCGACGCCTGTGGCTATCGGATCTTACTTCTGCGGTGTAACACAACTTTTCTCCCCTCAAGGAGTACTGGTAGCTGTTTTCAATGTAACGCAGAGTTACGTCCCTCACGGACTGTCGGAATGACTACTTCTACGTCGTGGTGCAGCACTTCCCCTCACGGAGTGCTCGTATGACTGCAAGTGCTGATATAACTTCACGTCCTCCTGGACGGATTCGTACTGCGTGATGCGTGGCAACACCCCTCGGGCTGTTCAAGACTGCATTCGTTGTGATGTAGCACAGTGACGTGCCCTCAGGCCGTTTGAAACTGCATGTGATGTGACACAGTGACGCCCCCTCGGGCTGTCTGAAACTGCATTCGGTGCTTATACTTGTTGCACAGTATGACCTCCCCTGAGGTTCATACGTTTGAAGACTTTGATGCAGCACCTCCGCTCACGGAGTGCTCGTTGTAAAACTGCATGATTGGCTTGGAAACGCCCGAAGCTTTATACTATTTTACTACAAAAAAATAAGACTCTAGCCTTTTCTGTGGTCAACTTCTAAAATAATGGTGCCACAAATATAAAAATTATACCTTCCGAAAGCTCGTCTTCTCAATGTCAAATGATCTTATTGCACCTAAGAATCGATCGTGCAATTCGGAGATATTAATTAATTTCTCGTCCTCAATTGTGTGGGTGTTGCATTCCTTTTGCTCTCTCCCCTCCACAGAGGCTTAGGTACTTCCCCAATGACGTCGTCTTACGTCGGCAGTTTTTTTCTGCGCAATTATTAAATGGTTTCTCTTTACTGAAAAATCTCTCATTCAAAATGATTCACTGTACTGTGCTTGTTTACTCATTATTATGCTCGTAAACGTGTTAATTTTAATTATTCCTCTTCTGGTGCATAAGCAGCGTTGTCAATTTCCAGCAACGTCAGCTCGAATTCCGATTCAGGCTTCCTTGTCTATCACGGTGGAAATTTCCATTCAGTTATTAATACTCGTGACCAGCCCTCTCTTGAATGTCGAGTGGGGTGATCTCATCTAAGGAGCATCTGTCCCTAGTCGCTTGCACAATGTTAAGCTATAATCCTGGCTTAAAATCTCTCTCCGTTCCTTTAGGAAACTATACGTTTCTTTCATTTCTTTCTTAAGGACATGGGTTCGACCTTCCATGGACCCTATGGCCCATGGGTTCATCTCTCCCCTCCTTAGGTAAATAAATTTTCGAAAATTCTTGAGGAAATTTATTTCAATTTAATTTGTATTTCTTTATTCGTCGAATCCATCATAATGTCATCCGTATTTACTGTTGTTTTATTTTCTTAAGGTTCCTTCCACTAATTGTGTAGGTTGGGTATGCTCTATCTTTACCCTTTCTTTCTCCTTTATTACATTAAAATTTTCCTTTTCAATAAAATCAATTACTTCTTTAAAGTTCCTCTCCTTTCTGGTCTGTGTTTAGGTTGGGTCTTCAAGAGTTCCCATTCATTCATTTATTCCCTAGTGGACGTCTCCACTCAGGCCATAAATCTCTTGTCACGTTCGGTGTTTACAACTCTCTGCCCTCGTCTGGCGCATTTCTCCAAACTCGAGTCAACAGTTGGTTTCCTTTCTTCTTTTCTCAGGACAGACTTCAAGTCGGTCTGTTCTTTATTCATTATATTTCTTCACTCAATGACTTTATGTTAATTATCTTGCGGGTGCAATTAGCTTTACCCGTAACTTAATTCATTATAATTCTCAGACTTCAAGTCTGTTACACTTCATTCAAAATTTTTAAGAGCTCAGTCTGACCTTACCTGACTCTTTCTGGTTCTCTTCCCTCTTCCTTATCTCTCTTTGAGATGGTTTTTCAGCAAATATTTTACTTATTTCTCTTATTCTTTGACGGTTGCAAATAGCTTTGCCCGTCTGTTCCTATGGGATAATCCTTTTCCTTCACCTCGTATCGAGATGGCATTTTCAAAGAGTATTTCTTTTTCCTACTCTTCCAATTCTTTAGATTTTCCAAATCTCCTTTCTTTCTCTTCTTTTTATCCTTCCCTTTCTTCTTACGATGCTTCCAGCTGAAATATGCCTGGGCCTCCTCTTTCTCCAAGACATCGTTGGTTATTTCACCTCCTTTCCTTGTTTCCATGGGGTATCCATTTCCTGGTCCACCAACTATCAATGGCGGTTTTCTTCCTTTTGGCTCTTCTTCAGAGACGTCTCCTCTCATTTTTTCATTGCTCCCAACAATCTCATCTTTTTCTTTTAGGGTCTCTTGGCTCTTATTAGCATTTGTTTCCCTTTCTCTGTTCTTTTGTTGCCAGTTCTGGTATTTAATCAACAATTCAAGGATCTGAGCTTTCAATTTTGGTCCTTCTAATGCCGTTTTATCTTCTTGATCCTCCTGAATGTCTTCTAGGTTTTCTTTTTCTATTTCCTTCTTTTCTTCGGAGTTTTCTTTTTCAATTCCTGTGAATTCTTGAACCTCTGTTTCCATCGGTGCTTCGTTGACATTTTCTATATTTATTTCATTTAATTTCTCTATTTCTTCTGGAATTATCATTTCCGTTTCTTCGACTATCAATTCCTTTGTTATCTCCTGTTCCGAGATTACTTCTTGTTCTTCCAGCTCAACTTTTTCATAAAAATGAGTCTCTTCAGTTTGGAGCTCATTTTCATTTTGGCTATCCTCCTGTTCTGGAGTTACGATTTCTTCCTGAATTTCCATTTGTTTCTCTGGAAGGATCTCCAAGTTTTCTTCACTTTCCACTGGAGTCATTATGATTTCTATTTCTTGTTTTTCTTCTTTAATCTCAACTTCGGGCTCCTCTGGCACCGTGACTTCTTTTCCTTCTTCAATTTCAGCTTGTTTTTCAACTTCCGTCTGGACAGCTGTTTCATTTACGACTGGGATAGCCATTTCCTTTGCTTTGAGGTCCTCTGCTAACATGTATTCATCATATTGCTTCTGGGCGGCCTCTAATATCTTTGTATATTCTGGAATCTTGACTTTCCTCAATTCAGCTAACTCCTGAATAGTTATTATATCATTTTCCTCATACATGCTCATTCTGAAGCAATGTATCTGATCATGTTCTTCCTGTAAATAATCTTTCTGTTCTTCAACATACTTTTTTCGGTCGCGCTCTTCGTAAGGGATCTTCCACCAAATCTCATCCCATTCATCTCTTATTTTCCATAATTTATTCCCTATTTCACTTACTTCATCAACAAATGTAACTATCTGTTCCCACGGAGCTAATTTTATTTTTCCTTCTTTCACCATACGTTCGACAAATTCCTTCTTCGTTTCTCTTAAGGACTCCTTCACATTAGGGATTTCTTTGGACAATTCCTCTAATTCCTGTTTAGATATCTTATACCAATTTTTACAGGCCCTTTCACGGAGCTCAGATATCTTCTTTATTTCCTCGGAGATACCTTCCCTTTGCTCCTTAATTTTCTCTTTCTCCTTTGAGTCTACATCTCTAAATTTCCAAAGTTCACTCCTCATCTGATAATGCTCGTCTCGTATTCCATTAATTATATCCAAGAATTCTTTTATTTCATCCCATTTCGCCATTTCTACCTTTTCCTGATCCTGAACGTCAGTACTATCGCTCTTTTCCCCTTCGTTTTCTGAGCCTACCTGAACCGGCATTACTACGTGAGACTTTGTATTATCCTTATTCTTATCAATATCAATTACATTTTCCCTTGGAATTGGTTTACAAATTTCCTTTTCTTTTCCGAGCTCTAAAGGCTCAACATTTACCCCTTTGTCTGCAGACATGTTACCTTATCTTCGTGTAACTATGTCTCCAGGTGCACGCATGCTTTCTACAGAAACATTTACAATTTCTTTACTTGGGTACTCTTTCTCACCTGTAGTTTTACCTTTCCCTGGGCTCTCGGCCCTTACATTCTCAGAGAGCCTCCGCCTCTCTTCACTTAACAACATCATATTAAAATACAGTGGGCCACAAATGCCACCACACTAGTACATGCTTGAGAGATGATACTCTGAATTAGTATGTCCCAATTTCTTCAAAACTTTACTTTGGTACGGGTATTCACTTACAACGTACCCTTTTGATACTTTTATTCAATTTCATAAAACCTTTATGGAAGTGTTTAAAATTCAAAATTTCGATAAACCATTTTTTTCAAAAAAATGAAAATTTTGATTTTTCGAGAAAAAACTCGGGTTTTCCCTAGGAAAACTCAGCCCTGCGTACTGGGCGCCAATGTTTATGATTAGGTGTATGATAAAATCATACAGGCCCCACGTTGGAAAACGGTTTAACAATTTAATTAGAGGCCCCACGTTGAAGCCACTACATAAATTAAAACTACTCCGGTTCCAAATAAACACGGAGTCCATAAGATAACACAAATGTTATTTTAAATATATTGGTTCACATATAAACCACCAATTCTTACTTAGTCTCACTTCCATAAAGCACTAACATTAAGTTTACATAACTCCGAGCTCTTTGGCTCCATGCATTTACATTATTATGGTGTCATTCTTGTACACCTCAAACACTATCCTTTATATTTTCTTATTTCTCAAAAACAAATATATAATTATATTTAAAATCTATGTTAATTATCTAACTCAATATTTTGGGCATGTCCACACATTCAGTTGTTATCATCTCTCTTTATTTCACACATATATTAAGGTAATCAGAAAATCAACTGTGTACTCCAGAGCGTGAAGGTACTTGACACAGTCAAAAAACTATAGTTACTCCCGAACTCAGTTGCCTTCAATCAACTCGTGGAATCCCACGCCCATACATTATTACAATAGGGATTGTTATTTATCTCTTATGTCTTAATAGACTATTATCATATAAGAAACTACGATCTGAACCGGCAAACGAAAATATCCATCTTCTAGGACCTCGGTTCAACGCCCGGGTCGTTAACAACTTTAAACACTCCTGGTGTATTCATTTCTCTTTACAACAGCTTACGAGACGGTCTCTGTTCCCTCTCGCTTTAAGAGAGCTAGACTCTACTACTTGGGGTGCGATTTATGACCACGTAGGGTGACGGCGACTCCCTGTCTGACCCAACGTTAGTAGCTTATTTCCAAGGCTTTCAAAACAAACCTTCCCATTATATCCAGTTCTGGGGAGACCGGGCTTTACTGTACCGTATACATTCAAACAACTATTCTTTGGTTCAAAGACCATTTTCGTATCCTTGGCATTTATTAATTATGAGAGGGTCCTCATTGATCGGGAAGATTAATACACATACGACGACGGAGAATTACAGGGGCTTTTATCATAAGAAGATCCTGCATTCGAATCTCTTCAAGTGCCTCGGGAACCAATCCCTTACAGAGGACTTATACAAAATGCGATTTAGAGTCGGCCGTGGCCCAATGACATACGCTCAATAATACCATATATTAGCTCCCTTTTTAAATACATACACAATGCCTCGTGATACTATGTCACAAATAGAGGACTTATACAATTATCAATTCACTGCAATCAACTACCCTCCATAAGTAATGTACCAAGTATTTAACCACTACGCGTTCCTAGCGTGACACTTTAATATTATATTTGCGCTCATTATGCGCTATGCATTATTTTAAGCCGAAAATGTCTTCCCAAGAACTGATAAAATCTCTTTAGTAACAATTCATATTATTTTAATTCACATATTAATCTTTCCGTTGTCGATAAATCGCTCCCTGTTTTAAAATATTCCATTGAACCTCATCTCTTACACATACGTTAAGGCTTAACGCTCTTATGTTCATATCAATTTATTTGATTTTTATTTAACATTTCCATATTTGATTATTATTATTATCTTTATTCTTTATACAAGCTCAAAAGCTATTTCTTTCATATCTCAACTTTACTTTATTTCAATATCTTTCATGATAATTAATGATATTTCGCTTGCTCTTAGGACATTTGTTAAATACATTAACCCTTTATTCACATATTTCCTCTACGGGATTTATTCTTTACATAATTATTTATAATTTCTCAATTTATTTTATTATTGTTCAGACCGTGTTCTTGATTATTCAGTATTTATTTATTAAAACACATCCCTTTCACTCCAAAACTCCGGTGGGTTTGTACACAATCAATTTCTGACACCAAAATAGAATGAATTTAGTACTCACATGTTTCCAGATCATCCCATGATCTTTAATCTGGTGCGGTGCTTCATTTTTGGGCCCACTTTGAACTTTTTACTCCATATTAAAGGAATTCATCTTATATAAAAACACTTTTTGACATATATTTAAAACACTTAACATTGACGACATTTTTATATACTGATGTGTCCCTTTTGAACACATAATAAACACTAAAAATATTAATTTAACACACAATCTTGATTATTTTACACTTCACAATTCTCGATCACTAGGCCGTATTTCTGAGCCTATCACACGTGATCTTCTTAAATTCCCGTTTCCAAGGGTGAAATTTATCCGATGTCGGCTTCCTATCCTGCAGAATGCGAAAGTCTCGAAACATCTACTGTTCCCTGGAGTCCAATTCTGCTACTCCTATCCTGGATAACCGGCTATTTATCTAGCTTGAACGGCTTCTTTGTAGATCTGTCTATCGATCCTAACGAAAGTCTATACGGATCGAGGTCTCCTCTAAGACCTATAGATTTAGTTTATAGCAGTTAGCACTTCTCGATTCTAGTATTTTTAGAATAGTTCGCCTGCTTTCTGGAGATAATGTTCATAGTCTCCTATCTTCTTTATTTGAACTGTTTTAACACTTCTATGTTTCGAACCTTATTCTGTTCTTCCCTTTTAGGTTTCTTTAATTTAAATAACAGTTTATCTGTCTGGTACGATACTTCCGTACGTTATGATACCTTCGTTCGTACATTTAACGACCTATCGCCTTTAAGTCCGACGTTCGCAGCCTGCTCTGACTATATCCTACGAATTTTCATTTTAACTTGTATACAGTCGGGCCTAACTCCTATAATTAGGATTTTCCTAATATTTCACTACGGCGATACTTTAAAATTTCGTCTTGACCACTCCTTATGGAGGCAAGCAAGTCGTTAATACTGCGACGCCTGTGGCTATCGGATCTTACTTCTGCGGTGTAACACAACTTTTCTCCCCTCAAGGAGTACTGGTAGCTGTTTTCAATGTAACGCAGAGTTACGTCCCTCACGGACTGTCGGAATGACTACTTCTACGTCGTGGTGCAGCACTTCCCCTCACGGAGTGCTCGTATGACTGCAAGTGCTGATATAACTTCACGTCCTCCTGGACGGATTCGTACTGCGTGATGCGTGGCAACACCCCTCGGGCTGTTCAAGACTGCATTCGTTGTGATGTAGCACAGTGACGTGCCCTCAGGCCGTTTGAAACTGCATGTGATGTGACACAGTGACGCCCCCTCGGGCTGTCTGAAACTGCATTCGGTGCTTATACTTGTTGCACAGTATGACCTCCCCTGAGGTTCATACGTTTGAAGACTTTGATGCAGCACCTCCGCTCACGGAGTGCTCGTTGTAAAACTGCATGATTGGCTTGGAAACGCCCGAAGCTTTATACTATTTTACTACAAAAAAATAAGACTCTAGCCTTTTCTGTGGTCAACTTCTAAAATAATGGTGCCACAAATATAAAAATTATACCTTCCGAAAGCTCGTCTTCTCAATGTCAAATGATCTTATTGCACCTAAGAATCGATCGTGCAATTCGGAGATATTAATTAATTTCTCGTCCTCAATTGTGTGGGTGTTGCATTCCTTTTGCTCTCTCCCCTCCACAGAGGCTTAGGTACTTCCCCAATGACGTCGTCTTACGTCGGCAGTTTTTTTCTGCGCAATTATTAAATGGTTTCTCTTTACTGAAAAATCTCTCATTCAAAATGATTCACTGTACTGTGCTTGTTTACTCATTATTATGCTCGTAAACGTGTTAATTTTAATTATTCCTCTTCTGGTGCATAAGCGGCGTTGTCAATTTCCAGCAACGTCAGCTCGAATTCCGATTCAGGCTTCCTTGTCTATCACGGTGGAAATTTCCATTCAGTTATTAATACTCGTGACCAGCCCTCTCTTGAATGTCGAGTGGGGTGATCTCATCTAAGGAGCATCTGTCCCTAGTCGCTTGCACAATGTTAAGCTATAATCCTGGCTTAAAATCTCTCTCCGTTCCTTTAGGAAACTATACGTTTCTTTCATTTCTTTCTTAAGGACATGGGTTCGACCTTCCATGGACCCTATGGCCCATGGGTTCAGTATATTGTCACATAGCGCCGTAGGAAAATAATCAGAGCACTTTGGAAAATTTCGACTGTCCCGTGCTCCTGGGGTAGCAATAGTGTCATTTATCGCCACATAGCGCTCAAGGTTAAGGATCAGAATAAATGAAAGTGAATTTTAAAGCACCAACGCTTATTGCAGCTGATAACCTCAATGTACTGCACCAACACCATCGCACTTATACAGAGGCATCATATTTTCATGATGACAACTGTTTTAAGGCGCCTAAGATTTATTTTTACACTAATTACTCCCCGTGACTGCAATTTATAAGCAGTGCAAGATGTAACTATTATCGCAATTCAGCACCAGAACACTGGTAGGGGTGATGTGATGCTGCCCGCAATGCCAGTCAACAATAGACTAAATAATATATTCTTACAGTTACATTTCTACGGATATAAATGGTTCTAGGGCCTTAAAACTTGGTTTTCAAGTTCCTTTTGTCAGTTAATCTAAATTTAGGGAATGGAGAGGGTTGTACCAAATATCAAGTGGACAGGTTACCAGCTGGGTTTCAAAGGGTAAGTATGTAAAATTCGGTGCAAATAGGTGAAACGGTGTAGCTTTGTGCTAAAGGGCCTAAATGCAGGGACTGGAGTAGTCTGTCCGAAATTTACTGTGGAGAGTATTTCTCGCAGGGTTCCAAAGGGTAAGTATACAGACTTTGGCTCTGATCGGTGAAACAGTGTAGATTTGTGCCAAAGGGCCTAAATGCAGGGAATGGAGTGATCTGTCAGAAATTTTAAGTAGACAGTGTTACTCATCGGGTTCCAAAGGATAAGTATACAAATTTTGGTTAAGATCAGTGAAACGGTGTAGATTTGTGCCAAATGGCCTAAATGCAGGGAATGGAGTGGTCTGTCCGAAGTTTACTGTGGACAGTATTACTCGCAGGGTTCCAAAGGGTAAGTATACAGACTGTGGCTCAGATCAGTGAAATGGTGTAGATTTGTGCCCAAGGGCCTAAATGCAGGGACTGGAGTGATCTGTCCACAATTTCAAATGGACAGTGTTACCCGCAGGGTTCCAAAGGATAAGTATACAAATTTAGGTTCAGATCGGTGAAACGGTGTAAATTTGTATAAATAACAGACAATCAGATAGACAGGTAGAAAAACATTGTGCTATACCGTATATACACTGCAACCCGACACGGCTTCGCCCGGGAACAGTTATGAAAGCATTACGTGGTAAGCGCTTTTTTTTTCCCATGTCAATGAACAACGACCAATATCCGTTTTACGTCTCGGCATGATGGGTTAAAATCACTGACTGGACTATTATATATAGTGCATTATGCAACGAGCCTATAATGGCAATAATTAAGACACGAGTATTTATATGAAACGAGCGTAAGCGAGTTTCATAATTTCCATACGAGTGTCTTAATTACAATTATAGGCGAGTTGCATACGACTGTTTATGTTCGGCGATAATTATAACTTTATTTTATTAAATTTTATGTACCAAGAGAAATATTCATAAATATCTGTCAAGATTGTCACGTATGTATGATGGTAAGCCGCGAGCATTTACGTCACGCCCGCCCGGCTGGGCCAGGGTAAACGGGCGCCCAGCTGACAATATCTGATGTATAGTGTGATCGATTTGTAACAAATTTATTTTCAGTGTCTCAGCCTCTATAGCTTTATCATAATAATAATAATAATAATAATAATGATAATGCGACGGGGGCTGCTCGTCACGTGCCAGTGGGTGGAACGTAGGAGACAACTGTGTGACGAAAGCGAGAGGGAGAAGGAAAGAAGGGCTGTGGGCGAGTACACAATATTTCCAGCGCATCAGCCCCTAGGCCTGTGAATGAAGCGATTGGGGGTAAGTGTGCATCATTCTGTCTCTGCAACAATCGAGTAAAACCTCCATCCAGGCATAGCCAGACAATTACAGAACGTTCCAGCATTCTGTTAAGCCTCCGTGGTTTAGGCGGCAGCACGCCGGCCTCTCACCGCTGGGTCCGTGGTTCAAACCCCGGTCACTCTATGTGAGATCTGTGCTGGACAAAACGGAGGCAGACAGGTTTTTCTCCGGGCACTCCGGTTTTCCCTGTCAATATTTCATTCCAGCAACACTCTCCCCTATCTTTTCATTTCATCTGTCATTCATTTAATCATTGCCCCCAGAGGAGTGCGTCAGGCCTCGGCAGCCGGCTCAGTTTATATCCTCGCCGCTAGATGGGGGCTTCATTCATTCCATTCCTGACCCGGTCGGAGACTGGAAGCAGGCTGTGGATTTTCATTTTTTTTTCCAGCATTCTGTCAACAGATATACTTAGGTAGCCTATAAATGAGGAGACAGTTCCGAGAATTCAGTTAAAGTCGAGTTCGAGTTTTTGACAGAACAGTCCCGAGCGAGAGTTTAGCCGTAACTAATCGAGTAGTCTGGAACTGTGGTTATGTCAGCAGTTCGGGCTCATCTGCCATTGAGGTGATAAGTGCTGTGAAAGCTGGAATGCAGCGGTGTCCATGGAGGACGCGCACGAGGACCTGGTTTCGACTCGATACGGCCAGGAGCGCATGAGAAGTCATCTCAGTGGGGTTACTGTGGAACTTAAAGCAGCAGTGGTGGTGAGTGCGAAGTGCGACGACTATAAGGACTGGACGGAGAAGTGTGCAACTGTTGTGCAGCGAATAATTGGGTCGAGAGTGAGTGAACTGTAAATTGTCATTCAGTACATACTCGCGTAATTAGTAGTTATATAGGAGTTAAATCTAGTGTCAGTCATACATGCTACTAGTTGTGTGTATTTATTCATGTGTAAACTCCGAATCTTTCTCAATGATAGTAAACATAATAATCCTGCTACCCCCATATTAATTGTTAATTGAACCAAGAATTACAGATGAATGTGCCGATGGATGAGAATCACAGATGGTTAGTTGTTCAGAGCAATAATGTGATTTTAACACCAAGAGAAACTCAAACCGTCCAGAAGAGCATATAAAGAGGGCGTTGGTTTTCAGCGCTATATGCAAACTGAAGTAGCAAGGTATATGCTGGGAAACGTCGCTAGAGCATAATACCACAGTGAGTAAGTTTGAAAAGAACTTTGTGGGAAGACAACCGGCGATGAAGAGCGATAAGGTTAGCAAGGACCCTACGGCAAATGAAAAGCAGATGGTATACGAGTTTCTGTACCAGAAATGCACCGCTGATATGGTGAAGTAATCTAACAGTAGAAGTTTTTATGTCTGTCAACACGAGTGTGCCCAATTAGATTCGGAGCAGAGTTACATTTAATTTCCAAACGCCTGAAATAAATCATAAATACTTATTTATGCACTTCTCACATAAATGGGACGCTAAATTGGATGATTAGTTTCAATCGTCATGCAACCATCATCCGATCTTGCCCACTTATGCTTAATTTAAGTTCAGTGGATATGCACATAACCCTTATGTACAACAGTCTTTGCAATTATTAAGCTACATAAGTTTTAAACTTAACTTTTTAAAGAGTCGGATTTCTTAACCAATTATATTTTTTATTCAGTTAGTCTATTAGGCCCACACTTTTACAAGTGTTGCGTTCTTTTTTCTAGTACTGTTTATGTGTGTGTATGAAACACTTTTGAATGCTTATTTCTATCGTTGCAAGCTGTTGAAGTGATTGCGTAATCGTTACTTTTCAAATTTCCTAACTACTTCATGATCGTTTGTACTGTAGTTGGTTAGTTAGGTTGAGCACTTTCTACTTAAATGTAACTGAGTTGGCAATGTGGATTGGTAGACTTGGTTGATTTGCAGCAGTTCCTGCACTGCAGTTCACTTCACTTCCCATTGTTAATTAATTAATTAATTAATTAGGATATTCATTGTAACTCACCACCCAATCCAATCAGGCACACTCATGTTGTCCGAATGAAAAGCTTCTACTAATAGATTACTTAGGCAACTCTGAAGAATGGATAGTAATATTTCAATGGTGAAGTGAGGTGCCAAGCTTCATATGGCCGAGAAATTTCATGTCAGTACGAGCAATGCGCGTCACATTTGGTAACAGGCGTGGCAATCTTTGAAAAGTGGATACCGTAATAAAGTATATTGCGTCTTGATTGAAAGACGTTGTCCAAATATGTAGGATCAGACCCTAAAAATCACTACAGCGCCAACTAATCCGGAAGCAGAAGAATTTATGTACGAAACTAATTTTGTACCTTACACAGGATATGTGAAACCGGGAGATATAAGACTGCCCACGAGGTCACTGAAGCAATTATTGACTGGCCCGAATAAAACGAATATGTCTGAAATTTTCCTTACCACAGTTGAATAATCTGAAGGCAGTAATTCGATGTTGAATATGATGAGAAAGTTTATGCGGATGAAAAATGGTTCCACCTGTTCAAGGGCGGCCAGTGTTTTACCTGGTGTCAAGCTAACCTGACCCGAAGGGAACGTGCAAAAGCCAATTAATTACTCCCAAGTCCATGTTACTGACCACCGTAACGCGGTCTTGCTGGAATACTGGTCACAATCATTGGTTTGATGGTAAATTAAAAGTTTGGTCATTGGCCAGCAGGCTATAGTCTTGCTGGTATATAGGTCACAAACTCACTAACTCTACGCAACGATGGATGAGACATGCATGTCAGCTAATTGATCCCAGCAATATATCCAAAATGGCCTCGTGGACCTGCCAAAGAGAAAATTAAAGTGTCCGTTCAGGAGGACAATGCATGTCTGCATGTCGTTCCCAATGACCGCACTAGAACAGATGCTACAGCAACCAGTGGAATCACTTTGGTTCCTATATGCCACCATCAAAAAATTCGGGTATGAATCTAGTAACGTACATGAGCGATTTATATCTTGGGGTCTCTTCAACATCAGGCAGTTCAACACAATATGACGAGTCGAAATGCATTTTCCTGGCTTGATACGTGTCAACCCAAGCAACGTCTTTTTCACTTATCATTCCTGTCTGATTGAATCAATGAAAGGCAATAGCGGAACAAATGCTAGATTACCGATGTGTACATGATACACTTGGATTGTCTCAACGTCCCTCCTGAAGAGTTGCGGAAAATTTATCTAACTAAAGAACGGTCTCTTTTGTCTTCTTTTTTAAAATCCATGATTTCTTGGTTAATTTGTACTTCTCATGGAGTAATAAAGTTGGAATTTTATGTTTGGCTGCTTGATTGCCGATTTTCACTGCTCTTTAAGTAATGAAGTTGGATTTATTTTGTTTTTGCTGATTGATTGGCCAATGTATACAAATTATGAAGTCACTTGTTTCATTTTCATTCTATGTAATCGCTGACGTGAAAATTTTACACTTCGGGCAATTATTACGTTTGCAACAATGAACACAATAGTGGAAAATTAATATTTTAGAAAGAGACTTGTCCCTCTTCTTTATATTATGCTTCTTCTTCATCTTCTTAGTCTTATTCTTATAGGCTGTGATTCGGAGAAGGTGAAAGATATCGTTGAGTTCAAAGATCATCATTGACCATCCTCTAAAATGTTCCCGTGCCTCTCTCTTAAGACTCCAGGCTATTGTTGAACCACTAGGGTTTTCCTTTACATATTACAAAATAAATATCACAAGGTCCAAACACAGTTAATTCGTGCAGCTAATGATGATGGTGTCTCAAATCTCTGAAGAAATTACCACCTAATGAGTTCCACATCCAAACAAGTTTATCGCTTCAGCTCTCTGTTCACGTTGGAATACAGTCAAGAGCTTCTTGGGTATAACACACCACAGTAGCTACAAATTACATGTATTCCTCTGTTCTAGTTTTGTACATTATCGGTAACATTTAGTTCTTGGAGAGGATGAGATGAGAGGCCCAGAAACTGGCATACAGTAGTGAAACATGCCAATATTTCAGCAACGGGTTATATTTGGACAGTCACCATTAGCCATGGAATTCGGGCATTGGACCTCCCAAGGAAAAGCTGCATCCAGGTCTGGTGAGCTTACCAGTGTAGAATAAATTACTTTGCGACTGAATTAAATGCACAAATATTCATATCCTGTGAATATTGTAACTCTCCCACGTGGCTCTGATGCTCATTAAGGGCTTTAACCTACCAAGTGACCAATGCTCAGACATTTGGTGAACAGGTTTCGAGGTGGTGCGTGATCAGCGTGTAAGAGACCTTGGCCATTAATCTTGGTGCTCTTAAGCGAGGCTTTGTCTGTATGATCAGACAGCTACTCAACTGTCCTCATGAGTGTGAGTGCACCCTGGTCCAGCCCTCACGTCAGTTTCTAAATTCTCAGATGGAGCAAGGAATCGAATAAGGGTACTCTGCGTGAGAGTCAGGTACTCTCTCTCTACACCATAAAGCCGTTTAATATTGAAACAGTTATTTATTAAATGCCTACCAGGAAATCAAAAGCCAGAAATAAATTGTTACTGAGGACATATCTCTCTTAAAATAGATGTTATTGACAGAAATTCTTTCCGAGAGATTGGCCTGCGTAAAAATGTCTTTCACCAACAACATTTTTGCTTAATATCTGTTCGGTAACCATTCTTAAATGTGATCACCCCAACACATCACATGCAGCAACACAACACCAACAACGGTTGACAATTTAGGTACACAAGTAGTGTACCATTAAATATTTTTGTGTTCACGTATTAGGAAGGACTCTGAAGCTAATAATTGCCTAATGAAGGAATGAGTTGTCGTGGTTAAGCTCTGAAAAATGTTCATTACAGTGACTTTTAAATAATGTATGTTCTTTAGCTGTTGAACAATTTCTTCTCCTCGTTGTTTAAATGTCTTTTGAAGTACGAATAATTAGACCACAGCAAATCATGGTTGTAATACGTCCATCAGTTTTGCTAGATATAGACTGCATAAGCTGAAATTAACATCTGAACTGACGTACTTTAATTCGCCTTCTTAAAGGAAGTGTGCTAACTTTACATTCGTCACCAATTATCACAATGAGAGAGTCACAAAACGCTAGTACTAATCTTCTAAGATCGTGGAGAGATTGCGTATGTAGTTACCATCTTGCTAACGTAAGAAAATGTAACCTAATTACCTGCATTAATCTGCCTTTAAGAGAAGACAAGTACACTTCCATCTTGGTACGTAAAAGGTTTGCATTCATTACCGACACGGTGGACCGTGCTTCAACTCTATCGACCTGTATGTTAACCATTGATACCGTGGAAACCATAAGTCCACAGCATGCAGATTAGCCCAAAATTCTGGGCGTACAAGCTTATACAAGGTCTACATAATAACTATGCATCGAAAAATGCTTTTCTAGTAAAGTTTAATCAAAGGATCAGGAAGGGGATCAATATGCAGCATGAAGGGAAATTCTCGGCGTGCTAAGCTCTGAATCTGAATATCCCTTGGGGCACGATCCGGCAATGAGGGAAGAGCGGTTTGCTTATAATACCATGCGTCATGTACGATGCTTTATATCAAACTCTTCACTATAAATAACAGCCTACTCACCTGCGCCCTTCATTTGCACTTGTAGAGGAAATAATTTGAGAAAGTATCTTTACAAAGGTTAAATCTTTACTTAAAAATGTAATTTGAGTAAATAATTCAAACCAATTTATTCTACTAAGCCCCTTCCTTGTGGAAATAGGAAATGTATGTAGAACAGTTAAGAAATGTAGCTCTGGTTTTCCAGAAACGAAATTCAAGAATTATCCTCAGTTATAACTGGGTGTTCTATTCAGATTACCAAAATTGTTGGGTGTCATCTACCGTTAGAGTTAGAATTGAATTTTAAAAAGGTGCATCATAAATGGAATCACGTAGCTACACGTTCCATGAACTCAGAATTATAAGCCTTGCATACTCAATATTAAACGAAACAACGCTGCATATTCAGTAAAGAGAGTGAAGTAATCTATGTGAGTAGCTCTTTCGTCAATGCAGTAAGTATTACTGTGGGTTTCCTTCTTCTTGAACCATGTGTTTTTTTTATTAGGAAGTCATCTTCCTCACCAAATTGCGGTGCTTGATCTCCTTCCTCATTTCTCTTACCGTACCTACATTAGCCGTTACATACATGGCCATCCTTTCATTTTCCTGTGTGTGAAAAAAGGACATCTTTCTCAGTGGTTTACCGCATCATATTTCATTCCTTATATGTACTACTGTAGTTCCGCAAGTTACTGCCAAGGCTTGTCCTCTTCTTCACCTTAGCAATCATGTTTAAGTTCAGAAAACGTTTATTCTTCCATCATTCAGGACAAAACGAGGGATTTAGTTCTTTCAGAAATTCTTTCCTTTTTAACTCCAATAGTAAAATTTACTGCATTTTTAAATGCTCCAAAGTAATACATGTGTCTATGTTTCGTCTTTTCAGTACATCTGGCTTTTTCTGGCTTTTTGTTAAGGCAAGCGGTGTCTTTTCTGGTTTAAAATTATGGACCTCACTAGCCAATCTCGCACACAGGTAGTATTGTCATGGTCTTGTTGCGCTTCATTTATGGGGAACATCTTTACTTTTTCTATACTTTCATCAAACAGCCTACCTCTTTTTATAGCAACTTTTGAAGTACTCATACTTAGCTCCTTGCCTAGGATTAATGTATATTATGGCCAATTGTGATCGGCTCTTCTGACTTTAGGACACATTTGTTAACCTGAGAGATTGTCCTGTATTTCAGAGCTGCTACCGGCATATGTTTAGGCCGTACCTAATGTACAAAGCAGATGTCCATTCAAACCACTCCACCGGAGAAACGGCTCTACATTTGTTATAATTATGAAAACATTTCCTAGAAAGTGAAAGGGAAGTGAAAGACGAGTTCTATGCGCAGCTAGAAGCAGTAGTGGATTCTATCCCAAATGGACACTTGAGGATCCTTATCGGAGACATTAATGCTAAAATTGGGAAAGAACAAGTATTCCAAGGTACAGTAGGAAGGCACAGCCTACATGAGGTAAGCAATGATAATGGTGTAAGGTTCATTAGCTTTGCTGCGTCATCAGGCTTATTCATTTCCAGCACAAACTTCCAGCGTAGGAACATCCATAAGGGAACCTGGATGTCACCAGATGGGAGAATAATAAATCAGATAGTCCATGTCGCCATTGATCTAAAAACCAAGAGATGGGTGTCCGATGTTAAGACGGCACGGGGTGCAGAGTGTGGAAGTGACCACTTTCTGGTCAGAGGCCACTTACAAGTTCAGTGTAAAGGAGGGATCAGGGCTAAGCTAATGAAGGTTGAGAGATACCATGTTGAAAAACTAAAGGATGAAGCCATAAAGACAGAATATCAGCTGCAACTGAACAACCGCTTTGAAGCACTCAGTGAACTGGACGTGAGCGAAGACCCTGAACAAATTTGGGAAAAGATTCGAAGCACACTGACTGCTACAGCAAAGGAGACGATCAAGGGAGACTCAGTAGGCAGGAAGATCTGGTTTGGAAAGGAATGTGCAGATGCTCTGGAACAGAGAAAGGAAGCCAGGAATAAGTGGCTGCAGGAGACTGATCTGGCGCAGGGTAAAGAACGATTTGAGGAGGTTCGAAGGGCTACCCAAGCAACTCTGAGAAGGGCAAAGAGAAAATATGTCAAGGACATCATTGTTGCGGCAGAAGCAGACTTCAGAGGAAACAATGCCAGGGAAATGTTTCAAAAGGTGAAGTATTTTAGCAAAGGTTACCAGCCGAGACAGAAATTTGTCAAAGATTCTAGTGACAAAATTCTGACCAACGATTATGATATCGCCAAGAGATGGAAGGAGTACTTCGACCAGCTTCTCAATTGCGAAGACCCTGAAATAGTATTTGAATTCCAGTCTCCAACCACAGTCGACTTGGATTATCCGCCACCCACTTTGGATGAGATCAAATTCCAGATCAAACGGCTCATGAAGAATAAAAGTCCGGGTGAAGATGGAATACCATCCGAGATGATCCAGGAAGGAGGAGAGAAACTAACAGAAAAACTGCACAGGCTGATACAAGCAATCTGGATCAAAGAAGAACTACCGTCAGAATGGAAAACAGCCCTGATTTGTCCAATCTATAAGAAGGGTGACAAATTGAAATGTGATAACTATCGAGGAATCGCCCTGCTTAACGTCTGCTACAAGATCTTGTCCAACTGCCTCATAAATAGAATTCAACCAGTGGCAGAATCAGTGCTTGGTGGTTACCAGGGAGGCTTTCGGCTGGGGCGTTCCACAGTAGATAATATCTTCGTTCTCCGACAGCTTACTGAAAAACTGGGTGAATATGGCAAAGAACTCCACGTGTTATTCGTAGATTTCAAGAAGGCCTATGATTGCATACACCGAAAGAGCCTACTCAGTTGCCTAAGAGAGTTTGCAATGGCCGAGAAACTCATCAACTTGGTAGCGATCTGTCTGAGCGAAACACGCGGTAAGATAAAAATGGGAAATCGAGTGACGGAGGATTTTGAAATTTTGACGGGTCTCAGGCAAGGAGATGGGTTCAATTTTGCCTTGGAGAAGATCATACGCGAGACCTTTCGAGATAATTTTGAAGGAATCCAAGTCGAAGGGAAGAACCTAGCATACCTTGCCTACGCAGATGATATCAGTTTACTCTCCAGCTCTCAGGAAGAGTTGAGGCAAATGACCAGAGCACTCAAGGCAGCTGCCAACAAATTTGGGCTAATCGTGAATGAAACCAAGACGGAGTACCTCAATATGACTCGGGGGCAAGGCCACGTTTTTGGGCAACTACAGTCACTCCGGGTAGGGGACCAGTCCTACAAGAGGGTCCGTGAATTTAAGTACTTAGGATCGCTTTTCACGGAGAACTCATCATGTGAGGCAGAAATCAACGCCAGGATCCAAGCAGGAAACCGAACTCTCTACAGCTTAACACAGCTTCTTCGGTCCAGAAGTCTCTCCAGACAGTTCAAAATTCGTCTGTATAAAACTCTGATCCAACCCGTTGTACTATATGGATGTGAGACATGGAGTATCCGAAAACAGGACTTTCATAAACTACTCGTTTTTGAGAGAAAGGTTCTTCGGAAGATCTTCGGACCGGTGAGGGATGTACACACGGGTGAATGGAGGATTAGACACAATCATGAAGTAGAAGACCTGTACCATGATGCCAACATAGCTGGAACCATCAAAACCAGAAGACTGCAGTGGGCTGGACATGTAGCCCGGATGGAAGACCTCCGATGGCCACGGAAGCTACTGGATTTCATCCCCACAGGAAGAAGGCCACCAGGGAGACCAAGGAAGCGGTGGAGTGATGGACCCCATGAAGATCTGCAACAGGCAGCGATACGCGTAGACACTTGGCGGATGGCAGCTATGGATAGGAGACGATGGAGAAGGAAACTTGTAGCAGCGCGCGGTACACTGGGCCTGATCGCGTAGAAGAAGAAGAAGATGAAAACATTTCCTATACCAATGTCCATCTAACCTCTTACAGAGCTTCTTTGCCAAACTCGTTGGCTTTCGTCGGAGGTCGGGTTATTTCGCGCAACCTGGCATTTGGCGTTTAGGCCTATATACACTAGCAATAACTATTTTAGTATTTGCAATATACACTCATTTCAAATAGGGTAACGCAACAGTAGACGATGTTGGAAGCTGCAGGGATTTAATATTTATGGATCCCCGAATTTGGTATGTATGTGTATACACAATGAGAAGAAAATTATAATGACAATGGGTCAAACAGCCTATATGAAAGGTGTTCCTAGCACCCAGTTTTCACATTCCCAGCCTGGATACAAGATGAGTTACGACTGGAAGAGGAAACGTGAAGCCAGCTTGCAATTAGGTCTCTAGACCAAGTTTATTTGTAGATCGGATTAGCTCACATTCAATGTGACCCCATGAATGCTCAGGTGGTGATAAGCGTACAATAGCTACCCGGAAGCAAATATAGTTGAAGGAATTCACGAGAAACCCTTTCCATGTGGGAAAGCTCTGGAATAAGTCGCAACACTTCTGACAGCAGGATGTCCTGCACCTCTCTCTGCGCTCTTACTCGACTTCAAATCACGGCTGGAGTCCACCGCAAATCATTAAAACAGGATTTAAGGCAGTCGCTAACTATTAACAATGTTATTACTCTTACGCTCCTTTTATCTTCTGCAGCCTTTAGAGACGCCGAAATGACAGAATTTTGCCCAGAAGGAAATCCTTAACGTGCCAGTAACTCTATTGACACGTCTCCTTCACATTTAGGTACACCCACAATCTAATTAACTCTGCCGGGCTTCAATCCCGCAACCTTGGGCACAGCGGGCAAGAACGCCAGCCAAGTGGGTAACTCTCTTGAGGGGCACATGATCTCGCTGGTACGCTCCTTATAACAATCATCAACATCATCATCAACCAATGTACATCGAGCACTGCATTTTAGCGTTTACAATGAGGCTACCACAAGAGATCTTGGCCGTAATCACCTCTCACATAGAACAAGGATTCGCCACTAATGAAACCGTTCCAATCCAGAGCACTACAATTTTCCCCGTTTACGACACTACAGCAAAGGACGGTGGTGGTGTCTGGCTGTCATTGGCCCTGCCGTGACACTAGATCTCCTTCCATTTACCACCTGGACACAGTTCGAGTGGAATCTACGTCAAATATTGTATGATATTGTATTGTTTCAACATGTTTCGCCGTTTTCTGATGCTAATATTGGGAAGGGAAGCTCAGGGCGCCAGGAAATGTTCACTGCAGTGGCTACATGCTGCTGCGAGAGGGAGCGTCAGCAGTTTAGTTGGCAGCATGGTGTCCTTCACAGGGTAGCGGTGCAGTGAAGGCTACATGTGTGGGCTGTAGGCTGTCGAAATCGTCTGTGTGTATTGCAGTAAGCACGCTTTCAGATAGATTATTGGAAGAGTGCAACAGTTTATAGAATACAGGCGGTAATGTTTACTATTGAAGAGAGAGCTTTATTTGGCGGAATACGTTTTTCAAGAAGCCGATCGGTTTACAAAAAATGTAAAACTAAAATGTCAGGCGTGGTTTTCCAATTAAAGTGTCCAAACCGGGATACCGTTCAGTATTTAAGAAGTAAATTTCGTGTGACCGGCTCACAAATTAATACAAAAACATAAAGTGAATATTATCAATTATGTGCAGTCCATTACGCAATAAACTTTAGTGAAAGCCTTCGACAATATTTGTAGACGTGTTGAAGTCTGTCTTCGAACACAAGGACAACACTTCCAGCGTCTGTTATGATTGGCTGTGTTGAGAACAAAGTTTACTTTTTTTTTTCAAACAGCAGCAGCAGTGCTGCCAACGTAACTGCTGACATTACCTCTCGCAGCAGCATGTAGTCACTGCTGGGAACATTTCCCGGCGCCCTTTATAAATCAAAATACAATGTTTAATCATGACTGATTCTGTTAAAGCGGCATTCTTTCTGCACAAAGAGTTATTAATTGGTGATCTACCTTCAACCAGGCCAATTCTAATTGTTCTTACTCAGTTGGGGTTTATAAGGGTTAGCAAATGAATAATGTTAGTTCGACCAAGCTAATTCCATTCAGCACAATAAAATAAGGTCCACCAAAACTCAACTTGTCCATATTCGGTGATACCCATTACCCATACCATAGGCTCCTTGAAAGCTTAAAATGTCCAGGGCCAAAACCTGAAGCTTGATTACAGTGCAAATATAGCTTGGCCACATTGTGCCAATTATTGAGAACACAGAATAATCATTATGTGCCTTGGTGATGTGTATTTTGGTATATTTTACAATATCACTGCAGCTTTTGCGTAGATAATTACGATAAGTTATAAATATGTTATATACTGTGCCCTTGCAGCAAGAAATATGCAAATCACAGTATGCCAGCATTGCTCAATTCGGGATTTTTCGGGGCTGCGGTAAGTTCTCCCACTCTGTGACTTACATATTTTGGATTAAATAGAGGATACACTTGCAAAAATAACAACAAAATCAACTCCTATTTTAACACATTTAATTAATCAAAAATTATGGCGCTACAAACAAATAAACACATAAACTACTGACCAATATCATTCTACTTGTCCAAAGTGAACAAGGAATAGCATAAAAATAAAACAAATATTAGATTAAAACACATGGTTTTCTTTAAAACCAACAATTCACGATTATTTTCACTTCCATAAAGTACTTATCTTAAAGTTCCAAATAACTACGAGCTTCTTTGGCTCGATACTTTCCCATAATAATGGTGTCATATTTTTGTACACCTCAAGAATTATTTTTATCTTTTCTTATCATCAAAACAAATATATAATTACATTTAAAATTACATGTTAATTATTCACTTCAATATTTGGGCATATCACATGTTCTCCGTATTTACTATCTCTCTCAAGTTTTGCAAATTCACTACGGTGATCGGGAAAACTATTTGTGTACTCCAGAGTTATAAAGATTACTTGACAAAGTCAAAAACTATGATCACTCCCGAAACCTAGTTATCTTCACAAAACTCGTGGATTCCTTCTTTTCCATACAATATTACAATAGGGATTTTATTTAATTCATTTGTCTTATAAGACCATTATCACATAAGAAAACTACGATCTGAATTGGCAAGCGATAATATCAATCTACAAGGACCTCGGTTCAACGCCCGGGTCATTAACAACTTTAAACACTCACGGTGTATTTAACACATCTTACAAGACGGTTTTTACCCACCCTCGCTCTATGAGGGTCAGGCCATTATACTCGGGCGTGATTTATGACAAGGAAAGCGACTCTCTGCCTAACCTACGGTGGCAGCTCTCTTCAATGCTTTAAAACAAACCTTCACATTATTCTCAGTTCTGTGGAGAGACCTGGCTTTTACTTCACTTATTTCCATTCAACAATATTCTTTGGCTCACAAACCACTTTCGTAACCTTGGCATTTATTAATTATGAGAGGGTCCTCATTGATTGGGAAGATTAATACACATTCTACGACGAAAAATTGGGGGCTTTAACAACAAAAGGATTCTAGGTTCGAATCTCTTAACATGCCTCGGGAACATTTCCACATTTGGAGGACTTATACAAGACGCGATTTAAAGTCGGCCGTGGCCTACATGACATACGCTCAATAATACCATACATTAGCTCCCTTTTAAATAATACACACATGGCCTCGTGATCTACGTCACAATTAGAGGACTTACAACATATCTCAATTCACTGCAATCAACTACCCTCCATAAATAATTTACCAGGTACTTTAACTTTTACGCGTTCCTAGCGTGATTTTTTATTTAATTGCGTTCCATTTCGCTACAACTTACTTTACGGCCGAATGTCTTCCAAAGAACTGATAAATTTCATAGTAACAATTGATACATATCTTAATTCTTATATTAATCTTTTCCGTTGACAATAAATCGCTCCCTTTTTAAGAACATGCATTCGCATCATGTCTTATACATTTGTTAAGGCTTCAACGCTCTATATTTTTATATCATTCAATTTAATCTTTATTTAGATTTCTTTACCTTGTTATTTACATCATGTTTTCATTCCTTACAAAAGCTCAAAAGCTATTTCTTTCATATAATTCAAATTTACCTTTATGTAAATATCTTTGTTATAATTATTATTATCGCGCTTGCTTTTATAACATTCATTAAATACTGACATTTTATTCCATGCCTTTCCTCTACAGGATTTATTATTTCACATAATTATTTAATATTTCTTAAAACTTTATTTTCGTTCAGATCGCGTTCTTATTTAGTTATTATTCATTTAAAAACATCCCTTCTACTCAAAACTCCGGTGGAATTGTACACAAAATTTTTCCCGACACCAAAACATAATGAAAATCTTTACTTACATGTTTGAGGTCGCTTTCTGACCTTTATTCTCGTTTGATGTGACATTTTGGCCCACCTTCTTGACCTACTCCTTATTGTACAATCTCATCTTTTGTACAGAAATTTCTTGACACATATTCACTATATTTAACACTGACAACATTTTTTTAATACACTGATGTATCCGTTTTGAACACACATTAAAACACTAAAAAATATTACTCTGGTACATATTATAACACATATCACTGTGCATAAAACGCTTTCACTTTACCTAAAACACTTAAAATGATACTCTTATTTCTTTTCTTACAATATTTACACTTCACTCCTATCACACGGGTGTATCTCAACGATTTTTACAATTTCTGTCGGCTGTTGATGATCCCTGATGTGAATCCTATCGACCTGCATTGGACGTGTGATTTTACTCGTTCAAAGTTTCTCTCTCCTACAAAGGAAACTACTGGTTTCAGTCTCTCAAAACCGCTTCTATTGTCTATTACTCGGCTTTACTTTATCTGCATTTACTAGGCGATAAATGTCTTTTCTTTGCCGTCACCTCTATTTATATATGGTAGTCTATCGCACCCTATATTTTCTATATCTTGGCCTCCCTTCGAGGACCGTATACTGTCTATCGTACCCTATAGTTTCTATATCTTGGCCTCCCTTCGAGGACCGTATACTGTCTATCGTATATTTTTGACGTTTTCTCACTAGAGTACGTTTCCCTCTGGTTTCGAAACTAAGTTCCTAAGTTCCTTTCGCTTGAACTTCTATCTTTCGCGATCGTAATTACTGTAAAGTTCCTTTACAGGACTCAATGTCTTTAAAAATGTCTTTACTAAACGTAACGCCGTTTATTTGTTGGAGTTCTTATAACTTCGTAACTGTATTGAACTAGTGTTCTTCTGGGACTCGAAGTTCCCTACTGACCGCTGTGTCTTACTTTGGCGATATTGCTTTAAAGTCCGTATATTTAATGTTCTTTATAATTTAGGACTCTTCAAAGTCTTGAACTGCTAACCCTCAGCGTAGCGTATTTATATCGTAACTGGTCTACACTCGGTGAACTTGTAGCCTAGCCTCCCACAGGCTCTGGATCGATGTCTGATACAGCTTAACGTCCCCCTCACGGGCTCTTGAATACTGCGTATACGATGTGGTGCAGCACTTCCGCTCACGGAATGCTCGTAGACTGAATGATTATGATGCTCCAGCGTAACGCCCCCCTGGACGGACTAATACTGCTTGTACTGATACAGCGTGACGTTCCCCTCACGGGCTCTCGTAGACTGCATGATTGGCTTGGTGAGGCCAGGAGTTTTATACCTTTCAGTCACAAAAAGATAAAATCCAAGTCCTTTTCGTGACCAACTTTTGAACTAATTGTCGCACAATTATAAAAATCGTATCTCCAGACAGCTCGTCTTCCAAACGTAAAATAATCTTCCTGTGCATGGAAATCGATCGTGCATTTCCGAGATATTAATTAATTTCTCGTCCTCAACTGTGTGGGTGGTGCTGTTCTTTTTTTATTCTCCCACTCCTTGGGTCTCGGTGAACCCCCAATGACGTCTACTTGCGTTTGCAGTTTTTTCCTGTGCAATTTTTACAAGGTTTATCTTTACACAAAAATCTCTAATCCAAAATGATTCACCGTACTGTATCTGTTTACTTATTTTTATACTCGTAAACGGGTTAAATTTAATTATTCCTGTTCTGACTCAGCAGCGAGGTTGCCATATTCCTGCAACGTAAGAGCAATTTCCGAGTCCAGCTTCTTCGTCTTACAGTCAAAACTTTCCACTCGTTCTAATAATGTCCATGACTGGCTCCTTATAAATGTCAAGAGGCATGAGCTCATCTAAGGAACACCTGGCCCTAGCGCTTGCACAATGTTAGGCTATAATCCTGGCTGGAAATCTCTCTCCGTTCCCTTAGAGACTGTATGATTCTTTCATTCCTTTCTCAAAGTACATGGATTCGACTCCCTTTTGAGGCCATGGTACATGGGTTCAATACTGAGCCTATAAACTAAGATTTGACCCAAATTGGAAACACTGAAATCAATCTTTATGGCAAAAACAGAAATTGAGAAACTTATTAAGTAGTGCCAAATGAGCATCATTATTACAGTGGAATATAGATTATTGCAAATTGGAATCAGTAAAAGAAAGGGGTTCAAAGCATATCCATGCCAGTATGCGTGTAATTTTGGACATGGAGGAGAAATGAAAAACGTATTGGACACAAGGGAATGAGGTGCAGATATATTCAAATAAATTAATTGGAAGATACATGTGAAAATGAAAATCCACAGCCTGCTTCCAGTCTCCGGCCGGGTCAGGAATGGAATAAATGAAGCCCCCATCTAGCGGCGAGGATATGAACTGTGCCGGCTGCCGAAGTCTGACGCACTCCGCTGGGGCAATGATTAACTGAATGACAGATGAAATGTAATGATAGTGGAGAGTGTTGCTGGAATGAAATTGTGACAGGGAAAACCGGAGTACCCGGAGAAAAACCTGTCTGCCTCCGTTTTGTCCAGCACAGATCTTACATGGAGTGATCGGGATTTGAACCACGGACGCAGCGGTGAGACGCCGGCGTGCTGCCGGCAAAGCCACGGAGGCTTAATTGGAATATACATGTAATGGTTACAAATCTAAATAGAAAGAAAACGTTACTATGACTTGACTGAATTATTAAAAACAACTTTTGAAGCAAGTCTCTTCGTGATAAAACCGAAGGAAGAGGGAAAGCGAAGGAAATAGTGATTCAAAGAGAAATGATTTTTAATGAGTTTGGGACAGAAATCACCAGTAGTTGCAAGAATTACAGCGGCAAGGCGATGGCTTCAAAGATTTTGATGATGATAAAATGCGATTGTATTACTACAAAATAATAACACACTAGACATAAGTGAGGCAGAAAGAGAAAATTCAGCATCAATTTCTGAAATATCTGACACCAAATACTAAATCTTTCCATAACAAGACGTGCCATTTCGCTAACCGCCTCACATAATGATGATATTCATCCCGTAGAGCTCACATCACCATCTAGAGCCATTATAACAACATTATAATATGTTAAGCAATGAATTGAATATTACGGTTGTCATCCAATTACGCCCGAATGACGATAACCACACAAAACAGAATCAAAACAAGGGTAATGACAGAAAGATTGATCAGCTTACTGTATTTGGATTCAGCTTCAGCAAGAAAAAGCAGAAATGCCAAACAAAATATAATCATCGTTGAACATCTCACTCTCAATATTAAAGTAAATTTTAGGTACTTTGACTGAGAAGTAATATCCCACCTGCATTCAATATAAAATGAAGTGTATTGGCAGCTGAAGCAGAATGCACAGAATGTCTTACAAGATTATAGTGAGATAAATTAATACTGCCTCAATGAATCATTTTGAGTTCGAAGGAAGAAAGAAAGAAATACAAGATAGATAGAAAGGAAGGACAGAAGGACGAAAGGACGGAAAGAAGGACTGAACGAAGGACTGATGGGAGCAAGGAAAGAAGAGCGGAAGGACGGAAAGAAGGACTGGCGGGAGGAAGGACAGAAGGACGGAAGAAAGGAAGGAAGGATGGAACGCAGGACTGTAGGATGGAAGGACATAAGGACATAAGGAAGGTAGGAAGGAAGGATGGAAGGACAGAGGGAAGTAAAGAAGGATGGACAGAAGGACAGAAGGAAAGCCAAAAGGAATAAAGGAAGGTAGAAAGGAAGAAGGGAAGGAATTAAGGAAGGAAGAAAGGAGTGAAAAAGGACTGAAGTAAGGAAGGAATGAAGGAAGGAACGAATGAAGGAAGCTGCGAATGAGGGAAGGACAGAGGGGCGGAGGAAAGTATGGAAGCAATAAATGGAGGAAGGAAGGAAGGTAGGAAGGAAGGAAGAACGGAATGAAGAAACGTAGAAAGGAAGAAAGGAAGAAAGGAAGTAAGGAATGAATGAAGGAAGGACAGAAGAATAGACGGAGGGAAGATTGTAGTTTTACGTGACCGTTAATCTTGTGATCATGAGCCACGGGGCCTCCTTTTGACGTGGAATCTTAACCACAGGACATGGCATTTCTCTTTGAAAGACTCACATGCATTGACCGGGAACTGAACCTGGTCCACTTTGGTGAAAGGCGAATAGATTGGCTGCTGCGCCATCACGCCTCCCTAGAAAGGAAAGACAGACGGAAGGAAGGAAGGACAGATGAAGAGAAGGAAGGACGGAAGGATAGAAGAACAGAAGGAAGGAAAGAAAGAAGGAAGGACAGAAGAGCAGAAGAACAGAAGGAGGGAAGGCATCGTATCCCGGGTTCAAATGTAAGGGTACTCTAATATGTTCGCTGTGTAACTTGTCCGACCGGAACACTTTCTGTTAGGTGTGTATTGTGCCTTCCCGCACATCGTGGCACAAACAAGGACAACACTCAGCGTAGTATATTCCAATCATGAGTTATGGTGAAGCACGATTGATCACTTTTTTTATAGCAACATTGGTTGTATCACAAGTGCTATACGAACATTCACCAGCTGACAAAATAAAGTACGATTCCTAGAGGAAACAACGCCAACGTTACACGGAAAGGACGCTCAATAACGTCGGAGCTTAATGATGAAGTTTTATGGAAGTTGTCTGGCGAACTCTAGTTTCAGTGCATGGGACCTTGTGCACCAGGCCAACGTCAGTCTGTCGTTGGTTATGTGCATATTGCATACTAATAACGATCAGCCGTACCATCTCCAACTGCACCAGGAGTTTCACGAACGTAATCTCAATCTCTGAGTGGTATTAAGCCAATGATTTTTTTATAAACTCATGATTAATAGTGTTTATGGATAGACCAAGGAGAATGTTGATAAGAGAGTTGATGTAAAGCCAGTAACAAAGTGGGAAAATGATGGTAAAAGGTATGGTGCGAGCAACTTAATAAGTAAACCAAACTTGTATAGCTTTTCAAATATTCATGAGGATTTAGTTGCAATACAAATGAATTGCCATAACGTAACTTACAACAAACCCATGTATATGGGTTACGCTATTCTAGAATTGTCAAAAACACTTGTGTATGAATTTTGCTATGATTATATAAAGAAAAACACCTTGATAATGCTAAATTACTGTATACAGACACAGATTCTTTTATTTCTGAGTTCACAACTAATGATTTCTATGATGATATCAAAACTGAGCTAAATAATTTTGTTACAAGTGACTATCCCAATGATAATATCTACCATTTACCTTTAGTAAACAAAGAGGTTCTTGAAAAAATTGAGGATGAATGTGCTGGTGTTGTTATAGATACCTTTGTAGGCACAAAATCTAAATCATATAGCTATGTGACGATTGATGATGTAGTAATAAAACATAATAGGAGTAAAAGGAATGTTGTTAGGAAAGAGTTATATACAGTATAAGTGATTATAAAAATTGTATAGTCAGTAATCCACCTATATTATATAAGAATATGTGTGTTTTAGAAGTAAAGATCATCAGCTGCACACTAAATTGCTTGAACAAAGTAGCCTTTAGTAATGAAGAGAAATAATGATTCATTGCACCTATTTCATCAGATACTCTTGCTTGGGAGAACAGTCGCATTGATGATTAATACTTTACTTAAGTCTGATGTTCACCATTTTGTATTATTTTTAGTGTTTTATATTGTAATATACTTGTGAAAACTGTAAGTATAATGTATAATGTTAGGCTTCTGTAGTTATGTAAAACTATAATGTGTAATACATAATACATTTTACTGTAAAATTTCACTTTTATATTATGAATAAAAATTTTAAGAAAATGTACAAGATGAGAGAACTGAGCAAGGTGATTGTAAATAAAATGTACTGTTATAAATTTTATGTAGGATGATTGTAAATAAAAACATAATTATCTTGCAAAACTGTTTTATTTTATATATAGTATAACATTCCAAAATACAAAAAATCCATTATTATTTTCTTTTAAGCCCACGCCCATTCATCATCAATTTCCCTTTCATAGCACCTATCACAAACAGGGCTGCCATTTTCTCCGCTACCGAGGCATTAGATGCCATAACAGGCTGTTTTGCCTTTTTCAACGACACTTTATGTGTTGCACGTCTTCATTCAGGTTGAATATTACGATAAACAAGATGTTCAGCAAAGAACATATAGCCTACATTCTCATAAAGGTATGGGTATACTTATAACACCTCGTCCCCACCCATAAAACAATTACCTCAACCACCATGTATTTTTTGTTTTCTTTTATATTGATAATTAGCCAGTAAGTGTCTAAATCAATATTAAGTTATATACTTTATGATGATTGAATATCAAAACTACTAACTTACTGTGATGCATTCACATACGTTAATCTCTATATTAAGCCTCCAAACTTAAAAATGCCTTTTTTTTAGGTATCTTCCTGTATAGAAATTCGCGGCGATCACAGTAGGTTGGTGCTGCAACCACTTGCTTCTAGCTACCAAGATGTCAGCGGGGCTTCGGGGCCCTTCACCTGCTATCGGCAAACCTCGCGTTAGCTCGAATTTTCCCTCCATTGTCAGTTAAACACGTGTTACTGAGCCATGCTTCACCATGCTAGTGGAATGCAATAAATCTGAAGTTCTGACCTCTGAAGTATTTCAAGTTATTCGTGCTAGAGTACAGCTTTGTAATTCTTCTTCGATTAAATTGTTTAGTTAACGAACTAACGTAACGTATTGATCGATGTAATGGAAAATTATTATTATTCAAGTCAAGTGTGCCAAACCTACAATAAAGTCTCTGTTTGCCACGAAGAAGCCAACAAAGAAGCTCCGTAAATTGACTTTCGTTAAGCCTGACGGAAATGAGAGAGATGATATAAAAACTTCATTAATGTAAACGACTTATATGTCACTATAAAGCACACCAAGGACTCATTTTGGTACATAATCTATTCATTCATTACTTGTCTTATGAACACTAGCGTTAAATTTGTAATTCTACTGTGATTAATTTGTTTAGTTGACGAACTACCGTGTTAATTGATGTAATGGAAAATTATTATTATTCATGTCTTTACAGAATGTTATGAATGTAGTTTTAATGTACAGTAGGCCTACATATATAATATAGTGTTCTATACCTACAATAAAAGATCTAACCTCAATGTACAGTTCCACACAGCCTCCTGTTTATTTGCACGCTGAGCAACCGCGAGGATTGCCGATGGCAGCGGAAGGGCTCCGAAGCCCCGCTGACATCCCGGTAGCTAGACGCAAGTGCTGCAACCTAGCAGTGAATTAATATAGGCTATATCTCGTACGACTCTGAGTGTTGAATGGGCCCGCAGTTTAAAGCAATCAGGAGGAAGGCGATCAATTTGGCAGTTCTTAAGGTAATCGGAGCGCGGTCGTGGCTAGAAGTTGAACTATTACAACATTGCCATTCTTCAGGAGGCCAGGCATTTACAAAGCGGAAAGTTTGGAACAATTTATTACCCACGTAACCCACAAGAGGACAGCACCGTACAGAGGCATTGAGAAGGATGTGGTTGATGACAACGTGTACCTTGAATCTCCTTTTTCTAATGCCTTCTGTTTATGTGCGATGCTGGGGCTGTGATTATTAATAAACGAATGTATACATAAGCCTCACCGTTGAGCTAAATGGCATTTTATTTAGTATCTATGTAAAGAGCTCGTCCACATCATGTGCAAAAGAATTCAAGAAAAAGAAATTAACTATAGTGGGGTTCAATCGCCAGTCAACCGCGTGAGAGACCAACACGCTAACCCAGAGCCAATCATGTCCTCATAACATTGATGTTATTAACTGAATTAGATACAACGTGTTAGCAAATAATGTCTTGAAATTAAATAAACAATTTCTTCACTGCAGTACATCTTCATTATAAATCATTTCATTCAAAGTTTATATCAATACTATCAGTAGGCTATACCGCATACAACCTACTCAAATTACTGAAATAAAGGACGGGCACTGGAGGCCAGCTGCCATCTTGTCATGTGACAGAGACGGCTCAGCTCTTTTAATTCACTAATACAGTATAATATTATAAAATTAAATTATTATTAATAACGGATTACATCCTTTAGGATAGCTTAAACCACCCTTGGCTCGCTAATCGGAATTGATGGGTCCCATGTTATGGACTATAAAGTTTTCATAAATCACATGGCCACCATCCTGAAATGGTACGGCTGATGACCTTGTAGTTTGGGTATAAGACGCGTCCCAGTCGAAGGTATGTTGTTACCAAATTTGGTAGAGATCGGATGATTAGTTTAGTCGTTATTTGGTTTAATGCTTTGAAAGTTTGAGTGGCCGCCATTCAGATTTGGTAAAGATGGCGTCGATATAAAACACGACACTGAGGTTTCCTTTTCTAGTGCTACCTCTGTACCAAATTTCGTTCAATTCGGTTTCACCGTGTTTGAATTGATAGGGGGGGGGGAGGGGACAGACATTCAGAGTACCCACACTCACACACACACAGACAGACATACAATGATTGGCCCTGTGTAGATCTCATAAGTCTCCTTTCATTTTTTTAAATCGAAAGTAGGCTAAAAATGTAATGAACCTTACTTGCTGTATCCAAAGCGTTAATCAAACAGCTTCCACACATGCAGAAGAGTTTGCTATGTATTTCACATGATGATGTGTTGAGGAGAAGGGTTTGTATTGAAGGACAGCCCAAATTCATGAGATCTATAAATTCACAGGTGGGAGACAAAAACTCTATTAGCCATTCACGTTATTCATTTCCCATGACAAATACATCATCCGCTGTTGATAAATGCACCTTCATAACCATGGATTGGTATTTTTCTTAAGCACAAAAAATTTCACAATCGCCTGTTCTATGACATTATCTCATAATTCCTTCATGGAACAGCAGAAAAATGCATAATCTTTAATGAAAACCGAGTGATTCTGATCGAATTCAACTGTAACGAGGTCCAAGGTATGTCTAATTTCTCTTAGATTTATTAGCACGCTACTTTATTTTGTGATATAATTTGCATTTTGATATTGTGGGAATTATAATGATAATATAATAGTGTCACTAGCAACCCGCCCCGGCTTCGCCCGGGAACAGTTATGAATATGCAAGGAATTCCTGTCAGACGTAATTTAAGAATGGCGAGATGCAAGCCAAATCCCCCTCCCTTCCAAACTAAAAACACTTATAGTGGGCGATGTATCGAAGATAGAGATATGCTCACGCGGACTTTTTTGTACAATTTTTCATGCTGAACAATTCTTACACTCATAGTATATTGATATTTTTAACGGTTTGTCCAGCGTAAGCTTAAAAAGCGCACGGACGTCAAGTTCTTTCTTCGATCTATTCACTGAAATCTAAAATCGTTACTGCTTGGCTCCCTTTGATCATAAATAAATTATTTTCTACTGAAATCTTCCTCGATATTACCTGTACAGAATGGTGAAAGCCGCATCAAAATCCATCCAGTGGTTCTCGAGATTACCCGTGATATCCAAGAATCGGGGACTTCGTTTTACACTAAGTATAGATAAGTCTTAGTTGTGCAATGCTTGGTGAACAGCGCTGTGTGAGCAGTTGAGTAACTAACAAGATTTCATGAAAAAGGTCTCATTGTATAGGCCGGTATGAGCGCATTCAGTCGGCCGTGATACAACATAGTCTTCTACGTCTATATCGTCCATGGCACCTATGGTGTACCAATGTCTTAAATGGTAGTGCTTCTACGTTGATCCTTTCTTGACCTAGCTTTAAATAGCAAATGGGGCACCGTTAATTCCATAATGTCTACACGTAGGCCTATCATAATTTTCTCAATCGCTCTGGGGCACAATGGGATGGGTGATTTGAATTCTGGGGCTACATGACTGCGTTGTCGCAGCCCCTAAACTGAGGAACCAGCCTAATTTTAATTCCATGGTTTATTACCCACATCCATTTGAAGACGGTATGGACATGTTGGCGACCAGCGCTGATGTTATTGAAATGGCCCACCACCCCCTTCCCACTGATCTATTGTAATAGGACAGAAAACATATTTCACTTCATCACGTCTTCTTAAATAATTGAAACCTGCTACTGACAATTCTTGAGGGTTAATAATAGGAACAGGCCATGTTGAACATGTCTTGAAGCGATCTGCTTTAGATTTTAAATTAAACGGTGTGAGATCCCATACCTATTTTGTAGACGTCAATGACTGAGCTGCATTCCTCCCGTTCACGTCCTATTTATACGCAGTCGGTTCGAGAGTGGATGATAGTACACTTGCTTCTCGTGAATGATTAGACAGTAGGCTGTTGTGTTTGGTTGAATGTTACCATGAGTTTCAAAATCTATCCGAATATCGATATTGATCACCTTTATAGCCTCTTCCAAATAGGAACAATGAAACACCACCAGTGGAGCCTTTGCCTTAAACTCTTGAGGTATTACCATTGGATATTCCTCTTTCTGATAAGAGGATATTTGGAATTTTGAAAACATGTTGTAGAGTCCACCAAACTTATTTTTTGAAAAGATACGTAAAATCCAATCCTTCATAGGGAAAAGTAGCACTATTCAGGAAGAGACGTATATTTCTCAATTGCATATGATCAAATTGGGATGCATCTTTGGTTTTGTTGATACTTGCGATTGGTTTGAAAGCCAACCAAGACATAGAGAAGTCTCTCTGAGTAGCGTGCAGATTTCACACTCCAACTGTGTGTATCAGCAGTTGGTAATAGTGGGTACTCATGTAGCGCCGAGCTTCTAATTTTCATGGGTAAAGTCAAATCCTTTTCAACAATATTGAGCATGTCCAGCTTTTTACGATCTGAAAGGGTACCATGTGGTTCATTTCATATGAGGCGTTGCAGCTTAATCTTTGAATCCTATACCCCTGCATCGGCACCCTTGAGCGCATTTCTATCACTCCTGTCTCTAACGAGATAAAGGACTTGCCTTGCGTTTACCACGATACGCTTGTGATCTTCTGCAAAACCTATAATTATCTTGAGTGGTAAAAATCCTGTAAAGGTTCCATCAGTGTGAATCATCCAGTGATTGCTCGAGTCGGGGCACCAACCAGCCATACAAAGTGTTTTACATTCCTCACTCCCATAAGTGGAATACAATTTCATGAGACGTATTATGCCTACATTTAGATTACCATCCCCAACAATATCATTAATCACATAGCGTACCTCAGAAAGAACAAAGGCAAAAGAAAGGTTGTCAAACTTTGATGCTGTTGGTATGGAACCATCCACTTTCGTGAGGTGACCTTCAATTTGAATGACACTTTCATGGGGTAGGGTGTAAATGCCTTGATTATTCGCGGGGTTAGTCACGTTGATTGTCCGTTTATTCTGCATGTCATACTCTCCGTTGATACGTCGTAAGCTATATGTATCAACATATTTTAGTACATGCATCTGTAGAGGCTTTTGGATGTTTCTCATGGGTTATACGCATTCCTTTAAAGTCATAATCACCCTCTATAGAGCGTGGTATAATAGAAACGTCAACATAGTGTTTATTAGCAGGATCTGTATCCTGTTTTGGATCTCTTAATGAGATGACCGTGGCCTTAGTTACTAATGCTTGTCAAAACACGTCCATGGTTAGAATGTCCCTGTCACGGTCCTCGGTTCCATACATTTAGAGTCCGTACTAGCATCTTTTACGATTAGTCGCTATGAAGATCATTCAGCAACAACACTCCCTCCCAGTGGGAGACTTGGTTTCACACCTATTTTCAACATCGTCTGAACAAGGTCATGGCTCACTCCTACCATCTTCTATTCATTGTCTCATTGTTGGACCCTCAGGATGTTGAAAGACAATTCATTTGCTTACGCTTATCAATGTTTAAACAACGTGCCCTTTCGAAATATTTATATTTTCACCAAATCGCTCTACCAACCACTCTACGTCTTTTTTGGAACAGGGGATGATGGGTCTTCACCACGACAACACGAGCTACTTAACCTTTACAGCATATGAAGGTGTTATATCTCCGGACAGTGTTTGCCCTCATTCACTCATGATTTTTGATGATGTGTCTACAGAACGACAAGCCATTATCCAAGCTTACTTTAGCATAGGACGGCATAAGCATATTGACTGTGTCTATCTCGGTCAAACCTATTCACGAATACCTAAACGGTTAATTCGTGATAATGCCAATGTGATGGTTCTCTTCCGTCAAGATGAACCAAAGAAGCGACACGTGCATGATGATCACGTGAAACCGGATATGACCTTTCACACATTTATTGAGTTGTACGCCAAGTGTTGTAATGCTCGCCATCATGCCTGATCTGTGATCGGTTAGAAGAGTGATATAAATTAAGGACGCTACCGCATTGGGTTTGACAATTTTATTCATATTTAAATAGCAGCATCTTTTATGATACGTCACTTGTTCAAACGCCATGACATCAACAACAGTGTGTCAGTTAAAGAAACACATTATCCAGGCTCAGGATAATATTCGCCGCAAGTTTCGTGAATTAAAACGTTCACGTGCTGATAGTGACTAGTTTGTTGAAAAACATTTAACACCTCCTCTGAAAGCTATGTTCAAGCACCCCTCCACATCTGAAAAGACTACAACACTATCGAAAGCAACGCAGACCGACCAAGGAGTTGCAGTGGAAGAGAAAGAACAATGGGATGATGATGATGATGAAGTGTTTACACCGGTAAAACCATCACCACTTTCTCAGTTTCTGAAAGCATCAGTGATTGCAGAAACACCTTCAACTTCTAGAGAACCAACTCTATCAGAAATATTTTCTACACCTGAGTATAAAGTATTAAAAATGTTAACTATAAATTAACATCAGGCCAGGCCTTTTAGAACTTTTATTTACTCATGACGTATAAAACCATCATAATGAATACAAATGCTTATAGATGGGGATATAAACGATCCGATGGGATTAATGCTAATAGGAGTATCAAGTATAGAACCATTATATCAAAATAGATTCCAACCTCTGAGAGTGTTCGCCGTAAAACATCAGCCTCAGTTATTGCGATTAAAATTTAAAACCACTCGTCGATGTAACCTACTGGAATGATCCAAATACGTTGGTCAAAGGCCTACTGCTCTTGCATGCCTCTAAACAAGCTGGTCATACTGGTCATGAAGGTGAACTATTAGAAATAGAAGAGAAGTTTCGTCATGCTGGTATTATCGTGCAATATATCAACGTAGCAACACCTCATTGCCTATTAAAACGACCATTGATCATAAGTTACATAGACCAGCTTGTCGCCTCTACCGTCGGCATCATGTCATTACACGAGAAGTTGATGATTTGTGGCAAGCTGATTTGGTTGACATGAATCCCTATGCCAACGATGGTGTGCACTACCTGCTCACCGGTGTTGACGTCTACTCAGAAATGGCATTTGCTGAACTGGTGAGTTGTAAGTCAGGTACTCTAGTCACCGTTTCATTCAAGTTAAGTATTCAACGGTCTAAACGACAACCTCGTCTGCTCCAAGCAGATCAAGGGAAAGAGTTTTTCAACACTACGTTCTCTTGCTTTCTCAAAATATGTGGTATCCACCACTAGGGTAGTGTGGTGGAACGATTCAATCGAACGCTGAAGAGTAACATGTGGCGGGAATTTACAGCAAGAGGAACCTATCGCTGGCTTGATCTTGTCGACAGCGTATTGGAGCAGTATAATGTTACCAAACATGGAACCATCAACATGAAAGCACGTCTTGTAACAAAATATATTCCACAGCTGGATAACATTTTTAGCCCCATCAAAACTGCAGATTTACGACTAGATCGCTTTCGTTTTGGTGATTATGTACGCATCAGCAAACACAAGTCTGTTTTCGATAAAGGTTACACGGCTAACTGGAGCCCAGAGATGTTTCGCATTCGAAAAGTAAAACTTTACAATCCAGTCAATTATATACACCAAGACGACGCCGGACCACCTATACCAGGAGGCTTCTACGTGGAATCATTACAAAAGACAGCGTTTCCCAAACACTACCTAGCGGAAGAAATGGTTAAAAAATATGGAAAGAAACTCTTTGTAAAATGGTTGGTGTTTAACTTTACCATAAATTCTTGGATCAATAAATCTGATTTAGTATAAACCTTGTCATTTTATTAATATCCTATTTGCCCGGCTAACCTCCCTGTCACTCCCTGTAAAAATGTATTCTGAGTAGTATATGCTCTCTATTTAAGTTTAGTGTAGCAAAAAAAAAGATTTTTTTCTGGTCAATCGATCGATCAATGTTAGCAGTCGATGGATTTTTTATTTATCTTATTTTTTATTATGTTCTTGTTATTGTTATTTCCATTTTATATTTTTATTTTCACAAGTCAACCATCTAAGTTAAGCTACAACTGCCATCTTGGAGGAGGAGGGAGGAGGAAATCGCGTGACGACATAAGCTGCAAGATTCTGCTTCTTTCGAATCACACATCACAGACCATTTGCGGTAAAAGTGAAGGGGTAGAGGTGGAGCGGTAGAGTGGTAGAGGAAGAGTGGTAAAGGTGGAGCGGTAGAGGTAGAGCGGTAGAGGTAGAGCGGTGGAAGTAGAGCAGTAGAGTCAGAGCTGAGGTGGGTAAACGTAAAACGACCCCCTCTTCATCCCTTTTTCTTTTCATCCTTCAAACAGAGCATTCACCCATCAAGTTTTGCACTTCGGCCCTTGGTTTGTCCTCGATTAGGTATGGTTAGGCTAGGTTAGCATAGGTTAATTAAAGCTACGACTGCCATCTTCCGCCCCCTCCCTAGCCACTACTATCTTAGTTTCACCGACAAAAGATACTTTGGAACTTTTTTATCACACCTCGTAGGTTGGGTTAGGTTGAGGTATGATCACCAAGAGTGGGGTTTACATCCCGTGAAGAAGAGGAGGAAGGTTCAGGTAGGAGGAGGAGGGTTCAGAACCCACTTAACTCAGGTTAGGTAAGGATAGATTACGTTAAGCTACGGTCACCATCTTGGACGAGGGAGGAGGCTGTTAGGTTAGGTTGAGCTACGGTCACCATATTCAAGGAAGAGGATAGGTTGAGTTGTTATGCCCGAGGAGGAGGGAGCGGGAGCTGTCGGCTTCTTCAGGGAGGAGGGAGAAGATGGAGGCTGTTGGGTTAGGTTAGGTTAGATTAGGAACGGTTAGGTTAGGTTGGGTTAGGTAAGGTTACACTAGGTTAGGTAAGGTTAGATTAGGTTAGATTAGGTCAGGTTGGGTTAGGTTGGGTTAGGTTAGGTTAGTCGAGGAAGTTAAGCAATGTCCTATGAGGGGGCAGGAGGTTCCAGAACCGCCACAAAACCACTACTTCTGTTTAGAACTAGCATTTAATACGGACGTAAAATACCTGATATTGTTTCGCTTGAGAGGCTAGGCGATTGTGGTCATAACCCCCATGTAGTTGGGTGTGTATGGAATGTATCTGATAACCTGTGTTTTTGTGGTTTCTGTAGTAATGTGGGTATTTGTAATTCATGTGAGGATTGGGCAGAAGGCGGCCTTGGCTTTAGTTTAGGATCAACCCCGGCATTTGCCTGAGGTGGAAGTTTGAAACCATGGGAAACTACTTCCAAGTTGCAATACTAGTACGGTACCACAGGTACATAATAGTAATAGTAATAATTATAATAATAATAATAATAAAAGTAATACTACTAATAATAATAATAATGATAATAATAATAATTTAATGAAAGCGAGACTGTGTAGATCATGTAGTAGAGTGATATCCTTCTATCTAGGCCGTGTCTAGGCTCAGTCATGTAATAAATGAGGGTGAGCATATACGACAGCCTTATGCCAATGGATTTAATGGCACGTACAACAAATTCTGTGAACACAAAATTCCGACAACTCGACTTCCCCGAAAAAGAAAAAAAATAGTCGGTCTAAAAATCTATTATTATTTTTATTACCGTTATAATTATTATTATGATTATTATTATTACAGTTATGCACTGTCCTCGTACAAAGTGTGACCAATGGTTCCTTTCATAAATTTACCAAATCTTTAGGATTTAAATTTTCTAATGTTTGTAGTCTACTATACCATAGTCCAATAAGTTATGTCATAGGCCATAAGGCTCGCTGAATCCTAAACAGATCCACCATCACTAGTCATTGAGGTTCGGATGTTCATGACCTAATGAAACGAGAAATATGCAGGCAAATAAGCCCTAAAAATACTAAAATATGATCTATAAAAGGTACAATATGACCTAATATATTTACATGTTTTCTAAGAACTAATATTAATGCAGTGAAATGTTATTTTTATTATTAATTATATATTCAAGCCTAAAAAGTGTTAAAATCTACGCTGATTTCATGAACAAGCCTACGTAAAAATGTTTTCATCAAATTATGATCGCAGAATGTTTCAAGAGACTCGTGGAAAGCAGATATTCCTCACCATTTCTTGCGTTCAAATCTCCGACACAAATCATATTTCCTGTAAATAGAAAGAAAATTCCCTGAGGTAACAAGATGTTCATTTAAGAACATATAGCCTACTTTCTCCTAAATGCATGGGTATTTTTATAACTCTTAATCCTTTTCGAGGAGTATAATTGAATGTTGGTTATAGTAGCTTATTGAAATACAATGTGTTATACGGATATTATACGTTGATTGATTGAATCCTCACCTGAATTATATATACACACACTAATACTGCCATCACAATAAAACAGGTTATCAGAAAAAATTCAACACTCACCCAAGTACACGGGGATAAATTACCATCATGTCAATTCATCACAAATGAAACAGCAACATCAACAGCTTCCTACCAAAGACTTCCTCATATAAATGTTCACACTAGGAGGCCTACAGACATCACAGTTGCACAGGTTATCAGACAACCTCTACACACTCATACACACACACACACACACACAAGTACATGGGGCTACAAGACCATGATGCCGCTAAACCCCTAAAAATCAGCAACAAAAAACAACAACAATAGGCCCTACCGCAGATCAAGGTTAACGAATTTTAATCACTGTAGTCGAGTGATGAAATGTGTGGTGTTATAAGTATACCGGTGTATATAATATTTTCGATTGCAAATACACACTATATTTGCTTAACATTATAACGTTAGTGTATTTATAAATCAATAAATACAAAAAAAAAACGAAGTAAAAAATTTGAACCCGCAGTTATTTGATACACGAACCTTTAGACTATGAGCCCAGGTCGCTACCGTTAAGCCACATATACCGTACGCTAGTAGTTGGTTAACAACTGGTTTAGAATAACTCCATGATATTTATCTGTTGTAATCTATGATTTCATTAGCGTTTTCTACCGTATCTATAAACCATTTGATACTAAATATATATTATTTTGTTCATTACATTCATAAAAGGATATAAACTTACGATGTTACAGAAATATATGGATTTACGAGCAAACAATATGGGCCATTGTGATCCATCGGGACGGCACAGACAAGCACGATATAGCACGGTCAGCCTGAAATGTTAGTCACTACTGCGGTTACATATTCCAATTTAAAATGCTAATATCCTCCCGGTCACCTCCTTGAGGACAGTTTAAACCTCCCTATGTACGATGAGCGTATATGGTAAGGCCAGGACTTGTTCAATCGTAAGTTACAGTTATGCTATAATACATGCATGATTCATACAGCCGCCATCTTGAAACTATTTGGCTGACCTTGAGACGCTTCCCGCTTAAAGGTATATTGTTGCAAAACTTGAAAGAGATCGGATGATTAGGTTTGTCGTAATATGATTTAAGCTCAGATCAATTGTGTGGGTGCCATTTCTATTTTTTTATGGTGGCGGCGATAGGCTATACAATATGTCACTGAGTTTCCCTTGCTAGTACTACCTCTGTACCAAAGGTGGTTCGATTTGGTTTCGTTGTGTTTGAATTGATAGGGGGGATAGATTTGCACAAATACACGGCCACCATCATCAAACTATTGGGTTGATGACCTTTTAATTTGGTCAAAAGACACTTCCTACATGACGGTATGTTGTTGCAAAATTTGGTAGAGATCAAAAGATTAAGTTAGACGTAATTTGATTTAAGCTTTGAGCATTTGGGTGGCTGCCATTACGTTTCCGTCAAGATGGCGGTGATATAAAACATGACACTGAGGTGCCGTATACTAGTGCTACCTCTATAGCAAGTTTCGTTCATTTCGGTTTCACCGTGTTTGAATTGATAGGGGGGGGGGGGGACGACGACATGCAGAGTACACACACATTCTGTACTCGAATTTCGGATGCTTCCGTGATCCCATCTTCGTATAACGACAGCCGAGCGCATATTTGATGTTTGAAGACCGCACTGAGAGAGCTCGTTCGCCGTGCAGATAAGAGGTCGCGCTAGGAAGGATACCTGTGGCGCCGACGGAAGAATCTACGAAACTTATTAATGGTAATATGGATTTTGTATATTTGAGGATTGAAACCAATCAAGAATTATGGATTTTTATTGACGCCAAATGAAATTTCAAGCAAATCGGACCAGAATTACGGAAGATATGAGCATTTTCTTATAAAAGCGCACTTTGTAAGCCGACTTGGAGGGAGTAAGCCCAACCGAGGAAGAGCGGGGAGTATACGCTTGATTGCAAAACCAGCGACCATCCACTTCGGTCCGGAACCATATATAAAGAGGCACTTCCAAGCATTGAATGAGACATTCATACTTCAGCCAGCGGAGTTATGGTTACGCCGAGTGTCTACGTTACTATGTCAGTCTGTTATGCTGTCAGTATTTTCTTCGAACGACGTTAAGACTTAGTCTGTGGAGACTATGTCGGACTTAACCATTCTACGAAATGCAGTGGACAGGCACTTATGATATTTACCGAATACCATTCAAGAGTTGTTTAGAAACTTGGTCTACGGAGACTGGGACCATCAGAATGGTCCCAATTGCGTGGGAGAAAAGGAGAATATCCTTACCCAGTTATAGGAGATTAGAGGGACCTATCCTCAGTAGTGGATATGGCTTGAGGCATTCCTCATTACCCGCACACAGGCTAATCTACGTAAGTTAGATCAACATTGCCCAGTAAGTTGTGTTAGTAACTTATCCTATTACTCGCATAGGGATTATCTTAGAACAGGCATCTACGAAAATTCCAACACTCCATGATTATAAGAGTATTTCCGGTGAAACCAGTAGCTGTTGTCAAAACTGTCATATTTGGTTACAGAAGGAACATAATATTTTGAACTGTATAAGGAACTTTGAGAATGTGAAGAAGTCGTGTGAAACCACGGAAATGTTTTCTATAACACATGTTATAATGTCAAACGTTCGTGAAAGTAATCGAGATTTTTATAGGCTAAGTGTGTGATTCTGAACGCGAATATGCATCACTAAATCACGAATGGATAGGACAATGGTAGACACCGAAGATGAAACAGATGGTGACGCAGATGACCAAGGGGGAGGTTACCATACCGTTGGAATATTGGGGAACCCATTGGACTATGACTACAGCCGAGGACACGCATCGCCATGAAACATCAGAGGAATAACGTGAGCTGATCTCTGAGCATGTATTATTACTAGTTGTATGTAATTGAGAATTCATTATGTCATTTATCGTTTCAACACTATTTACGCTTCGTCTGGCTGCGTGGCTCAGGGGTAACGTTCTCGCTTGCTGATCCCAAGGTTGCAGGTTCGAAACCTGGCGCAGTCAGCTGGCATTTGAGAGTGCGCAAATGCGAGGGAGCCGTGTCAGTAGATTTACTGGCACGTTAAAGATCCCCTTCGGGGGAAAATTCCGGCACCCCGGCATCTCTAAAAGCCAGGGTAGTTAAAAGGGACGTAAAACCAATAACATTATTATTTATTTCTATTTACGCTTCAAATCGATAATTATGTTCTTACGTTATGATTTGTAGGATGATTAACGACTAGTGTTTTCTGGTACAAATTTTGCTTTAGAGATGTTTAGACCAGCGATAGATTGTCTGGGTGACACGCTGAAGTCATTTTCTTAAGGATATAAATGCTTATGCAATTCTGAGAAATCATGGATTTTTCAGATAATTCAAAAATTAAACAATTAAATAATTCAAATTATTCAGATTATTTAGATAATTGAAATGATTTAAATAACTTAAGTATTCAAATGATTCATGTAATTTAAATAATAATTTCAATGTCAAATAACAACCTTTAAAATCTCATTCATGAGATATTAATAATAATAAATATTAGTTAAATATTATAAATATTTATTTAAGTTGAGGGATTAATAATTCCTAATATTGCAACGTTTAAATATTTTTCCAATAATAATAATAAACTATGATGGTTGATTACATAAATATTTATATTTGTGGACAATATAATCTAATAAAAGTTAGACATTGATTTTTTTGAAGATTTCTGAAATGCACCAAAATAAGAATGAAGAACGAAATAGAGGAACGGTAGGTTATTGAATAACAAATGTGTATAAACTAGGGTGGATTATTGTTAAATATAGGCATGGGAAGGATTTTGACCAGGAGTAATTAGAACTATTGATAGAAGACATTGATTTCCACAAGAACTATTTGGTGCTTGGATAAAATACACGAGGTTGTCTGTATGACGAAAATGTTACACAAATGTGAAAGGAAAATGATTTATAAAATGTAATTATTAAAATGGATGAATATTATGCGGCATGAGTGTCGGCATAAATTTATGAGTTGTATGGGGAAATGCATTCCAAGTTTAATGTGGTTGAAGGTTGAATTTGTTATTTAGCACATGTTTGATTATTGTGAAAAGATGGATTGAGTCGCCCCATATTCTAGTCCCGTCCAAGTACTGTCGATGGAATTCTGTTTTATGATACCTGAGTCAATTATCCTATTTTCTATATTTTTCGCCTATGAAATAAAGTATTGTTAGATTTGATCAAACCTCACCGGATCCTGTGCAGTGAATAAAATATTATTGAGAGTACATATATAAATATCAGAATAAATTGAATCGCTTAAATGTTGATCATCTTAATGCCATAATTGGATAGGAGGAGTGATGCCCATTATTATTATTATTATTATTATTATTATTATTATTATTATTATTATTAATAATAATAATTTCATATTGCTGTAAGTTACTTTTGAACTTAATTGTTGTTGGGAAGATGAAAATAATAATTATAATTAATCCGATAATGAATTACATGTATTAATTAATTGTGGAAGGCAATTGTTTTTAACTATATCAGATTGTGTAAAATAATGTGATTATAAAACGAATAATAATAATGTCATTAGGAATGGAAGAATAAATAGTTTATTTGATAATATTGAACCAACTTATGGTAATGATTTATGTGAATTTGTTAATATAATAATTTTTGAAACAACCAAATGAAATGAAAACGATGCACATATAAATTGATTATTGTTCTGTGGAACATAATGAATATGCCAAACAATATTAAAATTTGACATTGATGTTGGTCAAATATTGGTATTGAAATAAGGAATAAATGAAGAACAGAATGAAATAATTCTGCAAGAAATAATTGTGTATAACAATCACGATCTTGTTGAGAAACACATTTTTCCTAAAATTCAAATGCGACTATATTTTAACATTGAAACAACTTGATTATATATGAAAGGACATTGATCTTTGGAAAATAGTTAATGGTGTTTTTTTTTCGAAACATAAGTGAATGTGATAAGTATATAGCGACAGGGGTCAGACAAATTATTTATTTACTCTGGACCACCTACTGTAAATAGCAAAAATCATAGATCGATAAATATGATGCCAGATGGACTGAAAATGTTTCGGTCATAAAACTTCGAGTGTTTAAAATTATTCAGGATAGGAAATCATTTTTCTAGTGTTGATGATTTATGTGTGATTATTTTGATGATGATGATTTGCATTTAATTTAAATTTTAACTTTATAATAAAATGTGATATTTTAGGAAATTGTGGTATTCTCATTTCTCCTCCTCTCTCCCTTGCTTTCATGTTACCGAGATCAGTGAAGCCAGCTTTTGATTGTTAGTTTTTGCCCAAATAGACCCTGAGATATTTGTATCCTGTGCTAAACTGATTTCGGGAATTTGCAGATGTGGTCGTTGGACTTCGGTCTAAACGGGCACAATACACACACACACACACACACTCACAGACAAGCACACAATGTTTGGGCCTGTATTGATCTCATAAGTCTCTTTAATTTTTTTGCAAAATTCGAAAGTAGGCTGAAAATACTACCAAGTTTAGTTACAGTTAAATATTTTCTGATAGTCTGCATTAATAGGGAAGATTTTAAACTTTTAGCATCACTAACGCACACCTTGCAGCTGCCTGGAACCTTACTAGTCAGGCTGTCCACACCCCATGGAGGTGTGATTGAGCTGCTGATAGGCTAGGTTTGTGCCTTTGTAAAACACAGTGAGTAGGTCACCTAACCTCAGACTCTGGTCTACATTCCACAGCGCTAGATGGGATGCTGGCGGGGAGGAATCAGCTGTACTGCTGAGGGGAACGCAGTCGAAGCCCTTTTCCAAAACATTGACAGACGATTTTTGTGATTTAATTCCACCTACAGTAATTACGACACGACTAAATTTCATGAAGATATTTCCATAGAATACCATCTTCTATCGTCAGTGTAACGGGCTTCACGTATATCAATTACCCTCTTTACATATATCTCTGACCTGCCAATAACTTGTGATACAGTTACAAAAGACCAGACATTCCTGTTAGACTCGCACCTGTAAGATAAAGAACATGAGCCATTGTATGGCACTGCTCTTGAAATTACCAGAAAAGACAGTCTGTAAAGCAGAAGGACAGCCTACCATCCAGTTAAGTGGTACTCGACGAACGCAGACGACTCTTCAGTGACATATAGAGCTGCCGCGGGTGATAATCTCCCCTTCCTCCCCCTACCCCTCCCGGCATTTCAAGGGAAACCGAGCACGGACGCACTGTCTCTATTATCATCGCACGATAAGCTATTATAATTGTGATAATGGACGGGGACAAGAAAGAGGGAAGCTCTCTTATCCAGGGCTTCCTATTCTTCTACCGGCACAGCCCTTATAATAAATAAGGTTGATGCTATGCTAATACCCACCCATCCAGTCACACACGAACTAAATCCCCGGCCAAGCCGAGCTAAATCCCTATTCATTCGTATTACTGATAGGGACAGGACGGGGCAGCTCGCCCAGTGATTCACGGGAGGGGGGAAACACAGGTTCGTGAAACAAAACGTTCTGAGTCCTCCTGGTACAGGAAATACACATTACTTATCACCCATCTAACAAATTTACACTGATTTTAGATTCAGGTTATCACCTCTTGCAGAAAGTATAGCCTACTATCGAAGGGCAACTACATATATTTTATTTCTGTATATAATATTTTTTTTCAGTTATATTAAGCAGAATGTAATTTAAGTGGTCATGTTCCATTTAGTTCGTATTTTCACTAATAAGTCTAATTAAATTCGCATAAGTTGAAATACTATTATTATGAGGTTACAACTGAATTATTAATATTATCGTGTTGGAAACCATTGCTCAGTGTTGCATTGGTAATCAGAGTTAATTGTTTTTAGTCGTTCAACACGATTGTACCCAACTGTTATGGGTGCTTCCCTAATCCAGAAAAATAATTACATGAAATCTGGCGGCTGATTTTCCGCACGTTGTCCTCTTATAGCACAATTGCGTCCACAAAGATTCAAGATAGGTTTCGATCAGTCCTACCTGATACTTCCCTTGTTAGGCTATTAAATCTATGTCTACAACTACCTCAACTAGTCAAGATTTGTTAGTTAGGGCCTATGTGTGATTTTTTAAGAATTTGATAGTGGAGATTGTCCTTCAACCTGAAAATTAATAACTACTGCTATTAAATGTGTATAATTGTAAATACCATCACCCATACTCGTAAATATGTATTTAATGGCCTAGGTGTAAAGGATCTGATGATGATCACTTGACGATTGAAACTGGTCAACCAAATGTATTTATTAATATCATATCAAGGTTTTCAAGATTAGGGATACACCCATTGCAATTGGGTACAATTTGTGTTGACCGACTGGAAATAAATTAATTTAGAATTATTTTGTTAGAATATTTTTTATTAATACAGAATTGAACTCCTTTACTAAATGGAAACAAGAGTTAAATTTTGTTCCAAACTCATATGTCCTAAACAAATCCGAGTCGTACATATTATTCCCTCAATAAATTTCATAGTATTTCATCAAGACTGGATGGGTGAAGCAGTGGTAACATTCTCGCCTGCTGGTCCCAAGCTTGCGGGCATAAGCCCCGGCTCAGTCATTCAGCATTTGAGGGCGCAAGGATGCGAGGGAGCCCTGTCAGTGGATGTATTGGCACCATAAAGATTCATTCCGGGCAAACTTCCGGCGTCTCTAAGAGTAGTATTAGTTAGAAGGGACGTAAAATCTATAATAGTGTCATCATGTTTCTTAGAAAATAACGCAGTCTTCAAATTCCTTCTGAATTACTGAAACATGATTGCTGTCGGTTGTCCTATCCTGAAATGCCATAAGGATGTTTCATTTTATTTCTACAACGAACTGATTATTGAGTCAGGGAATGCATTCCCATCCACCAACAGACTCATCGAAAAGGGATGAGGGTTTGTGCGTTTCAGCCCTCACCACGATTTCTTAATGTAATTTACATTGGATTATTGGATTAACAGACAGTAAAGCGTATAGAGTCATATTTGCGAGTTGCTGTACAAATATCATACATGAAAATATAGAACGAGTAATTAATATTGTGTTAATATTATCAAATGTATTGGTTTAATTCTGCTAGCTGTACATTCCTACAATTACATTTTATAATACAATTTTAAATTTTATACAAACGTCTTCAATAATGACTCCTGAGTAGTCTTTAATAGATTGAGTATTATTATTCGTAGTACAGTATGTAGTCGCCTCCGTAGCGTAGCGGTCAGCATGGTTAGCTGCCGCCCCGGAGGTCCTGGGTTCGATTCCCGGCTCTGCCACGAAATTTGAAAAGTGGTATGAGGACTGGAACGGGGTCCACTCAGCCTCGGGTGGTCCAAATGAGTAGAGGGGGTTCGATTCCCACCTCAGCCATCCTCGAAGTGGTTTTCCGTGGTTTACCACTTCGTCTACTTCGTCTACCTACTGTAAGGCCACGGCCGCCTCCTTCCCTCTTCCTCGCCTATCCATCCCAATCTTCCATCCCTTCCCATCCCTCATGTGGCCCCTGTTCGCTTTGCAGGTGAGGCCGCCTGGGCGAAGTGCTGATCACACCTCCCCAGTTGTATCCATCCCGACCAGATGTTCCAGGCTCCAGGACACTGCCCATAGAGGCGGTAGTGGTGAGTTCCCTCGCTGAGTCCGTGGGAACCACCAACCTAGAGGGTAAATTGACTAAATAATTTAAAAAAATATAATAAAATTACTTTAAGAATTTACTAAATTGCGATCAACCCAAAAATCCCATCAAGACCGAGGAACCCATTCGCAGATGCCCAGAATCAAGACCACCCAACAAAGACGAAATCAAGCGTCACATTGCTCGACTAAAAAACAACAAAGCGCCCGGGGAAGACTCTGTAGTTGCAGAACTTTGGAAATATGCTCCCGAAGAAGCAGTTGAAATCTTGCAGAAGCAAATAGAACAAATTTGGAAAACTGAAATTCTACCAGAAGATTGTAAAACGGCCTTGATCCACCCGTTACACAAGAAAGGCAGCATGAAAAACGTCAACAACTACAGAGGAATATCCCTCCTACCGGTAACATACAAAATTCTCTCACTTGCTATCCTGGATATTGCAATCTCAGGTCCAAATCGTACGTATCAGTCTTTGTGGACTTTAAGAAGGCTTACGATTCGATAGACCGCGAAGTTCTGTTGAACATCCTCAACGAATTCGGGGTTGACCTGAAACTGCTGGCATTAATTGGAACCACCCTAACTGAAACAAAATTCAAAGTAAAGTTCCTGGGATGTCTGTCGGATTCCTTTGAGGTCAAAACGGGAGTCAGACAAGGTGACGGGCTCTCTCCAATGCTTTTCAACTGCGTCTTCGAAAAAGTCATTCGGACCTGGCGAACAAAATTATTAGAAACTGAGAATGGGAGCAAAATCCAAGGGGATCATAGTCGACTGTCTAGCATTCGCTGATGACATCGCCATTCTGTCGAACGACGTAGAAACTGCTAATATGCAAATCGACCTTTTAAAAGAAATCGCTGAACAAACTGGCTTGCAGATATCATTCGAAATAACAGAAATAATGACCAACATCAAAGACGCCCCAGCAAAACTGCAGACAAAATACGGGAAGATCAACAGAGTGGAAAAATTTAAGTACTTGGGAGAGATCATCATGAAAAGTGGACTGGACAAAGAAGCACTCAAGGAACGAGTACGCAAACTCGAAATAGCCTATCAAACATCGCGCTCAATATACAACAAAAAATGCCAGTCCAAAAATACTAAACTACGTCATTATGAAACTGTTCTGAAACCAGTAGTTATGTATAGAGTCGAAACCCTATCCTTGAATGCTAATAAAGGACTCCTTGAAGAACTGGAGAAAAAAGAGCGCAAAATCGTCAGAGGTATAATGGGATCAAATTACAAGAATGGTATCCACTATAAAAAATCCAACAAAGAAGTCTACAGTGAAATAGAGAATATTTCAGAATCGATCCGTAAAAGGCGGGCATGGTATTACGGTCATCTCAAACGAATGGACGGAAACTTGCTGACTTAACAGATTTTTCAATTCTTTGACTCCAAACCCAAAACCACAATGCCCTGGTTTATGAATACGAAAGACGACCTCAAAATACTGCATCTAAAACCCGACGACGCCTTCAATAGAGATCTCTTCCGCAAAAAGATACTGACTAATGGGCTAACCCGAGACGAGACATCGAACCCGAAAAGAAGACAAGGTACCACTTGGACAGCGGAGCGCAAGATGGCCCACTCACAGAGAATGACGGAATTCTGGGCTCAGAGGAAGGCGAAACAAATTGCCAAGTGCAGCAAGACTTAACGTGGTCCTAGATGGCCTCAACGAATTATATATATATAAAATAAAACAGTATGTAAATAATAAACGAATAAAACATAAATAAATAAGTAAGTATATAAATAAATAAATGAGTAAATGAATAGATGATTAAATAAATATAAATATAAATAAATAAACATTTAGCTATACGGTCTTGTAATTTACATTTGATTTGACTGCATGTCGTTTAGTAACTGAGTTCTATGAAACCAAAATCTCCTGATTATATAATGAGCCCGTTTAGTCCGAAGTTCCATGAGACTGGGAGTCACTTCAGCCGCCATGAGACTCCTTTCCAAACGAATCATATAGGGAGAGGCCCAGGTGTGCATGTAGACTAGCTCCGCACAAGAAAATTACTCTTGGGTCGTTTCCGGGGCTTTTCAAACGAGGCGCTAGCTCAAACTAGCCCAAGATGCACATCCACAAGAAAAACACAAAGCTACTAAATAATCCAGGCTTATACAGGGTGTAATTGTTATAATGGAAGTCCGTTACACTGTTGATAGAAGTGACTAATGTAAGATCCCTACGTAACAAATTTGTCACCTATCTTTAAATTAAAAATTTATCATAAAAAAGTCAATGTTTTTAGGTTTTTCCGAAATTCTTCAAACAGAAGGTGAGGCATCAGGCTGGGGGAAACGAGGCGGAGCGAGGTGGGACGATGCGCAGAGGAGAAGTTGTTACGTAATCGGAGCGTTGACCTTACTAGTTGAGGGGTGGTATCAGCTGTTACGAGGAAAGCTAGCGATACCCGTCTCGTAAGAAAATGTGTGTTGCTATTGTTGTTGTTGTTGTTGAAATTGAACGCAATGTCTTGGGGCGTTATGTGTATACTACTTTGTAAGTGTCATTGCCGTCCGGCACTTGAATGAAATACAGTGTTACAAAATTCCGACATCCCGTATTATGTCCAGAATTAGCATTTAAGACGGAAGGAATATACTGGATGTTTTGTTTGAAAGGCATGGCAATTTTGGTCATTTAGCCCCATGTGGTAGGGTGTGAGAATAATTTGTCTGATAACCTGTGTTTTTGTGGTTTCTTTAGTAATGTGGGTATTTGTAAATCAGGTGAGAATTGGGAAGGAGGCAGCCGTGGACTTAAATTAGGAACCATCCCAGCATTTGCCTGGGGTAGAAGTGGGAAACCATGGAAAACTACTTCCAAGATTTAATACTAGTATGGTACCACATGTACATAGTAATAATAATAATAATAATAATAATAATAATAATAATAATAATAATAATAATAGCCGGCCTTGTGGTGTTGGGGTAGCGCACCTGCCTCTCACCCGGAGGCCCCGGGTTCGATTCCCGGCTCCGTCAGTGATTTTAGAAACTGACGTGAGAGCTGGAACGGGGTGCACTCAGCCTCGTGAGGACAATTGAGTAGCTGTCTGACAGTGAGGCAGCGCCCCGATCACGAAAACCAAGATTATCGGCCGAAGGGAACCGATATGCTGATCACGCGTCACCCCAATATCTGGAGACCAAATGGCTGGGCAGCGGTCGCATGGTAGGCCTATGCCCTTCACGGGCTGTAGTGAAAGGGGTTATTTTTTATTTTTAATAATAATAATAATAATATAAAAAGCAAATATAGCGAGTTGGTTGGCCCTATCAAAACCCAATGGCATTTAGATTGGGTTAAGACCATACCTATCGTTGTCTCAAATACGGGCGTGAACCCAAGTACCTTGCTCCAAGACCTTAAAGAACTGGTTCTGGATACTCAAATGGACAAACTAATGCAGAAGGCAGTAGTTCTCTCAACAACCCGAATCGTCTGGAAATTCATGGGTAGTGATTTCGACTTTCCAGCTTAGAAGTGGCTGTTGCAGTAGCAATACTTTGGTTCCCTGATGCCCGCACAGTTATGTTGTGATGTACCAGCAATGTGTTATATGTAGGCCTACTGTATAAAATAATAATAATAATTAAATGATAGTGAGGCTGTGAGCTCAGGTATTAGAGTGCTATCCTTCTCGAGGGTTCGATCTAGTCTGAGTCATGTAATACATGAAGGTGAACAAATACGACAGCCTTATGCCGATGGATGTAATGGCATGTACATGAAATTCTGTGAACACAACATTCCGGAATTTCGACATCCCTGCCAAAAATGCAAATAGTGTGTCAAAGAACATATTATTATTATTATTATTGTTACGTGCAATGCCCATACCAACGTTTTTAAATATGTATCACCCCTATATGTGACTTCGCGACCTTTGAAACGACCGCCTGATTTTCTGATAGCCTACATGCTGCTAGTAAAGACCTCGAGGAGCCCTGTCTGAAGCTGTTCGCCATGTGGTTTGTGGTAATTTTTGTAATTTAGCTTCCTGTTCTCGAGCCAAGCAGGCGGTGACGTATGCAGTTCTGGGCAGCATTGTGCATGATTTTGTATAGTATTGTGGCTGGGTTCGAGTATCAACCTAATCTATGGTGTTGGTAATTGGTAGTTATGGTATTGTTGTGAAAGTGTAAACTGTCCTCGTAATTCCTAAAATTTGTTTCCTTCTGTATTGTCTGTCTGCATTCTGTGTTTTTCAAAATGGCCGACAATAATAGTGCTTTCGATTTAATTGACTTAAGAGTTAAGCTTGTGAATTTGGAGAGTTCTTCTGGGGTTGAACATGAATCACCTCTGTTTACTAGGTCTGAGGTTTTGGGATCGATTACTGGTAGTGGTTTGCCTGCCCCTCTATTGTCTGCTTCTGGCTCGTCCAGATCACTTAACCCTGCATACGGTCATTCTTCTCATGTTAGGTCACCTAATGATTTCCTGGGTCCTGCCGACCCATTGCATCCCAGTTCTTTCTCTAGCAATGTAAATGTTTTGTCTCCTGTAGAGGGTGTGCGAGCGGGCTACCCTGGTAACAATGTCTCTTTTCCAAATGCTACATACTCGCTTACCGTTAATTATGGGTCGATTCCTCATCCTATTTCTAGTTTCTTAACTAAGTTGAAGAGTTTCAACCTAGATGACGTTACCAAGGTGGTCCTATTTTTAAAGCAAGTGGTCGAATTGGGTAACCATGCCTCGATTTTTGGGATGTCGGAAAATCAGATTTTCCAACTGTTGTATCCTGTTGCATCCGGTATGCTGCGCGATAAGCTGATTGAAGCTATCCACCTCCGCATGTCCTTAGCCATGTTCATTAGGGAAGTGTTGTGGTTTTTTGTCCCTGCGAGTGCCCTTAGTACTCTCGAGCAAAAGTTCTTGTATCGTGTCCAAAGGTTGGACGAGTCACTTAGCGACTATGTCAGTGACATTAAGGTGTATGCCCAGGTATTTGCATCCCCTTTAACTGAACGACAGTTGGTGTCATCTATTGTAAATGGGTTTTCGCCTCAATATAGGTCATACATGACTATGTGTACCAGGCCTTCGTCATTTGTCGAGCTAAAACAGGTCATTATAGAGGCTATGGCTGTGAAACATGCAGATTCCCTTCGTGTAGCTAATGTTCCTCCTCCTTCCTTGATGTCTTGTCCCCCTCATTCCTTGATGTCTCGTCCCCCTCCTAAGGTTATGTTTCATCCTAGACCCAATGTTAAGTGCCACACGTGCGGTGGCGTGGGACATGTTAAGAAGGTGTGTCCGAATAACCAGGTTGTGTATCGCCAATGACGGGATATTTTGGAGACCAATTCGGGTGTTACTTCTAAGGATATTTCTGTGCATGAGAATTTGGGAAAACCCTGTGAAGTTTCTGGTCGCCCTACTAATGAAAATCTTGGTAACTCTTTGAAAACAAATTCATCACGTGCTAATTCTGCTTATGTCGCTGACCTACCTAACCTGTCGGTGAGCAATGTCGTGGCAAGTCAGCCTAATTCTAAATATATTGTGAAACCTGTGGTGAGGGTGTCCTCGTCATGTAATTGTAATCGTTTTAGAGTGAATAATGATTTTGGAATTTCTCCTGTGGCTAAAGGAATATCCCCGTTTATTGAAATGTGTGTTAATTACGAGCCGGTTTCTGCATTGCTTGATTCTGGTAGTGTCGCATCCTTTATAAGCGAGGACTGGTTTTTATCTATGAAGAGTGTTTGCAAATTACCTGAGTTAGAGCCTAACAATGAATCTTTTATTTCGGTAAATTGTTCAAACTTAAATATTTTGGGTAGTATGACAGTCAAAATCCATATTCTAAATTTTTCTTGGAAGTTTAAATTTTTTGTTGCCAGAAATCTTTCTTGTTCTGTGGTCATTGGAGCTAATTTCATGTATCACGTTGGTATGCTTCTTGATTTTGGTGCTCGCAACTTATGGTTTAAGTTTAATCCGCAAAGTAAGTTATCATTTAACCCGGTTTTATCTTCTCCATCTCTCAATTCAGTTAGTGAACCTGTGACTATTGAGGATCTCGATCTGGAAAATTTAACGAGTCTTCAAAAGGATGCCATTAAGAGGTTATGTCAAGAGTATAGTGATGTATTTACTGACAAGTTGGGTGTAACCCATTTGATGGAATACAAGATTGAGCTAACCGATTCTGTGCCGGTGCGTTCCAGCCCGTATCGCCTTGCCCCGCCCAAGATGGCTGAACTTCGGAAGATCATCGACAAGATGATGGAAGAAGGTGTAATCCAACCTTCTATCTCTGCCTACTCATCCCCTGTATTTCTTGTGCCAAAACCTAACGGTGGTTTTCGGCCGGTGGTCGTCTATACGGCTCTTAATCAAAAAGTTGTTTTGCAATCCATCCCTTTGCCGGACCTTCATACTTGCTTTAGTTGGTTTCGCAACGCGAAGGTGTTCACGATCCTCGATTTAAATTCTTCTTACTTCCAAATTCCCCTCTCTCCGGAATCCAGGCATGTTACTGCTTTTTCCACTGACTGGAACCCGTTTGAGTATGCCCGTGTCCCGTTTGGCCTATCCACCGGAGCCGCTGTGTTGAGCAGACTTCTGGACAAGGTGTTTTCAGAAATTAAATTCAAATTTGTGTACCACTATCTTGACGATGTGGTGATCTATTCTGAGTCCTTCGAGGAACACGTTGATCATCTGAAAGTTGTACTTGATCGGTTGCGTGACGCTGGCCTTACCGTCAAATTGTCCAAGGTTTCCTTTGCCAAGCCCAAAATTTCCTTCTTGGGTCATATTGTTTCCGCATCTGGTATCTCCGTGGACCAGTCTCGTACGCAGGCCATCAGAGATTTTAAACCACCCAAGAACGCCAAGGGTGTTGCTCGTTATATTGGTATGGTGAACTTCTTCCGTAAGTTCATCAGTAATTTTGCCGACCGTGCTACTAATCTAATACAATTACGCAAAGAGGCTGTGAAGTTTGAGTGGGGTCCCTCTCAGCAGGCAGCCTTCGAAGATCTTAAGCTTGCGCTCTCTAACGCCCCTGTATTAGCCATTCCGGATTTTGGGAAGCAGTTCATTGTGCAGACTGATGCGTCTGGTCGTGGTGTTGGTTGTGTCCTACTGCAAGAGTCTGATCTGGGTAGGCAACCCATTGCATACGCTTCTCGTACCTTAACGGTCGCAGAGAGGAAGTATTCCATATACGAACTTGAGGGTTTAGCTGTGTTGTTCGCCCTGGAAAAATTCCGTATGTATCTTGAGCACTCTAAGTTTCTCCTTGAGACCGATAACCAAGCCTTGAGCTGGGTGTTAGGGAAACCCCGTAAAACTGGTAGGATTGCCAGATGGGCAACTAGGATTCTGTCATTCCAGTTCACCGTCCACCATATTCGTGGGTCCGAAAATGCGGTAGCTGATTCATTAAGCCGCATGTGTGGGGAAACAGCCGAAGAGGATACTCAAGGATGTGAACCCGTAAACCTTGTATCACCTGTAAATTATGTCACTGTCGTTCTCAGCAATTCCCCTGTGCTTTTTGAAGATGTGAGGAGATTCCAGAAAGAAGATCCCTCCTTATCTAGCCTAATTGACCGAATCAATTCTGGTGAAGTGATCAAGCCCTACTCTCTAAAGGATGGTGTATTGTGTTGTTCGTCTCGTCATGACCGTCTACCTAAAATTGTGCTCCCGTCGGTCCTCATTCCGGAAATCTTTCGTTACTATCATGAATCTCCTACTGGTGGCCACCTAGGAGTATTCAAGACTCGAGCTAAAATCAGACAGTTCTTCATTTGGCAAAGTATGGATGGCGACATCAGGAGGCTCATTAGAAATTGTGCTTCATGTAGTATTAGCAAACATCCGGTTTCTACTAAGATTGGCCTGTTGTCATCTGAACCGGCATCTAGACCCATGGAGAGGCTTTTTATCGACCATGTTGGCCCGTTCCCTCGCTCTGGTCGGGGAAACCAATTTGCGCTTGTTTGCACTGACGGTTTTACCCGGTTTAGTTGGATATTCCCCACCAGACAGGCTACGACCAGTTCCGACATAAAGTGTCTTAATTCCATCTTTTCATCTTTTGGGCCATGTCAGTTCCTTGTATCAGATAATGCCAAATGCTTTGTATCTCAACAGTTCCGTCAATTCTTATTTGATTATGCTATTTCTCATGTAACCACCACTCCCTATTTTCCTAACCCGTCTCTCGCTGAGCGAGTCAATCGTAATCTCCGTTCTGCTCTGATTGCTTTCCACCACGACGACCATTCCAAGTGAGATTCTAATTTGCATTGGCTCAATTTTGCTTTCATCACCGCCGTGCATAAGAGCACGCAAGCCACCCCTTTTTCGTTAATGTTTTCGTTTATGGCTAATTCTCCGTTGTCTAATCTGTGGAACCTGCACGATGTCCTTCCAGACAGTTTCACGCCCGAGGATATGAGGGCGAAATTCGACAAGGCTAGAGAGAGTATTAAGGTATCACATGACCAACTTGCCAAGCGACACAATGCCTGTCGCAAGCCAACTGATTTGGAAATTTTAGATGTTGTGTACGTCCGCAATTTCGAGCCCAAGGGCGTCAGTAATCTACTTTCTAGCAAGTTGACCCCTCGTTTCAAGGGCCCCTGTTATGTAGAAGCATTCTTGACACCCGTTACTCTTCTTATTCGAAACCCTAAGGCCAACAAAATTTCCAGAGTGCATCTGTCGCACATTAAACGAGGTGGAGAGGTTTCTAATGAGGAAATGCTACCATAAATTTTGTAAACCGATTTTTGTATAATGTAGAGTATCCCTAACCTTCATTGAAGCCTTCAGGCATCTGTTCCTTCTGAAATTTTAAATTGGGGTTTAAAAACTCTAGTGGGATACAACTTGTAACTGTTGGGTAATTCCCATTTTATGGTAAATTGTAAAATTGAAACTAATTTTGATGTTTTCATAAAAGTTGCTAGCATGTAAGTTGGACTCGGTGGGAGACCTAACTCATGGTAACCTTGTATACCTGTTTCCTTGGGAATTTGAGTGGTCATTCCTCTACCGTAGCTCCTGCTAAATGTATAGTCATTCAACTCGCATATTATAGAAAGGTACTAATAGTCTGTAGAAAGGTAAACTTGTTAATGAAATTTTGTAAGCACGGATCTAGGTCATGGTCAGGATTTTCTTCATTTAAATTCAACTTTGTTTCTCTTTTATAAAATGTAGTAAGAATTAGTAATTTCTGTAAACTTTTTTGAAATAAGATTAACTTCTGTTTTGTAAATGGCTGCCCACGCGTCGCATGATATCTGGCACATTGCTTCCACCTACTTCGTCTAAAGCTAACTACATTGGACTTTTTGAAAATTTACCTAACGTGTCTCGGACTATGAAAGCACTGCTGGTGCTGGTGTTCTGCGATTCTGAAGACTTATGGACACAGTGAAGCTGTTAACTAAGTGGTTTGCGAGGTGGTCAATTATCCCTTCACTGATAATCTGACCCTGCACTCTTCCTAACCAAAACGATGCGGTTTTTGTCCATCAATTGGAGTTAACTGGTGAACATTATATTCTGGAAACATGCTTGGTGAATCGACTAGTTATGGAGTACTGCCTATGCCTAGGCATATTCGTGAACGGTGTTCACGCTTAAGGGAGGGAGACTGTTACGTGCAATGCCCATACCAACGTTTTTAAATATGTATCACCCTTATATGTGACTTCCCGACCTTTGAAACGACCGCCTGATGGCTTAGTTCCGATTGTGAACACGAGATGGTAGCATCTATCGACGTCCCTAGTCGGAGTTGCTTCTTCAACCGCTAGAGTGTATTTGGGGTGCCTTCTGGTGGCATCCTAATCTAGACATATTTGAAGGCTATTATATTCTACGTCATGGAACAAAAGACTGTATATACATGATACCGCCAAATTAATTACTTAATAATCACATTGTTGCTTGATGTGTCAAGCTGTGATTGGACAATTACATTAACATGAATGCAATGCTGTTTTTGTCTTGGAATTCTCCGCCATCTTGTGAGCTTGATAGTCGGTCGTCAAGAAAGCAACTAGCTAGTTGGTGTGAAAGAGGGTCTCTCCGTCGTATTGGGGGCTGTGGCCCCTAGCTTCTACGAAACATGACTTTATTCAAAACTAAGGAAATGCATGTGCTCCTAGGCTGTTATTTTATAATTTGCCTGGAAGATGACGTGTGATCTGCATATTTTACTGCCTACAACAAGGAAAGCCTCCTGGATGATCGAAGCGGATTCTGTGTTCTACCGCAGCAATGTGCAGGCAGTTCATATCTTTTATGTTATTTAAAATGTGTTAATTAATTTATTTTTATTGTGTCTCCACAGAGAAGTTTTAAGGTACGTTATTAACTTTTATATATTTTGTTATGGAGCTCCGATATTGGCCTTATATTATTGTTTTAAATTTGTATTTTGTTTCACCTGGTAGGCCTAATTTTTCTCCTTTACTAATGTTACCAGATATGTAAATTTATTATTTTTCCTTCGTACCTTCTGGAGACACGTTTCTAGTTTATTTTACGTTGTAAATTATTATTTATTTTCCTTTGGCAATCCTTGGGATTGCCCTATTATTAATTTAATTTACGATCCGTTGCACCCTAAATTGTTTCATGTCCATAGTGTTAAGGCGTAATTCTTTCCTCCCTTTTGTTCTCTCTGGTGATTTTAAATTTAGTTTTATGCTAATTGTTTGCCGTATTTCGATCGGACATGCGGTCATCTAGTTGGTGGCCATGTTTGTTTTTTGCTTGACCCGAGTGCATTCTGGTCTTGAGAGTGTAGTCTCTAGGCGTCGACCGGGAATCTCAAACGTGTTGTGGTGTTAGCTTAATATGTTTTTATTAACCTTATTGTTTTAACTTTGTGTTTTTGGTGAATGTTCCTGTGTTTTCTCCGTCACGAATGTTGTGGATTTCTTAATTAATCATATTTTATTTTATTGATTTAATTTTAAAGTTTTCGTTTTTCGTCGTGGCCTGGATCTCTGCATGTCGGGTCGGTATTGCGTTCTAGTAAATTATCAAGCCCTTTCTCATTTAATAGTGCCTGTCTACTGATTTTTTTCCTTTGGGCTTAATTTTTTTTTAATTTAATGTTTTCGTTTTGGTTCAGCAAGCAAGCATGTAAAGCCTTATCTAGTTTTCTAAGATAATTGTCTTATTTTGGCCTTAAGCCACGTGCATCTTCAGAGGGTGGCTTGGCCATAGAGTTTCTTCCTTTTTTAAATGATTTTGTTAAATTTCCTTTTTTTTTCTTGCATCCTTCTGATAATTAAATTTTTCTTTTAAATTTTAAGCAACTGTTGTGGCATTATTTCGTCGGCAGGAGTTCTATTAGTTATCGGAGGGTGCCTGTAGATGAGCCTGTGCCTTCCCCTTCTCCACCTTCCTTCCACCCCTTTTGGTGTTCTTCTGTTGGGGCATGTCATCTGGAGGTGATTTTGCTGTGGAAGCGATGCGGACCTCTGAAGACAGGTAGGTAGGTCCATCCACCCTGGCCACCGGTGTCAATTATTATTATTATTATTTTTATTATTATTATTATTATTATTATTATTATACACATTATAAGAGATTATATCTTTACTGAAAATGTTATTTATTTTTAAATAGGGTTCCAATTGTTTAGGATGCTCAGTAAATAAATATTTTTGGTAACAATGATGATGGAAGAGACTTGAAAGCTTGTTGTGATGGTTGTTTTTAATTCATTTTAGGGGCTGGGACATTTGTTTATCAGCCCCGTGTAGTTGGGCGAGTGTTGGATTTGTCTGATAAACTGTGTTTCTGTGGTGACTGTAGTAGTATGTGTAGCAGCAGTTATTTGGGTCGTGAATGAGATTGGTGCTCCGGGACTCCAAGTACCATACTACCCCGGCATGTGTCTGGAAAGCGTGTTGAAGAATCCAGGGAAATCCAAACTCAGGATAGCCACAATCGGTGCTGAGTTTGGACCTCCAATCACCGGACTTGCTGCGATCGTGGTGTACGATTAAATGCGCATGCCTACACCGCGGGGGTAGGAAAGAAAGCAGCCGTGGTCTTATGAAGGGACATTCCAACTTTGGGGCTCGTGGGATGGCCCGGGAAATAATCTTGTGGCTGCAGATGGTGGGAAGTAAGGAAGCTTGTGGTTTTACATGACCGTAAATTTCGTGATCATGAGCTGCAGGACCTCCATAATAATAATAATAATAATAATAATAATAATAATAATAGTCTAATAATAATAATTGATACGTGCAAGGGCACGTCCCTACGCTTTCAAACATGTATATACCCTTGGATTGTAACTTCTCGACATTTGAAACGACCGCCTGGTGACTTGCTTCCCATTTTGAACACGAGATGGTAGCGCCTGTCGGACTTTGGAAAGATTACTAATAGTTCCTGTCTCCCCACTAGGTAGTGTGGGCTGCTCCTTATAAAACTCCTTATATGCATGACATAATTGAAAGACAATTACATTCTTCGTCATCAAACAAATGCCGGTGTATTCATGATACCGCCAAAATTATGTACTTATTTATGGCATTGTTGTTTTGAGGTGTCACTCCGTGATTGGACAATATTATTTACATGAAGAGAGTTCGGCAAATGACGAGCGTTGCTCCGCCATTGTGTGTAGGCCATTAGCGATCGTGAAGAAAACACATCTAGCCGTCTGGTCGTGAAAAGTGTCTCCACTAATGGGGGCTTTTAGCCCCCATTCTCTACGAAATATAAATTAGGCAAGGAAAAAGGAATTGCCTGTTCTCTTCAGGCTGTGAATTCTCATCGTTTCGCCGTGAAGTGGACGTGTGAAATATGACCTGTGATTGTGACCCAAACAACGCATGTGCCGGGTTAGCCATTTTTTGTGAAGCACTTGTAGTAACGTAAAATTATGTGTTAATTATTTTATTATTAGTGTGTCTCCACTGAGAAGGATGTAAGGTACGTTATAAGTAATTTTTTTTTATATTATTGTTATGGAGCTCCGATATCATCTTGTAGTAATATTTTAATTCTGTTCCTCATTTGTTTTATAGGCCTAATTTTATTGCTGTTTTAATTAAGTTTCCTGATTTATTTTAATTTGGTTATCTTTCTTCGTACCTTATGGAGACACATTTCTAGTTTATTTTACGTTTAAATTATTACTTATTGTCTTCTGCCAATCTTATGATTGATATAGTATTCAAATTAATTTATTCATGATCCGGTGCATTTCACTGTTGTAATAGTATTTAGACATAATTATTTTCCGTCGTTCATTTCCTTACGCTGATGTTAAAATTTAAATTTATTAATTGTTTGACGTAATTTCGATCTGGCATGCCGTTTCCTTGCGTTTTGTGGCTTTGTATTGAAGAGATGCATTATGGTCTCGTTGTCAGTCGATTGGCGCCGGTCTAAAAAGCAAACGTGTTGTGTGTTAACTTAAGATATTTTTTTTTGTCCTTGTCGGTTTTAACTTTGTGTTTTTCGTAATTGTTCCTGTGTTTACCTCCTTCATGCAAATTATTGGATTGTTTTCCGATACTATTTAATTTGATTAATTTAATTTTTATTTCTGTTTCTGACAAAGGTGCTCCCTTATATTTTTACGTGGATCTACGCATGCCGGATCGTTATTGCGTTCCCTTGCAAATTATCAAGCCCTTTCTCATTGTGTTATGCATGTAATTTTTTTTTATTTTAACCTTTGGGCTGTTTAATATTTTGTTTTACATTTTAAATTTTAATTTAAGTCTTTCTTTCTTTTGGCCTTGCAAGCAAGCATGTTTGGCGGTCTCTTGCATTCATTGTAAATTATGGTGGCTGATGCATGTTCTTTCTCTGGTGGAGGTGTTCTTTAAATTTTTAATATTAAACCTTTTATTTATCCATTTTTAATCTTTTGTTGTGGCATTATTTCACCGACGGCAGTTCCGTTGGTTTTTGGGGGGTGTCTGTGGAATAGCCTGTGTGTGTTGTCCCCTTCTCCATCTTCCTTCCACCCCTTTGGAGCTCTTCTGTTGGGACTTGGCTTCCGGAGGTGATTTTGCTGCGGAGGTGACCCGGACCTCTGAATACAGGTAAGTTGGCCCATCCACGCTCGCCGCACACGTATCGATAATAATAATAATAATAATAATAATAAGAGTCAGCGTGTATAGCTCTTGTGGTAGAGTGCTAAAAATAAAAGTCTGGAAACTCGACATAACAAAAAAACAAAACATAAAAGAGCATAGGTTGATTCCATAGTTTAGGGGCTGCGACAACGTGGTCAGGTAGGCCCGTATTAAAGAAGTTAGTGTGTCTAAAATTCTATTATTACTATTATTAGTACAGTAGTAGTAGCCTAGTATAATAATAATAGTATTATTAATATTTTTGTTATTGTTGTTGCACTGTCTTCACACTAAGATAGACCAACAGTTTCTTAAATTAATTTACCAAATCTTTAGGATTTCCATTTTCAATGCATAGTCCATGAAAAATCCACAGCCTGGTTCCATTCTCCGACCGGGTCAGGAATGGAATGAATGAAGCCCCCATCTAGCGGCGAGGATATGAACTGTGCCGGCTGCCGAGGCCTGACGCACTCCTCTGGGGCAATGATTAAATGAATGACAGATGAAATGAAATGATAGTGGAGAGTGTTGCTGGAATGAAATTGTGAGAGGGAAAACCGGAGTACCCGGAGAAAAACCTGTCTGCCTCCGTTTTGTCCAGCACAGATCTCACTTGAAGTGACCGGGATTTGAACCACGGACCCAGCGGTGAGAGGCCGGCGTGCTGCCGCCTAAGCCACGGAGGCTTCGCATAGTCCATGAGGATGGCAAAATCCTAAACAGATCCACCATCACTAGTCATGTAGCCACTGCCCATGAAGGTGTGAAACAGCTGTTCATAGGCTCGGTTTGTGTATTTCAATGTCATTGGCAGACAAGACGAAGAGGTCACTCAACTTGAGACTCTTGTCAACATTCCTTAGCGTTGGAGGGGAGGGTGACGGAGAGAAGTCAGCTGCGCTGCTGAGGGGAACGAAGAGTAAGCCTGTTTCCAAGACATTGTCCGATGATTTTTGTGATTTAATACCACCTACACTAATTAAGATCCGATTGAATTTCATGAAGATATTTGCTTCTATCACCAGCGTAACGGACTTCCATCATATCAAATACACCCTGTATAAAATTTCCTATACATATATTTTAAAATTCAAATCCCTATCATACTTGATAGAGGATCCCCCTGTTTAATCCATCGTTAATATAGATAAATAATAAAAATAATAATCCCTTAACCAAGTCCCTATAAAAATATCGTCTAATGCAACAAACAAACAGCAATCAAACTAAGTACGCGACACGTAAAGCTGTCCCTACGCAAATTCAAATGTCCCCGTAATAATAATAATAGCTACACCAGATTCTACTAGCAAATCAAAGCTGCATCTATCTACAATAATTTCAAGTTACATTTAAGTAAATAGCAATTATAAAAATACTAAGTTACGATGATGGCGGATACTAAATTTATTTTTAAGTTAATCTTTTTAGCTAGTCCTAATTTACGTTAAAAATTAATTTATAAATTTATCTCTTGTATTAATTATCTATTAATTTGTTTATTAATTAATTAAATCGCATCATTCACTATCATCCCCTATCATCGAGGATCAATTCTTTCTCCACCAAAATAATTCATCACATCACATGCCACTCGGCCTTGTTAACTAATTCCATCACTATCTTCCTTCAAACGAATATTTTAACTAGTCGCCATGGCTGCTGTCCGATGACGCTATATCCTTTCTAATCACCTAATTTTTAGCCTACTTTCGATATTTGCAAAAAATGCAAGTAGACTTTGAGATCACATAGGGCCAAAAAATTGTGTGTGACTGTGTGTGTACTCTGCATGTCTGTTCCCCCCTATCAATTCAAACACGGTAAAACCGAATTGAAAAAAAATTGGTAAAAGGTAATACTTGCAAAGGGCACCTCAGTGTCATGTTTTATATCGCCGCCATCTTGACGGAAACGTTATGGCCGACACCCAAAAGTCCAAAGCTTAAATCAAATTGCGACTAAACTAATCATTTGATATCTACCACATTTTGCAACAACATACCTCGGCTAGGGACGCGTCTTTTGACCAAACCACAAGGTCATAAACCCTATAGTTCGAAGATGGCGGCCGAGTAATCTATTCAAACACAACGAAACCAAATCGAACAACCTTTGGTACAGAGGTAGAAATAGCAAGGGACAACTCAGTGTCATGTTGTATATGGCCACCAACATAATGAAAAAGAAATGGCGCCCACACAAATGTTCTGAGCTGAAATCAAATTACGACCAACCTAATCATCCGATCTCTACCAAATTTGGCATCAATATACTTTAATGTAGGAAGAGAAATTTTTACAAACTACAAGTTCATCAGCCAAATAGTATCAAGATGGCAGTTGTATGAATCATGCAAGTATTATAGCTTTACCGTAACTTACGATTCAACAAAGCCTGGCCTGACCAAATCTGCTCATCGTACATAGTGAGGTTTAAATTGTCCTAAATTTCCGTAACATTGTAAGTTTATATCCTTTTTGGAATGTACTAAACAAAAATAATACATATTTAGTAGTCTATCAAATGGTTTATTGAATGGGCAGAAAACGGTAATGATATCATCTATCATTTATTTCTAAACACAATATGATACAGATATACTAAACCACTTGTTAACCAAGTATTATCGTAGCGCATCCTTTGCGCAATGGTATCGACCTGTGTTCATAGTCTAAAGGTTCGTTGATTAAATCCCTGCAAGTTCAATTTTGTTAAATCGTTTTTTGGTATTTATTGATTTATAACTACTCACAGGTTATAATGTTAAGCACATTTAGCGTATGTATACAATCGGAAATATTACATATACTTATAACACCACATATTTTAACACTCGAATACAGCAATTCATATTCGTTGATATTGATCCGTGGTATAATCTGTTGTTGTTATTTTTGTTGTTGATCCTTTATGGGTTTTGCGGAATCATGGTGTACAGCCCGGGGGGCAGCACCCCCTGAGAACCACTCAGCCATCTTTCACCAAAACCACCCCAACTGGAAATACTATAATTCCAGAACCTATCTCTACACAGCAAGCGGCGACCACCTAAGCCTAGGAGGTTAGCCAACAGCTTGCAAAACTCACATAAACATTTACACTAACAACTATCTGGGTCAGCTACACTGATGCAATTCTGACCAAGCAGCGCCGAAACATATAAGAGTGGAACCAGGACAGGAGGGATTATCTGTTCTACTCTGTTCTTCGCCAGCGGCCCTGCACGACGTCCGTTCCAGCTCTTCACCAGGTGAGATCTAGTTTGTGCTCAGACTCCCTTATTCTTGTAAACACCTACCCTAACACTTTACAAATTGTACCACATTTATACTTGTTCAAACTCCCCGAGAGGGACATCACATTACATCAACTGGCCAATAAATACATGGTCAGTAAACTACACGCTTGTTACTAATTACACTCCACTTCACATCCTCATACCCCACCTGACACTAGTCATAATTGCCCCTGACCGTAGAGGCCAGTAATTACATAATCAGGTTTCATTGTACTCGAGCGCGCGACTCGACGGCAGAGCGTCGAGTCACTGACTTTGCACATTCATTGGATTGCTCATTCCACTCAGCTGGCAGGCTAGTTTAGCAGCCTGCACTCAGACATTCATCCCCTGACAGATAATTGCATCCTGCAGGGACGCCCCCAATAGATTAAGCATTAAAACCAACACACTACACTAGTAGTCTCTCCCAATCACGGGAAGCTACTCTCATCCGGAAGCACCTTCCAAATTAGCACATTAACACTACCGTGTTTTTCCCAACCCCCAACCAAGGGATAAAACATATTTGGTGGAGGCGCGACTACCACGCAAAATAAGGGTAAGGGACTCAAACAACGAGCCCCCGTGGTAGAACGATCCGTACCGCACACAGCCAAGCAAAAGTTTTTTTTCTGAGGAGAAAGCATTATTTTTTCCTTTCACTCTAGAAACACAAGGGAAATTTTACTCAACCCCCCCCCCCCCCTGGGAAGAATCAGAAATATAATATATTGGAAAACACACACAGTACTTATTATACACACACTTGGTTCAGGATGGCCCCTCTATACCGTCTAGCTGTGTTGAGGAGCATTGGGGAATACTAGGAGTTAATTGCCTGGCACAAGGTCTTTGAGACAAGACTGGACTACCTCAGAAGGTACCAGCAGCTCCTGCACGCCCAGTATATGCGAGTTATAAGGGCACTTGTCCGGCCACTTCGCAGCGCCAAGAATCGAAAGATTCGAGCGAAAATCCCCACCCTCCGTACACAAATTATTAATGCACACTGGAAATTACACTGCCGACACGAAATCATGTTCCAGCAACGGGAGACACTCATCAAGGAACACAAACGGATAGGGACTAATGGTACCAAAGTTGCCGAACAGGCCATATGCCTCAATAGGCAGTACGCTCAAATTTGGAAGGAATATAGGGAGCTCCAAGCCAAGAAGGCCATTTTTGAGTTCATGGCAGGGCCACCAGCCCAGCCAAGAGAGGACATAGGCGTAGATACGCTAATTCAGCAATTCGCGAGGATGTCCCTCTCAACAAGTACCGCCACACAAGGGAAGGAGTCTACCGTGGCCATAGGCCAGAAATCGGTTAGACCACCCTCCAATACATTGCAAGAGCACACACAGACAAATACACGACCCTTACCGCCAGTTCAGAGGGCAATTTCGCCAGAGCGGAAGCGGACACTAACATGTGCATCCCCAGTCCAAAGTCCTACAGGGGGATTGTTTACAGTTCACCAGGGTGTAACACACACGCCTGCACACACTATCCTGCCTCCGCAACAAAGTACACGGGGTTTAAGGAAAATTTTACTGCCCACCCCACGCGGCCAGGCAGACAGGAGGGCATACACGCGCACAGACACTAACAGGGCAGCAAAGAGCCAACACAGCCCTTCAGGCGCCAGCATACCTACGCATATTAACAGGCACTACGGGGAACGTAGGCTTAGGCCTGCTTTACTTAAAACACCCCTGAAAGATAGTAAAGAAGCCCCTCAATGGGAACCTGAGGCCTATGCCTTCATAACAGGGCGCAATAATTCACCCCGACGAGCGAGGGCGTGCGCACAATAGTGAAATGGACTGACCGCACAAGCCCATGGATAAATGTTCCCAAGACCCTCACGGGGGCGCGAACACTACAATTAACACAAAAAGACAGGTTCTACCCCTGTAGAGGGTAAACACACAAAAAACACATGCACAAAACTGTACAATTTGCATGCATATATATATATATATGTTTAACCCATAAGTGTACGCTATTTCTTACGCTGCCCGTAGCAGGAATTTTTCTTGTCCTCTATGATGTCGCTCAAACTAAGCGTAAATATCATGAGATAACACGCACAGCTCAGGGGAAAATACTGTAACATATTTTTGAAGTCACACAGTAAACATAGTTATCATAAAAAGAGTATAAAACACTAACGAAACTGTCATAGAGACACAGGCCCAAAGGGCAACAGGAATGATCATCCTGAACAAAGACGGTTTCAAACCCGCGACCTTCTGAATACCAGGAGCGCAAGGTCGGGTAACCATCCAATTGGAGAATACAGTAATAAGGGACAGACACGCTAACAGGAATATATTCGCACCAGGGTTACAATAACACAAAATTTGGGGACACAATATATGGACAGAGGTAGTGTCTTTTACATGGCGAGAAGCCAAAGGCACACCGTGTATGCAGACAATAGAAAAGCGTGTCACCGAACCAACGCACACGTGCTTAACACATGCAATAAGCAGACCGCTAGACTACAGCTGATACTGCCCACGCCATTGAAACTTGACACTATCGCCAGTCAGCGATAAGACGTAATGGAACAGCCGGCCTTCGCATATATCAGACAAGCTAGGAGTGCTTTCACTCCAGCCGTAACATACACAATCATTCACACCATATTCAAAGCCGGGTAACTCCCGAAATTAGGTACGAGGGTCGTTCCGAATTACATAAAACACTCACACTAACGTACATTTTCGCACGCATATATCAAACATACAATACACGCCATGGTACATAAAACACAAAAAATGTGGTCCCGAGGCATTAACCTAAGCATTTGCCTAAGGCATAATTATGCGCACGCTCAGAATCACGATACAAACGTGCCAAACAGGAAGCTAGCCAATGGCATTTTTGGCGCGACAACACGATTAGAGGCCACACTAGGGACGCACAAAATCCCAACAGACAACGCAGACATAAAACGCGGAGCGCTACACGGGATCATGTCCGAATACCCAATAAAATCGGACGCCATGGAAAACAAAAATTGGCGACCGACGAAAGATCAATTACATACAACACACAGGTTTTTCAACATGACAAGTCAGAAAACTCAGTAGGCGCGACTAGACACCAGATAGACCCATTCACAGGAGAAAAATTCACTCCCACCTAGACGGAAATTGGCCAAAATTAAGGCAATCCGCAAGTACGTCCAAATTAAACCAGGAATATGGACACGGGGACAGACAATTACACGGGAAGCATCGCAAAAAGAGCATGCATGCACAATCCCATACAGAAAAACCATATGGTCCCATACAGACACTGTGCCCCATAGAGTATAGCCAAAAGTGAAGATAGGCATAAGAATGTTTGAATTATATGTATATGAATGACATATTATTACTGTGTACACGCTTTAAACATACACTAGAGGTGACAGATGCACTGCACTAATGGCATATACAAGCACATAAACGTTTGAGCCACACCATCATGAACACAGGAAGGTTCTTTAACATAGATACAGTGGCGAGGTTCGTTCTAAGGTACTCGCTACAACAGCCTACTTAGGCAATTAGCGACCCCGGGACTACCAATAGGGGACGTACCGGGAACGCCAGGCCTCTACGAAGACCACGAGACACTTTTCTTTGAACCATAGCGCCCGACACCTGAATACGGGGGACGCCACTCTCACAGACAAACGCCCACACAAAACAGGTAACACCATATCCCTACGGCCAAAAATCAAGGCAAATTTGGATTACCCCAAACATAGGCAACAGACTTGCTAGACACAAATCATAGATAATTACACAAAGCAGAAGTATTGCGGAAGCAAAGTCCACACAAGCTTGGGAGCGAAAGTATGACAGGTTAACACATTGGCCCTCCTAGAATGCAAAACACATGTCAACATACGGACAGTGGCGGAAGTCACGTTCCGTCAGCCGCCATACATAACATTAGAGACTTTCTGTATACAAGGACGCAAAAACAAAATACAACAAAACACTGAGTTGCGAATAAGCGAATTCCAGCGCGTTGCAACATTTTTGCCGGTAGACATTCTCACATTAGCCAGACGTGACAATGACACGCAGACATGATGACACCGGCACAAAAAATAATAACAATAATAACATACAGTGACACGGATGTTGACACAGGATTCAGCGCTATTACATTAGGCCTTGCATCCAGTAATGCACAAATACTATGGGCAGGATTCATCTCAGGAATACAGGAACATGTATACAAGGGTGTTAACACGCAATAAGCGACACCTGACAATTAGCCACGCGACACGAGATAAGCCTTCTCCGATAACGTCCCACGCGCCGTCGAACGTCAGCGATACGCGACCTCACGCACACAGCCGCGCTAATTACAGCCACGGGCACCTCCTTCCTACACGCGCCCAACACTCAGGAGCGGATACAGACAGCGTCTATGAGCGAACAAACCCCCCCCCCTAATAATTTCTATTCTGTTTTTTTATCATTACAGGCGATCAGGCTATGACAATTCACACTTACAATCAAATGCTACCCCAACGTTATGAACGTTATGAACAGGAGACCAGGTTAGACCGTGACGTCACAGCGTCACCGCACTTAAACATCCCAAAGGGCAGCCCGAGGGCGGTGCCCACAGACACATACATTTTTACACAACGTGGGTATCACAGACCCACAGCCACTCCGCAGACTGGTAGATGCTTTATGGCATCTCAACTTAGCCAGCGTACATCCCAAGGAAAGGTAGTGAACACATAGTGACTAAGAGAGGATGACACACCACGACAGGAGCAGAGATGGATAGTGCCATCAGGATGGCTATGGTACCAACTACGGGCTACCATTCCAGCACCCTTCTCCCTACATACCCTGTCACCTATAGCACTATCCAACACAAACATACAGACACATAAAAACTGCTACACTACATCTCAAAAATATACATCGGGGTTGATAGACTTCATGCGTCTAACAAATTAAGGTATGCTACGCCTTGCCCCCAAACGCCTACACCTGAGTATTAGAGGTGAGTCGGAAACAATATCAAGCGCAATGCACATCTCTATGTAGAGAGATGAGGCCACATTTATATTAACAAGTATTTTTATTAACTAACCCCGCATACAAGGGACATAGACTTATTATACCTTGACACATGCTTTATCCTCAAGTGAGAGCGGACATGCCTCATATCCATCCCCATGCATGGAATATCCTATCCACATACCAGGGATTTTATTATTATTACACCTGCATGGCATTTAAAAAAAATTGCACACCTGGGAAAAATCTACCCCATCCACTCACTGTAAAGACCTCCTAGCAGCATCATCGGCTCCCGGCCACCATTAACATGGAGACCAACGATGCACGACACCCTCCTACCACGCTTTAAGCCCATTCAGCAAATAACACCCCCGGATCCTAATGACAAGGGACCCAACGCCCTACAAACCCACTAACACCCCTAGGAAATTACCAAGGCATTACCGCTAGAAATCCGACATGGCACCGTCGGGCCTAAAGTAGACACTGCATTTAGAAGATCCTACAACCCCAGAACACTAAAAAATTTACATAATTACATGGCACACACAAACTTATTTACATATCACACTTATTTAAAAAAAGTAATCCGACACCACACTAGATGGTGATGAGATGTAAACGGAGGGAGCAGAAGCTCCACGGAAGGGCAGGGACGGGGCCAGACGCCCACAGATCCTGACCCAGACTAAAGACGGAGTAACGTAAGGTTGAAGCATCGATGACTTAGCGCGGGCAAACGTCAAGATCTAGGGTGTGTCTAGCCTACCCCCTTGTCGGAGAAAGTTACACCCACTATGCGCTACGGTCATCAAGCCAGACCTGCAGGGGAGACTTTTGACGGCTAGTAGGAGAATTAGCCAGCTCCACACTAGACTCAGGAGACGAACCTAGAGACGACCACATTAGGACTAGACTGTAGTTAGCACGTAACCTAAGTAGAGCTCCTATGGCGGGGAGTTAATCTTCCACTCGCCGAAGTGAAGCAGGTTCTCAGGATTCAGCGGGACCAATCCTAGATCCGCCAAGTCCTTGTCCCGGAAGACAAGGTGAAGACGATTTAATACCTAATAACAAATGAATAATAAATAATGCATATGGAATGAATGCGATCATTCGGGCCCGTGCCCACATAAATGGATGACACCGAGTCTCCAGAGCTTAAATGGTAACGCACCGGCCGGCCAGAGATGTAAATGAGGAATGCGGCGAGCTCTCACAGGGGTTCTGGGGGCAACCCAGCACTAAATACAAATGAATGACAAATGGCGAATAATGCCAACACAGGCAGGTATAAGAACAACGGAAAGGATATCCGCGCGAGGCGTTTGCTCCTTCGCAACGCCGTCGCGCAGGCCTACATTAATTACTAAGAGGGGGATGTCGACAATTAGTATTAAGGGAGGGGACTACGGGCCACTGCTGGGTTCCGGTCCCGGCAGAAGGTCACAAGGGCACCTCGGGAGGGAAACCGAACGGGGGGAGCCTCCGATCAAATTTCTAGTATATAAGATACAGTTCCATTCAAAAGGCAACTCAGACTTAAGCAAATTTAATAAGCACTGTTGTAAAACAGCAGCTAGAGCACATTTCGGCACTAGACTAAGGACCATTTCGGCTTGTAAATACAAAATGTGTATGTTTTTTTAACGTTAACTAGCATAATTTAGGCTAAGCACCTTTTAATTAAGATAGAGCGTTCGGCACCTGGCAACTAGACGTTACCAGGGTAAGACCGACAATACATTAAAGTAAGTAGGAATATGCGATGCGAACGTGACATCGAGCTTTCGGCACCTGGCAACTAAATTCGTTACCAGGGTAAGACCGACAACACTTTGCGGAGACACGCGCATGCGACGCGAACGCGATACAGAGCGTTCGGCACCTGGCGGCTAGACGTTGCCAGGATAAGTCCGACAAATCCATAAAATAGCAATAAGCACACATAACGGGGCGGAGGCACTCAAGCCGTCCGAACCATCAGCGAGGTACACGGTACAGCCACTGGAGCTGACCGACCCCGATAATACACGAGACGTCCGAAGAGGTCTCAAGGGCGGTGGCATTATCCAAGCCGACCCTTAGAACAGCGCTGCGCAATATGGGCACATAATGTATTGGCCACATGTACTTAATTTACATGCATTTTCTTTTAGCAAAGAGCTCCACCACTGCAGCATCATGGGAACGCCGACAGCACGATCATTATCTGGTAAAGGTGACGTCACGACACACAAATACACTCATACACTTGTATACACGGAGGAGACATTACAAATACACAGGAAGACAGGAGTACATTCATAAGTATAACAATAAGGCTGCAGTCACATTAGGTTAAGCTAGACTTAAAAGGTGCACAGTAGACATAAGTATGTGTACGAGATATAGTCAAAATGTATGTGGATATTATATCACACTCTATTTCAGGCACACCAGGAGGCGGCCTCTACGCACGTTCCACCGGAAAGGGGAACTAACTAACAAATTATTATTTTTCAGATCAACAGCACCATACACATGTCTTTTGTAAATATATCTTTCACACACACACACATATGTAATACACTTTCTCTAGCTTAAACACGTACACACTGCAGCGATTTTAGTCGCGCCCTTAAGGCGACGGCGCCGCAGTCAGTTACGCGAGGTGACCGTGGGGCACTGAGCGGAGCTGACGCAACACACGACAGACGCTTGAATAAGGAGCGGATACGATAGCCGGGAAAGACGTAGCTTTGTGAACGTCTATCCTAGCTATCAAGGTGAATTCTTCCACCCACGGAGGAAAATTCACAACAACGGTTGAACGGTTTAACCACTAAACCACAGAGGCAGATCAAACGCCACAGATGAATGGCACAAGGTAAAGGTGGCCAAAAAAAGCGCGCTATGGCCATATGCATAGGAGAAAGGAGAAAGGTACTCATGAGTAGAAAAGATTTGGTAGTAATAGTACTATAATTAAGCGTAGCATGTAAGAATTGTAATCGAAAATTGTAAGTAATTGTAAAACCGTCAAAAGCACAAGAAATATGAATGAAGAATACACATAAAGCACTGCAACATTCTAACACCAAACACTTTTGTATCTTTCCTTTCTATTCTACTAACGATAAAATTTGTAAAGGTGTCCCGTTTCATCCCAACAATAAATCATTCTGATATACCTTTAACATATACCCTGGGGCACCTGTTTTTCTATTTTCTTCCATCTTTTATTCAATACCTTGCAGGGAGCAATTTTTTTTTCCACACAGCGTCGGACGGCACAACCACCCGTCCAACCATGGTTTTTTTTCCTTCCTGCATAATACCAACATGCATATAACTTCAAGAACATGTATTTTTTTGTATTTTACATTTTTATTATTTCCAATGTCAAACTTTATAGTGATTAATTTTAGATAAACAATTAAATATGTATGCCCAAAACCCACCCCCTCTGAGCGCACGCTAAACTCACATCACCACCAGGACAACACCAACACACTACACTAGTAGTCTCTCCCAATCACGGGAAGCTACTCTCATCCGGAAGCACCTTCCAAATTAGCACATTAACACTACCGTGTTTTTCCCAACCCCCAACCAAGGGATAAAACATCCTCATACCCCACCTGACCTTAGTCATAATTGCCCCTGACCGTAGAGGCCAGTAATTACATCATCAGGTTTCATTGTAGTCGAGCGCGCGACTCGACAGCAGAGCGTCGAGTCACTGACTTTGCACATTCATTGGATTGCTCATTCCACTCAGCTGGCAGGCTAGTTTAGCATCCTGCACTCAGACATTCATCCCCTGACAGATAATTGCATCCTGCAGGGACGCTCCCAATAGATTAAGCATTAACACCAACACACTACACTAGTAGTCTCTCCCAATCACGGGAAGCTACTCTCATCCGGAAGCACCTTCCAAATTAGCACATTAACACTACCGTGTTTTTCCCAACCCCCAACCAAGGGATAAAACAATGGTCATGAAACCTTATTTACTTCGGTGTGTGTAGAAGTTGTCTGATAACCTGTGTCACTGTGATGTCTGTAGGCTTACTATTGTGTGTACTCTTATACGAGGAAGGATTTGGATAGGAAGCAGTTGTTGTTGTTGTTGTTTCATGTGAGATGCATGGGCATCATGGTCATTTAGCCCCGTGCATTCAGGTGAGTGTTGAATTTTGTCTGATATCTTGTGTTATTATGATGGGTGTATTAGTATATATACAGTGTGGTCCACCCGCCCCTTATTATTTAGTTTTATGAAACCCAACTAACATCGCATTTCTCCCGATGGTTGATATTGCTCTGCGCTCTGACTGTGTGACAGCAATGTAATTGGGTCATGGGTCTAGCAAAGAAAAACCGACCTTAAACGTTTCCCCGCCAAATACTATGGCCCATTCTACTAACATATGACTTACTGCTCCTTGAAATAACACACATACACGTAATACGATCGAATTAATAGCTTAAGCCACGTGATCTGTAATAGTAGAAAGTTAAATCAACACCATAAACCATGACTTAAGTCTTTGACATGGACATAAACGTTTGAGGTGGGACGGCTTCAGTAACTAAAGCACGTTTAGCGTGCAATGTTTAAAATGTGTTTGTGGCTGAGAGGGTTAAAGCCTGACCGTACGTGGTGGGCGCGAGCGGGTAGAATGCTGCATCGAATCCAGTTGCAGGCATACTTTTTTGAACGAAAGCCCACATTCCATTTTAGTCGGGATGTAACTACATTGACACATTTATTGCCTTACGGCGTATTTTTGTGAAGAGTACGTTGAATTTTGATGATTTATAAAGAGAATACGATCGAATTGGTACGTTATGCCACGTGATCTGTAATGGCAGAAATTTAAATAACTGGCATGAATATTAACATAACATATCGAGGTGTTGCTCCGGAGGTCCGGGTTCGATTCCCAGCTCTGCCAAGAAATGTAATACTTGTCTAAGGGCTGAAATTAGGTACACGTAGCCTCGTGAAGCAAATATGAGAAGAAGTGGGTTCGATTCCCACCTCAGCAACCCTGGAAATGGTTTTCCGTTGTTTCCCACTTCTACTCCGGCCAAATTTCTGGACGGATTCTATCTTAAGGCCACGGCCGCCTCCTTCCCTATCCTTAATTGCAAATACACACATCATTACTAGCCCGCAATACCTCGGGTTATCAGACAAATTCTACACACACATCCAAGTAAACGGGGCTAAATGACCGCGATATTCTAGCCCCTCAAATGAAACAAAACAACATATCGAAGGATATCCTGATCGCCAGTGCTTGCATCGAAGTATACGTATTCCTAGAAATTCCCATGGTATTATTAGCATTGTTTCGATTTTTGCAAAAAATGAAAGTAGACTTATGAGACCTACACAGGGCAAAAAATTGTGTGTCTGTCTGTGTGTGTGTGTGTGTGTGTGTGTGTGACTGTGTGTCTGTGCATGTGAGCGTGTGTACTCTGAATGTCTGAGCCCCCCACCCTATCAATTCGAACACGGTGAAACCGAATTGAACGAAATTTGGCCCTGAGGTAGAACTAGCAAAGGACACCTCAGTGTCATGTTTTATATCGTCGCCATCTTGACGAAAACGTAATGGCGACCACCCAAACGTTCAAAGCTTAAATCAAACTACGAATAACCTAATCATCCGATCTCTACCAAATTTTGCAACAACATATATTTATATGGTGAGCGTCTTTTGACTGAACTACAAGGTAAACAGCCCAATAGTTTGCAGATGGCGGCCATGTAAGTGAGCAAATCGATTCCCCTATCAAGTCAAACGCGGTCAAACCGAATTGAACGATATTTGGTACAGAGGTAGCACTAGCAAAGGACACCTCAGTGTCATGTCCTATTTCGCCGCCATCTTGACGAAAACGTAATGGCGGCCATCCTAATGTTCAAATCTTGAATCAAATTACGACCAACCTCATAATCTGATCTCTACCATATTTTGCAACAACATACCTTTGTGTATAGAGAATCTTTTGACCACACTGCAAGGTCATTTGGCCAATAATGTGCGGATAGCGGCCATGTATGTGTGCAAAACGATTCCCCCTAGCTTTTCAAACACGGTGAAACCGAATTGAATGACATTTTTTTACAGAGGTAGCACTAGCAAAGTCGCCTCCGTAGCGTAGTGGTCAGCATGGTTAGCTGTCGCCCCGGAGGTCCTGGGTTCGATTCCCGGCTCTGCCACGAAATTTGAAAAGTGGTAAGAGGACTGGAACGGGGTCTACTCAGCCTCGGGTGTTCCAAATGAGTAGAGGGGGTTCGATTCCCACCTCAGCCATCCTCGAAGAGGTTTTCCGTGGTTTCCCACTTCGTCTTCGGGCAAATGCCGGGATGGTACTGCCCCCGTAATTGAATTATGTAGAGACCACGGTGGCTATATTTGAAATTTATAAGGAGAGTTATGGTTGTCATAGTTATGACGTGGGTAGTCATGACGTAAGCACGGATGACGTAAATGTTATGCCAGCAGGCTACTTGAGCTGAGATTCTCAGTGACGTCAGCATTTAGTCGAGAATATTCCAAGATGTACGACGCAGTCGCAGGAAACGAGGAATTCTGCTGAGGAAGAAACTATGCTATTGGAGGAGAGGCATGAACCAATCAACGATAGTTTAAAGGAAGACGGAGATTGCTAAAACTATGGTATTTTTATTACTTTTGGAATGCAGAATTGTGGAAATCCATTTGAAGTAAAAGCATTGATTTGGAATTTTGGTGAAATTTATTTTCAGTTTTTGAATTTTGAAAATCCGTCATGTATTAACGAAGTTGGAACTTTTAGCGATGACGTAGTATCACGCTTTGGAAGGGATGGAAACGCCCCTCGTGAAGTTAATAAAAGGGCTTGCGCAGAAGAGAGGAGCCTCTTTTCGTTCTCTGATTATTCTGAGATCTCATTCTCAGATCATCGAAGTCTATTGTGAAAGTTCTTTTCTTATACATTCATTATAGTGAGACGTCGAAGTGAACAGCAGTGAAAAGAATCGTCTTTATAACGTGTGGCGAGGCCACTATATTAACGAGATCCAAGTCAAACTAGGTGAAGTTGAAACGGACCTTAGAAAGCTTCTACAAGTTTAGCTTTGAACAGTTAGCGGTCTACGATAAGCTAATTGTATTGTGCAGTGCTACATGCAGTTATAGAGAAAAGCTGAACAATTTCGACCGATTAGTTCGAAAGATATTAGCAGTTTTATACGACTGAGAAAAGTGATTATCTCGCCACAAGAGAAGCACTTTTGTATTGCCAGAAGCAACGCAACGGCTGACGCTGCGAGTGGAATAGAAAGACTTCAGATTGCTTGGTTACAGAACACTACAGTATAATGGAGCAATTGAATACGGCAGTTTGTTTTTCTAACACTACAACCGAAGAGCAGATGGAAGGCTAAGGGCTTATTGCAATTGGGACATACTTCAACGGAGTAAGATAGCGACATGGAACTTCGCTAATTGCTATTCCACACAAGCGAACATGCGGTGAATACCATCTACACCCATGTTTCGTAATTAAAGGCTGAATACCATCGAACAGCCATAGAAACAATTTCATACTCTGAATATGAATAATTTCTTCGGAAATTTCTACAAAACTTCATGACGATTGTCTACTGGAACTTCAGGGAATTTTTCAAGAGAGGTCAGGGTGGACCCGACTCACAAAGAAGATTATTGCCGGAAGGATGTCTATTCGTCTTCGAGGAGCAGAGCGATTCACGGAGAAGGAAGCAGTTCGATTCTCCGAGGGTGCTATTTCCTATTTCGAGGATGGAGCTCAGCTCTAACGTGGTGAAATGGATCCATCAGCAGTCTTCTTGGGGGAATTTTCCTCTGGAACGTCAATCGGCAGATAAGGTAGTCGTGAACGTTTATTGTATTTGAGTATATTAAGGATGTTTGAGCAACCATTTTTCCCATATTTTTATCCTCATGTTTTTGCCCTATTTTCTTGTTGAGATTCTTATTCTCAGTACACCTTGATGAGTTTTGCATTTTTCGACGATTTATTAAGACATTGTTATGTCATGGGCATAATTAACGATTTTGAATCAGTTGAGACTGATATTTAGAATTTTCAGTAATTAATATTTTTGTAGTCACGATTTGACTGTAAGTTAATGATTTTTATGGCAGATTTAAATTCAGACAGCGTGTCATTTTATTAAAGTAATTCTACCCCAGTTTAATTACTTTGAACAATTTTCTGTCATCATCAAGAAGGAAGAACATTTAAATGATTTTAGAGCGTTAAAATCTCTTACGTTGTCGACGATCTTGGAAATACTAGTCGTTATTTGTATTGATTGCAACACAGATATTTATCGTCAGTTATGAATGAACATTGCATTATAGACACTTTTGTGAAAGAGTAACTTTAATAATGAATTATTGAATGCATTAAAGTCAAGTACTTTTGTTAGGAGTTTTTCTCAATTAGAGATTTATAGAACGATGTTTGCATTCCCCAGTCTAATTGGATTCTATTCGACTACTTTGCATTTTAGTAGCACTTTATTTGAAGTTAGTATTTTTATACTACACATTTCTTTTAGGATGTTAATCTTAAATTTTGATAGACCAGACAGGCGTATATAAGCGTATTCACTATTAAATTTGTTTGTGATTGGCAAGTTTTGACTTCATTTCGGTTCATGAATGAAATCCACGAAGGTTAAATAGAAAAACAGTTTTGAAACAATTAATGATTATAAAAATTTTTAAGTGGAACTATGAATGTATAATCGCTAGTGCAGCGCGTGTTGAAAGTCGCTGAGGTATAATGCCCTTGAATATGAAGGAAGTTCCCACAGGAATAAATGTTAAAGAATTATTTGTGGAAGTTTTGTAAGTTATGCGGAAGTTGAATGCCATATAGATTAATATATGATGATTTTGGGCATATTTTTTTAATGCAGATTGTGCATTAACTTGTTAGCGAAGGATTTTCCGCTGGAGTAAGATTGTCATAGTTCGTTGAAAATAAATCAAGTGATTTACTGTTAGAATTAACACGAGTTTTGAGAGAATTTGAGATAAGATTTTGAATGAAGGTTGCCGTCACAAATCATTATTAAAAACTTTATTAAACCAGATTGTGACATTAACATGTATAACTAACCTTCATTGGTCGATTATATTAAACACGATTATGAAAATTACCAACCGAATGGACATGTGGTCAATGTATTTCTGAAATTAATAATTTAAACAATTTAAATGTTAAGATTGTAAATAATTGCTGTAAATATTTTTGAAATTAATGTGAAACGAGAGTGATGTTAAAGGCGTGCTTATAATATTTTTATTGTCTTTGACAAATATTATAAACAATTTCTAATTGTTATAAATAATTTATGTGATTTTGTTATAAACATTTAAGAGCTAATTAAACATTTGGATTAAACTTAACAAGTTTAAGGAATTAACATAATGATCCAATAGGATGTGAGCAAAGTACTTGAAAGATTTGCGTAAATATAATGTGAGTTGTCTTGTAGACATTTAAAAGCTTGAGAGAGCAAGCTGTATCCTTACGTAACACAGCATGTGAGAAGGGAATGCATTTGACCAGTATGCAACAGGTTCGAGGGTAGCTCGCAGCTGGGCCAACATCTGGTTCACAGAGAGTGAGGTCGTCCGCACTTCGGCCTTGCGACTATAAATACCATTCTCATGTTTATTAAAAGGAAACAAAATGCTCTATATATGTCACACCCTGATGTCCTTTTCCAATCCAATAATGTTATGAATATTACGTTATTTGGAGCTCTTGGGAGCTAAAATGTTTTATATCATGTTGTATGATAATTTTTTTGCAAGTCCTACAGAGGACGTAGTCAGATTGACTTGGGCTACTGATAGCCACGTTGATTTTGTTGTTTTAGTAAAATCATACCCTTTATTAGAAATAAAGCTTTTGTACAGTTCAAAGTTCTCGTCTTCGTTTTTGGTTCATTTTTAAATGTCATGGTGGAGGTTATTGTGTGAACAGACTTTTAGTGATCCTGTTGTCAACTCAAACCCCGAGATAATTAAGAGGTAAGTAACGGTAAGTATGAACCCCCGTCTATTTTGGTGTGTTCCACAATGATTTCCTGTGAACTTCTGTGCTCTTATCTCGATAGTATCTGTCAGTGCCATTTTCATTGATGTAACTGTGCCGGTGCGATTGATAATTGGCAATCCGATTGAGGGGGCGGATATCTGACAGCCTACTATCCAGGTAAACGGGGACAGAAAGATTGGCGACCCAAGAGCGTGGGGCTGAGTCAACAGAAAGATTGGCGCACCTAAAACGTTGGGGCTCGATTCAACATAACTGGATTACCAGGTTGAACGCCAGAAAGAGTGGCAAACCTAAAACGTGAGGTTCGATTAGACTCAAATAAAGAGGTTGATTCTTTGTTAGATGTCTAGGCCAATTGTAGTATTTAAGAGTGTAATTATATAGGAATTAAATGTTGTATTGTGTTAGGACAATTACACTCAGAAAAGATCAGATCTTATTCAACTTGAGAAAGGTTAAATGGGCAGGAAACTTAGAAAAATCGCCTATAATCTGGAATCTTATTTTATTTGACCGGCTTATGACATTTCAGTCATATTAAAGATAAAATTAAATTATTTGGATTATAAAGGTAAATTATTTGTGTTAGGATATTTTAAAATGAGCCAGAGAAATTTGAACATGTGCTTGAGTTTGTTTCAACATGAAGTATCGTCGAAGGTTAATTATAAGGTAGTTATAAGTTAGATTTAAGACAGAAAATTGATCAAAATTATATATGGTGAAAAGTGTTGCTCAAATGTTGTTATTTTGCTCTTTTGATGTATGTCCCTACAGCAATCCATTTTTGAATAATATTGTAATGGCAGATGAAAGTTTGAAGAAAATGTTAGAGGAGATGTCTGCTAACATGAATCGCAGTATGAAGCAGATGCTGAATGAAAGCATGAAGGAGAATAATAGTAATTTGTCTGCTAATTTGAATGCAAGAATGGAGGAGAATGTTAGTAATTTTTCTGTTAATTTGAATGCAAGGATGGAGGAGAATGCTAGTAATTTGAAAGCTAGCATGGATGAAAGTTTGAAGGGTATTTAAACTAGTGCTGCTAATTTAGAGGAGAATATGTCGCGTTTACAGATTAATACCCAAGGAATTGAGAATACTGTGAGTGACATCCGCACAGATGTATCTAATGTGCATAAAAATGTTGATGATGTTAAATTTGATGTGTCTAAGGTACAGAAAGACCTTACAATGTTAAATCTAGATGTAGCTAATGTCCGAGGGGATATTTCTTGTGCTAGAGCCGAAGTTGTTGTTGTCAAAAACGATGTAGCGACTGTCCAAGACAAGGTCGAGGAAGTCCAGAAAGAAATTCAAAAAGCTAGAACTGATGTATCCAATGTTCAGGTAGACATTAATAACATTCATGCGGATATAACTGAGGTGCAAAGTGACATAACTAAGATTCAGGTAGAGGTCAACACAGTTTTCGTAGATATTACTAAAGTCCAAACTGATGTAAATAAAGTCAGGGAAGAAATCGAAAACTCAAAAACTCTTTGTACGCGTAATATAACTGCATTAGCGACTAGGTTAGTCGATGAATCAGTTAGAACAACAACGTCTTTAGCACAGTTGAAGTATGATGTAGAGGTCATGAGAACACAGGTATTAGACCACAATAGAGTATTAAAAGAGGATATCGAAGTAGACATAGCCGAAATGTTAACAGCAAACGTAGCGGTATGGAAAGACGAGTGGAATAAGTCAAGTGGGGAACATGTAACCCAAATTCAGGAAAGGATTGAAAGAAAACTTGCCAGTACGCAGATAGAAATTAACAATGAAGTAGTACAGATTAGGAAAGATTTAAGCGTCAGGATAAATTCGTTATCCGAAAAACAAGTTGACGATAGAACACAACTAGATCAGGATATGCAAACTTTAAAATCTACATTAGAGGATCAAATTCATAAAGTTGTCTCGGATGTAAATGAAACGACGAGTAAACTGAAAAATCTGAAGTTAGGAGAGGCTAGTTTAATGCAAGACTACAAAGAAGAGATAATCAAGAAAGTCTTAACAGAAATCACCGACAAGGATACAGAAGGCTTAGCTTGTGAATTGAATAGGAATTATACTAGAAGACATAACCTAGAGCCAGAAGAAAGAGACGTGACTCCTGAAGAACGTGTATCCAGATCCAGAGAGGAGGATGACGAGAGGAACATGGAACCTGAGTGGAATTATAGAGATAGTGGGAAAAACTATCCGGATTCATATCCGAGGAACGTGACGGTCATTAGGAATTTCGAAGACAAACCACAAAAATTCAGTAACACTGATAGTTTGACACCTATAGAGTATGTAAGGAATCTCAAAGATTATTTCATCGAAGCTCACATTCCCAGAGAGAGAGAGATGAAGATAGTAGAGAGATATCTGATTGGAGGACCCCTTGAATGGTTTCGCGCATTTAGATACACATTCAGTAACTTTGACGAGTTTGCAGAGGCATTAATCAAGCGATTTTGGTCTATAGAAGCGCAGAATTCGTTAAGAGCGGAGGTGTATTCAAGAAAATACTCAGGTACTCTTCCAACGAGGTACGCTGATTTCTTTACGAGTCAGTTGTCCCGCTTGAGATTTTTGCAACCCCCATTGTCCACGGAGCAACTAATAGATGCGATTTCTCGTATGCTGCCAGTTGAGGTGAGGAGACTTATAATTTCGTCCAACATCAGGGATTTATCCAGCATGGATGAATTACTGAGAAGGTTAGACTACACAAGCCCAATGCCTAACGTAGTCCAGAAAGGTCAAAGGCAGGAGTTTAAGGAAATCAATACGGTATACATGGACCAAGTCCAACAAACTGACAAGCCAGAGCAGGAGAAAACTGACAATGTAGGTCCTCACAGGAATAATCAGTTTAGAAATTACAGATCACAAGGTTACCGACCGTATCAACAGAGAAGAGGTTGGAACTACAACCGAGGAAACTACAATGGAAGAGGCAGATATTACAACAATAATGGGTATAACCGTAACTATAATAGGAATAACCAAAACCAAAATAGAAACCAGAATACTCAAAGTCAGGTTATGACACCCGATCAATATCAGCAAAGAGAGAAGGAAAGCCAGCAATACTTAAAAGAATTAAGGGATAAAGAAGCTGACAATCAAAAGAAAAGGCAGGATGTTGTAATCGATCCTGGACCTTCTACGAGCCGGCAGAACTTAGAAAATAGAAATACTGGTCAGAAGAGGAATTAGAGAGGAAAGAATACATTAACCACACCCAACCCAGAGTAGAAGAAATATATGATTAAGGAACATAGAGGAAATATCATCCTAGAATTAGCCAGTAATAATTCAATTTCGTGTTCAAGAGAGTTGAGATACTTGTAACATTGAGTTTAAAAACAATTTGCAACTGTTTTTAAAACGTGGTGGGAGGAGAATGCCCCCGTAATTGAATTATGTAGAGACCACGGTGGCTATATTTGAAATTTATAAGGAGAGTTATGGTTGTCATAGTTATGACGTGGGTAGTCATGACGTAAGCACGGATGACGTAAATGTTATGCCAGCAGGCTACTTGAGCTGAGATTCTCAGTGACGTCAGCATTTAGTCGAGAATATTCCAAGATGTACGACGCAGTCGCAGGAAACGAGGAATTCTGCTGAGGAAGAAACTATGCTATTGGAGGAGAGGCATGAACCAATCAACGATAGTTTAAAGGAAGACGGAGATTGCTAAAACTATGGTATTTTTATTACTTTTGGAATGCAGAATTGTGGAAATCCATTTGCAGTAAAAGCATTGATTTGGAATTTTGGTGAAATTTATTTTCAGTTTTTGAATTTTGAAAATCCGTCATGTATTAACGAAGTTGGAACTTTTAGCGATGACGTAGTATCACGCTTTGGAAGGGATGGAAACGCCCCTCGTGAAGTTAATAAAAGGGCTTGCGCAGAAGAGAGGAGCCTCTTTTCGTTCTCTGATTATTCTGAGATCTCATTCTCAGATCATCGAAGTCTATTGTGAAAGTTCTTTTCTTATACATTCATTATAGTGAGACGTCGAAGTGAACAGCAGTGAAAAGAATCATCTTTATAACGTGTGGCGAGGCCACTATATTAACGAGATCCAAGTCAAACTAGGTGAAGTTGAAACGGACCTTAGAAAGCTTCTACAAGTTTAGCTTTGAACAGTTAGCGGTCTACGATAAGCTAATTGTATTGTGCAGTGCTACATGCAGTTATAGAGAAAAGCTGAACAATTTCGACCGATTAGTTCGAAAGATATTAGCAGTTTTATACGACTGAGAAAAGTGATTATCTCGCCACAAGAGAAGCACTTTTGTATTGCCAGAAGCAACGCAACGGCTGACGCTGCGAGTGGAATAGAAAGACTTCAGATGGCTTGGTTACAGAACACTACAGTATAATGGAGCAATTGAATAAGGCAGTTTGTTCTTCTAACACTACAACCGAAGAGCAGATGGAAGGCTAAGGGCTTATTGCAATTGGGACATACTTCAACGGAGTAAGATAGCGACATGGAACTTCGCTAATTGCTATTCCACACAAGCGAACATGCGGTGAATACCATCTACACCCATGTTTCGTAATTAAAGGCTGAATACCATCGAACAGCCATAGAAACAATTTCATACTCTGAATATGAATAATTTCTTCGGAAATTTCTACAAAACTTCATGACGATTGTCTACTGGAACTTCAGGGAATTTTTCAAGAGAGGTCAGGGTGGACCCGACTCACAAAGAAGATTATTGCCGGAAGGATGTCTATTCGTCTTCGAGGAGCAGAGCGATTCACGGAGAAGGAAGCAGTTCGATTCTCCGAGGGTGCTATTTCCTATTTCGAGGATGGAGCTCAGCTCTAACGTGGTGAAATGGATCCATCAGCAGTCTTCTTTGGGGAATTTTCCTCTGGAACGTCAATCGGCAGATAAGGTAGTCGTGAACGTTTATTGTATTTGAGTATATTAAGGATGTTTGAGCAACCATTTTTCCCATATTTTTATCCTCATGTTTTTGCCCTATTTTCTTGTTGAGATTCTTATTCTCAGTACACCTTGATGAGTTTTGCATTTTTCGACGATTTATTAAGACATTGTTATGTCATGGGCATAATTAACGATTTTGAATCAGTTGAGACTGATATTTAGAATTTTCAGTAATTAATATTTTTGTAGTCACGATTTGACTGTAAGTTAATGATTTTTATGGCAGATTTAAATTCAGACAGCGTGTCATTTTATTAAAGTAATTCTACCCCAGTTTAATTACTTTGAACAATTTTCTGTCATCATCAAGAAGGAAGAACATTTAAATGATTTTAGAGCGTTAAAATCTCTTACGTTGTCGACGATCTTGGAAATACTAGTCGTTATTTGTATTGATTGCAACACAGATATTTATCGTCAGTTATGAATGAACATTGCATTATAGACACTTTTGTGAAAGAGTAACTTTAATAATGAATTATTGAATGCATTAAAGTCAAGTACTTTTGTTAGGAGTTTTTCTCAATTAGAGATTTATAGAACGATGTTTGCATTCCCCAGTCTAATTGGATTCTATTCGACTACTTTGCATTTTAGTAGCACTTTATTTGAAGATAGTATTTTTATACTACACATTTCTTTTAGGATGTTAATCTTAAATTTTGATAGACCAGACAGGCGTATATAAGCGTATTCACTATTAAATTTGTTTGTGATTGGCAAGTTTTGACTTCATTTCGGTTCATGAATGAAATCCACGAAGGTTAAATAGAAAAACAGTTTTGAAACAATTAATGATTATAAAATTTTTTAAGTGGAACTATGAATGTATAATCGCTAGTGCAGCGCGTGTTGAAAGTCGCTGAGGTATAATGCCCTTGAATATGAAGGAAGTTCCCACAGGAATAAATGTTAAAGAATTATTTGTGGAAGTTTTGTAAGTTATGCGGAAGTTGAATGCCATATAGATTGATATATGATGATTTTGGGCATATTTTTTTAATGCAGATTGTGCATTAACTTGTTAGCGAAGGATTTTCCGCTGGAGTAAGATTGTCATAGTTCGTTGAAAATAAATCAAGTGATTTACTGTTAGAATTAACACGAGTTTTGAGAGAATTTGAGATAAGATTTTGAATGAAGGTTGCCGTCACAAATCATTATTAAAAACTTTATTAAACCAGATTGTGACATTAACATGTATAACTAACCTTCATTGGTCGATTATATTAAACACGATTATGAAAATTACCAACCGAATGGACATGTGGTCAATGTATTTCTGAAATTAATAATTTAAACAATTTAAATGTTAAGATTGTAAATAATTGCTGTAAATATTTTTGAAATTAATGTGAAACGAGAGTGATGTTAAAGGCGTGCTTATAATATTTTTATTGTCTTTGACAAATATTATAAACAATTTCTAATTGTTATAAATAATTTATGTGATTTTGTTATAAACATTTAAGAGCTAATTAAACATTTGGATTAAACTTAACAAGTTTAAGGAATTAACATAATGATCCAATAGGATGTGAGCAAAGTACTTAAAAGATTTGCGTAAATATAATGTGAGTTGTCTTGTAGACATTTAAAAGCTTGAGAGAGCAAGCTGTATCCTTACGTAACACAGCATGTGAGAAGGGAATGCATTTGACCAGTATGCAACAGGTTCGAGGGTAGCTCGCAGCTGGGCCAACATCTGGTTCACAGAGAGTGAGGTCGTCCGCACTTCGGCCTTGCGACTATAAATACCATTCTCATGTTTATTAAAAGGATACCAAATGCTCTATATATGTCACACCCTGATGTCCTTTTCCAATCCAATAATGTTATGAATATTACGTTATTTGGAGCTCTTGGGAGCTAAAATGTTTTATATCATGTTGTATGATAATTTTTTTGCAAGTCCTACAGAGGACGTAGTCAGATTGACTTGGGCTACTGAGAGCCACGTTGATTTTGTTGTGTTAGTAAAATCATACCCTTTATTAGAAATAAAGCTTTTGTACAGTTCAAAGTTCTCGTCTTCGTTTTTGGTTCATTTTTAAATGTCATGGTGGAGGTTATTGTGTGAACAGACTTTTAGTGATCCTGTTGTCAACTCAAACCCCGAGATAATTAAGAGGTAAGTAACGGTAAGTATGAACCCCCGTCTATTTTGGTGTGTTCCACAATGATTTCCTGTGAACTTCTGTGCTCTTATCTCGATAGTATGTGTCAGTGCCATTTTCATTGATGTAACTGTGCCGGTGCGATTGATAATTGGCAATCCGATTGAGGGGGCGGATATCTGACAGCCTACTATCCAGGTAAACGGGGACAGTACCTTCTTCAAGGCCACGGCCGCCTCCTTCCCTCTTCCTTGCCTATCCATCCTAACCATCCCTTACCTTCCCTCATGAGGCCCCTGTTCGCTTTGCAGGTGAGGCCACATGGGCGAGGTGCCAATCACACCTCACCAGTTGTATCCACTCCGATTAGATGTTCCCAGCTCTAGGACACTGCCCGTAGAGGCGGTAGTGGTGAGCTCCCTCGCTGAGTCCGTAGGTTCCACCAACCTGGAGGGTAAACGACTAAGAAAAGAAAAGAAAAGAGCACTAGCAAAGGGCACATCATATTCATGTATAATAACCTTATAGCACGTTGTATTTCAAGAAGCTACTACAAACAACATTCAATTATACTCCTTGAAAAGGACAAAGAGTTATAACAATACCCATGTATTTAGGAAAAAAGTAGGCTATACGTTCTTTACAGAACATCTTGTTTTATTATTAAATTTTAACAAAAAGTCTTAGCATATCTTTAGGCCCGTATCACACGACACTCGCTGGCAAGGAAGCTGCTGTGATCCCTGGTACAAAATCCTGTATGATTCTGTTCTCTTCGTCGGTACACCTGCTTGTATTACCGATGTGTATAACACGCTAGAATTTTGTACGCTAAGTTGTATGCAATAAAACCGAAGGGCTGTCGTTTGAGGGCATTATTTGCAGTTCTTTCGTCTTGTTAACGCAAAGCGGTCGCGAAACTTGTTTAAGTAAATTAGAAAACATGCCAGGTACTGAATGAATGCATTCCAATCAATATTTAAGATCTAACTGTAATAATTGAATATTTTACCATACGCGTTGATAAGAAGTGCAACAAAAACCTCCAGAGTGTGTTGGAAATGTGTGCAAGTGTTATTGCGCCCGCTCTCTCTTTCGAAGATCCCGGGTTCAAGATTATCCAACGGCAGATTTTTTAAATTCTTTTAAACTATGTTATTTTACCCTCCCTACCTCGTACAGCAAGGTTTCAACTTGTTAGCCTACTTTCGATTTTTGCAAGTAATGAAAGTAGACTTATGAGATCAACACAGGGCGAAAAAAAAGTGTGTTGTCTGTCTGTCTGTGTGTATGTGTGTGTGTGTGTGTGTGAGGCTGTGTGTGTGTACTCTGAATGTCTGTCCCCCCCCCCTATCAATTCGAACACGGTGAACGCGAATTGAACGAAATTTGCTACAAAGCTAGCACTAGCAAAGGACACCTCAGTGTCATGTTTTAGATCACCGCCATCTTGACGGAAACGTAATGGCATCCACACAAATGTTCAAAGCTTAAATCAAATTACGACTAACCTAATCATCCGATCTCTACCAAATTTTGCAACAACATACTTTTATGGGGGGAGCATCCTTTGACCAAACTAATATGTCATCAACCTAATAGTTTGCGGATGGCGGCCATCTTTGTGTGAAAATCGATTCCCCCTATAAATTCGAACATGGTGAAACCGAATGGAACGAAATTTGGTACAGAGGTAGCAATAGCAAAGGGCACCTCAGTGTCATGTTTTATATCACCGCCATCTTGATGGAAACGCAATCGCGGCCACCAAAATGTTAAAAGCTAAAATATAATTACGACCAACCTAATAATCTAGTCCCTACCAAATTTTGCAACAACATATCTTTATGTGGGAAGCTTATTCTGACCAAACTGCAAGATCATCAGCCCAATAGTTTGCAGATGGTGGCCAAGTATGTGTGCAAATCGATTCCCCCTATCAATTCAAACACGGTGAAACCGAATTGAACGAAATTTGGTACAGAGTTAGCACTAGCAAAGGGAACCTTAGTGTCATGTTTTATATCGCCGCCATCTTGACGGAAACGTAAAGGCGGCCACACAAATGTTCGAAGCTTAAATCAAATTACGATTAACCTAATCATCCGATCTCTACTAAATTTTGCAACAACATACCTTTGTGGAGGGAGCATCCTTTGACCAAACTAATAGGTCATTAGCCTAATATTTTGCGGATGGCGGCCATCTTTGTGTGAAAATATATTCTCCCTATCAATTCGAACACGGTGAAACCGAATGGAATGAAATTTGGTACAGAGGTAGCACTAGCAAAGGGAACCTCAGTGTCATGTTTTTTATCACCGCCATCTTGACGGAAACGTAATCGCGGCCACCCAAATGTTAAAAGCTAAAATGTAATTACGACCAACCTAATAATCTAGTCTCTACCAAATTTTGCAACAACATATCTTTATGTGGGAAGCATATTCTGACCAAACTGCAAGATCATCAGCCCAATAGTTTGCATATGGCCAAGTATGTGTGCAAATCGATTCCCCCTATCAATTCAAACACGGTGAAACCGAATTGAACGAAATTTGGTACAGAGGTAGCACTAGCAAAGGGAACCTCAGTGTCATGTTTTTTATCGCCGCCATCTTGACGGAAACGGAATGACGGCCACCCAAATGTTAAAAGCTTAAATCAAATTACGACCACCCTAATAATTTGTTCTCTAACAGATTTTGCAACAACATGCCTTTTTGTGGAAAGCATCTTATGACTGACTACAAGGTCATCAGCCCAATAGTTTGCAAATAGCGGCCATGTATGTGTGTAAATACATTCCCCATATCAATTCAAACACGGTGAAACCGAATTGAATGAAATTTTTACAGTGGTAGCACTAGCAAAGGGCACCTCATATTCATGTTTAATATCCCTATAGCACGTTGTATTTCAACAAGCTACTACAACCAACATTCAATTATACTCCTTGAAAAGGACAAAGAGTTATAACAATACCCATGCATTTAGGAGAAAGTAGGCTATATGTTCTTTACTGAACATCTTGTTTATATTAGGCTTATGAGATCACCTTTTATCCGTTTTCACATTATCTACGAAGACGATAGGGAAAGTTATTTTCTTGTCTCATTTAAATGGTTATTTTCCCTATATACTCTTCAAAACCATGGATGGATACTATTAGTTATAATTATTATTTTTTTAGTCGATTTTACCCTCTAGGTTAGATTTTCCCACGGACTCAGCTAGGGATCCCATCATTACCGCCTCTACGGGCAGTGTCCTGGAGCTTGAAACATCTCGTCTTGGGGATACAACTGGGGAGGTGGGATCAGCACCTCGCCCGGGCGGCCTTGCCTGTAATGCGAACAGGATCCTCTTGAGGGATAGGAAGGGAGGGGATGATCTGAAGGGATAGGCAAGTAGGAGGGAAGGAGGCGGCCGTGGCCGTATGGTAGGTAACATCCCGTTATTTGCCCGAAGGCGAAGTGTGAAACCACGGAAAACCACTGTGAGGATGGCTGAGGTGCGAATCGAACCCCCACTACTCATTTGGACCACCCGAGGCTGAGAAGACCCCGTCCCAGTCCTCATACCATTTTTCAAATTTCCTGGCAGAGCCAGGAATCGAACACAGGACGTCCGGGGTGGCAGCTAATCACGCTGACTACTACGCAACGTAGGCGACTCTATTCGTGATAATTAGAATCTTAATAGTTCAATATTTATAATAATATGCCACGTTCTGTAATTACTGCCTCGCTGCGAGGCTCAGCGGTAACGTTCTCGCTTGCTGTGCCCAAGGTTTCAGGTTCGTATCCTGGCGCAGTCAGCTGGCATTTGAGGGTGCGCAAATGCGAGGGAGCCGAGTCAGTAGATTTACTGGCACGTTGAAGATCCCTTCGGAGCAAAATTCCGGCACCCCGGCGTATCTAAAAGCCAGAGCAGTTAAAAGGGACGTAAAATTAATAATGTTATAATTATCTGTATTTACTGTATGTTTGGGGCAGATGACCTCGTAGTTCCGCCCCTTAAAACCTCACTAACTAACTATTACTGAAAGTGTATAGCAAGCGCTTTTCGCACAGACGCCGTTGAAATAAATTATAGTTTCGGTCTGATGTATTTATTCTTGAGCCTACCCAAATCTATTTGTTATGTGCGTCGTCTGAGTGAGTCGGAGTTTTCCTTTAAACAAAGGTGGTCAAAATTTCGAACACTTGCTACCTTGAATATACAGGATACCTTGCTTTCGTTCTACAGATCATTATGTCGTCGTCCAATCTGGCTGCGTACCATCGGATAAGTACGGTCCTTTTGAGGACCAAATAAAAAATCTCTCTTTGGAACAGAGAGATTTGCGTCCATAATACATCCCCAATAAACGACATTGTCACCTCCGTAGCGTAGCGGTCAGCATGGTTAGCTGCCGCCCCGGAGGTCGTGGGTTCGATTCCCGGCTCTGCCATGAAATTTGAAAAGTGGTATGAGGACTGGAACGGGGTCCACTCAGCCTCGGGTGGTCCAAATGATTAGAGGGGGTTCGATTCCCACCTCAGCCATCCCCGAAGTGGTTTTCTGTGGTTTCCCACTTCGTCTTCGGGCAAATGCCGGGATGGTACTGCACCATTATTCATAAAGATCTTAAGTACAGACATGGTTACAGTATTTTGGGAACACCCTGTAACTTCCTAACTAGCCTCTGAAGTCTATAATTACAGCTGGTCTACAGCGAGCAAAAGCCATGCTATCAAGAAAGAGATCGGCAGAGCTCGTGGTTCCGACGAGAAACCCGAAGGTCATCGATAATAACCATGTTGACTGTGTCTAACACTATATCGATCGATTCACCTGAGAGTGATTAATACAAATTAAAACATATTTAGCGCTATATGTAAGCAGCTACATGCGTCTGTGTGTATATTTCCATGGCAGAAAGCTATTATTAAGAAAGTATGAAGAACAGAAGATGATTTGTTAACTCACTGCTGATTACGTTTCGACTGCGATATATTTCGTATCGAGTCGTGACGTGTGAAGGAGTGGGGGGAGCGGATGTGAGACCAAGACGACCTCGTGGAGAGAGCAAGGAGTATAGAAACTGACAGCGTACAGTTTTGAGCCTGAAAACAGTGAAAGTAAAGTCGCCAGCTAACGGGAGTTTTAAAAACGTGTGACCGTGCTGAAGTGTATACGCTAGTTCGTTCAGCATTCTACGTGAAGTAGAAACGTGTTTAATAGGGCTCAGACATGGTCTTAAACATGTAATAGTTTATCTTTGCGACCGTGTATTTACAGCAACTAACGGGCCATGCGGATGGATACTTTCATAATCCCGACCGCGAGCTCAGCTGTAATGTGTCACGAAACTCTGCATATAAACCGTCGTGGAAATGCAGCCTAGACTTGATTCACTCTTCACAGTGATTATACTTTTTGAAAAGAGCACATTCTCAAGCAAGGTGTCAGAGGGAAGGAACAATATGAAGCTTATATCCATTACGATGGTAGGCTAAATTGATTTAAGAATACTGCATTAGCAGGGTGCAGCGGGGACATGTTGGCAGCAACTTTCATTTAGCATGAAGTGTGCAAGCGACTCTCGTGATGCAAGGGGCCGCGTCGACCCTTGTGAACTTGTTCACACTCGCGTTCATATATTGGAACTTGTTAGTGACTGTTCGAGTTCTCCCTCGCTTCGTGACGAGTTGATAAAATGTGTGCGGTCCGTCCGTCGGTATTCGAATATGTATGGGAAGATATCGCCAGGATATGTTGGAACTATTTCGACCGACCGGGTGTTGTTCGAGCCTAGGAGGACTTTGGTTCGTTCTGTGGAAACCCAGTTGGAGTCCAGCATGTTTTGCTGTTGGTCTGGAGCTTAGTATGGCCAACGATATCTTTTTTTTCCTCATCTAGATTCGCCAAAGGTACAGATCACTTCAACTTGTTACAGTAGCGTAGCGTGGATATTTAGAACTACCACACATTGCCATGTTTGATTTTGTAGATTAAATGGTTGAGTAGAAAGTGCAGGTTCGATGTTTATTTCGAAACTGACCTTCTATGATGCCAGGATTTTGACTCATAAAAATGAGTGCATCCTTTGTGTAATTTTGATGAATAAATTAAAAATTTCAGTAGTATTTTACCGTATTTAAACTAATATGCTCATTCTTATTTGTCGAGAAACAAATGTAGGAAGAAGATCTACAGTTTTTCTTGTGTAAGAACATTTTAGTAACACAATTTTCTTTTGAGAACTTCGGTTGAGTTTTTCATATTCTAGTGCATTGTTCTTTATGCACTTTCGCTTGGATCATCGTATTCTTTGAGGGGAATTTTCCTTTTCGTATTCTGATTACGATATTAAGAAGTTTTCGGATCCTGTTATTCTAAATGTTACTTCGAGTCCTTTTACTATATATTTTTTTCTGCAATTTAATAACAGATCTAACTTGTATTTTCTGAGCGTGATTTTCGAAATGGATTGCCTAATGGGTCATTAGTCGCTTAGCCTTTGTTGCTAACCTAGATCTATGCTGTAGGTCTAATCCATCGACATTTTCGCGTTCGGGAAATTCAGGGAAGATCTTATTTTGAGATTGAATTTATCTTTATAGATCGCTTTACAACCTCAGTTTGTGTGGTTGGTGAGTGTTATATTTTTTTTTCTTTCTTATGAAGTTAACACTGGATTAAATTGATATCATTGCCTTTGGTGCAATAGTTTTTCTCTATTAAGAGGGTATTTGAACGACATCCAAATTTGCGAGGATAATCCCAGGGACGACTTACTATAAGTCATACGTTTAAGAATTATGGATCATGTAATACATCAATGTAAGGCAAGTTTTTAAAGATAGGTGGAATATTTCTGAAATCCACTGGGCTTTATTCGTAATCTGTTACAGAATCATATTATTTTTTTTCGCACATGAGTTCAGGATTTTTTCTATAAACAGCTGATTTTCATAATTGTGGATTTATAACAGTAAGGCTCCTATTATAGGTGCATGTTCGACTTTATAGAGGCATGTACTATGAGTAATGTCTTTGTGTTTAAGTATATTGATGCTATGCTTTGTAAAGCATATTTTTCTTGTTGAGGATTGAGCCAGGTGTGCCAATCAGGATTAGATTGATTGGGGTTTTAACCCAGAGAGGTGTAGTTTTTAACCTAGTATGGTTAATATTTGGTCATAGTTGACTTTATCGCTGTTATCGTGAAAATGCCTGTGTGAGGATTAATAATTTTCTGAGCAGTATTATTGAGAATCTTGAGTGGATATCCGGTTAAATATTTCCAGTAAAACTAATATAACAATTTTGCCATAAGATGTATGTTTAATAAGGAAACCGATAACTATTTAAGGCTGAATTTATGATTAATTTTTGCTTAGTTTAACTGTTCGGCAGAATTACCCTAAAACTAGAAATGAAACAATATTAAGCAGAAAGGAATGTCGTGACATCAAGTCAGTGGGAAGAGAATAATTGAAATTATTCTGGAATTTTGTGTAAATTATATTCTGTAAATAGGCCATATGAATTTCTTCATTTAATAACAAGAACATATAATGTTACTGAAGATGTCGTGTAGGATTATTAATTATAATCAGGATATTTTTGTATAAGATGTTATTTCCGTTAAGGAACCGAAATTAATTTAATATATTCAAGTCTTATAATATTTTTCTTTTTGTAAATGCTTACCATATGGGATTGATTGATCATTATTATTATTAATATGCCTTAGTTGAGATAATGGGTAACTTTTTTTTGAAAGACAATCCAGTATAATCAATGAGATTTTTTTGATTGGTCGTGGTATCGACAAAATTGATATTTTTCTGTCTTGTTTATTCGTACAATAAAATCCTTTATTACTTGGTTTTAATTATTGCGTGATGCTTTATAGAGGTGATGGAAGGGTGTATTAAGGGGGCCATCGCTAGGTATTTTAGTGTTTTCCACACCTTTGAGATTCTTTCTTCCTCTTGAAGAATTCTTGTGTTTGAGCTAGTCTTTTCTTTTTCTGAGCCTTGGTCAGTCTTAATACATCCTGTTAGGTATTCGAGTGGCCCTATTATCCCTGTGTCTGTTGGTAGAACTTGGGGGGGGGTCTTTAGAGCCGGGGCATTTTCAGGTTCTACGATCCAGCTGCTATCCAGGGATTCAACAGGTATTGGTAGGTAAAAGGGTACATTAGGTGGCGCCCAGCGTGGGGACTTCGAAAAACTGGAATACCAGAGCGAATACCAGGGAGTTGAATGCCATAATTCCGCCAAAATTGAAACTGAAAGTACATAGTGGAAATTAGTTTTATGATCATGTAACACAGATCGCGAATTGGAACACCGTGTTTCTTGTGTGACTATGAATCAAGGCGATAAAATAATGGTGAACCAATATTTTGGCACGAACTATTGGAATTCCTATGGAACAAAGCAATCACGAGGATACTCGAGCTACTTGACTTACAAGTGGTATTGCAACCATTATTAATTTTTATTTTATTTTATGTATTGGAGTGGTGCCACACGCTTTGTTAATAATTTGTTCTACTTGTTTCCGGCTGATGATCATTGCTGACATCATTAAAAATAGAAGTATTTGTAGTAAATTTAAAATTTAAGTAATGGTAGAATCATAGACCTTCACCGATATAAACCAACACGCACTTGTATATGGTCGATCCCAAATCAAATGGGGCACTTTGTGTTTAGACATAAGCTTATTTTAAGGTAACGCCAGACAATAAGAATGAGCATGTATGGTAAATGGTGGTTGTTTGTAGATGTTCTCGCTGTGCTTTGTTGGTGTGGTATTCTTATTTCTTGTGAAGTGTAGTGAAGCATGTCTGAAGGTAATATGGTGACTGTTGGTGACGTTAAGAAGATGTTTGAAATTATTCAACATAAAATGGACAATTTGAATCAGGACATAGAAAATATTAAGGTCCAAACTAAATCTGCATTAGACCATATGTCTGAAACTGTTATTCAAAGTCAGGGAGTGATAAAAGATGCAGTTGCTGAAGGTATCAGGGGGGAAATTGATACTATGCAATCCTCATTGAAGGCTATCAATGACAGTTCTAAAAGGGTAGAAAAGAAGGTTACCAGTGTAGAATCTAATATCGAAGATATCCAGGACGATAATAGAAAAACACAACTAGATATCAGTACACTACGGGCTAATGTTGGCTTGGTACAGGTTGCCCAAGAAAGAATCCAAACTAGTCAAACTTCAATGCAAGCAGATCTTAACAATATCCAAACTAGTCAAACATCAATGCAAAATAGTCAAACATCAATGCAAAATAGTCAAACATCAATGCAAACAGATCTTAACAATGTTCAGACTAGTCAATGGGGAATTGAGGAAACAGTAAAGGATTTAAACTCTAATGTAGGGATTATGCAATCCCAAATCAATGATTTAAGAACAGATGTGGGATTAATAGAATCCAGTCAAAATAAAATGGAGCTAGAGGTCCGAAAAATCGAATCTAGTCAAAATCAGACGGAGGTTAAGTTAATAGAGCTAGAAAAATCTAATAAAGAGTTTCAAGTTGAGATTAGACTAGACTTTGAAAAGAGTGTGAAGCTCAGTAAGAAAAAAATTAGAAGCACTTCAGCTACAGTTTTCCCATGACACTAATCAGACCCAGAATAGCCTGGAGCAGTTGAAATGTGAAATGGGGACACTCCGAGCTCAAGTCACTGATCATACGAAACTTCTCAGGGATGATTTTGATATCGATTTGAAAGGGATCATAAGTGATAATATTGTAACATTTCGTCAAGATATCATGAAAATTAATGAGGAATGTTTTAAAGTTGAGAAATCTAAGTTAGAATCTAAACTTGCCACTGGTCTTGCAACTAATAGCAAAGACATAATAAATGTTAGGGAAGATCTAAGCAAAAGAATGGATGGAATTCAAAATACACAGGTTAATAACATATCCGATTTAGAGAAACGTATTAACAGTGTTGAAACTAAAGTCGACCAAAGTAAGATAGAGTTAAATGAGGTCAGGGAGAAGAAAACTTCCGAGATTAATGAAATCAGAAAGGGTCTCGAGCAAATTAATCTAGAGGGGCATATCAATTTAGATACGCTAAAAGATCAATTGCGATCACTTTTGCAGTCCGATTTTCGAGTTGTAGTTGAACAACCTGAAGTGATAGTACCTGATGGTAGGGAAAGGATGATGCAGGAATCTTCCAACAACGAACCCAACGTTCGGCTCAGTCAAATGGAACATCTGAGTCCCATTCGAACAAGCAGGGAAACATTTAGTTCTCCGAACCCCAACGTAGGCGTGGGTGATTATACTTCGAAATCATTGGAAAGGACACCGAATGTAACCATAATACGAAACTTTGATGAGAAACCTAGGAAGTTTAGCAACTTGGATGGAATGACACCAATCGAATTTGTCAGGACATTAAGAGATTACTTTTTGGAGTCACATGTGCCACGTGAGCGTGAGCTACGTATGGTGGAAAGGTTTCTTACCGATGCTCCGTTACAATGGTTCAGGGCTTTTCGTTACACATTTGACAATTTTGAACAGTTTTCGGAAGCCTTCATACAAAGATGTTGGTCGATCGAGGTCCAACAAAATGTGAGATCGGAAGTCTATTCACGCAAGTACTCCAGTACAGGACCAACCAGCTATGCTGAATACTTTGCGTGTCAGTTAGCAAAACTCCGTTTTCTTCAGCCGCCGTTAACCCAGGAAGAACTCCTTGAAGCTATCTCACGTCAATTGCCTGCGGAAGTATGGAGATCAATTATTTCTTCCGGAGTATCGTCTTTAACGTCGTTAGATGACTTGTTACGTCGATTAGATCATATGAGTATGATGACGCAACCTACCATAGTCAAAAATGCCAGGCAGGAATCGAAAGTTGTAAACGCGGTAATGATGAACCGTACACAGCAGACGGATCGTTTTGAGCAAAGAAGAGATGATAGAATGGGTCCTATTAGAAATACCCATCAGCAAGAGAGGAGATGGGAAAACCAACGTAGGGACGTCCAGGAGAGACCATGGCAACGTCGCTACGAGGAGAGAAATTTCTATCGAAGAGATATTGATCGAAACCGGAATGATTATCGAGAAACGCCCTATAACAGGAATTACAGATATGATCAAAATAATCGAGATAATAGATATAATAGGAATGATAGGGATCCCCGTGACAACAGAGATAAGAGACAAAATCAAGGGTACTCAAGATACAACAATTATCGGACGGAGGCATTCGATAAGAAAGTGCAACAGGAGAGGCTCAAGAGAGGGCGAGATAAGTCCACGGAGGTTGAAGGAAGAAAATCGAAGGAAAGAAAGGATGAAAATCCGGATAAGTCACGACCCAGTACTAGCAGAGAAGGTCAGAGTTCAGAAAGAGCTCCGGATCTAGAAAAAAAACGCCAATTTCCGGGCGAAATTAATAACTGACATTGCCACGCATTCCTCTGATATCACGATTTTTGAAATATTTGAAGCTACTGACGAAGACCTTCTATTTGAACCAGAAACGAAACCGAGAGGAAGGGTAGTTGAACTTCCCGTTATTGATATACTAATTGGTCTACAACATTGTAAAGCTTTGATGGACACAGGTGCTATGATCTCAATAGTTGACGAGGACTGTTTTGAGAGATTGAAACCAGAAAATCAATTTACCATTTTTCCAGCATCTCCAACAAAAATTCGTGGGATATTTAAGGATAAAACTATGAAATGCAAAGTGCAGATTCTAATGAAATTCTGGATCAATCAGAGAAGTTACGAACATATTTTCATAGTCGTTAAGAATATTAATTTTGACGTCATACTAGGGATCGATTTTATTACTCAAGCTAGGGCAATCATCGACATGGACAAAGGAATAATAAGATTCAAGGAAGAAAGTACAGAGGATGTAGTGATGGAAGAAATGGATGGAAACGAAATTAATAGAGATATCCCTAGTAGGAAATCCTGGATCACGTAGTTGAAGAAACTGAGCAAGTGAGGGAACAATATACCTTGAAAGCCGAGGGATTTAAAAACGTGAAAGAAGAATTTGACGACTTGATTTGTCAATTTGCGGACATCTTCGATGATAAACCTGGTTTGATTAGAGACTTCAAGTACCAGATTAGGCTAATAGATGAATCCCCTTATCAAGCCAAGCTTTATCCTATCCCAGAAAAATACCATGATGAGGTCAAAGAGATCATAGATAAAATGGAGAGAGATGGTATAATAAAAAAACAGGCTTCTTCGTATTTGAATCCAATAACTGTGGTAAAGAAAGCGAACGGACAATTGAGGCTTTGTTTAGACGTCAGGAAGATCAACACGAGAATCATGTTAGAAACTGACCGTCCACCAAAAATTAGAGAACTTCTGAAAAAGTTCAAAGGTAAAGCGTGTTTCAGCGTCCTAGACCTGACCGCTTCCTTCTATCAAGTAGAGCTGGAGGAAGATAGCCGGCAATACACCGGATTCTTATTCGATCAGACCACGTATGTTTTCTGTCGCGTTCCTTTTGGAATGGTGAATAGCGGTCCGGCCTTGATCAGAGCTCTAGATAGCAAATTAACGGAAAGCGTGAAACGTAACGTTATTTGCTATATCGATGACGTGATAATTTCTTCAACAAATGTCCAAGAACATCTTGTGCACTTGAAACAGCTATTCGAGAATTTAAGAGAGGCCAATATCAAGGTCAACATGCATAAGTGTCAATTCATGCATGAATCTATCAAGTTCCTTGGCCATACTATTGATCAGTTTGGGTATCACCTAAACTTGAAGAAGATAGACGCCATTTCAAGATTCCCTCGTCCCGCAAAAGTAAAGCAGCTCCGTGAGTTTCTGGGTATGTGCCAGTTCTTGAGTAGCCACTGTCCGGGATACTCAACTACTATGGCCCCTTTGTATGAGGCATTAAAGAAAAATAATAAATGGAAATGGACAGAGGATACGAATAGGGCATTTGAAGAGGCCAAGCTCATGCTCCAAAATTGTGTTAAGCTGGAATATCCTGAGTTTGATCGGATATTTTACATCGAGTCTGATGCTTCAAAAGTTGGTATTAGTGCTGTCCTCTATCAAAAGGACGAGGAGGGGAGGAAGCACTACTTGGACTTCCACAGCAGAAAGCTGCAGGAACACGAAAAGGATTATTTCACCTCTGAGCTCGAAGCTTTGGCATTCATATCTGCTCTTCAAAAGTGGAAGAAACTTCTGATAGGACATCGAGTGGTCATTATCACCGACCATAGAGCGCTTCAGTTTAAGATGCAAACTGATCTTTCCAGTGACAGATTGACGAGGTGGACATTGTTTGTCCAGCAGTTCAATGCCACCACCGTGCATCAGCCTGGAAAGGATAATCTGCTCGCGGATGCACTCTCAAGAAATCCAGTTAGTAAGATCGAGATTAACACTGTACAGTTGGAGAGGGAACACGAACTCACCCTGGAGAAGCTAGAGAAGATAGCAGTGTCACGGAAGAGACACACCCCAACTAGACATATGTACAGGTTTTTGAGAGGTGCAATGGACCATACCGATCTTGACTACGAGCAGACTAGGAAGCGATCTGAGAAATTCCTGGTGTGTGATGACGTCGTTTGTAAATACATTGACCGAGAGAGGACGAAAATTAGAATTGTAGTCCCTCCTAAACTGATAAATGGGTTGGTGTGGTTAGCTCACTGCACCATTGGCCATGGGGGTGTCGACAAAACGTTTAGAACGTTATTGGAAACATTCACCTGGACCAAGATGCGGGGCACTATAGCAGCCATTATCAGATCATGCCAGGAGTGCCAACGAGGGAAATACCCGTCGGCGCTATCAAAAGAGAGACCTTGAGCCATTATTCCAGAAAGGCCGAGAGAGCTAATGGCTTGCGATATCTTCGGTCCTTGCCCGAAGGGAGCTAGGGGAAACCAGTTTCTCCTAGTCACAATCGATGCATTCTCAAAATACGTGACCCTCGATCCTATGCAGAGGGCCACTACAGCCCAAGTCCTTAGCCGTCTTGAAAACAGTGTGTTTTCTAAGGCGGGAAAACCTGTAACTCTCCTATCGGATCATGGAGCTCAATTCACTTCGATGGAATTTGAGAATGCCATGATTAGGCTTGGTGTCAAGCACGTGTTTTCTAGCGTTAGATATCCGGAATCTAACGTCTCGGAACGTGTTATGGCAGAAATTAGCAAGTTCGCGAGAATTTACTGTCCTGAGGATCATGCGAGCTGGGTCAAGTTCATCCCACTCATGGAAAGATGCATGAATTCCACATTCCATGAGAGCTTATCAGACATACCTATGGTTGTTCACCATAATAAGAGGCCAGAAAGAGCCTGGACAGAGATCGTGAGATTTCTACCTAAGGACGGGGAGCCTACAGTCCAAGAAAGAATTAATTCAGCTAGAGAAAGCTTGATGGATGCAGCCGAGAAGCGGCATAAACGAATCAGAAATAAAAGATATCGGCCACCGATGAGAGTAGGCGAGATGATTCTCGTCAAGAAACCGACGAAAGCAGATGTGGCTAAGAAGCAATCCACCAAGTTTTCCTATGTCTTCCACGGACTCTATAATATTGCTAGGTCGTTCGTAAATAATTGTTATGAGGTAGTAAGCCTAAATGGAAGAGAAATAATAGGTCGTTTCAATGCAAAAAACCTGAAAAGATATGTGCAGAAGATAGTCTGAGTGTTGACTGAATAATGCTACATATGCCGAGATTACCTGGAATGGTGTAAATAAAAGTTGAGGAGACTTTTATTTAAGGTATCAAAGGGAAAATGCACCATTATTCATAAAGGTCTTAAGTACAGACATGGTTACAGTATTTTGGGGACACCCTGTAAATTCCTAACTAGCCTCTGAAGTCTATAATTACAGCTGGTCTACAGCGAGCAAAAGCCATGCTATCAAGAAAGAGATCGGCAGAGCTCGTGTTTCCGACGAGAAACCCGAAGGTCATCGATAATAACCATGTTGACTGTGTCTAACACTATATCGATCGATTCACCTGAGAGTGATTAATACAAATTAAAACATATTTAGCGCTATATGTAAGCAGCTACATGCGTCTGTGTGTATATTTCCATGGCAGAAAGCTATTATTAAGAAAGTATGAAGAACAGAAGATGATTTGTTAACTCACTGCTGATTACGTTTCGACTGCGATATATTTCGTATCGAGTCGTGACGTGTGAAGGAGTGGGGGGAGCGGATGTGAGACCAAGACGACCTCGTGGAGAGAGCAAGGAGTATAGAAACTGACAGCGTACAGTTTTGAGCCTGAAAACAGTGAAAGTAAAGTCGCCAGCTAACGGGAGTTTTAAAAACGTGTGATCGTTCTGAAGTGTATACGCTAGTTCGTTCAGCATTCTACGTGAAGTAGAAACGTGTTTAATAGGGCTCAGACATGGTCTTAAACATGTAATAGTTTATCTTTGCGACCGTGTATCTACAGCAACTAACGGGCCATGCGGATGAATACTTTCATTATACCGACCGCGAGCTCAGCTGTCAAGTGTCACGAAACTCTGCATATAAACCGTCGTGGAAATGCAGCCTAGACTTGATTCACTCTTCACAGTGATTATACTTTTTGAAAAGAGCACATTCTCAAGCAAGGTGTCAGAGGGAAGGAACAATATGAAGCTTATATCCATTACGATGGTAGGCTAAATTGATTTAAGAATACTGCATTAGCAGGGTGCAGCGGGGACATGTTGGCAGCAACTTTCATTTAGCATGAAGTGTGCAAGCGACTCTCGTGATGCAAGGGGCCGCGTTGACCCTTGTGAACTTGTTCACACTCGCGTTCATATATTGGAACTTGTTAGTGACTGTTCGAGTTCTCCCTCGCTTCGTGACGAGTTGATAAAATGTGTGCGGTCCGTCCGTCGGTATTCGAATATGTATGGGAAGATATCGCCAGGATATGTTGGAACTATTTCGACCGACCGGGTGTTGTTCGAGCCTAGGAGGACTTTGGTTCGTTCTGTGGAAACCCAGTTGGAGTCCAGCATGTTTTGCTGTTGGTCTGGAGCTTAGTATGGCCAACGATATCTTTTTTTTCCTCATCTAGATTCGCCAAAGGTACAGATCACTTCAACTTGTTACAGTAGCGTAGCGTGGACATTTAGAACTACCACACATTGCCATGTTTGATTTTGTAGATTAAATGGTTGAGTAGAAAGTGCAGGTTCGATGTTTATTTCGAAACTGACCTTCTATGATGCCAGGATTTTGACTCATAAAAATGAGTGCATCCTTTGTGTAATTTTGATGAATAAATTAACAATTTCAGTAGTATTTTACAGTATTTAAACTAATATGCTCATTCTTATTTGTCGAGAAACAAATGTAGGAAGAAGATCTACAGTTTTTCTTGTGTAAGAACATTTTAGTAACACAATTTTCTTTTGAGAACTTTGGTTGAGTTTTTCATATTCTAGTGCATTGTTCTTTAAGCACTTTCGCTTGGATCATCGTATTCTTTGAGGGGAATTTTCCTTTTCGTATTCTGATTACGATATTAGGAAGTTTTCGGATCCTGTTATTCTAAATGTTACTTCGAGTCCTTTGACTATATATTTTTTTTTCTGCAATTTAATAACAGATTTAACTTGTATTTTCTGAGCGTGATTTTCGAAATGGATTGCCTAATGGGTCATTAGTCGCTTAGCCTTTGTTGCTAACCTAGATCTATGCTGTAGGTCTGATCCATCGACATTTTCGCGTTCGGGAAATTCAGGGAAGATCTTATTTTGAGATTGAATTTATCTTTATAGATCGCTTTACAACCTCAGTTTGTGTGGTTGGTGAGTGTTATATTTTTTTTCTTTCTTATGAAGTTAACACTGGATTAAATTGATATCATTGCCTTTGGTGCAATAGTTTTTCTCTATTAAGAGGGTATTTGAACGACATCCAAATTTGCGAGGATAATCCCAGGGACGACTTACTATAAGTCATACGTTTAAGAATTATGGATCATGTAATACATCAATGTAAGGCAAGTTTTTAAAGATAGGTGGAATATTTCTGAAATCCACTGGGCTTTATTCGTAATCTGTTACAGAATCATATTTTTTTTTCGCACATGAGTTCAGGATTTTTCTATAAACAGCTGATTTTCATAATTGTGGATTTATAACAGTAAGGCTCCTATTATAGGTGCATGTTCGACTTTAGAGAGGCATGTACTATGAGCAATGTCTTTGTGTTTAAGTATATTGATGCAATGCTTTGTAAAGCATATTTTTCTTGTTGAGGATTGAGCCAGGTGTGCCAATCAGGATTAGATTGATTGGGGTTTTAACCCAGAGAGGTGTTGTTTTTAACCTAGTATGGTTAATATTTGGTCATTGTTGACTTTATCGCTGTTATCGTGAAAATGCCTGTGTGAAGATTAATATTTTTCTGAGCAGTATTATTGAGAATCTTGAGCGGATATCCGGTTAAATATTTCCAGTAAAACTAATATAACAATTTTGCCATAAGATGTATGTTTAATAAGGAAACCGATAACTATTTAAGGCTGAATTTATGATTAATTTTTGCTTAGCTTAACTGTTCGGCAGAATTACCCTAAAACTAGAAATGAAACAATATTAAGCAGAAAGGAATGTCGTGACATCAAGTCAGTGGGAAGAGAATAATTGAAATTATTCTGGAATTTTGTGTAAATTATATTCTGTAAATATGCTATATGAATTTCTTCGTTTAATAACAAGAACATATAATGTTACTGAAGATGTCGTGTAGGATTATTAATTATAATCAGGATATTTTTGTATAAGATGTTATTTCCGTTAAGGAACCGAAATTAATTTAATGTATTCAAGTCTTATAATATTTTTTCTTTTTGTAAATGCTTACCATATGGGATTGATTGATCATTATTATTATTAATATGCCTTAGTTGAGATAATGGGTAACTTTTTTTTGAAAGACAATCCAGTATAATCAATGAGATTTTTTTTGATTGGTCGTGGTATCGACAAAATTGATATTTTCCTGTCTTGTTTATTCTTACAATAAACTTCTTTATTACTTGGTTTTAATTATTGCGTGATGCTTTATAGAGGTGATGGAAGGGTGTATTAAGGGGGCCATCGCTAGGTATTTTAGTGTTTTCCACACCTTTGAGATTCTTTCTTCCTCTTGAAGAATTCTTGTGTTTGAGCTAGTCTTTTCTTTTTCTGAGCCTTGGTCAGTCTTAATACATCCTGTTAGGTATTCGAGTGGCCCTATTATCCCTGTGTCTGTTGGTAGAACTTGGGGGGTCTTTAGAGCCGGGGCATTTTCAGGTTCTACGATCCAGCTGTTATCCAGGGATTCAACAGGTATTGGTAGGTAAAAGGGTACATTAGGTGGCGCCCAACGTGGGGCCAAGCTCATGCTCCAAAATTGTGTTAAGCTGGAATATCCTGAGTTTGATCGGATATTTTACATCGAGTCTGATGCTTCAAAAGTTGGTATTAGTGCTGTCCTCTATCAAAAGGACGAGGAGGGGAGGAAGCACTACTTGGACTTCCACAGCAGAAAGCTGCAGGAACACGAAAAGGATTATTTCACCTCTGAGCTCGAAGCTTTGGCATTCATATCTGCTCTTCAAAAGTGGAAGAAACTTCTGATAGGACATCGAGTGGTCATTATCACCGACCATAGAGCGCTTCAGTTTATGATGCAAACTGATCTTTCCAGTGACAGATTGACGAGGTGGACATTGTTTGTCCAGCAGTTCAATGCCACCACCGTGCATCAGCCTGGAAAGGATAATCTGCTCGCGGATGCACTCTCAAGAAATCCAGTTAGTAAGATCGAGATTAACACTGTACAGTTGGAGAGGGAACACGAACTCACCCTGGAGAAGCTAGAGAAGATAGCAGTGTCACAGAAGAGACACACCCCAACTAGACATATGTACAGGTTTTTGAGAGGTGCAATGGACCATACCGATCTTGACTACGAGCAGACTAGGAAGCGATCTGAGAAATTCCTGGTGTGTGATGACGTCGTTTGTAAATACATTGACCGAGAGAGGACGAAAATTAGAATTGTAGTCCCTCCTAAACTGATAAATGGGTTGGTGTGGTTAGCTCACTGCACCATTGGCCATGGGGGTGTCGACAAAACGTTTAGAACGTTATTGGAAACATTCACCTGGACCAAGATGCGGGGCACTATAGCAGCCATTATCAGATCATGCCAGGAGTGCCAACGAGGGAAATACCCGTCGGCGTTATCAAAAGAGAGACCTCGAGCCATTATTCCAGAAAGGCCGAGAGAGCTAATGGCTTGCGATATTTTCGGTCCTTGCCCGAAGGGAGCTAGGGGAAACCAGTTTCTCCTAGTCACAATCGATGCATTCTCAAAATACGTGACCCTCGATCCTATGCAGAGGGCCACTACAGCCCAAGTCCTTAGCCGTCTTGAAAACAGTGTGTTTTCTAAGGCGGGAAAACCTGTAACTCTCCTATCGGATCATGGAGCTCAATTCACTTCGATGGAATTTGAGAATGCCATGATTAGGCTTGGTGTCAAGCACGTGTTTTCTAGCGTTAGATATCCGGAATCCAACGTCTCGGAACGTGTTATGGAAGAAATTAGCAAGTTCGCGAGAATTTACTGTCCTGAGGATCATGCGAGCTGGGTCAAGTTCATCCCACTCATGGAAAGATGCATGAATTCCACATTCCATGAGAGCTTATCAGACATACCTATGGTTGTTCACCATAATAAGAGGCCAGAAAGAGCCTGGACAGAGATCGTGAGATTTCTACCTAAGGACGGGGAGCCTACAGTCCAAGAAAGAATTAATTCAGCTAGAGAAAGCTTGATGGATGCAGCCGAGAAGCGGCATAAACGAATCAGAAATAAAAGATATCGGCCACCGATGAGAGTAGGCGAGATGATTCTCGTCAAGAAACCGACGAAAGCAGATGTGGCTAAGAAGCAATTCACCAAGTTTTCCTATGTCTTCCAACGACCCTATAAGATTGCTAGGTCGTTCGGAAATAATTGTTATGAGGAAGTAAGCCTAAATGGAAGAGAAATGATAGGTCGTTTCAATGCAAAGAACCTAAAAAGATATGTGCAGAAGATAGTCTGAGTGTTGACTGAATAATGCTACATATGCCGAGATTACCTGGAATGGTGTAAATAAAAGTTGAGGAGACTTTTATTTAAGGTATCAAAGGGAAAATGCACCATTATTCATAAAGGTCTTAAGTACAGACATGGTTACAGTATTTTAGGAACACCCTGTAACTTCCTAACTAGCCTCTGAAGTCTATAATTACTGCTGGTCTACAGCGAGCAAAAGCCATGATATCAAGAAAGAGATCGGCAGAGCTCGTGTTTCCGACGAGAAACCCGAAGGTCATCGATAATAACCATGTTGACTGTGTCTAACACTATATCGATCGATTCATCTGAGAGTGATTAATACAAATTAAAGCATATTTAACGCTTCTGTAAGGCCACGGCCACCTCCTTCCCTCTTCCTAGCCTATCCCTCCCAATCTTCCATCCCTTCCCATCCCTCATGAGGCCCCTGTTCGCTTCGCTGGTGAGGCCGCCTGGGCGAAGTGCTGATCACACCTCCCCAGTTGTATCCATCCTGACCAGATGTTCCAAGCTCTAGGACACTGCCCGTAGAGGTGGTAGTGGTGAGTTCCCTCGCTGAGTCCGTTGGCAACCTCCAACCTAGGGTAAAAATTGACTAAATAAAAAAATAAAAAAAATAAACGACATTAAGCACAAAAAAAAGTGCTGGTTCAAGGTTCGAACCTACTACAATGCGACTTCGTTGACGCTACTCTAGCAATTCTTGATTTAGCCACCATAGCTACCGAGAACCATGGCGTATTGTTGGCACGTATTGAATCTATTCGTAGAAACTTCCTGTCCAAACGTAAGAAGGTGTTATTCGGAGCTGTGATCGTTGCAATCATGCATTATATTTGAGGTCGTTGAAAGAACACTGCCACTAATGATTTCCACTATATTCGCGAGGATGTACTCAACGGTAAAGTTGTACAATGGACCTAAAAGAGCAGGTACTGATGTTTTTAGGTTGACTGTGATATACGCGTTAGTTGGGTTGCCTTCCTCCAAAAAAAATAAGGGGCTGGTGGACCACACTGTATATACAGGGTGTAATTGATATAATGGAAGTCCGTTACACTGGTGATAGAAGAGACTATTGTAAGCTTCCTAGGTAAAAAAAAATGTCACCAATCTTTAAATTGAAAATTTATCATTAAAAAGTCAATGTTTTTAGGTTTTTCCGAAATTCTTCAAACAGAAGGTGAGGCAGCAGGCTGGGGTAAAAGGGGCGGGGCTAGGTGGGGCGATGCGCGGAGGGGAAGTTGTTACGTAATCGGAGCGTTGACCTTACTAGTTGAGGGGAGGTATCAGCTGTTACGAGGAAAGCGAGCGATATCCTTCTCGTAAGAAAATTTGCATTGCTGTTGTTGTTGTTGTTGTTGAAATTGCACGCAATGTCTTGGGACGCTATGACCGGTAGTATTGTGTAGCCTACTTTGTAAGTGTCATTGGCGACCGGCACTTTATTGAAATACAGTGTGACAAAATTCCGACATCCCGTATTCTGTTCAGAACTAGCATTTAAGACGGAAGGAAAATACTTGATGTTTTGTTTGAGAGACTTGGCGATTTTGGTCATTTAGCCCTATGTGGTTGGACGTGGGAAGAATTTATCTGATAACCTGTGTTTTTGTGGTTTCCTTAGTAATGTGGGTATTTGAAATTCAGGTGAGGATTGGGAAGGAGGCGGCCGTAGACTTATGTTAGGAACCATCCCAGCATTTGCCTGGGGTAGAAGTGGGAAACCATGGAAAACTACTTCCAAGATTTAATACTGGTATCGTACCACATGTACCTAGTAATAATAATGATAATAATGATGATAATAATAATATTAATAATAATAATAGCCGGCCTTGTGGTGTTGGAGTAGCGCACCTGCCTCTCACGCGGAGGCCCCGGATTCGATTCCCGGCTCTGTGAGGGATTTTAGAAACTGACGTGAGGGCTGGAACGGGGTGCACTCAGCCTCGTGAGGACAATTGAGTAGCTGTCTGACAGTGAGGTAGCGCCCCGATCACGAAAACCATGATTAACGGCCGAAGGGACCCGATGCGCTGATCACGCGTCACCCCAATATCTGCAGGCCAAATGGCTGGGCAGCAGTCGCTTGGAAGGCCTAGGCCCTTCACGGGATGTAGTGCCAGGGGTTATTCAATATTATTTTTAATAATAATAATAATAACCTTAAAGCAAATATAGCGAGTTGGTTGGCCCTATCAAAAGGCAATGGCATTTAAAACGGCTAAAGACCATACCTATCATTGTCTCAAATACGGGCGTGATCCCAAGTACCTTGCTCCAAGACATTAATGAACTGGTTCTGGATACTCAAATGGACAAACTAATGCAGGAGGCAGTAGTTCTCTCAACAACCCGAATTGTCTGGAAATTCATGGGTAGCGATTTCGACTTTCCAGCTTAGAAGTGGCTGTTTCAGTAGCAATACTTTGGTTCCCTGAAGCCCGTATAGTGATGTTGTGATGTACCAGCAATGTGTTATATGTACTGTATAAAACAATAATAATAATTAAATGATAGTGAGGCTGTGAGCAAAGATATTAGAGTGCTATCCTTCTCGAGGGTTCGATCTAGTCCGAGTCATGTAATACATGAAGGTGATCAAATACGACTGCCTTATGCCGATGGATGTAATGGCACGTACATGAAATTCTGTGAACACAACATTCCGGAATCTCGACATCCCCCCCAAATTAAAAATAGTGTGTCCAACAACATATTATTATTATTATTATTATTATTATTGTTATTGTTATTGTTATTATTATTATTATACACTTTATAAGAGATGATATCTTTACTGAATGTTATTTATTTTTAAGTAGGGTTCCAATTGTTTAGGACGTTCAATAAACAAATATTTTTGGTAACAATGATGATGGAAGAGACTTGAAAGCTTGTTGTGATGGTTGTTTTTAATTCATTTTAGGGGCTTGGGACATTTGTTTATCAGCCCCGTGTAGTTGGGTGAGTGTTGGATTTGTCTGATAAACTGTGTTTCTCTGGTGACTGTAGTAGTATGTGTAGCTGTAGTTATTAGGGTCGTGAATGAGGTTGCCCAGGATAGCCAAGTCGGTGCTGAGTTTGGGCCTCCAATCACCGGACTTCCTGCGATCGTGGTGTTCGATTAAATGCGCATGCCTACACCGCGGGGGTAGGAAAGAAAGCAGCCGTGGTCTTATGAAGGGACATCCCAACTTGAGCATCGTGGGATGCCACGGGAAATCATCTTGTGGCTGGAGATGGTGGGAAGTAAGGAAGCTTGTGGTTTTACATGATCGTAAATTTCATGATCATGAGCTACTGGACCTTCTTTTTATGTGGAATCCGAACCACAGGGCATGGCATTTCACTTCGAAAATCTCACATGCATTGACCGGGAATCAAACCCGGTCCGCCGTGGTGAGAGGCCAACAGCTGGACCGCTGCGCCATCACTCCCAGACTTGCATATCGGCCGGTGATGGTAGGCTGCCTCAATACTAGCATCCCATGTAGATGATGATGATAATAACAATAATAATCTAATAATAATAATTATTATTATAATAATAATAATAATAAGAGTCAGCATGTGTAGCTCTGGTGGTAGAGTGCTAAAAATAAAAGTCTGGCAACTCGACATACCAAAAAAACATAAAGGAACTTAAGTTGGTTCCATAGTTTAGGGCTTGCGACAACGAGGTCAGGTAGCCCCGTATTAAAGAAGTTAGTGTGTCTAAAATTCTATTATTACTATTATTAGAACAGTAGTAGTAGCCTAGTATAATAATAATAGTATTATTAACATTTTGTTACAGTTGTTGCACTGTCTTCACACAAAGATAGACCAACAGTTTCTTAAATTAATTTACCAAATCTTTAGGATTTCCATTTTCTATGCATAGGCCATGAGGATGGCAAAATCCTAAACAGATCCACCATCACTAGTCATGTAGCCACTCCCCATGAAGGTGTGAATCAGCTGTTCATAGGCTCGGTTCGTGTAATTCAATGCCATTGGCAGACAAGACGAGGAGGTCACTCAACTTCAGACTCTTGTCAACATTCCTTAGCGTTGGAGGGGAAGGTGACGGGGAGAAGTCAGCTGTGCTGCTGAGGGGAACGAAGTGTAAGCCCGTTTCCAAGACATTCACCGACGATTTTTGTGATTTAATTCCACCTACGCTAATTGAGATCCGACTGAATTTCATGAAGATATTTGCTTAGAATACCATCTTATATCACCAGTTTAACGGACTTCCATCATATCAAATACACCCTGAATAATTCAGGTGAGGAATCAATCAATCAATGTTGAATATCCGTATAGCACGTTGTACTTCAACACGATACTACAGCCAACATTCAATTATACTCCTTGAGAAGGAAAAAGATTTATAACTATATCCATGCATTTAGGAGAATGTAGACTAAATGTGCTTTACTGGACATCTTGTTTTAAACTTTCATAACACTTCATTTCATTAACCTTAATTATTACCAAAATCCTACTTAAACAACTCTCCAATTAACAGATAATGGCTCCCACTAGCCTTCCTAATTGATACAAGGTTTGTCGTGTGCTCTTAGTGAGCTACTAAACATCTAAGAAATATTTTCAGTTTCATTTTTACATTTGACTAGCAGCATGAAGTACACCAAAAAAAAATCCACAAATACGTTGTTCTGAACCACCGAACCAAGACTTGTTCGCACCCGTAATTATTATGCATATTTTCCCTTTCATTGTCTTTGGATAATTTTTAACATCCCTCAGTTCATGCGTTTTTATGTTTCATTTTATCGCAAGCTTACTGTTCTCGAATACTGCCCTCGCCTGTGACCAGTTTACCGTGTGTTTGGGCCACCTGCGATGCATTCTCCTTTATCAATCACACTGCTCTGTCACAATAGAGATCCCTTTAAAATTCTGGCACAATCTGCTGCTACAAAGAAATGTCGTGTGATCCCTGGCACCTGTTAACTGAAACATTTCCCACTGTTCTGAAATTAAACATGTTACAATTAAATTATGGTAATCCTACCTACAATGTCATGGTGTAATAAATACTAGATTCAATGTGACTACAGGTACAAGTAAATTAGTACATCGCAGGCATTGACTCACATATTGGTTGGTTGGTTCTTAAGTTTTGGAGCTGCGACAACGCGGTCATAAAACCCAGTGTACTTTGGGTGTGTGTAGAATCTGTCTGATAACCGGTGTTAATTGTGATGACTGTATTAGTGTGTGTTATCTGTTTTTTAATTTAAGTACTGCAACTTAGAATTTTTCAAATAGTTCCTACTTTTGCCGCCAAGCGCTACCGTCAACGACTACTAGGCCAAGTTCAGAACTTAGCTACTAGACGCCACCGCAGTCGGCTCTTGGCAACGAACCTAGAAACCTAAGAGCGTTGTTTACATTCTTAACCTATCCAATTTAGATTCACACAGGTGCAATTAGTGGAAGGTTCTTTAACATACCATAAATCTATGACATGGGACCGCCGGCTTTACTTCCCCTCCGAAGGAAGGAATACTGAGGGATTTTAACGCTCTTAAAAAATCCGACGACTTCGGCCGGGTTTGAACCAGCTATCTTGGGCATAGAAGCTCAGCATGCTACGACTCACATATTACAGTTGGGTTATATTAGTCCTGAAGCGAAGACCCCGTGCTTTCTGCCATCATCTGTCACGATCTCTAGGTCTCATATTTGGATCACATTCCATTCCTCATAAAGTAGATAGTCTCACTACTTATTCTGACACAATTAAAGCTCACTTAGTTATAGTTACAGAGGGGGTTGTCAAATTAAAGAATAGGCTATAGTAAGCACACTTAACACAAGTGTAGGAAAGGTAACCAATGGCATGGACAATGTTAAGAAGGACTTGAATGCAAACACGGAAGCTATAGCGGAGGTCAGATCTAGGACTGATAATTTAGAATTACAGATCGACACTCACATGAATAATCTACGCGCTGAACTTAAGGCGAATTCAAAATCCAAGCCGAGATGAACACCTTTAGAGAAGATGTGGGGAACACTATCGCTAGAGCAGAGACCGGACAGAAACACTAACTATAAGGGTTAATCAAGAATTAGTAAAGATGGAGAGGGAAGTTAGTTTCCTAAAGTTTAACCTTGCTACTGAAATGAAATTAGTCGTAAGCTACCGACACTACGATCGGTGTAATTATTATTTATGTTTAAATAATATTTGTGTTTGCTAGGTGGATTTATATTGTACCATTTTCGTACCGTTATTTTCTCGCCGATTTTGTATAATAGAGCTCCTTGAGGTGATTGTAAGGACCAGAGTAGGAGGGTTTAGTTACATCAGTTTAGTATATTATTCCCCAATGAAGAGTAGGTTACGGATGTTTGGTGAATAAATGCTGGAAGACACATTTGTATTAACTCTCGGATTATTTTCAGTAGACTTGAGATTTTAATTTCCTTTGGATGTGTACTTTGGGATAGTTTCTTATCAGCACTTAACCAAAAACCCGATGCCATCTGATATAACCGTCTCGTGCTTGGACTAGCTCAAAAACATGGCGAGTACTGCATTCAGTTTGTTTGCGGTGGGATATGACGTTGATTGTTCTTAGCCTCTAGCCCCGTAGAGTCTCGGATCAAAAAGGCTCAATACCTACATATCTGCATACATGCATACATAAATACATATATACTTCCTTGCATACGTACATAAATACACAAACAGACACATGGACATTTTTAGATCTCATAAGTTAATTCTTTACGAAATTCGAAAGTAGCCATTAATAAGTCGTCTAACAAATTATTTATGAAATCGCCAAAGGAGTGTGAAAATTGAGGATTTGTATCAGATGGACAGGATCAGATACTCATCGGATTGCTTGGATTGAACCTAACGGTCGACCACTCCTTTAAATACTTTTCGAACATTAATATTGAAACATTTTCAGCCAAATTTCACACATGCAAGATACATATGAATAAGATAGAGAATTCCACGCCCTAAATAGAATAACAAAATAATGTATACAACAACAACCAGAACAAAAACTTAAGCACTGTTGTATGTAACGTGAGAGGATTTATAAATAATTTCACCAGCCATCTCACAAATGGAGCATACCTCTCTGTTAATGTTCACCCCAGAGCCTAACTTATTTTAACCACGTTCTTTGCATTTCACCTACTTATAAGAATGTCAATGGCATCTGCATTACCAATTTATTATTTGCAAGCAATATGTCCTATTTCTCCAATAACAATATATTTCCTTAATATGTTGAAAATTCATGATCATGAAATCGTTGTGAATGGTGGTGAATACCATAAAAAGTTAAATATTTAATCGTGATCAGTGCACAGCTTCGTTCACGAATCTTTTTTGTAGACAAACATCATCTTAGTATGAACATATTGTGTTTTAAAAACATGGACTTAATTTGAGTTTGTTATACCGGTCTTGTTCCAGTCGTGTATACATTACTGCAGACAACTGAGAGACATGCATGATTAGTTTGATGGACGGACATGGATAACCAAATTCTGAATCGTACAATAATGCGATAAGTGACTCACTGGAGGAAATGCTGAGCATGGTTATAGTGGAATAACAACATGTTTCTTACAATAGTTGTACAAGCATTTTAGCCCACCATTCAACCTGTTCTCTGGTATTTCATAAACTTTGTTCTAATTAAAGTTGGTCACTACGCTCTCTCATTTATTTAGGGCTTTTTCCTGCTACATAATGAACTCTGAATACCAGTGATATTAGATAATTAGCAAGAATGAAGATTTTAAAAATTAAATATTAGGTGAACAACGTAAAACTATGTCCTATATTACTGAGTAACAGTGTTTTAATTAAATTCTTACCTGCCTCACGAAGGAATATTAATTCATAAGCCGCCTATAAATACGGATATATGTACTAAACAGCTGTATAATTAAGAACGGGAGTTGCAAATCTTGTTAAAGAAGATTACAGGTTTTGTTATTTTGCATTCATCACTTGCTATTGTTTCCTCTTTCGTGCGCCAACCATATCAATATATTATTCCTCCCTTTTGTCAGTCTAGAAAATGTGCGGGGAGGATCTTTTTTAAATCCTGTAGGACTAAATTAAGCCCCCTGCATGAATAGGATTATAAATTTGAAGCACTGGGTGAAATTAGGTTAGCGTCTCGCGATGTATACGAGAGGATTACCGATATAAATAAATGAAACGAAAAGCCTTTTACGATTAAATGACTTCCTCAAAGTTTCCAGTGAAAACATACTGTATAATCCACTCGATACATGACATTTAAATTGAGCTGTGTGCTAGAGTACAATTACTACGCACAGTTTCATTATGGCTTGATATATATCAAGATAACAGAAAACGTTCCGATATAGAAGGGTATTAACACGTTAACATATGAGAAAGGAATACAGGTGTACTAGCAATTGTAGATAAACAAAGCTGCCGAACACTCGAGCTAAATATAAGCCTCAGCTAATGATGCAAACTCTCATACTCCACTCATCTTTAATCCAATAGAAGTGAAAATATTTTTAATCGGAATGCTTCATTGAATTGTTGTATTTAATGGCAGGAACAAAGCATTAGTAGGACCATCATTATTAAGCTCAAATAGGTTAGGACGAAGGAAATATAGCAGTCAATTCATTCCTAAAAATTCCGTGAGTTTATTTACTGAATTACGTCCTACAGTACATCAGTTTAAGGAATCCGTATTTCCCTATTTCTTTAGAATAACACCCAGTATGTCATCTTGTTTAGAAAATTCGTTTCACTGAGATTCTTCGCCAAGTGATTCAGCAGACCCTTCCAATATCGTTTGCTGCAACCCAACTAACGCGTTTTGGCAGGAAGATCGATAATTTTGTGTTTGCATCCCGTATGGTACTAATGCACTGCAAGCATATCCCGCAAATGATACTGAATCCTATTATTTTTCACACCATGTGACTACAGACTAATGCGAGGGAAAAATAATAGTCTTTGTTATCGTTTGCGGGATAAGCATGCAGTGCATTAGTGTCATAAAGAATGCAGGTAGAGAAATATCGACCTTCCTGCCAACACGCGTTTGTTGGGTTGCAGCAAACGATATTGGAAGGGGCTGCTGAACCATCCGGTATATTATTCACTTTTGTTCAACAATGTCGATGTCTAGGTCAGTGAATAGTTTGACAGCAATATGTCATTGAAATGTGGAAGCACAATATGGCACTTTGCATTACTTCACGACTGTGTTTCCGATTGTTGATAGTTTTTAGTGTCTCCTATATTAGTGTCCACGTTTTATTGGCTTATTTTTCGGATATTTAAAGTAGGTCAACAGAGATCACCTTCTCTCCGTTTGTGTGCGTTCCCCGAATATATTGTGATAATCTGGGGCGATTTGAATTAAACATAGAACGAGAATATCACTATATAATCAGAACCCGACCTTGCCCTTCAAATTTAAAGCGTGTCACAAACCCAACATATTACACTGTTTTTAAATATCATTGAAACTATAGCAGCAAACAATCTCAAATGTGAATGGTGCCCCGTGGTGTTGGGGTAAATCGCCTGCCTCTCACCCGGAGTCCCCGGGTTCGTTTCCCGGCTCCGTCAGGGATCTTAAAACTGACGTGAGGGTTGGAACGGGGTGCACTCAGCCTCGTGAGGACAATTGAGTATCTGCCTGACAGTGAGGCAGCGCCCCGATAACGAAATCCAAGATTAACGGCCGAGGGGACCTGATGCGCTGATCACGCATCACCCCAATATCTGCAGGCCAAATGGCTGGGCAGCGGTCGCTTGGTCGTCCTAGAAGACAATAAAGCAAGTTTATGCATGTGATCTTCATAGCCATAGTTAGCACAAAACAATCATTGTGGCCCCACAAAGCTCAAATACATAAATTGGCTTTTCTGGTGAGTTAATTATCTACGCTGAATGAAATACTTAGGTATTAAATTCTTATATGGAGCTTGCATTTTGGGCATTACTCTAATTATTGATTTACGCCCACTAAGGAGCGCTTATGATTAGTTGTTTTTCGATGCTCTCTTCTATTCCCAATATCTCTTGAAGCCGGCTGCTTTTTTTCCTTTCTATCCTGTGAGAGGGGTTTCCTACATATAGGCACTTTGGGTAGTGGGGACCAACAGTTAACTATATCATCAAATTTGGAGGGATGTTGAATATTGAAGTCAGAAATCCCTGTGGAATCCAAGTCTTTTTGGACTTCATTAAGCCACAGGTTTCCAGTCTTGTACCTTTTGATCAAAGAGAAGATCTGCTTGGTAAGTATGTTGTTGTCCATTCGTAGAAGGTGCCCATAGAACTTCAGCCTCCTACGTAGCATGCTGTTAATGGACGTTTCCAACCGTTGAGACAGTTCGGAGTTTGCTTTCAGTCGGTATGTTAAATCTGACAGCAATCTCGGCCCATGCATATTTCTGTGGATACGTTTTTCGACCTTCTCCAGATCATCCATGGTGCCTTTCCTGTTCATCAAGAGGGTATCTGCAGCGTACAAAAACAGTGGTCTGACAACAGTTTTGTAATGACAGATCTTGGCATTCTTCAAAATGAACTTCGTGTTGTAACGGTCGTGAGACAGTTGGTAGGCCTCGTTGAGTCTGTAACGCCCTACTATGGTGGAGGTGCCGTCTTTACCATTGGGGTGGACCCATTCACCGGGATAACGGAAGTGATCTCTTCTGCCAATCGTTCCATGTATGGTCATCAAAGGGGTTTTTCCGGGGTAACGATTCCCGAAGTAATTGATCTTGTCGTACGATATCTGCAATCCTGACTTGACCGCTATCTCTTGCATGGCTTGGACAGCAATGAAAGAATCCTGAGAATTGTTAGTTGAGATCGGGATGTCATCTGCGAAAGCTTATATCTATCTTTCGGGTCCTGGCTCCAACAGCAACTGGTTTGATCCCGAGATTCCTCAGTGTACTATCCCAGGTCTTGATGAATTTATCAAGCAACAGATTAAACAGAATGGGTGAGAGACCATTTCCCTGTCGCACCCCGGTTTTGATCTTGATACTCCGAGGCAGTTTTCCCCTGAATTTCACCTTGGAGGTGGCGTCCGTGAGAGTTTGTTTGATGAGAGTGCGTGTGTTGTAGTACACTCCTCGTTCTTGCAGTGCGGAGAAGAATGTCTGGCGGTCGATCTAGTCATAAGCTTTTTTAAAGTCGACGAAGGCCACATAGTTGCTTGCAGTCCTTACTTGTTTTAGTTAAAGAATGGTATTAAGGTTGAAAATCTGCTCGGTGCAGGAGCGTCCTCGCTGAAATCCTCCTTGATATTTACCAATCGTTTGATCACATTAACTTTCCACATTGTCCAGTTAAATCTTTGAGAGCACTTTGTATGCTACTGGCAAGAGAGATATCCGCCGGTAGTTGTTGGCGTCATTGCGATCGCCATTTGTGTGTAAAGGGTGTACAAGAACTGACTTCCAGTCATTAGGGATCCTGCCAGTTCCCCAGCAGTCGACCGGGATCTCATGTAAGGCCTCTGTGATCGTATTTCCAACTGTTATCAGAGCTTCCACAATGATGCCATCTTCCCCGGGTGCCATGTAGTTCTTAAGACGATTGATGGCGTTAGCAACTTGCTTTATAGTTGGAGGTTTAGATGAGAGGTGTATCTCGAAGGTACCTTCAACAGGTAATCTTTCCCTTGTCGTTTAGTCGAGTTCCACCTCGTCCAGGCTGTGGCAACGCTCGTCGACCACATGGTCACATTCAGTGGTCCTCCATCGATGATGTCGCATCCATCGGGGTTGTCCGAGGTTATTTATCGTCTCGCATACGGTGGACTTAAGTTTTTCCAGTCTTTCTTATCTGAAATTTAATTTTAGTATTTGAATGGTTCATTAAGCCTCCGTGGCTTAGGCGGCAGCACGCCGGCCTCTCACCGCTGGGTCCGTGGTTCAAATCCCGGTCACTCCATGTGAGATCTGTGCTGGACAAAATGGAGGCAGACAGGTTTTTCTCCGGGTACTCCGGTTTTCCCTGTCAAAATTTCATTCCAGCAACACTCTGCACTATCATTTCATTTCATCTGTCATTCATTTAATCATTGCCCCAGAGGAGTGCGTCAGGCCTCGGCAGCCGGCACAGTCCATATCCTCGCCGCTAGATGGGGGCTTCATTCATTCCATTCCTGACCCGGTCGGAGACTGGAAGCAGGCTGTGGATTTTTCATTTGAATTGTTCATTATGGTTCCGTATTGATGCAACAATTAGTATTAATATGTTGCAAAAGTTCCGCCTAATCAATACCTTTATTTTACTAAATATAAATGATCACTTAGTGGTCATTGGTACATGTTTCGGGGCCTAATTGTTTTGGCCCCTTCATCAGCCTGTGTAGATAAAAAGTCAAGGCAAACAGGTGGTCGGATAGCTTAACACTCATAAAATATTCCCTTCAAAAAACCCTATTATGGTGCACCATAATGAAATGGGAAAGATGTTTATCCAAAGAAACATAAGGAAATAAAATACATAAATAAAATAAAAATAAAAGAATGAAAGAAGGAAAGAAAGGAAGAAAGAAATACAGTAGTTGACATTTGGAGAGAGAAAATATATATATATATATAAATATATAGTGTGAACACACTCTAAAATTTGACCCTTTCTTGTTGATCACAGAAATTGTGCATTCTTAAAGTGGTCCCAAATCTTCTGAAGTAGAGTATGTGGACGACAATAGCACATTTGAAATTAACCATAAGCTATACCGTGGTTTGCAGATGTCAATGAAGATACAATGGCTCAGCTTTGTGGTAGTTCAACTTACTGCGGTCTGTAGATGCTAAATGAGACATAATCTGCTCCGTGGCAGCATTCCAGATTATATTAATATTCCAATTACAATTCACCAGTGATAAATGTCATGGATCACAATACTTCACCATATATGGGCCCCAAAAAACCATGAAGCTGCAATTTTGTGCCGAAAAATCACCTTGCCAGAAAGCTTTTGAAAGATTAATGAAGGAACAGGTCTCCAGTCTGAGATTAAACCATTAAGAATGGAATATGTCACATATAAGTCTATATCTGTGATGATATTTAGCAATATGTCAACTTACTTTAGGTTAAACAATAATTTTATGTCGGCTAAGGCTTGTCTTTTGTTACACGTTATTGTCAATTTTATGGGTACAGCATAAACTCATTACTCAGATATATAGATTATTAAATCATTGGAAAACCAATTATGGTATTAAACTGGGTGTAGTGTTATGTTATTAATAAGAAATTTCTCTAATAGTAAAATATTGGCAAAAATTTGAAATAATGTAGGAATAAGATTGAAAATTAGGTGGCTCTTATGAAATTAGAATTTGTTGCTGCAATATGTGCATGATTTAGAGAAAAAGAATTTAAAATACCTATGGCTTCATGCTTAAAATAGCTAAAATGCTTAAGGGGGTTTATTTTTGTTGTTGATTTTTAACATTATGTTGTCTGTGAGGGTATCAAACAAAACGTTTGAGTCAAAAATTATCAAAAATTTAATTGTAATTTTAATGTTTTAAAATCAATGTGGGAGCTGTACGAATTTACTAAAATATTTATATTTTGTATTTCCTATTGATATCAAAGTTAAATATTGTATAATGTACAGCCATTATAATTTTCATCTACTGAAAAATAACTCTCAGACCTACATTAAATAGGCTACAATCCAATTTGGCAGCCTCATGATGTATTTCACTGTTTCTCAATATATCAATAACTATCACAACAAGAACACTATCACGATATATAGTGACAGAGGACTATTAAATACCTGTATATCTGTGACTTACTGAAACATGACACACATAATAACAATTTAGCGACCTCACAAGTTTCAAATATTAACAAAGAGTTTTATGGAGATTTAATCATCAGAGCGCACTCAAATATGCAATAGCCAATCTTCAAGTTTAACACATTACTTTCTTATGTACAATTGCTCTCAAAATCCAAGATGGCAGCATAGTGAAATTTAAGAAACTTATTTTTAGCCTATTTTCATCATATGAAGAAATAGGCTTATGTGATCGAATTTTGCCGTATGTCTGTGTGTGGTTATGTATGTGTGGGTACCCATTGTACAATCTGGGGAGATTTGAGTTCAAAATCGATAAGAACACACTACTATTTTGCTCAACCCCATCCATGCTCTTCAGATTTAAATAAGTTTCACCAATACAACATGGCGACCACGCGAAATATTTAACCGGCATTGTGATATCACCCTGAAATTTTATGGTTATAAAGAATAATAAGTTAAATTCAGGTATGTGATAATTAGAGAACCGAATAACTACAAAACCAACACGGCGGCCAAGCGAATTTAAAATATTGAAATTACATTTTTTGAGATTTAATCGACCGATCGAAGTAAAACTTGACACGATAAATGTTTATAGAAGATTTCATTTACTAGCATTTTATTCAAAACAACTTGGTTCATATCAGTAAGATGGCGGCTGTGCAAAATTTAAGTTTTGTTTTTTGCGTCTTAATCCTGCGATCGAAGAGAACGTTTGAATAATAACCCTAGGCAATATTCATCATATCATGGTACATAATTCAATGACCTTCATATAGAACAGTCCAACATGGAGATTATCCGAAATATTTGGACATTTCTCAATATCTGTGAATCTATGACAGCAATCAAACTGATTGATGTATGTTAATAGAGACTAATAAGCCTTTCGATATTCTGATTAGCTCAAATACAACATAGCCGCGACGCGAAATTTGAAAATTTATTTGTAATTTTCTCGTGACTCCAATAGCTTTAACAGCAGTAAAAAGGTACTAGACAAAGAACTCACCTTCAGCAAGGAGCTGACAATCAACTCAGTGGCTTCTCGCGTGCTTAAGCCGACACAGTGTCTCTCGTTTGTGCGAACTGTCAATCTAAAGAACAATCGTGCCGCTCTTATACAGGCTCAATATTTAATGCTTAAGTAAACCACTTTTCTGAATACTGGGGATAAACGCTATGTTAGCAACCATAAAATACATGCACGCCAAACGTTCGCATCTAGCTAATGGGCTTGATACAGGTACTGTTAGTTGTGTTTTAATGAGATGCATAGACTGTGTAATATTACTTAATTACTGATGTGAAAACACTTCTCTGACCGCTGTATAGGCTTTCAAACACATACGCTGTTCATCCCTGGTCACTGTAACTGTACGATATGTATCGATAATTAAATATCCTATCACTTCCTGGTGTAGCGGCTAGCATTCTTGGCTGTCACCCTGCAGGTCACGATTCGATTCGCAGCTCTGCCAAGAAATGTAACTATCGTCTGAGTGCTGGAACGAGGTCCACTCCGTCCAGAGAGGCAAAACAGAGACGAGGTTGGTTCGATACCCACCTCAACCATCCTGAAAGTGGTTTTCCGTTGTTTCTTCACTTCCATTCCAGGCAAATGCCAGGATGGTCCCTAACTTAAGGCCACGGCCAACTCCTTCCCATTCCTCACCTGCTATACACACACTACTACGGAATCCACAATAACACGGGGTACCATATATATTCTCCTCACTAGTGAAATATATTGCGTGGTCATATTATTGGATTGCATGAAATTTAAGCCATAGAGTTCTGTACTGAGAGACAGAGATTGTTGTAGTGGTATATTATAGGAACTTTCAATTCTAATGGCTCAGTATGGAATGAGAGATAAGAAATAGTCCTGTGAAGAACTACTGTCGACCAAAGTATTATGTGCACTCGAGTTTGAAGGTTGTTTATGAAGTAACCAATAGACCAACATAAAATCCTCTAACATCATCATTTTCTTCGTTCTATTTTACGCTAGTTCATGTAGGTTTGGATTTTTAAATTTATATTTTAATATTTTTTATCGCAGTTCGAACACAAAAAGTGCACGTTTTTAAGCGTGTTTCAACCATGCGTCACATTTAAGATTTACTATCTCAAAACCCTGTCATCAGATCGAATCAAAATTTTAACACAATATACATTGGAGTGTTGTATAACTGATTTATTAATTTCAACATTTTGTGTGTCCAAGAAACAAAGTTGTTATCATTTTTTAAGGTAACTTTTTCTCGGCTCGGGGAGGTTGGAAAATGTAGTTCTTGGTCGCGTTGTAATCAGTATACATCAAAAGGTTATGCTGTATGACTGTGAAATACGTAAATTAACTCACTTATTTTATATCGTTTTGTAATTGTACGGGGAAATAACTCATGGTTCACCAGCTAGCCGCTCCGGGAAAAGTTGTACAGCGTTGCTGAGATGGAGCCCATCACTTCTGAACGAGGCGCGCCATGATGCGTGATGGGCTCCATTTCGGGAACGCTGTACAGCTTTCGCCGGAGCGGCTAGCAGGTGAATCATGTCTTATTTCCCCCTACAAATACAAACTGATATAAAATAAGTGACTTAATTTACGTATTTCACAGTCATACAGCATAACTTTTCGATGTATACGGATTACAACGTGACCAAGAACTACATTTTCCAACCACCCCGAGCCGAGAAAAAGTTACATCACATAAATGATAACAACTTTCTTTCTCGGACACAAAAATGTTGAAATTAATCAACCAGTTATACATCATTCCAATGTATAGTCTATTGTGTTAAAATTTGGATTCGTCCTGATGACGGGTTTTTGAGATAATAATTCTTAAATGTGACGCATGGTTGAAACACGTTAAAAACGTGCACTTTTTGTGTTCCAACTGCGATAAAAAATATTAAAATATAAATTAAAAATTCCAAACCTACATGAACTAACGTAACATAGAACGACGAAAATGATTATGTTATTGGATTTTATGTAGGTCTATTGGTTACTTCACAAACAACCTTCAGACTCGAGCGCACATAATACTTTGGTCGACAGTAAATAGCCTATTTTCATATATCCCACTGGTATTCTACATTAAAATTCTCCACCTTATTACAAGATATTCCATGCGATATACTAAATTGCTTTTGGTTCACGACCTTCATCTTCACAATCACCAGTACAATGAGTACTCATAGCTTTCAATATCGGTGATAGCCTGCCACCGTGGGTAAGTAGTCAAGGTGTCGGTCTACAAACCCCAAGCTTGCAGGTTCGCTCCTGGCCGTGGTAAGTGATTTTTGAAAGGCGGCAAAAATTACGACACCATGTCATGTGATGTTGGAATGTCAAAGAACCCATTTGAATTCAGTAGGCCGTGTTCATAATGACACAATTAATCTCGGGAGTTTCCGCCAACACAAAGTTCCTCATTTCTCTACTAGAAAGCGCTATAGTGGTCAAGGAGCTTAGATATCTAACCTCCTTGACTTTCATAGTGCTTCGAGGAACAACGAAATTCGATATGCAAGCTACCCTTTGGGTGTCAAATAAAAAAGCCTGCACCCGGCATCCCAGGCCATACGATATTATTATTATTATTATTATTATTATTATTTATATCAGTGATTAAGACTCCTCCCGTGAGATGGGATCTTTCTGTAACGTAACGCGGGAATTAAATTTTAACAAAGTCAAATGCATGGCTTCTATGATTTACGAAAAGTGATTTACAGAATTTTGAGCCATCAGATAAGGATTGTTATCCTAGCCCAGCATAAGAATCATATTTTCAAACGCCTGAAAAACATACGAGAAATAAGAAATATACAAGTTTTTAAAATGTTGAACTGATTCATCGTGATCTTTTTAATCAATCGAACATGATTATAAATATTTATACTAATCTTTGAATAAAGATTCACTGAGCCGGGTTTCATTTCACACGATTGATTACATCGCCAGGAAAGTTGTTTGCAATATTTAAAAAGCACTTTGCCGCCATGATGTTTTGTGGTTTTCAGGATTAGGAAAAGTCACATATTTTGTTCTTTCCTAACAGTCGTCTAACACCAAACAGAATTCCACTTTGAATGCTTAATTAGTTTTGGAGGTATTCAGAACCGGTGAAATGTATCGTATGGACGCCATGTTGGATTGTTTAATATAATGCTATAGAATTGTATGCCAGCAGATGAATATTATAATCGTGGCTCCATATACCAAGCTACATTTCTATCGCTTGCTTTGGACGCACGAAATAAATGAGTGATTTTAAAAATTTAAAACAACCGCCATTTTTAAGTTCTCGTAGAAATGTAATTAAAGTAAGACGCCAATATATTAGCCATGCATTGAGATTTATCGTGCTAAGCTTCACTGCCGTCGGACAATTATGTCACGGGAAAATACCATATAAATACTTAAATTTTGCGTCACCGCCATGTGAGATTTGTGTTCAAGTTATTGATAGGCCCATAGATAATTTTATATTAATAACCTCTATCAATATACAAAATTTAAGTTTGATTGCTGTAATAGATTCGCAGGTATTGAGAACCATCTAGATACTTTGGATGATCGCCATGTTGGATTGTTCTAAATGTCGGCCATGTACCATTAGATGGAGATTATTGCGCAGGTTCATTATTCAAAACGTTATCGATCGCATGACCAGGACACAAAAAATAAACACTGAATTTAAAAATTTCGCGCAGCCGTCATCTTGCTTTCAGGATAATAATTGAATTTAATTAAATGCTAGTAGATTATATTTTGCGTACTGTAGATATATAGGTTGTTAGGTTTTACTGCACTCGGTTGAATACATCTCGATAAAATGTCATTTAAATATTTTAACTTCGCTTGGCCGCCATAGTGATTTTGTACTTTACACGTTTTTAATCATCACATACCTGAACGTACTATAAGTATTCTCTATTACCGTACACAATTTCAGTGTGATATCAGTAATTCTCAGGGAGATATAGAATGCAGGTTAAATTTCGCGCAGCCGCTATATTGGATAGGTGAAACGTATTAACATTTGAAGGGCACGGTCGGGGCCGGACGAGATATTAGTAAGTCCATACCGAAGTTTATTGAAGTCGCTCCTGCCGTTTAGATGTTGTTAGGGGGACACACACATATACACACACACGCACACAGATATGCACTTAGGCTTACACTCACAGACGGACAAAAGTGATCTCATAAGCCTATTTTTTCATATGATGAATATAGGCTAAAAATAAGTGCTCTTATTTCATATTTAGTACTGATTCTAGCTATAGAGCACTTTACTGACTTGGTACCTACGCTCGCTAACGCGCAGCGCTAGGCTATGAAATAGTTTTCCATGGTTTCCCAATTTTCAACTCCAGGCAAAGGCTAGGACGGTACCTTCAAACAGGCCACGGCCGCTTCCTACCATATCCTTGCCCAATTTCATTCGCCTTCATTCATTTCATCTCTCATTTTCTTCTCTCATGAGGTTGACATCAGGAAGGGAATCCGACTGCAAAAACCACCCGCCACAAAGAAGCGTCGCATCTCATCCTTGACTCCGTTGAAAAAAGAGGAATATTAATGAGTAGTTATACAAAGCACTTTCAACAATTTTTCTCATACACCTCAAACACGTGATGAACTTCATGTATAAATTCACTGTCACTTACGTAATCGAAACATTGACCTTACTGGTTGAAGGATGGTATCACCTGTTATGAGGATTGCGGTACTCGTCCCGTAAGAAAATTTGTATTGCTGTTGTTCTTGTTGTGGTTCTTCTTGAAATCACAAACAATGGCTAGGGACGTTAGGACCGGCTGTATTGCGTAGCCTACTTTATATGTGTGGAAGTCAATGGTTGATATTCATGTAAAGGATAGAATAAATTCGATAATCAGCCCTGGCTTGTCGTTGGCTTCCGGCACGCTAAAGATATACAGTGGGACAAAATTCCGACATCCTGTCGTCCGTTCAGAATTAAATTACTTGATTCTTTGTTTGAGAGGCTTGGCGATTTTGGTCATTTATCCCCACGTACTTTGGTGTGTGTAGAATTTGTCGGATAACCTGGTTTTTTGTTGTTTCTGTAGTAATGTGGGTATTTGTAATTCAAGTGAGGGTTGGTAAGTAGGCGGCCGTGGCCTTAAGTTAGGAACCATCCCGGCATTTGCCTGGAGACGTAGTGGGAAACCACGAAAACCACTTCGAGGATGGCTGAAGTGGGAATCGAAACCCTTCTACACACTTGGACCACCCGTGGCTGAGTAGGCGTTCCAAGTCCTCATACCACTTTTAAAATATTGTGGCAGAGCCGGGAATCGAACTTGGACCTCCGGGTTGGCAGCTAAACACGCTGACCTTGCCTATCTCTCCCCGTATTGCCATCCCTTCCCATCCCTCATATGGCCCCTGTTCGCTTTTCAGGTGAGGCCGCCTGGGCAAGGTGCTTGTCGCACCTCCCCAGTTGTACCCCAATTTCGATGCTTCAAGCTCCAGGACACTGCCCTGGAGGCGGTAAAGGTGGGATCCTTCGCTGAGTCCGAGGGAACAGCCAACCTTGGAGCGTGAACCGACTAAAACAATATGTAAATAAAATTTAAAAAAATAATAATAATAGAAGCTCTGGTCGCAAAGTGCTATCCTTCTTAAAGATTCGATCTAGGTGCAGTCTAAAGCAAATGAAGGTGATACAATACGACAGCCTTATGTCGATGCATTTAATAGCACGGATAAGAAAATAATCATGTGAACTCCAAATTCCGCCAACTCGATATCCTCGAAGATCATCAAAGTAGTGAGTGTGTTTAAAATATATTATTATTATTATTATTATTATTATTATTATTATTATTATTATTATTATGGCATACATTTTATCACGTAAGTGGGACAAATCCACGTATCATCGGCTTGTTTGTAAGACGGTAGTCTATGACTAATTCATTTAGGATGGCACATTGAGAAACGAGTGAACTGTTATTATTATTATTATTATTATTATTATTACTATTATTTTGGAACGCGCCATCGTCCTTCAGACCACTTTGTATTTTAGACATTGCGGGAAAAGTGCTGGAGAAGCTATTAAAACCTCGCATACTGTCATCTATTCAAGCCGCGGGAAATCTGTCTGACAGGCAATTTGGCTTCCGCCGTGGGCGATGTACAATAGATGCAGTACGCCTAGTAGTTGAAGCTGCAAATCAAGCACAGGAAGGTAACCACTATTCTCGGAAAATAACACTTCTGGTAACTTTGGATGTGAAGAACGCCTTCAACTCAGCTAGGTGGATGGATATGGTTGAAGCTCTTCAATTCACATTCCAGTTGCTTGCATATCTCCTGCGTATAATGAAAGATTATTCGAAGGACCGTACCCTGTTATATGATACTGCAGACGGTCAGAGGAGGAGAAAAGTCACGGCAGGAGCAGCGCAAGGATCTATCCTGGGTCCGGATTTGTGGAACATGTTGTACGATGGCTTACTGCGCATGGAGATGCCCGAAGATACATTCCTTGTTGGGTACGCTGATGATATTGCAGCGGTGATTGTAGCCCGAGATGCGGTTCTGGCTCAGTGGAAACTCAATCAGGTAATGCGACGGGTGAGTGGTTGGATGATCGCTCATGATATGAATTTAGCTATGGCGAAAACTGAAATAGTCATGTTAACTAGAATGGACACTATAATTCCCATGAAGGTTGGAGAGGTGGTCGTTCGAACTGGAGCCACTGCGAAGTACTTAGGATTTACTCTGACATACTGGTCTCATATACGGAAGGCAGCAGACAAGGCGGAAGTAGTGACAGCTGCCATTAGTAGACTCATGGCTAATGTGCATGGTCCTAGACAAAGCAAGCGTCGACTACTGATGTCCACAGCGCAGTCTATTCTCCTGTATGGAGCTGAGATTTGGTCTGATTCGCTAAGGATAGAGAAGTATAGGAAACGCCTAGCTGCAATTCAGAGGAGAGGAGCTCTGAGGGTGGCGTGTGCTTACCGTACAGTTTCGGAACCTGCAGTTCTGGTTGTCTCAGGTGTTGCGCCAATAGACTTACTCGCGCAAGAACGTAAAGACGTATACTTCCGACGAGTAGAACTGGGCAAGGCTCAAGCCCGGAAGGAAGCCGTAGCACGCAAGATGGAGCTTTGGCAGCAGAGGTGGAATGACGATCTCAGAGGAAGATGGACAGCTCGGCTGATACCGAGTCTGGTCGAGTGGACAAATAGAAAACATGGAGAAACGAATTACTTTCTGACTCAGATGTTGAAAGGTCATGGCTACTTTCGGTGTTACCTTCATTGTATGGCCAAAGTAAGGAGTCCAGTATGTATTTACTGCAAGAACGAACGAGATGACGTATATCATACGTTCTTCGTCTGCACTCGTTGGACAGAAGAAAAGCAACGACTTGAAGCTGAGGTTGGTCAAATAGTGCCGGACAATATACTGTAGTTGGAACTATGCTGAGGAACGAGCTCAGCTGGGATACGGTCGCTTTCTTTGTTGAGGTGGTCCTTCGTCAGAATAAGTCGGATGGGGACTTGCTCGATTTAGTTGATTAAGTCTGCGATCCGCGGACTATGAATTGAGAAGTAAGATGGAGCTTGTGAAGCAAAGAAAATGGCTCCATCCTGAAGTAATACGAAAGTGGTCCCGGGATGGTGGGTAGATTATTGGCTAAGGAATAACCCACCCACCAAGGGAAGATGATTAAAAAAAGGAGATGGGTTTCGGACTGGAGAAAAAGGATAGAGAAATGGGATGAGAGTCCCTCAAGAGTTATAAATTTAACCCTCAATACACTTAGAGGCGGTTGCCACTGAAAATTCGTTCTCTGATACCTAAAGTGGGTACGAGCTTGGTCGAAGCTGACGGGAACCGCAGCTAAGACTTGGGTGGTTTGCCAGAGAAAGGCTTTAGTGTATTTCCTCCCAAGCATGCATAAGACTACTATAGGGAAGGGTGACAGTCTGGCAAGACAAATAGTAGCAGATTTGTTCTGTATTAACGATGGCATGAACTTGGGAAGAGTCAGGGAAGACAGGATCTTGCTTAACCGTTGTGTTTTCGAAATTATGAATCCAAAAACAAATATTTAATTTATTTAACAAGGCAAAAGAAGTTGATAACTTTAACAAACATATATTCAATCTGGTTAACAAATTTGGGGTCACAGACCTCAGATAGCATTGAACATTTGCGCCAGGCAATTAACAATTTATGAGGTTTTAAACCTTATATATGTACTAAAATCTTTGTAAGATTTAAAAAAGACAAATGAAATGCCTAAAGTTTAAACATCAATTTGAGTACAAGGAGTGTACTTTAAGGAACTTACAAGTAATTATTTTAGAAAAAGTTACAACTTCGAAAATAACAAAAAAGGAAGCGAGTAAATGAAGAAGAAGTTCCTATTACTTCTTATGTTTATGCGGAGTTACTTCTATTACAATTATACAAAGGAGGGCAGGTCACTTACTGTGAAACCTGAAGAGAAAATCAACAAGGAAGGTTCCAGACTTCCTGTATTTAGATAGGAATCACTAGATAAATGGGGCAGGTTACCCTTTCGCGAGACCTAGAAACAACTCACTAATGAGTTAAAAGAATTGTATTATGTCGTTATAAAAGAGAAACAATGTAAGTTTGAACCGTGTATAAAACACGTAATTACGTAGAAATTAAGTAATGATAAACAAACAAAATGGATGGGCACTTCGAAGAGTGACACCTTATAGAGAAAGAAATAGAGTTACAAATTTTATTAATATAGTTTGTTAGTAGAAGGTTTAGTAAAGATCAATTGGGATTGAGGATAAATGTTCATGGCCTTATTTAAATGTAACCGGACGATCGCGACGCGGTAGAAAAGTTGAACAAGCACTGGTTTTCACTATAGTCTGTTACAAGATGAAAAGTTCACTGTAGAAACAAGAAAGTTTATGAGGAAGAGAATTATTGCAATGATGAACATAACTGGTTTCACTAGACAGGCGAGAGTCTATTTCTTGAGAAAGTTGTAAATTACAATTAAATGCGCCAAGAACATCCAACGGTGGAAGAAAATTCGCTATTGAGCTTTAATTCAGAAGTGAGATTCTTCAATTTTAAATAGTATTCTCACAAATGAGTGAAAATTACATGACGGCAGGACGTGTAGATAAAATACAAGATCTGGAAGGTTCCAGAACGATCTTAGTAGAAGAATGGGGCCAAAAATAATCCAACGGTGGAGCGAGCTTAGTATTTTACAGACAGCGGGTATTAGATAATATCCCACGTAGTGAGAAGATCTCTCAGTTGAATAGCTTAAGAAAAGATGCTTTCTATTAATGTTGTCTTAGACAGACAAGGCCTAACATGGCAAATCCCACGAAGAATGATTACCGCCCCACAAGTAATCTCACGCTGTCTATAAAATAATCAATTAAAGCATGTAGATAAAATTGATGAAGATGAGGTTAAAACCTTAAGTCTGTACTTATCTTGGTTGCATGTTGAAGGTGAAGTTCCCCTTGACAATATTTAATATGCCAACATCGCGTAGAAAGTAGAGTTTGCCTCTTGGTTAGAGGAGACTGGCTCGAGTTGAGCCTTAACTGAGTCGACGGCCGGCGCACAAGTGAGACCCACTCAGCAGAACGCGAAGGGACCAGGAAGGGGAAAGGAGTGGGGGTAGGAGACAAAAGGAGAACATATAAACATAGCCAACATTACAACAAAAAATTGATCTTCTCTTGCTGAGCCGGTCTTCAAAGAGTTGATAACAGATGATACTAGCGCAGCATGGTGAGTAAAAAAGTAGACGTAGTTCTCTTGCTCACGGAGAAAATAGCTGGCGATGGTAACAAGATCTGGTGGCCAGATGGATAAGTAAATCCTCTTGCACCAGGAAGAATTAAGGAGCTTCAGAGATTCGCTGCGAGATGACGCTAGGTGGGTCATAGAAGATATATATCTAGAACAGACTCACAAAAGATATAAGAGACTTGATCAACAAAGAGAAAATAGAAGATCACTGTTGGTGTTTGATAAGGAAGGAAGAAATGGACATACAAAGAGCCTTAAAAATTATATTCTCACGTACCGTGTATTTAAAGAATACACCATACTGGGAGGGTAAACACCAACAGAGAACAAGAAAAACAAGTAAACATTTAAAGGTAATGGTTGTTTTGTGATCGGACCATTAGTGGTCAAGATTTTGGCCACCCTGACTCTCCCATCTCTTCCAGGATATCACTCGGTCACTCTACCAGAGATCCATACTAGAGGGGGTGAAACATCCCTAACCAAGACCAAGTCCCCTACCTTAATGTCGGGACTAGAAAGAAACCACTTCTGTCTCCGTTGCAAGGAAGTTAAATATTCCAAGTTCCACCTCTTCCAAAAGGAATTGCGGAGGGCTTCAAATTTACGCCAAACAATAGGTAAATTAGAATCCCTGTAAGAATTGGGAAGAGGAGGAGGGGCAGAAAGAGAAGTGCGTGTAAGGAAGTGACCAGGTGTAAGTGGAAGCAGGTCATCAAGGTCATTGGAAAGCGGAGTTAAAGTACAAGAATTAACGACACCTTCAATCACAAAATAGCTAGAAACTGCGGGAAATAAGGCACTAGTAAAGAGTGCGATATGATGCGAAAAGAGAATTGAAAAGTTTAAACAAAGCGTATAGAAACAAGTACATCTATTAAGAATAAGAATATACCAAATAAACAAAGGAACTATGAGAGTAGAAAGAAAGAACGCCGTAGGTAACAACCCAGTAGCCATAAACAATGCCCTTAAGTTATAATTAGTATCAAAGGGGTTACTCAGAAAAATACTTAAGTCAGCGAGAAACGTGACATAACAAGTATAAATGCAAAAACACATCGAATGTAACGACGAGAAAAAACAAGTTTGTTCATCAATGAACAATAAAAGAGAAAAATATGTAAGCAAAGTGCAATACATAAGCGCGTAAAGGATATGCAACGATGTTATAAAACAAGAATCGAAGCAATTGTAGAATACGAGCGTGAGTAAGTGGGAAACATAAGCAAGCGCGGCCTTGACCCACATAGTACAACGAGATAAGGAATATAAATATCTGAAAGAGTCCTTGACTAGAACAAGTTTATTTTGGTGATGAGTTGAACGGCTTCTGAACTTACGGAAGCGATTCGCCAGACAATGGTTGGCAATCAGCCAGAGTTGAGATAAGGGAATCTTGCTTTGACCTTTGGCAAGCATACAGGAAATAAACGATAACTTGGCCTTCCCCAAACTTGTATACAAACAAGTTTGACAAACAAGCAGTTCAAAGTAAACAAACAACACTAGTTGAATCAGCTTTGACTTAAAGCGGAACGAGTAACACGACATGTAGTCATCCGTAGCTTGGACGTGAGAAAACAATTTAAAGACATAAGAAATAAAGTAAGAAATCAATTTCGCATAATTTTGAGGATCACGGAATCCGACAATTTTCAACAGAAAAAAGCTTAATTCTTCCGAACAGAGAAGAAAAGCTGGGACATTGAGAAGGAGTTTATGCGTAAGAATAGTTATTCTAGATGCTAGAGAATTCAGATTTTCAAGCGGTTTCATGAGCGACTTCCAATTGTGAGGAAGGGGGGAGGAGCCGGCCGTGGCCATCCTTCTAAATAGCGAAAGAAGTGAAACATAGCTTACAGCGAAGTGATGGAGACTGATAGCCATGGTTTTACACAAGGGGAAGATAGTTTTCGATACAGAGTTTATGCAATTACCTGCTATAAAAAATGACATGAGAAGGTAGACGAAGTAACACAAGGCAAGGCGAACTTGAATTGCCATTTTGTGCGGGAAGAAGGCAAAATCATTTAAACAACTTACCAAGGTGGCGTAGTTGTTCACGATAAGACATCGTTTCGGCAAGTGATTTTCAAAAGTATCGAGATCGAAAACATGAGCGTTCTCTTTTTCAGAAATGGGATTTATGTCAGCTGTAACGAAATGACATTGCGCTTTGGTTTGAACACTGGGATGTTGGATTTCACCAGTAATAACCCAACCAAAATCGGTGTCTCTGGCGACCACGGTTGAAGATAGCTTGCGTGTTTGTTTGCGAAGGCACTTCCAAAAAACATTGGCACTGAAAAGTACATCAATGGGACCTTGAGCATTAAACTGAGGATCAGCTAACCTTAAGTGCGAAGGAATCTTTAAACCGGAGGTATTAATAGAGCTGCTAGGAGTGTCCTTGCCAATACTGGTAAGAATGAGACAGTTTAAGTTAAGATTGGTGTTTCTTTGGCAAACGTCTCTGATTTTCAATTTTGAAGACTGCAAGACTTGAGTTTTCAAATTGTCAATGCCTGATACATTGATGGGAGTATGCGATGACGAAAGACCTAGTTTTTTAATTAATGATTGCGAAACAAAGTTGTGCGTTGAAGCAGAATCGAGAAGACCACGGGTTCGAACCCAATTTCCAAAATTATCTTGGATTTCGAATTGTACAGTGGACAAGAGGGCTTGCGCACTGTGAGAAGTTTCGGCGTTAGAAATGCAGGAAGAAGTATTAGTTTGTTCGGAGCTGTTCTGCATGGAGTTTGAAGAAGCGGGTACTGATGACCTCGATTTATCATGAACGTGCAATAAAGAATGGTGCGGTTTTTTACAATGAAAACAGAGATTGACGTGAAGAAGAATGCTTAGGTGACAAGCAGTTGAAGCAATTTTTGCTATTGAAGACAAACTTCCTTCGATCTTCGACAGACAATTCTTTAAAGGATTTGCACAAATACAATGTGTGAAGCTTTTTACAGAGCGTGCATTTTAAAGATTTGTTGAGCGGCCTGATATGTTCTCTTGCATGATTGAAAGAAGCAGAACGGGTTTGCTTGTTCTCGACAGATGGGGGCTGATGACCCTTTGAAAAAGCAAGGTTTTTCTGAAAACTGTGACACTGATGGTTCGTTTCGACATTTTCGCACTGAAATGCGAGTGCTGTAAGGACTTGGCATCGGCTGTTGAGAAACGAGATTAAGTGTTCGAACGAAAATTCCTCCTTGCGGGCGAGTTCGATTTCCCATGCCTTTAAAGTCGAAAAATCGAATCTGGATGTAGCTAGATGAATAAGTATGGTGTCCCATGTTTGGACGGGCTGCTTAAGTTGATATAATGCTCTGACATTTAACTGCATAGAGTCTAACAAGTCTCTTAAAGAGGTGACGTCATTAGGTTTGACGGCTGACAGGTTGAAGAGACAGCGGATATGACGAGCTACACTCAAACGTAAATTGCCATATCTCTCTTTAAGGAGATTAAAGGCGATGTGGTAGTTATCTGCGCTTAAAGGCAGTGATTGGACCAAGGCTAAGGCCTCGCATTCCAAAGACGTACGTAAAAAGTAGAATTTATGAATGTCGGGAATTTCCTTATTGTCATGAACGAGTGAGCAGTAAAGTTCATAAAAAGAATACCATTCACCTTCCTGGCCTGAGAAGTGCGGTAGGCCTATCTTAGGAAGTAACGGTTTCGGTTTGTTCTTGTGAACTGAAGCGGGTGCGAACTGGGCCGGATTGATGACCCTAGTGTCCGGTTCTGAGATACTGCGGATCAGTTGGTGGGCCTTGGCAATCCCTTCAAAGTACAAGGGTTCGACCTCGTCCCGATCCGATTGAAGTTCTGGGCAAGCGGATTCAATCTCGGTTTGAATTTGATCGTAATAATCATAGGACCGTTCGTACAACTTAAGGCGTTGTGTTAAGATGTCTAAATCACACTCGGCGGGATTTAATTTGTTGATGAAATTTCTGAATCTGGAGAGTTGCCCTTTATAGGAAGAACGTCTAGCAATGAGAGTTTCATCTTTTTCAGTAGGAGCCATGATAAAGAAAATAAATGGAAATACAACTCACAAAACTGTAGAACCTTGGAAATGCTGCCAAACGGGCAGCAGCGAATAAGTAGAAAGAACGGGACACACCAAAGGAGACAGGAGCGGCCTATTTCTCCTGCACAGGCTTTGCACGATGTGGTTATAGCTGAAAGATTCAAAACAGATATTAATGAATTGCAAGGTGTTGTCAAATGACACATGACAAAGAATAGAAATAGCAAATGGGCTCTCCCGGGTTTCTGGTACCAAGTTTTGGGTAGATTATTGGCTAAGGAATAACCCACCCACCAAGGGAAGATGATTAAAAAAAGGAGATGGGTTTCGGACTGGAGAAAAAAGATAGAGAAATGGGATGAGGGTCCCTCGAGAGTTATAAATTTAACTCTCAATACACTTAGAGGCGGTTGCCACTGAAAATTCGTTCTCTGATACCTAAAGTGGGTACGAGCTTGGTCGAAGCTGACGGGAACCGTAGCTAAGACTTGGGCGGTTTGCCAGAGAAAGGCTTTAGTGTATTTCCTCCCAAGCATGCATAAGACTACTATAGGGAAGGGTGATAGTCTGGCAAGACAAATAGTAGCAGATTTGTTCTGTATTAACGATGGCATGAACTTGGGAAGAGTCAGGGAAGACAGGATCTTGCTTAACCGTTGTGTTTTCGAAATTATGAATCCAAAAACAAATATTTAATTTATTTAACAAGGCAAAAGAAGTTGATAACTTTAACAAACATATATTCAATCTGGTTAACAAATTTGGGGTCACAGACCTCAGATAGCATTGAACATTTGCGCCAGGCAATTAACAATTTATGAGGTTTTAAACCTTATATATGTACTAAAATCTTTGTAAGATTTAAAAAAGACAAATGAAATGCTTAAAGTTTAAACATCAATTTAAGTACAAGGAGTGTACTTTAAGGAACTTACAAGTAATTATTTTAGAAAAAGTTACAACTTCGAAAATAACAAAAAAGGAAGCGAGTAAATGAAGAAGAAGTTCCTATTACTTCTTATGTTTATGCGGAGTTACTTCTATTACAATTATACAAAGGAGGGCAGGTCACTTACTGTGAAACCTGAAGAGAAAATCAACAAGGAAGGTTCTAGACTTCCTGTATTTAGATAGGAATCACTAGATAAATGGGGCAGGTTACCCTTTCGTGAGACCTAGAAACAACTCACTAATGAGTTAAAAGAATTGTATTCTGTCGTTATAAAAGAGAAACAATGTAAGCTTGAACCGTGTATAAAACACGTAATTATGTAGAAATTAAGTAATGATAAACAAACAAAATGGAAGGGCACTTCGAAGAGTGACACCTTATAGAGAAAGAAATAGAGTTACAAATTTTATTAATATAGTTTGTTAGTAGAAGGTTTAGTAAAGATCAATTGGGATTGAGGATAAATGTTCATGGCCTTATTTAAATGTAACCGGACGATCGCGACGCGGTAGAAAAGTTGAACAAGCACTGGTTTTCACTATAGTCTGTTACAAAATGAAAAGTTCACTGTAGAAACAAGAAAGTTTATGAGGAAGAGAATTATTGCAATGATGAACATAACTGGTTTCACTAGACAGGCGAGAGTCTATTTCTTGAGAAAGTTGTAAATTACAATTAAATGCGCCAAGAACATCCAACGGTGGAAGAAAATTCGCTATTGAGCTTTAATTCAGAAGTGAGATTCTTCAATTTTAAATAGTATTCTCACAAATGAGTGAAAATTACATGACGGCAGGACGTGTAGATAAAATACAAGATCTGGAAGGTTCCAGAACGATCTTAGTAGAAGAATGGGGCCAAAAATAATCCAACGGTGGAGCGAGCTTAGTATTTTACAGACAGCGGGTATTAGATAATATCCCACGTAGTGAGAAGATCTCTCAGTTGAATAGCTTAAGAAAAGATGCTTTCTATTAATGTTGTCTTAGACAGACAAGGCCTAACATGGCAAATCCCACGAAGAATGATTACCGCCCCACAAGTAATCTCACGCTGTCTATAAAATAATCAATTAAAGCATGTAGATAAAATTGATGAAGATGAGGTTAAAACCTTAAGTCTGTACTTATCTTGGTTGCATGTTGAAGGTGAAGTTCCCCTTGACAATATTTAATATGCCAACATGGCGTAGAAAGTAGAGTTTGCCTCTTGGTTAGAGGAGACTGGCTCGAGTTGAGCCTTAACTGAGTCGACGGCCGGCGCACAAGTGAGACCCACTCAGCAGAACGCGAAGGGACCAGGAAGGGGAAAGGAGTGGGGGTAGGAGACAAAAGGAGAACATATAAACATAGCCAAAATTACAACAAAAAATTGATCTTCTCTTGCTGAGCCGGTCTTCAAAGAGTTGATAACAGATGATACTAGCGCAGCATGGTGAGTAAAAAAGTAGACGTAGTTCTCTTGCTCACGGAGAAAATAGCTGGCGATGGTAACAAGATCTGGTGGCCAGATGGATAAGTAAATCCTCTTGCACCAGGAAGAATTAAGGAGCTTCAGAGATTCGCTGCGAGATGACGCTTGGTGGGTCATAGAAGATATATATCTAGAACAGACTCACAAATGATATAAGAGACTTGATCAACAAAGAGAAAATAGAAGATCACTGTTGGTGTTTGATAATGAAGGAAGAAATGGACATACAAAGAGCCTTAAAAATTATATTCTCACGTACCGTGTATTTAAAGAATACACCAGATGGGTTTTGTCAAGAGGACAGTGTGTGGTTTTTTAGTGGGTAAGAATCCCACACTCTTGAGGAGTGCGGACCCTCCTCAAGGTCTTATGCAAGATTTTTCCACTTCCCTCGTAAAAAATACTATTATAATAATAATAATAATAATAATATAATGCGTTTGGCCCTCTAAGGAGCACGTAGGACCATTAGTTAACATTGGTCTTCTTGTTCTTCTTATCTTCCCAAAACTTCCTCATCCTTTCGCTATGTGCCTGTCTTCTTTCTTGTGTCCATGCAGCTTTAAGTTTCAAATTCTGTCCCGTAGGGATCTTGGGTGGAAACTTATACGAATTTACTTTTTGTCTATATGCAGTCCGCGTCGTTGTCAGTGGGTCAATATTGATTTCAGTGAGGTCCTTTTGGGTGTCTGCTAGCCAGCGTACTTTGGTTTGTCGGTTTCCATTGACTATGAGGAAGATTTTCTTGGTCAGTCGGGAGTTGTCCATTCGAGCTATATGTCCGAAGAATTTCATGCGTCTTTTACGTGCGAGTGAGGCGAATCGTTCAGTCCGTGAATACAGTTCGTCTGAGCTTTTCCTCATCCAGATACCGTCCTGAAGCTTTGGTCCAAAGATTTTTCTCAGTATTTGTCGTTCTATCTTCTCAATGTATTTGATGTTGATGGTTAACGATGACGTCTCAATCGCATAGTACCTCTGGGAGGATGACTGTGTGGTAGTGATGGAGTTTGGCTTTAGTGGAAAGTGATTTCTTGTTGTAAATATTCCAAGTGATTGTGTAAGCTTTGCGTAATTTTTCTGCACGTGTTTTGTTAGCCATTCTTTCGTTACCAGTGTTCCCGATAATTTCACCTAGGTACTTGAAGTGCTTAACTTGTGTGATGTCGCCATATATGGTTGTAATTGATGCCAGGTTTGTGCTCTTGGAATCCATGTACTGTGTTTTCTCGTAAGAGATATGGAGGCTGGTTCTGATTGATATCTCATGAAGCTTCTCGATGGCATGTCTGGCTTCTTCTGGAGTCCGGGTAATTATTGCTAGGTCGTCAGCAAAGGCGAAGCATTTTATGTTGATTCGTTGTTCTTTTGTTCCCATACTTATTCCAGGTATTTCTTTCTCCCATGTTCTGATGATCTTATCTAGTACCAGGTTGAATAGGAGTGGGGACAACCCATCACCCTGTCTTACGCCTGTTCTAATGTGAAAAGGTTCGGACACTTCACCCATAAATTTAACTTTAGAAGTTGTATCTGTCAAGGTCTGTTGGATTAATGTAGTTGTTTTGTTGTCCACACCATATTCACGAAATATATTAAACAGAGTTGCGCGGTCGATTGAAACATATGCTTTCTTAAAATCTACGAAGGTGACAACTGTGCCATTCGACTGGCGATGTTGGAGTACCATCTTGAGGTTCCAGATCTGTTCTGCACACGATCGACGCGGTCGAAATCCCGCCTGATATTCACCGATCATGTGCTCTGTCTGATGCTCCAATCTGGTGAGGAGGGCACGTGAGAGTACCTTGTAGGCGATTGGCAGGAGTGAAATGCCTCGGTAATTATTCGGATCTGTCTTGTCGCCCTTTTTGTGTAGTGGGTGAATCAAAGCAGTTTTCCAATCAACCAGTATGGTGTCACTCTCCCATATATTAGCAATGATATTTTGCAGTCTTTCAGTCAAGAGTTCACCTCCAATCTTGAGCACTTCGGCGATTACACCGTCTTCTCCTGGTGTCTTGTTGTTTTTGAGATGTAATATGATGTTTTGTATGTCATCATATGTTGGTGGTTCTGAGTCCTGGTTTGGGGCAGTAAAGTGGAGTTGGAGATTCTCTGCAGGTGGTTCACAATTGTGAAGCTCCTCGAAGAACTGTTTCAGGATACCACAATTGGCCTTTGTGTTTGTCTCAAGTGTGCCATCAGGGCGGCGAAAACAAAGACTGGGCGGCTTGTAGTTCGTCAGTTCTTCCCTAAATGTCCTGTGGAAATTTCGTGTGTTGTTCCTCTTAAAGTCATTATCGATTTCTTCCAATCGTTTGAGGTGGTACATGCGTTTAACTCGTCTGATTGTTTTGGATGTTTGCTTCTGCGTTTCTAAAAAGTTCTGCCAATGTTCTGGTGTTCGGTTGCTATTCCATGTCTTCCAGGCTCGGATTCGGGACTCTAGGGCTTTATCACAGTCTATGCTCCACCATCTGTGTTTTCGTTTCCTTGGTGGTTTGCCGAGTTTTCTTGTTGATTCTTGGATGGCCTTGAGAAGTTCATCCCATGTTTCCGTGTTAGTCTGTAATGATTGTGTAAACTCCTGTGCGTGTTCTTTTAGGTATTCCGGATCTATGCGTGGGAGTTTGGAATTTGGACGCTTTTTACGATTGGGTATGAAGCGGACTTTGATCTGCGAGAGATGATGGTCGGACTCTACGTAACCTTTGCGTACCCTCGCGTTCATGATTTGTGGAGAGAATTGTCTGGTTATTGCTACATGATCTATTTGATACTCCCCGATGTGGTTTATGGGAGATTTTCATGTAGTCATTTTTCGTGGTGGTTTCTTGAAATGTGTGGACATTAGTTGTAGGTTGGCCATTCCACATATGTTGATTAAGCGAAGCCCATTCGCATTCGTCTTTTTGTGTGCCGAGAAATTCCCAATGATATGTCTGTGTTCCCGTTCTCTGCCAATTTGCGCATTGAAATCTCCGAGGAGGATCTTAATGTTGTGTTGAGGAATCTTAGTAAGTGTCCGTTCAAGTTGAGACCAGAACTTCTCAACTTTGTTTTTGTCAGGATCATTGTTAACTGGAGCATGTGAGTTTATCAATGTATAGGCCTTATTGGCGCATTTAACTGTGAGTAGAGAGAGACGATTCGAAGGTGATGTGAAGTCTATCACTGAGTTCTGGATACTGTTGTGCACAAGGAATGCTGTTCCGAACACATGTAAATTACTATTTCTTAGCTTAGTTGCTGGTTTTCCCTTATAGATACGGTATCCACCGGAGTCGAAGTGATCACAATCACGGAATCGTGTTTCTTGTACTGCAAGTATGAGAATTCCGAATCTGTCGCTGGTGTCCGTCAGAGTCTTGAGTTTCCCAGTTTTGGTCAGCGTCTGTACGTTTAGTGTACCAATGAATTGCGTTCGCTTAGGTTTGAGGAGTTTTGGGAAGCTCCGATCCTTCCCGGCATGACGTCCTGGTCCCCCAGAAGCCGAATGACCAGGTTCGCCTTCGCTCTTCTTAGCTCTGGCCTGAGGTAGTTGCTTTTTTGCTTGTGCTTCCATCATGCTAAGTTCGTGGTTGATTTTAGCTGGTGGGCGTGAGCCCAGGGCGAGTGAATCGCTGATAATCCATAAAATTCACTCTCATCGTAAGGATTGTTAGTTCATACGGCAGATGAAGTTATGCTGTGGGTTACTGGTGCCTCTTGGTGTTCTGGGCTGAATATTATTTTACAGCTTCGAGCCAACCCTCCTCCTTTACCCGGACTTGGGACCGGCAACAGCAACGACTGAGCTACTCAATCCTCCCAGTAGTTGCTGCAGGTGGAGTTATTATTATTATTATTATCGTTGTTGCGCTGTGTTTGCACAAACTTAGACCATAACGGTTCCTTCAATAATTTAGCACATCATTAGAATTTCAATTTCCTAATGGAGGATATGCCCTTCCAATAACTTATTAATAGGCCATAATATTGGCTGAATCCTAAACAGATCTATCAGCCCTAGCCATGCACACCACTCCCCGTGACTGAGTGAATCTGTTGTTCATAGGCTCGGTTTGTGAATTCATTGCTATTGGCAGAGATCAGTCACCTTCAGACTCTCGTCTACATGCTACAGCGTTGGAGGGGAGACCGGAAAGGAGAAATCAGATGTGCTGCTGAGGGGAACGAAGTCTATTCCCTTTTCCAGGACATTGGCCGACAATTTTTGTGATTAAATTCCACCTATCCGAATTAAGATAAGACTACATTTCATGAAGATATTTGCTTAGAATACCATCTTCTAACGCCAGTGTAACGGACTTCACGTATACAGATTACACTCTGCATATGTATATACCGTATAATACTCCCCCTCAATTTGTTCATTAACTTTCCAACTGGCTTGAAATATAAAGACTGGACAGGCGTATTTCAACTTAGATACAAATGAACATCAGCCTGTGTCGTATATTTTACGAAACTTGAACGCGTCTGTTAATTCCATTACTGAGTATTTTTCCGTAAATTGTTTCCTAGAGCTCGTTATTATAGCGTCCGTATGTCATGTAATCTACAAGCACCGTTTCTCTGGCTTCTGCTCTCGATATAAAGCCCTAAACAGTTATGCTGCCTTTAGCATGGTTCACAGTAGGTTATAGATTACTTATTTTGACTTCCAGAGCACCATAACCTTGCCGTTGGATTACAAAATGAGAGTCCAGCCATGTGTTTTCCGTCGCCACAGGAGACATTGGTAGGTGAAGCATCCGATGTTGAAATTATCGCTAAATGGTGTAGAAAGGATGGTTAGCTAAATACTCTATTGAGCAACTATATGTACAGAGACGGTGAATGCGGCCGTCTATACAGTATCAGGCTGTCTACATTACTGTAAGTACCAGCCATATAGGCGCTAACAAGGAAGTTAAACTGACTGGGCAAGTGTAGTCATATTTGAGATGCAATTGTACAGCAGCCTATGTCGTACATTTAATGCTTGCAGTTTCGAATCATAATCTTGAAATTTGAATGCTTCAGATAATCATATTATTGAGTATTTGATCGTAAATTGTTTCCCCGCAACTTGATATTGTTATGTTTGTGTGTTACAACAAAACGATGCTCTTGGAAAATGAGCTATAATGCCCATAAATCAGTACTTCAGATTCCACAGCCTCGAAAGCCCTGAGCTCCGGACTAGTTCTATGATCACTGCCCGAGTAGTGGTAATCTATTTTACTGTTTTATGTACATTCATTATCCTATGAGTCGTTTCGGCTCTAAAACTTTCATCAAGATTTATAAGGCAAGTATTAATCGGTTTCATCTTCAGCTCAGTCCGAGCAAATTAGTGATGTACTCCGGCAAATCCTGAAATTGGGTAATAGGGATATCGTGTGCTTTGCATCAAGTTCTAAATTTTAATAAGAACTGGCGTGCATATTTACCAATATGGTATATTGTAACAAGTAACTCGATTGTATATCACGATTTTTATGTGATATTCAGGTATTTGCATATCGGAACATTCATAATTGATACAACACAATTATGTTAGTTAAATTAAAATTTTAACACGGAATTACAACAGTACCTATTCATAAGACATGTTAGTTAATAACCTCGTAGAGTCTGCGTTACAGACGATACCTCTCTCCCTTACTTTGAATTTGCACAGATTATACACCTTAACATTGATTGATGCACGTATACGTCCGCTATTAACTTTCATCCTTTCTTCTCACAACAAAGGAGAATAAAAAGGTAACTTTCATTCTTTCTTCAGGAAACATTTCATTAAAAATACTGTTAAGACCCTGGTGCAAAGAGCTCGACTTTGTTTACATATTCCCTCGCACTCTTCACTGAAGAAACTTCCTGCTCGCTTGCGTGCCGTTAATATTAAGCAGGTCGTACACTACTTTTGGATTGGTACCTTTGATGAGTTTAGTTTTCAAACTGCCAGGATAAAACTGGATAATGAGATGCGTTGCAAACTCTCACATATTAATAATCGTCTCGTGCTATAATTTTTGGCGTAGCTTCTCTTCCCTTGCTTCACCTCCCATTCTTTGATCTTCCTTATTCATAAATATAACATTGTATTAGCAGAACCAAGGGAAACATATTTGCTCATGATGTACAGGTCACAGAGCAATAATTCAAACGGCAGTGTTCGAAGTGTTATTGGGAAATGAAGTATGATAAAATATGATGGTACATGCCATATCCCCAGATATCATTTCCATGCGCAGACCAACATATTTCCAAGCAAAACATAAGCACTGTCCTTTCTGGTGCCATGATCTACTGACAAACGATATCCTTCCTTGCGGTAATAGTATGTGCCTGTGAATATTTCTGCCATTCCTGTCAGTTTCTGAAATTAGACACAATTTACCTTATCCATGCAAGCCTGAGTCAATTCCATTTCTCTCATTTAAATAACTATGAGAATACGTAGAAGAAAAGTGTTCGAGTGCGTGCAGAATCTTCAATTCTCCTTTGCTCAATTGTTTGGTATTGCGAGACATATAGCCAATGTTCTTTTTGCATAGGTCACATTTGGATATGTTCGGGCAACGAGATGTTCTGGGTAAAATCACAACCTGTTACAGAGATAAAATGCACATGTGAATTACACTCTTTCCAGGTTGCTTTCCATTTTAACTTTGATAGAAAGCTAATGACGTAGGCTCACTGATTTGTGTTAGTTGAATATTCATGCACCTCGTTCGGTGAGTACTCAGTAGCGAGGTTCTTGTTTTCATTTGACGAATCTCAGTCCCTAGCGCCTATTTAAAAAGGACCAAAGATGATTAAAAGAAACGGCAAAAGTAATATTATTAACTACATTGGATATCCTAAGTATGTTTACCCTATTTTACATTAAATGAAATACGGGGTTATGAATCAAACTTCTGTCCACGTGTGTGTGATTGTATCTCTGTGTGTAAACAGTTTATTTAGTCCAGGAGAAAACATTAATCAGGTCGAGTGATTTCAATCGAACATGGTGAGAACTTAAGACGGCATATTTTGAATTTGAGTAACTGTCACCAATCAAACATAGCAGTTGCACGAGGCATATCATAAGTATTCAATATCTAGGGTACTATTAGAAATATCAACTTGAATTATTGGACCATCTTACAGGACAATAAAACAAGATGTCTGATATTAATCACTGAACAGTGACAAGCACAAGACTAATGTGTACATTTTCAATATTCAAGTGCCTATTATCGGGTCTTATAGAAGCTATACTCCTTAAATTTGAATCCCTGATAGTCGTCAATTAAACAAGATGGCTGAAATTATGTTCAGAACCATGACAAGAACAAATCAAACATGGACCACATGAATTTCCATAATTCAGTTACGTTTATTCGTGAATTTTTACAGTTATGAGCCTGCAATTTTGTAACGATGTATGAAAATAAAATTAGATTACTAATAGAATATATCAATAACAAGCACGAAATCAAGATGACGGCCAGGCCAATTTAAAATATATATAATTCAATTTTCTCTGGGCCTATTACAGATTTATGATTGAAATTCCGCACCATGACACAAACCTACAATACAGGTTTATTGGTATGTCTTTCAAACCAGTCACAATCACTGAACCAAGATGGCGGCCTTGCAAATTTCTAATACCGGAATTTAGTAAAAGACAATAAGACATATTCATAGTTGTGCCATTCGGAACCATGACACGCTCGAAATAAAGATCAATTTTCAATTGTCTATTTCCAGTTCACAAAAAAATACAGTATTACAGCTATAAGCCTGATACTTTGTACCAAGATAGAGGAAAATAAAACAAGTTTTATTGTATGCTTTTTAAAATCGTCACAAGCAGGAAACTAAACTGGTTCCAATGACAGAACGTTAAAATAAGTTAGGCCTGTAGAAATGATTTTCTATGCCCAAAGCAAGACACCGAGACTCGCTACTTTCAAGACCGTTCCTATTAAAACATTAAACTATTACCTTGAGATGTATTACAGCATGAACGTTTTTCGTGACAGAGGTTTATAAACCTTGTTTATTGATATAACTTTTAAACCTGTACAAATACCAAACCAAGGTGGCAGCCATATGCATTTTAAGAAACTCGATGGCCTTTTCTCCAGACCTATTGCAGCTAGATGCCTTACATTTTCTTCCTTAGTAGAAGATTATAACATCAAGTCGCAGGTGGGTCAATCAAAACCACGGCAAGCACGAAACCGAGATTGCATCTACGTGAATGTTTATATTACAATTGACCTTTCTCTAGACTTTTTATGGCGCTAACAAGTACTTCCGCGAAGAACTAAATTGCCCATTTTCATATAACCCACTGGTATTTTCCTTTAAAATTATCCTGTCTATTAAAAGAATTTTCCTGGTATATGAACGCGTTCACTAGTCTTAAGACTATGCCAATCCATTAAGACTAACCTAATCATCCGATCTCTACCAAATTTTGCAACAATATTCCAAAATGTGAGAAGCGTCTTTTGCTCAAACTACAAGATCATCAGCCAAATTGTTACAGGATGGCAGATTTATGAATCATGCAAGTATTATTCAAACCGAAACACGATTCAACAAGGTCTGGCCTTACCAAATACGATCATCGTACATAGGGAGGTTCAAGCTGTCCTCAAGGAGGTGACCGGTAGGATATTAGCATTTTAAAATAGAATAATATATAACCGCAGGAGTGGATAACATTTCAGACTGACCATGCTATATCGTGCTTGTCCGTGCCATCCCGTTGTGTTGAATGGCCGCTCGTAAATCTATATATTTCCGTAACTTCATAAGGTTATATTCCTTTTGGAATATACTGAAGAAAATAACACATATTTAGTATCAATGAAATGAAATCGTTTATTGCAAGACAAAATATTTTGGAGTTGTACTAAAGTAGTTGTAAACCGTGTATAATTTTTCGGCATTTGTGGCGTACTGGTAGTGAGTGACCTGGATTCATAGTCTGGAGATTCATGGACCAAATCCCAGCATGTTCAAATTTATTTTCTTCGTTTTCTGATTTATTGATTGATTTATCTATTGGTTTATATCTACTCAGACGTTATCATGTTAAACATACAGTATATAGTGTGTATTTGCAATCAAAAATATTATATACTTATAACACCACATACTTCAATACTCTACTACAGCGATTAAAATTCGTTGTCCTTGATCCGCGGTAGAGTCTATTGTAAATGTTGTTGATTCCTAAGGGTGTTGCGGCATCATGGTCTTGTAGCCACGTATACTTGGGTGTGTGTGGAAGTTGTCTGATAACCTGTGTCACTGTGATGTTTGTAGGCTTACTAGTGTGCGTACTGTTATACGAGGAAGGATTTGGGTTGGAAGTTGTTGTTGTTGTTGTTGTTGCTGTTGTTGATGTTGTTGTTTGATTTGCGATGCATGGACATCATGGTCATCTAATCCCGTTAACTTGGGTGAGTGTTGAATTGTTTCTGATATACTTATACTTATAACACCACATACTTCAATACTCTACTACAGCGATTAAAATTCGTTGTCCTTGATCCGCGGTAGAGTCTATTGTAAATGTTGTTGATTCCTAAGGGTGTTGCGGCATCATGGTCTTGTAGCCACGTATACTTGGGTGTGTGTGGAAGTTGTCTGATAACCTGTGTCACTGTGATGTTTGTAGGCTTACTAGTGTGCGTACTGTTATACGAGGAAGGATTTGGGTTGGAAGTTGTTGTTGTTGTTGTTGTTGTTGTTGCTGTTGTTGTTGTTGTTGTTTGATTTGCGATGCATGGACATCATGGTCATCTAATCCCGTTAACTTGGGTGAGTGTTGAAATGTTTCTGATAACCTGTGTTATTGTGATGGATGTATTAGAGTGTGTGTATATATAATTCAGGTGAGGATTCAATCAATCAAAGTATAATATCCGAATAGCACGTTGTATTTCAACAGGCTACTACAACCAATATTCAATTATACTCTTTGAAAAGGACAAAGAATTATAACTATACCCATGCATTTAGGGGAAAGTAGGCCATATATTCTTTACTGAACCTGTTGTTGTGTTTGTGTATTTACCTCGTGGAACATTGCAATATAATTAGGCCAATAGTTTAAATACGAGCGGTTGATTTATGATAACGAAATAGTGCAGACAACTTCAATACTGAAATTATTCATAATAACAATTCAATAGACAACAGGAAACATACTTAAACCACATTTATAATAATAATAATAACGCAACAACCATAGACGTGTATTATACTGTCTGTAAATAGTTGACACGTGACACAAGTTTTTACAAACTTATGTAATATAAATATTGTATATATTTATTTGTGATTAAGTGTGATTCATAAACATCATATACTAGTGAAGCCTAAGTGAACAGGATCTGAGGATGAACGCGTGACGCTCGAAACATGTCATCCAATTAATTAGGTATTTGTACATAATAAGCATGTTAGTTTTTAGGGTATTTAAATACTTGTTTCCCGCCTAAAGTAATTGGGCACAATTCGTGCTGACCTACTAAAAAGCTTTATTTATTATACATAGGCTTGTCAAACTCAGTGCTGCCGTTTTTAAGGCTGCTAGTGTTAGATCTGTAAATGTTCTGTCAGTGGGTACTAATTTGGGTATTTGATTTTCGACCATCGTACTATCTATGGAAATTCGTGTGTCTAGTCCATTACGAACGTTTACCATAGTTATTCCAAACCTCGTGTGGTAGCGGCTAGTATTTTGGCTGTCACCTGGAAGTCCGGTTTCGATTCCCGATTCTGGCAAGAGATTTAAATTCTTGTGTGAGGGCTTGAATGGGGTACACTCAGACTCGTGAGGCAAAACTGAGAAGAGGAGGACTCGATTCCCACCTCAGCTATTCTGGAAGTGGTTCCCAGTGGTTTCCCCCTTCTACTTCAGGCAAATACCGGGCTGATCCCTAACTTAAGGCCACGGCTGACTCCCTCCCAATCCTATCCCCAATTTATAAATGCACACACTAGTACAGCCATCACAATAACACAGACTATCACACTTATTCCATACACACACACTTAAGTACACATACGGTGACACCGATGTCGCAATGCCCCCAAAATAAGCAACAAAAACATCTTTGGAATAAAAGTAGACTTATGAGTTCTACACCGGCTAAATGTCTGTGTGTCTGCCCCTCACCCCCTTCTCAATTCTCAAAGGACGAAAGCGAATTAAATGAATTTGAAGCAGAGGTAACAGTAGTAAAGGATATGGCCGTTATATTCTTTCTGTTGAATTGACTGAGTTATGAAACATGACACTGTGGTGCCCTTTCCTAGTGTTACATCGTACCAAATTCGATTCAATTCGATTCATTTGTTTGAAGATTAATATTGGGATCTGGTGCACACTCACATATGCACACATGCATACAAACACACGGAAATCTGGCCCTTGTAGATTTCCTAATTCTACTTTCATATTTTATAAAATTTGCAAGTAAGCTAATATGTTCCACACTTGCGCCTGTAAAATAGATTGCAGGGGGAAACTTGAACAGGATATATAGATATTAAATAACAATAAAAGATAGATTAAGTTGTGTCTTCGAAGATATAATAATTATCTTCAAAGTCGTGAGATTGTTTTTTAATTTCCATTGTTAACATTGTAACACACTGCCCCAGTCATTATTATAATTGATACGGACATTTTGCATCTAGTTTAGTACATAGAGTAATTCAGTTTTCGTAATTTATTTCTGGCTGAATCATTTATTTGAGAGCAACATAAAGTTTAATTAATTCTACATTGCATAATTAGTGATTGTTTTTGTATTGCATGCATTTATTGACAAATGTTTAAACCATTTAAAATCGATTACTAATTTTCATTATTCGCTTGTTACAAATGTTCGTATACATCACAAATTAATGTGGCATATCTCTCTAATATTACAATGCAAATAATGTTCCCACTAGCAATGAAAATTAACTTAAGTTTAGAAGTTGATATGCGATCAATAAAAGAGGACAGGATGCACATTGTGAAATAGGTCATCAAAACACTATGTGTTCAATTTGAATAATATTCTTCTGTTCCTTTGAGTCAGATGCTATTTAACCTTATAACGATACACCATTTTTAGGAAAATTAGCTCTACATTGGCATGTTGAATACTCCAATTACTACACAAATATTCTACACATTCAAACCTATAATTAGACAGAAAAATGAAGTCATTTGAATGGCATACTATTAATAGCCTACGTGAATTGAATTCCTATTTGAAAACTATAAAGGTACTTCCATTGAAATAGAATAAAATAACTTGAATATTCATGCCCACAGACCTAAATAATCTCGTTAAATTTGTTCAGTCCTTTGTAGATTATCCATCCATTTTATGTACTAACGGCTAGTGCAATGCGAAGGCATAGCAGAAAACTGCCTGTAATAAAAAAGTATATCCATAACACACATTTTAACATATAAGCAGATATCACTTGACAGAAAGAAGAGTACTAACTAAAATTGTTTGTTCCTAGTAAGTACTGTATATGTCTCTCACTAACATGTTGCAGTTCCTACCAGCCCAAAATTCAGACAACATGGGGGTGGTTCCTTGTATGTACACTTTTTAAGATCTGAAGAGATTTAACATCATTACAAACATAGAACAGAATCTCATGCAGAAGCATATATAATGGTAAATATTGAAGAACATTCTATATTTCATAGCACGGCATGATATGCACTTTCAACAAATGTGAAAACTATTTAGTTTTAATGTTCATTTCGACTATTCTGAGCCAATAATTCACATTGTTTATAATTTTAAGTGCAAATTTATGGGATTATCCACGATGATTTCAAATGTTTGACCTTGAACAAAGACTATTTGATTTGATCTTACTTCATGCAGATAAGTTCCTCCCCTTAAAACAACAATAACTAACTAACACTCCACTACTAGTGATAACCGGCAATTCTTCGCAACATCACGATGTAATTTGCTAAAATTTCAGGTACTTTTCTATATCAACCATGATCCAGTATGCTGATGACTTTCTAATATACAGAGACATACGATGTTTATATTATTATTGCAAGTTACAGTCAAGCCTAGACACTAGAGTTGTGTGGTCCTAACTCAACGATCTAATTAGTTATTAATGATTTGAAAAGTGTTTTACAATAGCCAGGTATCGAAATCTCTTAGAATGCGCACGTGAAATTAATATATATATATATATATCGAGCACGTTACGACCATACATATCTTGGGTATCATAATTTTCGACCATCTGAAATGGAACATATAATGTTGTTTGTGTTACGTCCCTTTTTGGCACTGTGGCTATTAGAGACGCTGGGCTGCCAGAATTTTGACCCGAATGGGATCTTTTACGTGCCAGTAAATCTACTGACACGACCCTCTTACTTTTGCGCACCCTCAAATGCGAGCTAAAAGCGCCATGATTCTATCCTGTAACCTTGGGAACAGCAAGCGAGAACATTACCGCTGAGCCACACAGCCATTCTGAAATGCAATATACAAACAGAGAAAGTAAGTGCAAAACTGCCAGGGCGCTGGGTTTTATACACAGAAATATCCATGCATGCAACTTGAATGTTGTACGGAGAGCTTATCTAACACATGTGAGACCAATACTGATCTATGGTCTACCTGTCTGACACTCCAGGGGCAGATGACCTCATAGTTCCGCCCCTTAAAACAACAATAACTATCTAACACTCCACTACTAGTGCTAACCTCCAAACATTAGAAAGTATTCTACGTCGTACCGGACGAATAATCAACAACAGCTGTCAGTCATTACCCCGTCAATCGACTCCGCAAGACGTCACGTTGTTACAAAAGTCCCTCACCTTTCACCACGTCACCCACTCTCCCTGTCTTACCGTTCCGTCTGAGGGGGTAAAGGAGGGTGTCTTATAGCCCCCTTTACGAGAACTGAGTCCTTCAGACTGAGGTTTTTGCTTGTTCAGCGTGTCTTTGAAATGACCGCCGCACAAACAGAAAATGCATAAATTGTAAATATGGTTAAATGTTATGTTAGGAAGCATAGGCGGTGAGAAATCGTGAATAAGTGGAAGGATGATTCAATGAGTGAAAGTACACGTTTATCAGAAATATTTCAACGCACATGAAAATATTTTATACATTCTTGCTTTGTTTGTAAATAGTGTCAGGTGACACGATGTATTGTATATTGAACATGCCCTTTCCCCCTGTTCTTTCACGAATTCTGTTAAGGTTTGTGGTAAATAAATAAATAATGAATGATTGAACAACTTACAGGTAAAGTGTAATACGAGTTATGACTTCCCTCTGAGTTATATCCTAGTTGTCTGCAGTTCGGATCACAAGTAATGTATCGGAAGCAATTACGTGTGTAACCGGTGTTCTTGTATGGAAATGTAAGTAAAGCGCACAAAGAATTTAGTCAAAATTTAAACAGAAATGGCAAGTTGGAAAATATTGTTGCTGATACATTTAAGGGTTTGAGACATCGTGTTCATCAGACCCGGACAATCGAGGGCATGTCGAATTTCACTGATAACCTGTTACGTGTACGTGAAATAAACATCATTGGGTTATAAGGCTACCGTCATTATCATGTGTGGGAACGTCATAAAAAGTGTTTTTATTGTAGCACCTCAACTAAATTTCTATTTTTTGAGAAGTAGGACTCTAAGGGTAGGCCGCATCATTCCTTGGGTATTTTCTGTTTCAGGATTGTTGCATGATAGGAACTAGAGAAAATCTCAGATGAGTAGGCAAGGTGTTTTTGATGAAAATCAGTTGTATTATTAATAAAATGTTCTGATATAAGATAGATTGTAGCCCAGTGGGATTCCGACACCAGTGTCAAGAACCACAAATTTGCTCCATTCCTCAAAATAATTGTAATCATCTAGACAGATGTTCAACAAATTTGGCAATAAAATACAGTAGTTATCAATGGAATATAAATTTTCAATTTTCGTAATTGTTACCAATCGACTATAATGGCCGTGTAAATATAATACCAGCTTTCAATGCCTCACAATCTGTTACAACTATCATTCTAAATTATTTTACTGTGATGAATAACTGAAAAAATGCAGCTCACTGGTATAACTTCGTAAATTGCGGCAAGCAAGAAACTATCATGCTGACCGAGCGAATTTTAACAATTTAATGACACTCTCTGGCTACATTATCACTCGAGCACTGTGAAATTTGGCATAAACATTTGAACTTTGACCAAAACAATACAATTATCTAAACAAATTCAAGATGGTGGTCACCCAAATACAGTATATGAAATGATCTATTTTATAAACATATTCTAGAATTTCATTGAAGTGATCAAGGAGAAACGCGGTGCAGAGAACTTCTTCTATAATCTCCCATTGCTTAATTTTGTGAGGTTATAATACATTTATAGAGAAAGTTTCCTCTCACTCATCAAATAATTATAATGATAATTTTGAAGCATGAGGCAGTGGGTCGATTCACTGAGCGAAACATTCTTATATTAGATTTACTAATGTACCTCTCTTGTATTAAAAAGTATATACATACATATACATACTTACATACATACATACTTTTCTTAGGAAAAAGGAGCATATAATATAATTCCCTCTCCTTTGAACCAATCGTAAGGGAAATTGACGATATAAAAATAACATCCCCGAAATTCATGTACGTGGCATTGTAGTGTTGTATAATATACAATCGTGGATGAGTAGGCTAGATAATGTTGGTCAAATAACAGTGGCTTTGTTAATAAAATATTCTATGTGAATTAAGGTTGACATGTGTGATTCTGAAGTAATATTTTTACAGTTTGTGTCATATTGAAGGCGTTTGAATTGAGAGATGGCAAAATAAATCAGTCCTCTGTAATCTGACTTAACAAGTTCGCAATTTGCAGTTCAGATTTAATAAATCATCAATGGAAAACATGTGCAATGCTTAGAGATAAATACCTGTAACATGTCATATAAATATCCTCTCTCAGTGACATCTGGGAAAGAATTGAAATCCAGTAATTTTTTAAAACATTCATGTGGGTATAATATACACCGACGGAAGAAATTATCCCAAAACCAAGTATGGATTGCGCTAGATTAACGAACGTTGGTAGGCGTGCTTATACATCTGAAAGACGACATTGATTAAAACTTCCCGCAAATCGCATTAGCGTGGCGCTAGTAGTGGCCCCATGACTTTGCAAATCATGTTTGCTTTAAATACGGACTGTACTGTGTGAGAGCGTTAGTTAACTGTGAGATTGGACGGAGAGACTGTGAGAAGATCAAGAATGCCTTTGCGACGACGAAGAGGCCGGTATCAACAGTTCACTGCGTTTCAACGAGGCCGTGTAATTGGTCTACGCAAAGGTGGATTTTCCTCCTGCGCCTTTGCAGAACGATTTGGCAGGAATGTATCCACTGAGCATGCGTGCTGGCAGCAGTAATCACGAGAAGGTACGGTCGCAAGAAGACCAGGCTCCGGACGTCCCCGTGGCACCACCGAGAGGGAGGGCCGCCGTTTTCGGCGTATGGCTTTGGCGCATCGGATGGCATCTGCAGCAGCAATTCGAACGGCAGTTAGCACCACAGTGACGCAACGAACTGTTGGAAATCGGTTACTGAAGAACAGCTCCAAGCCAGACGCCCTGTGGCAGCATTCCGCCTACCCCAATCCACCGTCTTCTGTGACTTCAGTGGTGTCAAGCAACAGCTGAATTGAGGATGGAGTGGAGGTCCGTTGTGTCTTCCGATGAAAACCGATTCTGCCTTGGTGCCATTGATGGCTGTGTGTTGGTTAGAGGAAGGCCGGGTGAGTGCCTGCATTCAACCCGTCTGTGGTGTCGACACACTGAACCTATACCGGACGTTCTGGTCTGGGGAGCTAATTCCTATGACAGCAGGAGCACCCCCGTGGTTATCCCACGTACCCTGACTGCATATGTGTACGTCCGTCTGGTTATTCGACTTGTTGTGCTGTCATTCTTGAACAGCATTCCCGGGGGTGTTTTCCAACAAGATAACGCACGCCCCCACGCCGCTGTTGTAACTCAACGTGCTCTACAGAGTGTCGACATGTTACCATCGCCTGCTTGATCCCTCGATCTGTCCACAATCTAGCACGTATGGGACATCATTGGACGATCACCCCAGCGTCATCCACAACCGGCATTAACCATCCATGTATTTGACCGACCAAGTGCAACAGGCATGGAACTCCATCCCACAAGCTGACATCCGTCACCTATACGACACGATGCATGCACGTTTGCATGCCTGCATTCAACAGTCTGGCGAATATACCAGTTATTAATGGACCAGCATGGCACATTTGCGATGGCTTTTCTCGCGCGGACAATAACCTGTTGTCTTGTACCTTAAATATGTTACGTCACCAAATTCATTGCCGAAATTTCCGTACTCTACATTTCTTATTTCATATTGTTGGGATGTTTTATTCCGCCAGTGTAGTTCTCTTCATAAAGGCACGACTAACGTGTTTATTTTTTTAGAACAAATGTAATACAAGTTTGTTAATTCAACAAATGTCACCTAAATATTTAAAAGTTTAATGTACGAAATACCGAATACACTATTCCTTTAAATACTGTAAGATATGTGGATTACAAATGGCGTCCTCGATGATTCTCTTCAGCATATATACAGGGTGTAACTAAATATGTGGGACAGCTCCAGGTATTTGATAGAGGACCTGACAACAAGCAAAATATGTCCGGTAACAAATGGTGTATTTGCGTTCGTTGCCATGTTACAAGCATTGTTTGTGGTGTGCATAACACAGATGGCGGCACGATGCTATGGTCATTTGTGGAGGGCACACAGGCCACTTGTACGTTTTATCGCTATTCAAGTCTGTGTGCATTCCCAAACAATTGGATAGGGTGCCAGGGACTGACACCGTGGCCTGCTCGTTCTCCCGATCTCAACCCATTAGACTTCTACTTAAGGGTTAATTTAAAGGCCATTGTGTATGCCACACTTATTCATAACGTGGACATGCTGCGTCAGCGAATAGAGCAAGAATGTCAGCAGATACGACAGACGCCGGGAATATGGGAGCGTGTGAGACTGTCAATGATGCGGCGCATAGACGACTGCATTACAGCTCGTGGTAGCCAATTTGAGCGCCTTATGTAGAGAACTGTAAGTAGTAACGTACACAACCTGCATGGTGAAGCGGTCTGTGTTACGTACACCACAAACAATGCTTGTAACACGGAAACGAAAGCACATACACCATATGTTTACGGGATATGTTTAGCTTGTTGTCAGGTCCTCTATCGAATCCCCGAAGCTTTCCCTCATATTGAGTTACACCATGTATTTATATCTTATGTTCCACTGAACAAATCAGTGTGAAAAAATGTTTCTTTAGACAAACCAGCATGCATGGTCGAGCACCGGTGCTCTGTCCGTATACCTGCTTCATGCTAGGTCTGGATGAGCTCTCGCGGGATAGGAATGTTGCACAGAATCGAGCAATATCTACATTGATACGCTAAGCACCGGGTAATTTGTACACACTTTACTAAATTTCTTGTTCCCTTCCTTGCGAGTGCTTTATTCCGCCGGTATTATACAATTTCAGCTATTAATTTCGTTCAGGAATTATTCGCAAGGCATGATCAGATCGAGCTTATTCACTAACCTCCTTGTAAGGCAGACTTTGATCTCATCAAGAGAGAGTTAGCCGAAACGAAGAGTCCTGTTGGAGAGCTAGTCCAATACCGCGCCAAATGCGATCGACGCATTCAGACATGTTGTCAGTATGACCTGTGACGTAGTAGAAGGTGATAGTTATATGCATGCTTCTGCTCCGATTGATTTCATGACTACACGGCTAGTTAAGAGATCGTGCAAAACAGCAGTGCTTGGTCCTTTACTGAAAGATAACGTAAAAGTACTTTTTTGGCCACAGATAAGCCCACTCACTGCCAATAATGTCATGATAAATGAAACAATTTACGCGACTAACCATATACCTGAGTTAAGGAATTAGAAAATACATACAAATATTTTACCCTACCGTTACAAGAAGTCTTGAATCTAGGGGCAAGAGACAGAACTTACGATTAATCATGCACGATTACTGCCTTGGTTGAAAGAGCTTGCACGTACAGAGGCACATTATAAAACTAGAACAGAACTGCAGAACAACATATAGTGGGCATAATACGACATTGCCACTAATGTGGCCACTGGACATATACAGAGTGGTTCACCAGCCCCTTATGATTTAGTTTCAAGAAACCCAACTAACATTGCAATTCTCCCGATGGTCAATATTGCTTTGCGCACTGACAGTGTGACAGCAATATTAACTGAGCCATGGGCCTAGCAAAGGAAAAACTACCATAATCACTTCCGCACCAAATTCTAAGGACCATTCTACGAACATGAGATTTATTACTCCTTGAAGAACACAAGTACAGGTAATACAATCGAATTAAGAGGTTACGCCACGTGATCTGCAATAGTATAAAGTTAAATGAATACTATAAACCACGATTGAAGACTTTGACACGTATATTAACGATTGAGGTGGAACTGTCATAGTTAAGTAGTAACCGCGTAGCGCGCAATTTGTACGTTGTCATCGTTGCTTAGGCGGTTGAAGTCCGATTTGACATAGTATGCGAGACCGGGCAGACTGGCGCTTCGAAATAGCTATAGGTATACATTTTTGAACGACAGTCCGTGCTCCATTTTAGTGGGGTCATGATATCAAGCCACACTTACAAAGTCACATTACCAGTTGTATTCACTTGCGATGTATTCCTGTGAATAGTACGTTGAATATTAATAATTTATGAAGAGAATACGATCGAAATAGATGGTTATATCCTGTGACCTGTAATGACAGAAAGTTAAATGAATACCGTAAACCATGATTTATAACTCTGACACGGATTTTAACGCAGCATATCGAAGGAGATTATAATCGCCAGTGCTCACATCTAAGTATACGTATTCTTTAGAATTTCCCTCGGTATTACTGTATCTTGTTATTAAATTTTAACAAAAAGAAGATATGAGCTGTATTTGACGTGTACATATTAAGATCTTTTCGTGTAATATCACATTCGAACACTATGTAACGTTCTTTTAATCCAGCCTGGAATTTCATGTGCTTGCTATATTACAGTACTAGTTCCCTCTCCCCTATAAACTGTGAACTCTCGTATCATTTCCATAGTAAGACATGGGTAAATGATCGACACAGACGATAAAACTTAAGTAAAACAATCTAGAACAAGAACTTAACAAGTATCGAGCCCCAATTCTTTCAATCGTGTGTCCAACGCTCTACCATTTCAGCTACGGAGACACACACAATGTAGCTATTACAGAATACATCACAAATATAGATAGAACTTTTGCATTGGACACTAGACTTCCTTTATCTAAAACGTTCGAATACGATGTTTTAGTCGTCGGATATAGGAAATATTAATGTTCACGTTCAAGGATAAGATTCATTTTCGTTTCTTCTGTTGTGATGGCTTTGGAATGTACAGGTGTTCACTTAACCCACGGCCAGCTGGATCGCATCAACTAGCTACACGCGTTTCCGCTGCATTGTGGGTAGCGGAAACAACATTAGGTTATGGAGCTATGAGAATTAGGAATATTGTAATGCTCTCGCAGTCATGGGCTTTTCTCAGTGCAACTTCCGTGCACACTTCACACTCAAACTGTCATATCATTGGCAGTTATAGACTAATCAGTGAGGTGTTTACTCTGATATATTTAATACACCCACATCCACAAATTGGTATTTCATTCAAGCTCAAAATCAGAGTTTTAAGTAGCTACCATAGGCTGGAAATTACCCAGTGAAATGTTTCGCAAGTGTATTTTCACCATCGTAGCCAATTTTCCGAATATACAGGGTCTTTCATATAAAATAAGAGCGCCAAGCGGCGGCTTTGTTATCCGGTGGTGCGGTGACCTTGGCCGAGCTTGTGGCGCGCCACAGCCCCCTGCTTGAAGCGGGTGTACAATCCTATATGATATGCTACAGATGCAGCGGCCCTGCTAGCGTGTGTACAATGCTGAAATCTTACTTTAGTTAGTTAGTTGGTTAGTTAGTTATTGTTGTTTTAAGGGGCGGAACTACGAGGTCATCTGCCCCTCTTAACATGGATTAAAGTATACAAATTTGGAATGAAATTTAAAATTTAGAGGTGGAAAGACCGAAAATTAATAAAACAAAAACAAAAAACTAATTATAAAAAGAACTTAAATTTACGGGGAAAAAATTCATCATTCAAAAACGAACAAGTCGTTGAGTCTTACCTTATAAAATATGTTGGAAGTGTCGTCCTTCCTGGGTTATACAGGCATTGTATCTGGAAACCACATTCTGGCTGACGCGAGTGAGTTCTGCCACTGTAATGTTTCTGATTGCCAGCGTAATGTTTTCTTTCAGTTCCTCCAGTGTGTGAGGATTTGTTCGATACACTTGTTCTTTCACCATGTTAGCACTTGAGGTTTAGACTGGCGACTGAACACCTGCACGCTTATTGCAAGGTCAAGTTTGGTAATGTCGATCTGTTATTTTTATACAGTCCATCGGAACTTGAAAAGAAAACAGCCCTCGTATGTACTATGCGCTCGCTTTCAATACTACAACAGGGGGCCGTGGCGCGCCACAAGCTCGGCCAAGGTCACCACAGCTGCGGAAAACAAATCCGACGCTTACCGTTCTTATTTTATATGGAAGACCCTGCAGTTGCCTTAAAGAACAACCAGTTACAAGGCGGAGAAAAAAGTTCAAAGTTTTCTTTAATTCAAATTCCGCGTCATTTGGACTAATTGTGATGAGCCATGAGCCAATGCATGTGCTACCATTTTGATGTTCTCAGCGGCGTCAATATTTCAGGTTTCTTTTCAAACTTCCGGGGCTTAGACATCGTGATCATCACATTCTTTTGTGTGCTGAAATTGGCTAATAACCTATGTTATTACGGTGACGGTATTAGTTTGTGTATTTGTAACTGAAGGTAGGAGCGTTAAGGAGGTGTCAGTGGTCTTAAATTTCGAACCATCCCAGCATTTTATCTTGAGTAGAAGTGGAATACCACGGGAAACCACTTCCAGGATGACTAAGGCTGGTCTCGAGCAGATGACAAAGAAAATGAATTCCACAAGCATGCCAATACACTTTCTTTTTCTTGTATAAAAATAATCCTGCCTAGATTCATTTAGCAGGCGCTCATTCAGTCAGTAGCTTTCTATTCTAATAATTACAGTTTCTTTCTTACCATATCTTTAAAAAGATAGTCGCCTCCGTAGCGTAGCGGTCAGCATGGTTAGCTGCCACCCCGGAGGTCCTGGGTTCGATTCCCGGCTCTGCCACGAAATTTGAAAAGTGGTATGAGGACTGGAACGGGGTCTACTCAGCCTCGGGTGGCCAAAATGAGTAGAGGGGGTTCGATTCCCACCTCAGCCATCCTCGAAGTGGTTTTCCGTGGTTTCCCACTTCGTCTTCGGGCAAATGCCGGGATGGTACTGCCCCCGTAATTGAATTATATAGAGACCACGGTGGCTATTTTGGAAATTATAGCGAAAGTTATGGCTGTCATAGTTATGACGTGGGTAGTCATGACGTAAGCACGGATGACGCAGACGTTATGCCAGCAGGCTACTTGAGCTGAGATTCTCAATGACGTCAGCATTTATTCGAGAAGGATCCGAGATGTACGACGCAGTCGCAGGAAACGTGGAATTCTGCTGAGGAAGAAATTATGCTATTGGAGGGGAGGCTCAAACCAATGAACGATAGTCTGAAGGAAGACGGAGATTGCTGAAACTATGGTATTTTTATTACTTTTTGGAATGCAGAATTGTGGAAATCCATTTGCAGTAGAGGCATTGATCTGGAATTTTGGTGAAATTTATTTTCAGTTTTTGAATTTTGAAAATCCGTCATGTATTGACGAAGTTGGAACTTCTAGCGATGACGCAGTAACACGCGATGGAAGGGATAGATACGCCCCTCATGAAGTTCATAAAAGGCCTTGCGCAGAAGAGAGGAGCCTCATTCGCTCATTCTCAGATTATAAATCAATCGTGAGATCTCAAATAGTCATTTCAGTGAAACGTCGAGTGAGTTTAGTAGTGAAAAAGTCGTCTTTGTAACGCGTGGCGAAGCCACTGCATTAAACGAGAGTCGAACTTACAAGCAGTGCAGGTTTACTGTGAAGTAAATCTAGGTGAAGTTGAAACGACACTTATAACGCTTCTACAAGATTAGCTGTGAACAGTTAGCGGTCGCCTATTAGCTAATTCTCTTGTGCATTGCTACAGTAAGGACTGTAGAAAAGCTGAACAATTTCGAGGAAGTATTTTGGAAGTTATTGACAATATTAGACGACTGACAAAAGTGATTTTCTCGCCACAGGAGAAACACTTTGTATAGCCAGACTCTACGCTACGGCTGACAGGGCTAGTGAAATAGGGAGACTTCAGATTGCTTTTGTGACACAACGCTACAGTATTATGGAGCAGTCTAATATGGCAGTTTGTTCTTCTAATACTATTACCGAAGAGAAGATGGAAGGCTAAAGGACTTAATGCAATTGGGACATATTTCAACGGAGTAAGATAGCAGCATGGAACTTCGCTAATTGCTATTCCATACAAGCGAACATGTGGTAAATAACCATCTACACCCATGTTTCGTGATTAAAGGCTGAATACTATCAAACAGCAATGGAAATGATTTCATACTTTCTGAATATGAATATTTCTTCGGAAATTTATACAAAAACTTCATGACGATTTTCAACTGGAACTTCAGGGATTTTTCAAGAGAGGTCAGGGTTGTCCCGACTCACAAAGAAGATTATTGCCGGAAGGATGTCGTTCGTCTTCGTGAAGCAGTTCGATTCTCCGATGGTGCTGTTTCTGGTTTCGAGGATGGAGCTCAGCTTTAACTTGGTGAAATGGATCCATCAACAGTCTTCTTTGGGGAATTTTCCTCTGGAACGTCAATCGGCAGATAAGGTAGTCGTGAACGTTTATTGTATTTGAGTTTCTTAGCAATATTTGAGCAACCATTTTTCCCATATTTTTGTCCTCATGTATTTTTGCCCGATATTCTTGTTTGAGATTCCTATTCTCAGTACACCTTATTGAGTTATGCCTTTTTTTTTCGACGTTTTATTAAGACATTGTTATGTCATGGGCATAGTTAAACGATTTTGAATCAGTTGAGACTGATATTTAGATTTTTCAGTAATTTGCTTATTTTTGTAGTCACGATTTGACTGTAAGTTAATGATTTTTATGGCAGATTTAAATTCAGACAGCGTGTCACTTTATTAAAGTAATTCTACCCCAGTTTAATTACTTTGACCAATTTTCTGTCATCATCAAGAAGGAAGAACATTTAAATGATTTTAGAGCGTTAAAATCCAGTACGTTGTCGACGATCTTGGAAATACTAGTCGTTATTTGAATTGATTGCAACACAGACATTTATCGTCAGTCATGAACGACCATTGCATCTTAGGCAATTTTGTGAAAGATGAACATTAATTATGAATTATTGAATGCATTAAATTCGTGAAACTTGTGTTAGGTTTTTTCTCATATAGAGATTTATATAATGATGTTTGCATTCCCCAGTCTAATTGGATTCTATTCGACTATTTTGCAGTTAGTCGCACTTTGTTTGATGATAGTATTTTTATACTACAATTCTTTGAAGATGTTAATCTTAAATTTTGATAGACCAGACAGGCGTATATAAGCGTATTCACTATTAAATTTGTTTGTGATTGGCAAATTTTTATTTCATTTCGATTCATGAATGAAATCCACGAAGTTTAAATGACAACAGTTTTGAAACAATCATTGATATAAGAATTTTTAAGTGGAACTATGAATGTATAATCGATAGTGCAGCGGACATGTTGAAAGTCGCTGATGTATAATGCCCTTAAATAAATGAAGGAGATTCCCACAGTAATTAATAATGATAAAGATTGTGTTAGGGGAGGTTTTTGTAAATGCTGTGGAAGATTTTCATGCCGTCTATTTTAATATATGATGAATTTTGGGCTATTTTGAATGCAGTTTGTGCATTATTTTGTAAGCGAAGGATTTTCCGCTAGAGTGTATTGTCATAGTTCGTTGAAAATTAATCAAGTGAATTTACTGTTATAATTAACAAGAGTTTTGAAAGAATTTGAGATAAGATTTTGAATGAAGATTACCGTCACAAATAATTAAAATTATTACAACCTTTATTAAACCAGATTGTGACATGTACATGTATAACTAACCTTCATTGGTCGATTATATTAAACACGATTATGAATTTACCAACCGGATAAAACATGTGGTTCAATGTATTTCTTAAATTAATAATTTAAATAATTTAAATGTTGATATTGTAAATAATAAATGTAAATATCTTTGACAATAATGTGGAACGAAAGTAATGTTAAAGGCGTGTTTAAAAATTTTGTAATTATCTTCGACAATATTATAAACAATTTCTAATTGTTATAAATAATTTATGTGATTTTGTTATAAACATTTAAGAGTGTGTTTCATACTCTAGACTATGCTTTTTAAACATTTGGATGATAACTTAACAAGTTTAAGGATAGTTAAAATAATCCAGTGGGATGTGAGTTAAGCATTTGAAAGATTTGCGTCAATATGTATGAGTTGTCTTGTAGACATTTAAAGATTTAAAAGGAGCTGAATTCTTACACAGTGTGGTGTGAGTAGGGAGCCCCATTTGACGGGCATGCGCCAGGTTGAGGAGTAGACCAGCTGGCTCGACATCTGGTTACAAGCGGGTGAGGTCGATACTCCGGCCTTGTGCCTATTAATAAAAGTGTTATGTTTATTAAAAGAAACCAAATGCTCTATATATGTCGTTCCCTGACTTCCTCATCCAATCCAAATGTGTTTTAAGATGTTACGTTATTTGAGCTCATGGGAGCTAACATATTGTTTGATAAATTTGCAAGTCCTTTAGGAGGACGTAGTCAGATTGACATAGGCTACTGATAGCCACGTTTATTTTGTTGAGTTGTTAATATCATACTCTTTATTTGAAAATAAAGCTTTTGTACAGTTCAAAGTTCTCGTCTTCGGTCTGGTTCATTTTTAAATGTCATGGTGAAGGTTATTGTGAGAGCATACTTTAATGATCCTGTTGTCAACCCAATCCCCGAGATATTTATAAGAGATAAGTAAAAGTAAGTATGAAACCCCGTCTATTTTGGTGTGTTCCACAATAATTTTTCTTGGTAACTTCTGTGTTCAAACCTCGGTAGTATCTGTCAGTGCCATTTTCATTGATGTAGCTGAGCTGGTGCGATTGATTGTTGGCAATCCGATTGAGGGGGCGGATATCTGACAGCCTACTATCCGGGTTAACGGGGACAGAAGGATTGGCACACCTATAACGTGGGGCTCGATTCAACATAACTGGATCACCAGGTTGAACGCCAGTAGAATTGGCAAACCTAAAACGTGTGGTTCGATTAGACTCAAATAAAGAGGTTGATTCTTTGTTAGATGTCTTAGCCAATTGTAGAATTTAAGAGTGTGATTATATAGGAATTAAATGTTGTATTGTAGTAGGAAAATTACACTCAGAAAAGATCAGATCTTATACGACTTGAGAAAGGTTAAATAGGCTGGAAACTTAGGAAAATCGCCTATGATCTGGAATCTTATTTTATTTGACCGGCTTATGACATTTTAGTCATATTAAAGATAAAATTAAATTATTTGGATTGTAAATGTAAAATTATTTGTGATAGGATATTTTAAAATGAGCCAGGGAAATTTGAACATGTGCTTGAGTTTGTTTCAACATGAAGTGTCTTCGAAAGTTAATTATAAGGTAGTTATAAGTTAGATTTAAGACAGAAAATTGATCAAATTCATATATGGTGAAAAGTGTTGCTCAAATGTTGTTATTTTGCTCTTTTGATGTATGTCCCTACAGCAGTCTAATTTTTGAATAATATTGTAATGGCAGATGAAAGTTTGAAGATGATGTTAGCGGAGATGTCTGCTAACATGAATAGTAGTATGAAGCAGATGCTGAATGAAAGTATGAAGGAGAATAATAGTCGAATGGAGGAGAATGTTAGTAATTTGTCTGCTAATTTGAATGCAAGAATGGAGGAGAATGCTAGTAATTTGAAAGCCAGCATGAGTGAGAGTATGAAGGAGAATGCTAGTCGAATGGAGGAAAATATGAAAACTCTTCAGACCAGTTCTGCTAACTTAGAGGATAATATGTCGCGTTTACAGATTAATACCCAAGGAATTGAGAATACTGTAACTGACATCCGCTCAGACATGTCCAATGTTAAAATAGATGTGTCTAATATGCATAAAAATGTTGCTGATGTTAAAATAGATGTTGCTAATGTGCATAAAGATCTTACAATGTTGAATTTAGATGTAGCTAATGTCCGTAGTGATATTTCTTGTGCTAGGGCTGAGGTAGTTGTTGTCAAAAATGATGTTGCGACTGTCCAAGACAAGGTTGAGGAAGTCCAAAGAGGAATCCAAAATGTTAGAACTGATGTGTCCAATGTTCAGGTTGATATCAATAACATTCATTCGGATGTAAACGAGATGCAAAGTGACATAAATAAAATTCAAGTAGAGGTCAACACAGTTTTCGTAGACGTTGCTAAAGTCCAAACTGATGTAAATAAAGTCAGGGAAGAGATAGAAAATTCGAAAACTATTTGTACACGTAATATAAGTGCATTAACGACTAGGCTAGTTGATGAGTCAGTTAGAACGACAGCGTCTTTAGAAGGTTTAAAGTTTGATGTAGAGGTCATGAGAACCCAAGTATTAGACCATAACAAAGTATTGAAAGAGGATATTGAATTAGACATAGCAGAAATGTTAACGGAAAATGTTACAATATGGAAAGACGAGTGGACTAGGTCAAGTGGGGAACATGTAACCCAAATTCAGGATCGTATTGAAAGGAAACTTGCCAGTACTCAAATTGATATTAACAATGAAGTAGTACAGATTAGGAAAGATTTAAGCGTCAGGATGGATTCGCTATCCGAAAGACAAGTTGAAGATAGGACACAATTAGATCGGGATGTGCAAACATTAAAATCTGCATTAGAGGAACAGATTCATAAAGTTGTCTCTGATGTGAATGAAACGACGAGTAAACTGCAGAATTTGAAGTTAGGAGAGGCTAATTTAATGGAGACCTACAAAGAAGAGTTAATCAAGAAAGTCTTAACGGAAATCACTGACAAGGATACAGTAGGCTTGACTTGCGAAACCAGTAGGAATTATGCCAGAAGATATAACCTAGATCCAGAAGAGAGAGACGTGACTCCTGAAGAACGTATATCCAGATTTAGGGAGGAAGATGACGAGAGGAATATGGAACCTGAGTGGAACTATCGTGATAGTGGGAAAAACTACCCGGATTCATATCCGAGGAACGTAACGGTCATCAGGAATTTTGAAGATAAACCGCAAAAATTCAGTAACACGGATAGTTTGACACCTATCGAATATGTAAGGAATCTCAAAGATTATTTCATCGAAGCTCACATTCCCAGAGAGAGAGAGATGAAGATAGTGGAGAGATATTTGATTGGAGGACCCCTCGAATGGTTTCGCGCATTTAGATACACATTCAGTAACTTTGACGAGTTTGCAGAGGCATTAATCAAACGATTTTGGTCCATAGAAGCGCAGAATTCGTTAAGAGCGGAGGTGTATTCAAGAAAATACTCCGGTACTCTTCCAACGCGGTACGCTGATTTCTTTACGAGTCAATTATCCCGCTTGAGATTCTTACAACCCCCATTGTCCACGGAGCAACTTATTGATGCGATTTCTCGTATGCTGCCAGTTGAGGTGAGAAGACTAATAATTTCGTCCAACATCAGGGATTTAACCAGCATGGATGAATTACTGAGGAGGTTAGACTACACCAGTCCAATGCCTAACGTGGTACAGAAAGGTCAAAGGCATGACTGTAAAGAAATAAATACTGTATATATGGACCAAGTCCAACAAACTGACAAGCCAGATGAGGAGAAAACTGACAATGTAGGTCCTCACAGGAATAATCAGTTTCGAAATAACAGATCGCAAGGTTACCGACCGTATCAACAGAGAAGAGGCTGGAACTATAACCGAGGAAATTACAATGGAAGAGGCAGATATTACAACAATAATGGTTATAACAGGAATTATAATAGGAATAACCAGAGCCAAAACAGAAATCAGAATCCTCAAGGTCAGGTTATGACACCCGATCAGTATCAGGAAAGAGAGAAGGAAAGCCAGCAATACCTGAAAGAATTACGGGAAAAAGAAGCCGACAACCAAAAGAAAAGGCAGGATGTTGTAATCGATCCTGGGCCTTCTACGAGCCAGCAGAACTTAGAAAATAGAAATACTGGACAGAAGAGAAATTAGAGAGGAGAGAATACATTAACCACACACAACCCAGATTTATGATTAAGGAACATAGAGGAAATATCATACTAGAGTAAGCCAGTAATAATTCAATTTCGTGTTCAAGAGAGTTGAGGTACTTGTAACACTGAGTTTAAAAACAATTTGCAACTGTTTTTAAAACGTGGTGAGAGGAGAATGCCCCCGTAATTGAATTATATAGAGACCACGGTGGCTATTTTGGAAATTATAGCGAAAGTTATGGCTGTCATAGTTATGACGTGGGTAGTCATGACGTAAGCACGGATGACGCAGACGTTATGCCAGCAGGCTACTTGAGCTGAGATTCTCAATGACGTCAGCATTTATTCGAGAAGGATCCGAGATGTACGACGCAGTCGCAGGAAACGTGGAATTCTGCTGAGGAAGAAATTATGCTATTGGAGGGGAGGCTCAAACCAATGAACGATAGTCTGAAGGAAGACGGAGATTGCTGAAACTATGGTATTTTTATTACTGTTTGGAATGCAGAATTGTGGAAATCCATTTGCAGTAGAGGCATTGATCTGGAATTTTGGTGAAATTTATTTTCAGTTTTTGAATTTTGAAAATCCGTCATGTATTGACGAAGTTGGAACTTCTAGCGATGACGCAGTAACACGCGATGGAAGGGATAGATACGCCCCTCATGAAGTTCATAAAAGGCCTTGCGCAGAAGAGAGGAGCCTCATTCGCTCATTCTCAGATTATAAATCAATCGTGAGATCTCAAATAGTCATTTCAGTGAAACGTCGAGTGAGTTTAGTAGTGAAAAAGTCGTCTTTGTAACGCGTGGCGAAGCCACTGCATTAAACGAGAGTCGAACTTACAAGCAGTGCAGGTTTACTGTGAAGTAAATCTAGGTGAAGTTGAAACGACACTTATAACGCTTCTACAAGATTAGCTGTGAACAGTTAGCGGTCGCCTATTAGCTAATTCTCTTGTGCATTGCTACAGTAAGGACTGTAGAAAAGCTGAACAATTTCGAGGAAGTATTTTGGAAGTTATTGACAATATTAGACGACTGACAAAAGTGATTTTCTCGCCACAGGAGAAACACTTTGTATAGCCAGACTCTACGCTACGGCTGACAGGGCTAGTGAAATAGGGAGACTTCAGATTGCTTTTGTGACACAACGCTACAGTATTATGGAGCAGTCTAATATGGCAGTTTGTTCTTCTAATACTATTACCGAAGAGAAGATGGAAGGCTAAAGGACTTAATGCAATTGGGACATATTTCAACGGAGTAAGATAGCAGCATGGAACTTCGCTAATTGCTATTCCATACAAGCGAACATGTGGTAAATAACCATCTACACCCATGTTTCGTGATTAAAGGCTGAATACTATCAAACAGCAATGGAAATGATTTCATACTTTCTGAATATGAATATTTCTTCGGAAATTTATACAAAAACTTCATGGCGATTTTCAACTGGAACTTCAGGGATTTTTCAAGAGAGGTCAGGGTTGTCCCGACTCACAAAGAAGATTATTGCCGGAAGGATGTCGTTCGTCTTCGTGAAGCAGTTCGATTCTCCGATGGTGCTGTTTCTGGTTTCGAGGATGGAGCTCAGCTTTAACTTGGTGAAATGGATCCATCAACAGTCTTCTTTGGGGAATTTTCCTCTGGAACGTCAATCGGCAGATAAGGTAGTCGTGAACGTTTATTGTATTTGAGTTTCTTAGCAATATTTGAGCAACCATTTTCCCCATATTTTTGTCCTCATGTATTTTTGCCCGATATTCTTGTTTGAGATTCCTATTCTCAGTACACCTTATTGAGTTATGCCTTTTTTTTTCGACGTTTTATTAAGACATTGTTATGTCATGGGCATAGTTAAACGATTTTGAATCAGTTGAGACTGATATTTAGATTTTTCAGTAATTTGCTTATTTTTGTAGTCACGATTTGACTGTAAGTTAATGATTTTTATGGCAGATTTAAATTCAGACAGCGTGTCACTTTATTAAAGTAATTCTACCCCAGTTTAATTACTTTGACCAATTTTCTGTCATCATCAAGAAGGAAGAACATTTAAATGATTTTAGAGCGTTAAAATCCAGTACGTTGTCGACGATCTTGGAAATACTAGTCGTTATTTGAATTGATTGCAACACAGACATTTATCGTCAGTCATGAACGACCATTGCATCTTAGGCAATTTTGTGAAAGATGAACATTAATTATGAATTATTGAATGCATTAAATTCGTGAAACTTGTGTTAGGTTTTTTCTCATATAGAGATTTATATAATGATGTTTGCATTCCCCAGTCTAATTGGATTCTATTCGACTATTTTGCAGTTAGTCGCACTTTGTTTGATGATAGTATTTTTATACTACAATTCTTTGAAGATGTTAATCTTAAATTTTGATAGACCAGACAGGCGTATATAAGCGTATTCACTATTAAATTTGTTTGTGATTGGCAAATTTTTATTTCATTTCGATTCATGAATGAAATCCACGAAGTTTAAATGACAACAGTTTTGAAACAATCATTGATATAAGAATTTTTAAGTGGAACTATGAATGTATAATCGATAGTGCAGCGGACATGTTGAAAGTCGCTGATGTATAATGCCCATAAATAAATGAAGGAGATTCCCACAGTAATTAATAATGATAAAGATTGTGTTAGGGGAGGTTTTTGTAAATGCTGTGGAAGATTTTGATGCCGTATATTTTAATATATGATGAATTTTGGGCTATTTTGAATGCAGTTTGTGCATTATTTTGTAAGCGAAGGATTTTCCGCTAGAGTGTATTGTCATAGTTCGTTGAAAATTAATCAAGTGAATTTACTGTTATAATTAACAAGAGTTTTGAAAGAATTTGAGATAAGATTTTGAATGAAGATTACCGTCACAAATAATTAAAATTATTACAACCTTTATTAAACCAGATTGTGACATGTACGTGTATAACTAACCTTCATTGGTCGATTATATTAAACACGATTATGAATTTACCAACCGGATAAAACATGTGGTTCAATGTATTTCTTAAATTAATAATTTAAATAATTTAAATGTTGATATTGTAAATAATAAATGTAAATATCTTTGACAATAATGTGGAACGAAAGTAATGTTAAAGGCGTGTTTAAAAATTTTGTAATTATCTTCGACAATATTATAAACAATTTCTAATTGTTATAAATAATTTATGTGATTTTGTTATAAACATTTAAGAGTGTGTTTCATACTCTAGACTATGCTTTTTAAACATTTGGATGATAACTTAACAAGTTTAAGGATAGTTAAAATAATCCAGTGGGATGTGAGTTAAGCATTTGAAAGATTTGCGTCAATATGTATGAGTTGTCTTGTAGACATTTAAAGATTTAAAAGGAGCTGAATTCTTACACAGTGTGGTGTGAGTAGGGAGCCCCATTTGACGGGCATGCGCCAGGTTGAGGAGTAGACCAGCTGGCTCGACATCTGGTTACAAGCGGGTGAGGTCGATACTCCGGCCTTGTGCCTATTAATAAAAGTGTTATGTTTATTAAAAGAAACCAAATGCTCTATATATGTCGTTCCCTGACTTCCTCATCCAATCCAAATGTGTTTTAAGATGTTACGTTATTTTGAGCTCATGGGAGCTAACATATTGTTTGATAAATTTGCAAGTCCTTTAGGAGGACGTAGTCAGATTGACATAGGCTACTGATAGCCACGTTTATTTTGTTGAGTTGTTAATATCATACTCTTTATTTGAAAATAAAGCTTTTGTACAGTTCAAAGTTCTCGTCTTCGGTCTGGTTCATTTTTAAATGTCATGGTGAAGGTTATTGTGAGAGCATACTTTAATGATCCTGTTGTCAACCCAATCCCCGAGATATTTATAAGAGGTAAGTAAAAGTAAGTATGAAACCCCGTCTATTTTGGTGTGTTCCACAATAATTTTTCTTGGTAACTTCTGTGTTCAAACCTCGGTAGTATCTGTCAGTGCCATTTTCATTGATGTAGCTGAGCTGGTGCGATTGATTGTTGGCAATCCGATTGAGGGGGCGGATATCTGACAGCCTACTATCCGGGTAAACGGGGACAGTACCTACTGTAAGGCCACGGCCGCCTCCTTCCCTCTTCCTAGCCTATCCATCCATATCTTCCATCCCTTCCCCTCCCTCATGAGGCCCCTGTTCGCTTTGCAGGTGAGGCCGCCTGGGCGAAGTGCTGATCACACCTACCCAGTTGTATCCATCCCGACCAGATGTTCCAAACTCCAGGACACTGCCCATAGAGGCGGTAGCGGTGAGTTCCCTCGCTGAGTCCGTGGGAACCACCAACCTAGAGGGTAAATTGACTAAATAAAAAAAACTTTAAAAAGGACATTCATCTTAACAATCGAATGAACTCAATACGATACGGTTTTCCTCATAAGGGGATCAATTAATACATTTCTATATCTGTCGAATGTGAGAATGAGGAATGGTTCATATCCTGGGGTTACAGAGGACTCTGACGCGACACACGGGGTGGCCTGATTGAGTATGACTTTTCCCATAAACCAAGGAGGTCACATTTCGAACACTTGATACCCTGAATATAAGAGTACCTTGATTTCGTTCTACAGATCATTATGTAGTCCGTACTGTACCCTTTTTCCTGAGATGATCCACCAAAATCCACAGATGGAGAAGGACCGCAGCATCTTGAAGTCCCCGGCTAGAAAAACTGCATAGAGCTACTGGCGAATACACTCCGGATAAGGATCAGAGGAAATCAAATGTCTGTTCTATAGAATCTAACTACAAAAGGAAAGGGTTCTAACAATACTCGGGAGACCGAGAATCAAGAATCTCGGGCAACGGGATAATGATCGAGTCAATGAAAATCCTCCACCTCTATAGCAAATTCCACTACCAATGAACTACAGAAGATAATGCCAATTTCTATAATAATATCAGGGATCCGCAACGTACGTGCCTTTCTGTTTATTACAAAGACACAATTTACAGATTAATCAGATTCAAAAATGAAAATCGAAACGCAAACTTCCTAAAATAAAATTAAATAGTTTCCCTTGGAAACAAAAATTATTAACTAAAATCTGCGTATATAAGCTCGAGTTACTGCTCTCAAAATACATTAACCTTGGCGACAAAATGCTGCGCCCTAGATAACGGGAGTTAACAACAAAAATACTGTCGTTACATTACATGAATTATATGAAATGAATCTACTTATGACGTAGGCCTCCGCCATTACAATCACTATTTATTTCTCTATACAGTAAAAACTCCCGTCTCCTATGCTCCCTCTAAATTAAATATCAAACCGATAAAGCATTCTTACTTCAAATAATTATTAATTATCAAACATGTTAATGAACTGACTTAAATCCGCTCTGTACAACAATTCCTACACTTAATAATCGAGTTCTATTTACAATAAATTCTTTACAACTACTACTACTTCAAGTTCGGCAATTCCATCTTTTTTCAATCTCAAAATTGAAAATTCTTGAAATCATCATACCGTAAGTTTCAAATCTTTACATAAATCATTACTTCTCTGAAAATCTTACGTCTTCACTTCAGTATTTAAAATCTCTACATAGTTTGGTTTTAATCTGGAAAAACTGTCAATCATGGATTGTGTAAACCAAACAATTAAGTATAGATATAGTACAATAGCATCTTCTTATCATTCATCTCATTAAAAAAAAATAACCTTCCATAAAAATTAATAATAATTACCAGCATATCTACATTCTTTCGTAGGCCTACACAGAACCATTTAAATTGAGTACGATTTCAGCTTCACAGAAATCAGCTGTTCCTACTTTTTCAGGGCCAATCGCATTATTGATCGATAACTCCCTACAATAATAACCTTAATATTTCTCACACTTCTGACAATAATTCATTCTCTATAACAACTTATTCTCGCAGATCTGTCAACACAGATAACCATATTCAATAATAGAACAATATCATCTAGCCCATTGTCATAACAATATTAACATCCGTCTACCGGGAATACTTTATCAATCCTTACTTATATCATCGCAGTTTCTTTCTCCATAATACAAAAACAACTGCGTCTTCCAAAATATATGATATAATACTTATGACAAGTCTTTCTCTCAAGTTATACACAAATTTCATAATAAATACAACGATAAATAATTGGTTCTCACGGCGTCATAAAATTACTGGTAATGTGATAGACTGATCTAGTACATCTACTGCAAACGGCATTATGCGAATTAAAATATACCACCCATGTGATCGAACCTGCTACCAAGCAGCTTGCCTGAAGCAACAGCAGGAATGCATGACTTAGCCACCTTAGCTATTGAGAGCCACGTTGATTCGTTGGCAAGTATTGAAACTACTCGTAGCCCCCATAGGCACCTGCCGAAACGTAAGGTGGTGTTATTCGGGGCTGTAATAGTTTTAAACATGCATTATAGTTGAGGTTATTGAAATAACACTGCCGTTAATGACTTCTACTATATAATCGAGCATGAACTCAATGGTAAAGTTGTACTAAGGCCGTAAAGGAACAGGTACTAATGTTTTTAGGATGCCTATGATAAACGCGTTAATTGGGTTGCCTCTCTCCAAAAAGAAAAACGGGGCTGGTGAACCACTCTGTATATTATGTCCCAAGCCGAGAGACGTAATAAGCTATGTCCTATGAACGTGAACGAACTAGAACGACAATCGGCAAGGCCATGTTGAAAGTCCTACCACCTACACACGTTGTGGGCTATCATTCCCTCCTGGGGACGCACGTTTCCTGCGTCGGACGCATGTGGTTACTTAACCGATATTACAAGTTTAATTATGCATGTAATAGTCTGCATATTTGTAAAATATTAACAGTTGCCTTTCATGTCTATGGGTACGTATTGTTAGCCCTAACTTAATACCAATCTAAGATATGGAAAAGGGTACACTCAGCAATGTAGTGGTCACTGAAGAGAGTTCAACGCGTTTTCCTCGAATATAATGGATACACATTTGTTCTCGCTTTACTACGTATATTCTGCGTTTATGAACATTCCGATAACTCAGATTGTAAAATAGTAACACTTCTGTCAGCGTGATTATTCGATTTGGTGTTCCCGTATTATTAATGTATTTATTTAGATGTTTATTTATTTAATTTATTTATGTATTTGTTTATTTAGGGGTAAAGCGGTGTCATGTAGTAAAGCACATTATCTTTTTTGACAAACTCACACGCCGTAGATTTTTCAGTCACTAAAGCCATGCAGTATGAATTAATGGCAAACTACTTCAAAATCCACGGAAGAAGCAATATTCTGTTACTCTTTATTTATACATATTCCAGGAAATGCACGTTTCTTTGAATTATGCTATAGTTATTCATATTTGTAATATATAGCGTCTGATTATCTTCTATCGCTGTGATAGTCTGTATATTTGACTGGCGGAATTGTGTAAACTAGAGGAGAACTCGTAGGTTGGAATACTAACTGCAGAAATTTCATAATAACAATATCCAATTTGGATAATATTGTCTGTAGAATTTAACTTTGATGTACGGTACATTTGCTATTATAAATTCAAAACCTCTTCATTATGAACTGAACAATATTTGTGAAAACATGGTTCAGTAATGTATATAATAATTACAAACAAATGGAATATTACGGTCGGTTTGTTTAGGGTAAACCTGCAAATCAAAACATCATATCTTGTACTAAAATAACGAATTCCAGTCTATAATGAATTGGCTAACTAAAGCTTGAGCGGACGAGAGCTGATACTGTGACTCAAGCTTGCCAGCTAGCTTGCATGGTAATGGTGTGTTTGGACTCCCGAGGCGAAGCGTGTTCTCTAATACAATCCAAACATGCATTCCGTGTTTACGAACAACGGCACGACGAGATAGAGTGAGGAGCGCAAGAACGACCCTTCAGAACATTGGTTATATGCAAACCTCGACGAGTGCACTAGCAGATAAGAAATAGGATAAATACCACATGCTCTAGGAGCATAACAGTACAAGGATCTTCTTAACCCTCCGTTGTCATATCATGTTATAGGCTACGTGAATTTCCACCACAGTCTTCTTTCAATTAGTAAAGGTGTATAATCAGAAGGAACTTTTGTGCTCTAAAAGTGAGTTTTGGTTTCCTTGTAAGGACAACTTTCCAAAACATGACTTGGTCTTGGAGTGAACTACTGTCTAGATTTGGTGTCGTTATTCATTCGTTTTAAAGGAAAAATGTAATACAACAATCGGTTCCCCGTACGAAATTGAGTGCAACAATGAACTATTAAACGTTGCTGTATTGGTGCCCCTGGGAGTGAAACTGTAACCATTCGCGTTGAGGAAGTTACTGGTATTCTCGGGAAACGAAATGAAGTACTGTACCGTCCACGAATATCTGAAACGTGAGAAGAAAGATCCTGAAGAAATCACAAGAATGTGTTTGCTTTCTGCTCTAATCTGACCCTCACATCTTCTGAACAACCACACTACCAATTTACTATTTTGAACAACCTGGTCCACGATAGAGAAATAGAGCACTCCTGAAAAAAATACTGGTAATAGTTATAATCACTACCGTGTTAAACAATTGGTGATTTAAAATTACACGTTTCGACGGTCAAGGGGTCATTACCAGATCCAGATCACTAGACCCGCGTTTCAATTTAAATAAGCAAATATTAAAAACTGTGGTCTAATTAAACTTTGTATAATGAGTCTTGTTAAAGTATATATTATGATTTGCAGTTTGAAACTCGTTATTATGCACGTGTATACAGTTAAGAAACACAACACAATAAATGTAATTCATGCACTTTGAATTCTACTATGTATATGGTTACTTATTAGAAATCACGTTCGTTGTACAGATACACGCTAATCACTCCCTACTGGAGTGGGTATGCTTACGCGCACCTCTACAGCGAATATGCTGTGAAATCGGATAAGTGACCATCCTACAGAGTACAATTCCAAGTGCATGATCGAAATGTATTATATTTTGTTTTAACTGTATGTACGCGCATATATTAATACGTATTGCACAAACGTATATAAGGCAAACTAACAAATAACGAGATTCAAACTGTGGATCGTAATATGAACAATAATATGACTCGTATGATAGAACCCACTTATTAATATTTGAATATGAATGTAAACCTCAATCCTAGTGATCAAGATCTGATGATGACCACTTGACGTTCAAAACGCGCAATCATAAATTGCCCATTTTTAAAAAGTGATTATAATCAGTACATGTATTTTTTCAGGAGGGCTTATATATATATATTCACGCAATTTGAATTCTACTATGTATATGGTTACTTATAAAATTTCACAGAACGTTCACTGTACAGATACACGCTAATTACTCCCTACTGGAGTTGGTACTCTCCCTTCCTCCCCGCCCAGTGATATTGAGCAAAGGTGTGTCAACTTAACGAAGACTCACAACTGATAGTTCAAATCGCTCAATCTAAACATCGTCTCCTAGGTGAAGCCTCGCTTCTATTAACCAAGTTCAATAACCTCCTAGGTAATCTCTCCTGTCCCATTATCATCTCATTACCGAATCATCTCAGTCACCTGATCTAACGTGTTCCATGAACTTTTACTTTTTATCTCTTTGTTACAAGCACCCAACCACCATTGCTACGATTCATTTATCCAAGCATTCATTCGTGCCACCTTCATACTAGTTACGCCCAGCTCTCCTTCTCATACACCAACGTCGATCTAAATGCTGATCGATGTAGAGAGAGTGTCGTTGTTACACTAACTTCTTTATTTCGGAGAACAGTAGATCGCAACTGAGCACACACCGCCTTGGTTTCTCTGCACTTAGACTCTATGTGTTACACTATCCTACCATGCTGATAGAATACACAGCCGACGTATTTAAAATGTTCCACCTGCTCCAATTTATTTTCTCCTAATTAGCATCCTATCTCTCTGCCCTTCTTACCCTACAACATAATTTTATGTTAAACATTGCTGACTTTTGTACCATATTTCCTGAATTTCTCTTCAAGTTCTAATGTATTAGCTTGTAAGCTTTCAACAGAGTCTGTTATTACAGCCAAGTTATCAGCATAAACCAGACTGCTTACCTGCCTCCTATCTAACTGAATTCCATCCAGCCAGTTTATGACCTTTAGAGAATTGTACATATATAAAATAAACACAGTAGCTAGTATTTATGGCTCTTATCCCTGAAGCTCTTCCCGCATGTGGACGTAAGATTTTACGTGTGTTATGTTTTGCGTTCTCCTAGGAATATAATACGGACAGTTAGATTTCAGGACACATACATTATTATTATTTATTTATTTTTGAAACAAATTGGTGACGACCAAATTTCCCTATTTAATTTACCAATACCCTATCGCATCTTCAAGCACTGCCATGCAACCTGGAATTTAAAATAATGATGATGATGAAAACAATAATAATTATATTACATAAACAATCGTGTGCCCAGAAAGACTTTCCAAGGATATTCTCATGACATATTAATATAATATAATATCTGGGGTATTACTCTCCCTTCATTATATGTTTGAGTATGGCAGAGAAGTTAGCTTGTGCCACAGTTTCTTGTTATATTATCAATAATTTTTATGTGCAGTGAAGTGATTGATTAAATACAATTAGTAGTATGAGCTTAATGCTCGCTAAAGCACAGCGTTAGGTCATAGGGCCAAGCCCTCTGCTGACTCGGTAGACGCGTGGTTTCGAGCCCCACCGTTGGCCGTCCTTGAAATGGTTTTCCGTGGTTTCCCATTTTCAACTCCAGGCAAATGTTGGGACGGTGCCTTATGACATGCCACGGCCGCTTCCTTCCACATCCTCGCCCAGTTTCATTCACCATCATTCATTTCATCTCTCATTAAATTCTCCCATGAGGTTGATGTCAGGAAGGGCATCCGGCCGTAAAAACCATCTGCCACAAAGACCTACATCGCATCTCATTCCTGAGCCCGTTGGAAAATGGGAATAATAAGGGTTAGACATACATACACAGTGCTGGATTAACCATAAGGCACAATAGGCAATTACCTGGGGCCCCCGGCTCAAAAGGGCCCCCCAAAAATGAAAAAAAATCTTCCGAAAAAATGGGGGAAAAATTGTTGGATTTTTTGTATGTGGAAAAAAGGAAAATAAATTAGGTACCGGTACTGAAACAAAAAAAATTAAACTTAGAATTAAAGTTCTAATTTTACAGTTTAATTTCTTGGTTTATACTTCATAAAGTGCTGTTCGAAAATTCTCTCTGCCCGGGTTTTTCCCATAAACTTAATCTTCTTATTATACTTCCAATTCATAAGTAACTTAACTATTGTTTGACACATTCCAAGTCAATCGAAATTTCAACTTTCTGTTTGCTCTATTGTTTAAGGATTGGAAGCAATTGACTGATACTCCCACGCTGGGGTCCCAACATTCCCAAAATGCCATGACTATTTGAATTAACTGATAAGTCCCCCCCCCCAATCCCCTCCACTTTATTAGCCATAGTTAAGCTCGGAAAGAGTTTTTCCAAATTCTGGCATTCTTGTCTGCAGAGTAATTTCGGAAACAAGTAACGTGCTCCCGCTTGAGTTCAGACTTCAAATCGACGGTTTTGTGATCGACAATTTTAATTCGTTAGTGTTCGATGAACAGTTTTGTCTGTGTATCGGGTTTAATTAGAACCCCAACTCAAAATTGTCTTCACGTACATATTTGAGTGGTGCACAAAAAAGAAAACTTGCCAAAGACAAAATTACCGAGAAAGTGTGGTGTTAGAGAAAGTGTCAAAACTGACTGAATTTTCCCTTCGCAATGAAACCACTTCAAATTCATTGGAAATTCAAGGATCTGCCACCAGCGATGGATCAAAGGAGCAAAACAAAACTAACACTGGTCACGCAGAAGATCCGGATAATTATCCGGTCATTTCAAGGTCTCAAATATCCAGTTCTTCTTCGTAGATGAAAATGAAGCTGGACAACCAGGTGCCGAAAATTAAACCGTTTCACTGATCCAGACATAAGGGAAAATTAACCAGTGAAGAGATACAGTTTTGGGTTACACATGGTCCGTCAAGTTGCCAAAATTTGACTGGACCGTTAGAATCGTCCAAGCGTCGATATGATAAGGAATCAACTTCAAGTTATTGCTCCCAAAATTTATTCTTTGGAAAGAAACCGAATGGAGAGAATACGAAACGAGATTGGCTCATTTATTCACCTGCGAAAGGTAAGCTTTGATTAACAATAGAGCCCTCCGTGTATTTATGATACATTGACAGTTTTTGAAATATTGTGCTATTTTTATCAAAAACGATTGTAAATTATGTATTTTTATTTTCTTCTGTTTTTGGAATTCTAGTTCAATTTTATTCGTTCCCTGACTTCAATAAGTTCTCCCTTATGTGTAACAATGCTGTATTTTTGAGCACCATATACACTTCTGGTAGCTTGGTCCAAATTATCAGCAAAGAGCGTATCACGCAAAGTATATTAAAACGCAACCAAAACTTTAGAATTTTTGATAAGAATAAGATCAAATTTTTTAGATAATTTTTGTTGATCAGTTTGCTTTTTTCGGAATTTTAGTTAATCATATTCCTTTCATTTTTAATTATTATAAATAATTATAAATGCTTTTATTTAAATTCACTTGCGGCAAATCAAATCTTGCAACAACAATTTTGAATATTTCCATCTTACCAAAACGAATCAAATTTTGCATAGTTGTGTAACTTGAAATTACAAATATATTGTAGAAATATCGCTCTTTTAGTCCAAAACGATACGATCATACAAAAATATTCAAAAAGTCAAAAGTGAATACAAAATTTTAATAAACGTTTTCATTAAACTTAAAACGCAATGCAAAAATCAGGCAAATTTATTAAATTCATTGATATTCAATAAATGGTCGAAATAATTATGATCAATAAATGATCGAAAATACATCGTTTTTGGAGAGGTACGATGTTACTTTTTAATCTCCGGACTAAAAGTGTTAACATTTCAGTACGGGTTTTATGTCTTGAATACCGTTTAATTCATTTTTGTTCTCAAATTATAATAATATTTTTTTGTTTTATTTTCGGGCCGAGTCGATTGCTTTTTTGCAAGTTATTTTGCCGCCAGAAAATTCGAACAGAGTTAGTTGGACAATCTGCTGTTAAATGCTGTTTTTACGTAGTTGATATTTTTTTCGATAATGCAATCATGGTATAATTTCTTTTCTGCAAACCCTCACCGTTGGGGCGTATTGAAAAATTATATCAAAAACGCAAAAACTTTGAAATCATTGTCTAATACGCGCTGGAAAGCACATGCTAATGCAACGAACACGGTTTACGATTCGTTGCATAAAATAGTCGAGGCTTTAGAAAGCATTGAAGATGACGAGTCGGAAAATAATGACTATCAGCATGAAGCGGGGTGCACGCAAACAGAATGCAAAAATTTGAATTCGGGTTCATGTTCATTTTGTGTGAATCAATTTTGACTTCTATGCGTGCAACTAGTAAATCATTACAAGCTGAACAGATCGACTTACAAACGTGTGCTGCCTTGTATAAAACTTTAGACGAAAAGTTAGGCAAGTTTCGTGATAAGTTCGATATTTTCGAGCATAAAGCTGAGAAATTGTTACCTGATGTATCGTATTCTAAAAAATCGTCCCGTGGAAGAAAGAAACAACCGAACGACTGAGGCGCTCCTGAAGGAGAATTTTCACCTGGTGAGAATTTCAGAACAACAAGTTTTCTCGAATTCATCGATAAACTCAACGTCGAATTAAAAAAAAGGCAAACGTTTATATGGACGTTTCCTAGAAATTTGCATTTTTGAATAATTTTTCAATGAGCGATGAAGAACTTGGTGAGGCGGTAAACAATTTGGTTGGATTTTATGATAAAGATTTGGAAGAATTTCCAGCTGAACTGAAACATTTTCATTCATTTATAAACAACAGATACACCGCTGCCGAAAAATCTCAGTCAGTTGTATGAGATTTTAATGAAAGACCAATTGGCGAATGTGTTTCCGAATGTAGAAATAGATCTCCGAATTTTTAACTTTAATGATAACGAACTGTACTGCAGAACGTTCTTTTTCACAGTTGAAACGAATTAAAGCGCCTCGAAGAGCTACTATGCGACAAGAACGACTGGACATGTTAAGTCATCTTTGCATAGAATCTGACATTTTAAGGAAAATCAACTTCGATGATGTTATTGAAACTTTCTGCGAAACAAAATGCAGAAAAAAGTGTTTCTGAAAATGTACATGTGATCTAAATTGAATTTATTAGTCATTGTAAATTTGTAAATAAAATCACTTTCAAAGTTATGAGTGACTATTTTATGAAGGGGGAGGGGTTGAAAAAAAGGGTAAATGAGGCCTCTAATTAACAATTGCCTAGGGCCACTGTGAGTCTTAATCCGGCACTGCATACATACATACATACATACATACAGTAGTATAAGCATAATGCTTAGGGGATACAATAACATTGTAAGGCTCCAAACTACTTCATATTGTCTAAACCTTCAACATTTTATTTTTATCTGGATTCTTTGTAGAAATATATTTCAAAGGATGTACCACAAGAAACATTTAAAAAATTTACAATTTTGAACCTCCGGTGCACCTGCCCCCAATTATTTGAGTATGCTATATAAAGCATAGTTAGTTCTCCAATATGATGTTACATTAGCAGCACAATTTCATAAATATCGAAGAAATTATCTAAATACAGTATAATTACTCAGTAAAAGGTGTGATAGGTGAATATTGATATCGAAGACATAAACTGAATGTTTCATTCAATGTAGACCTTGATAAGGCTTATCATACTTTATCGTGGTGTGAAATTCTATATAAGGTTTGTCTCTCCTGTGTTCATGGTGCCTTAAAATATTAGGGTACAAACATTTGCCCATCCTGCGAGCAGAATAACTTATTTCCCTAGTTTTGCGTAGCCGTCTTGACGAAACATTTAGGTATTCATAAATGCAAACCAACTGTACAAGAAATTGGTCCAGCAAATGTGATCATGAGAGGTGAGCGTGAAGACCAGGTTCCTTTTATAGGCTTAGAAGCTAAGAAAGAAAGTTGCTGCTGTTGTTATTGTTGTTCTTGCTGCTAATTTTAGGAATTGCAACATCGTGGTCATTTGTGTGTGTGTGTGTGTGTGTGTGTGTGTGGAATTTGTATGATAACCTGTGTTATTGTGAAGGATGTACAGGTGTATTTGTAAATTGGGGATAGGATTGAGGAAGAGGCGGCCGTGGCCTTAAGTGAGGAAACATCCCAGCATTTGCCTGGAGTAGAAGTGGGGAAACCTGCGAAAACCACTTCTAGATGGGAATTGAACGCACCTCTTCTCAGTTTGACCACACGAGGCTGAGTGTACCCTCTTCTAGCCCTCACACCAGAATTAAAATTTCTTGGCGGAGCCTGGGATCAAACCCGGACCTCTGGGGCGACAGCAAAGGAAGTCAGCTGTTACTCTATGAGGTAGTCTGAGAAAACAAGTAGTTCCGTAAAGAACTAAATAGCCTATTTTCATCCATCCTACTGGTCTTTTCCATTAAGAAATATCCCTGCTATTAATAGGATTATCCATGTGATGTGCTAAATAGTTTTGGTACACGACCTTTGCCTTCAACAACACCATTAAATTTAGAAATTACGTGCTAGACTAACTAACTTTCAGTATCGGTGATTGAGACTCCCACCGCAACATGGCATCTTTCTTTAACAAGTCAGGGGATTTTGATTTAAGGAAAGTCAAATGCACGCCATGATTTACGAAGCTAAACCTACCAATTTTGTGATATTCGATAATGATTATTACAATAGTCTACCATACAAATCATCTCTTAAATCGCTTGAATAGAGTACGAGATATTAAAAGACTTTTAAAACCGATGCCATCTTGAAATTTAGGAAAAAAATTGAACATCAGATGTCTCTATACAAATCTCGGTACAAAAATTCGCTTTTCTTAGCATCATTGCTCCGGGTGATTAGAACACCAGAAAAATCATTTCAAATACTTGGAAATCATTTGGCTACCATGTTGGATTTGTGTTTCTCAGGATTTTCAAGGTCACACATGTACAGTACCTACTTTATAGTCCTATATGATTATAAAAATCAGTTTGTTTGCTTAAATAGTTCCGGAGATGTTGTAATCCAGTGAAATATATTGTATGGACTCCATAATGCATTGTCTCGTTTGTTAACTATAGAATTATATGCCAGGAGACGAAAATTCTAATGATAGTTCATTATAATAACCTACATTACTATTGCCTGATTAGGACACGAGAAATAAAATTGAGATTTTAAACATTTTGCACTACCACCATTTTTAATTTCTCATAAAATTCCATAAAATCAGACGTCAATATAGTAAGACCTGTATGAAGATATTCCGCGCCAAGTTTCACGGCACTCATATGAGTAAGTTGTGAGAGAAATCATTTGAAATATTAAATATTTTTGTCGCCGCCATGTTGGGTTTGTGCTCATCAGGTTACAGAAGGTACCATAGGTTGACTTACGTTAATAGCCGTTATCAACATGCAAAATTTCAGTTCTGTGGCTGAAATACATTCGTAGATATTAGGAACCGTCTAAATATTTCGGATGGTTCCCATGTTGGATTGTTCCATATGTAGCCCATAGAGTTATATACTCCTACCTTTAGATGGAGATTTTTTCGTAGGTTCATTATTCAAACGTTCACTTCGATGATTAGGTCTCAAAAAATAAAACGTCACTTTAGAAATTTCGCACAGCCGCCATCTTGAAGTTATGAAAACAATTGAATTAAATTAGATGTTAGTACGTTAAATCTTGTATAACTATTTGCCGTACCAAGTGCCACTGCTCTCGCAGGATTAGATCGTAAGAAATATTCATTTAAATATGTAAACTTCACTTGGCAACCATGTTGGTTTTGTATTTAACAGGGTTTTAGCCTAGTTTCATTTTATGAAAAAATAGGCTTAAGTTATGAGATCACATTTGCCCGTGTGTGCATGCGTGTGCTTATGCGTGTGTGTGTGGGTGTGGGTGTGTGTTCCCCTAATAACTTCTAAACAGCTGGAGCAATTTCAATGAAACGCGGTAAGGTCATAGTAATATTTTGGCCGACATTGACCGTGCCCTTCGTATTATATTAGGTCTCACCAATCCAACTTGTCGGCAGTGCGAAATATTTCACCGGCATTCCATATCTCCGAAACGTTTAACGATATCACCCTAAAACATTGTACAGTGATATGGAGCACTACAAGAAGAGGGCCTATGGGACTTTCAAGAACCTCTTAACTACAAAACGAACATGGCGGCCAAGCGAATTTTATACTTTTAAATAGACTTTTCTCGCGATTCAACCATATAATTGCAATGAAACTTGGTACACCAAATGTTTAAACACATTGTAATGCACTGGCATCAAATTTAGTTCAATTTTCTTTATAACCTCAAGATGGCGGATGTGCGAAATATTTCACTGGCACTCTTTATCTCCTAAACTATTACTGATATCACCATGAAATTTTGTACGGTGATAAAGGGCACTACTAGAAGTTCAGCCAATGGACTGCTAAAAACATGTAAAATACAAAACGAACATGGCTGCCAAGCGAAGGTGAAACTTTTTAACAGACTTTTCTTACGATTTAACCATCTGAGCGCAGTGAAATATGGTGCAGTAAATGTTTATACACATTGCATTACGCTGGCATCTAATTTAGTTCAATTGTTCACATAACCTCAAGAGCGGCTATGCGCAATTTTAAAATTGAGTTTTTATTTCTCGTGTATTAATCCTTCTATCGAAGTGAACGTTTGAATTATGAACCTACGCAAAAATTGTCATCTAATAGTATATAATGCTTTGGCCTTCATATACTTGTAAAAAAATCCAAAATGGCGACCAACTGAAATATTTAGACAGTTCTCAATATATAGTAATCTATGATAGCAATTAAACTGACATTTTGTATGTTGATAGAAGCTATAAACATAAGTTCACCCATAGGACTTTTAATAACCTGGTGAGCACCAATCCAACGTGGCGGCGACGCGAAATATAAATATTTAAATGGATGTTTCTCGCGATTTAACCATCCGAGCGCAGTGGAACTTGGTATGGTAATTGTTTATACACATTTTAATCCACTGGCATATAATTTATTTCAATTGGTCTCTTGATGTTTGAATACTACACCTACACAATAATCTTCATGTAATAGTACGTAACTCTAAGACCTACATAATATATAAAAATCCAACATGGCGACCATCCGAAATATTTAGACGGTTCTCAATATCTACGAATGTATTACAGCAATCAAACTGTAATTTTGTATGTTGATGGAGGCAATTAACATAAATAGGATATATGAAAATAGGCTGTATATTTCTTCATGGAACTGCTTGTTGAAAGTCAAATAGGTTAACTGGTAGTAGTACCCCTTATCACCGTACCTCAGGGTCATATTGGTAACTGTTACGGAGATATAGATTCCCAGTGAAATATTTCGACCAGCTGACATGTTAGAGTGGTGAAACGATTAACATTTGATAGACACGGTCGAGGTCGAACGAGGTAGTAGTATGTCCTTGCTGAGTTTCATTGAAATCGTTCGGCCGCTTAGATTTTATTAGTAGGGAGCGACACTCACACACTTACCCGGACAAAAGGCGATCTTATAGGCCTATTTAATTAAAAAAGATGAAAACAGGCTGAAATGAGGAATTCTCATTCACATTTTTTGAACTCGAACATGTGACAGAAACTGTTACCTTTTTACGGCACATTAAATACGTTGTGTTTTAAGGGACTAATGTTATTAATAATTAATAAGTTTATGACAGTAAATATTGTGTTTGTTGTAGTTGTTTTATATCAGGAGCTTCGACATCATGGTCATTTAGCCCTATGTGCTTGGGTTTGGATGAAATTTCGTCTGATAACCTGTGTTGTTGTGATGACTGGATTAGTGTGTGCATTTGCAATTCAGGTGAGGATTGGGAAGGAGGCGGCCGTGACCTTACGTTAGAAATTATCCAGGCATTAGCCTGGAGTAGATGTGGGAAATCACGGAAAACCACATTTAGGCAGGCTGAGGTGGGAATCGAATCAACCACTTCTCAGTTTTGCCTCACGAGACCAAGTACTTTCCGTTTAGCCCTCAGACCAGAATTACATTTTTGGGCAGAGCTGGGAAGCAAATCCGGACCTCTGGGGCTAGAGCCAAGAAGCATACCCGCTACACCACGGGGGGATGAATCTTACATTTTGTGGAAGCTATAATAAGAATATCGTGAGAGTCTGTAGAACATTAAAAATGAAATATTTTACTCAATTTTTACCCGCAAACTGGTTTCGAATGGATCTTTGTTTTGGATCTAGAAGAAATGGAATTTACAATAAAGTAATAGATGCTGGCCGGTCCCGTAGTGTTGGGGTAGTGCGCCTGTCTCTCACCCGGAGGCCCCGGGTTCGATTCCCGGCTCCGTCAGGGATTTTAGAAACTGACGTGAGGGCTGGAACGGGGTGCACTCAGCCTCGTGAAAACAATTGAGTAGCTGACTGACAGTAAGGAAGCGCCCCGATCACGAAAACGAAGATTCAAGGCCGAGGAGACCCGATGCGATGATCACGCGTCACCCTAATATCTGCAGGCCAAATGGCTGGGCAGCGGTCGCTTGGTAGGCCTAGGCCTTTCACTGGCTGCAGTGCCAGGGGTTATTTTTTATTTTAATAGATGCTGGGTTATATATGATAAATCACTGACTGTTGGAACGCCTGAAATTTCACATATAAAGCATGTCCAAGAACTTCATCTCATATGCACTACATATAATGATAATTTGAAAATAATTTTGTGGCTGATTTAGACAGTTATGACGTTCGTTGTGGCCCGGAAATACAGAAAATATATTTGGTTATTCATTAAATTCCCCAATACGGGGCATTGAACGTGGATGTGTATAATCAAACCGTGCCTTCCTACCATGAAAAGAATGGTGAATGTGTTGGACTCATTCCTGTGTAGCTTGAACACTGTACAATAGATTTAACAACCCATTGTGTTCCTAGTACATGTAAAATCATCATAAAATTCACGAATTTGCTGATGTTAGATCACACCTCATTGGCCCTGCATTGTATTGTTTAGTACCAGAAGGTATCGTTCGTGTTGGGTTTATTCAGGGTTAGGTTGAGCAGATATGTATAATGGATGTGGCATTTTGCGTGCTACGATAGGCAATTAGTTCTATCTAATAATTATTACTCCCGATCTTCCTATACATGTATTAAATGACATTGAGCATGTGGTTATCAATTCCCTTCAATGAATCCCTAGCAATTACTATTTCTTAATATAGCCTGCTATATCTATTCTGGCAATCCTGTCAGTAGATTTGAAAAAATAATTATGATTCAACCAAGTGAAGACTGGTACAGGGAATCGAAAGTGTTTGTGTTGAAAAGAAGGCTGCAGGGAGAATTGATGGTAGGGTGAGTTCTTGGCTTAAAGTATGTTACACGAGTGAGGTAAGGCTGTAATCTCCCACAGTTACTTTTTATTTTATTGAGGCTATATCAATTACCGAAATGCATAAAATTGCTGGGCGGGATTCTGCTAGGTGGATGCCAGGTAAGCAGTGTAGTTTATGCTAATGATCTGGTTGTAATGGCACTGTTTAAAGTTTACAAGCCAGCATTTTAGGACTTGAACAGAAATGTAAGGAGTATGGTATGAAAATCAGCATTTCGAAATTGAAGGTCATATAGGTAGAGATGAAGCACAACAAAATAGGTAAATGCTAAATTTGGGGAGCTGATTGGAGCAGATGGACCATTTTAAGAACCTGGGCTGTGTATTCTCTCAGAGTGGTAGTATACATAGAGTCAAGGTGCAGAAAAGCCAATGCAGTGAGTTTTCAGTTGCAGTCTACGATGTTCTACAAGAAAGAAGAGAGTGTAGCGACGTAACTGTCTCTACATCGTTCAGTATTTGGACCAATCTTGCTGAATGGGAGCGAGAACTGGGTGGATTCTGGATATCTCATACGTAAGCGGAAGGTATGAGGAATGAGTTATTTCATTTCAAGGGTTTGGGAATCATGGTCTTTTACCCCCGTGTATGTAGTATTGCCTCATAGTGTGTGTTGTTGTGGTGGCTGAAATTAAGTATAATGCAGGTAACCATAAGTTAGGAACCGTCCTGGTATTTGCCTCGAGGAAAATCACGAAAGACCACTTTCAGGATGGCTGAAGTAGGAACCCCGTTTGACCCCCCAGGGAAGAATTAAATTTCTTGTCAGAGCCGGGATTCGAACACAGACTCAGGAGTGACAGCTATGAATGCCAGCCTTTGTGCCACGATGTGGACAGCATGTACGTATAAATGCTGGGACAAACAGATCGGAACAATGGCAGGAGGGTACTCGTAATGAAGCGATGAATGCTAAATCAGGAATGAACATATTACATGAGGCTGTTTGTATAAGCTGACTCCGATAGTGGGGTCACGTGATGAGAATGAGAAAGAAGAGATTACCTAAGAGGTTATGATTAGAAGGCGTTGGTAAGATTCAGTGTTTAACAATATCAAGGTGCGGGACATAGTAGCAGAAGAGGCCATAGTGCTAACAGTTAATAGGGAACCATTGGGGGGAGTCGTTCGCAAACAGAGGCTTGCCGACAATACTGGACGCTGAAAATAAAGAACAGACTCAAATGAATGAATGAACGAATGAATGAATGAATGAATGAATTTTGATATTTCCCTACGCAAGGCAACAAGCAGTCTTCACGTTAGTAACACTTTGCTCTAGTAAAAGCTTCAAGTATATATAGCAACAAATACCCTGCAGAATGCACGGTCTGAATGAGAAATCATGACATCAGCCTGTACCTTCCAATGTACCACACCCCAAGAACAGGCAACATAGTATAGCCCAGGGTTAGGAGTAAATGTTACTTAAGGACAAAACATCGTGACTAATGACAGACATACATACGTACATTTTAATTGGAGACTGTTTTGCCTTTCATCGTCTAGTCTAGTCTTCACGCCTCTGTTTGTGAACAAGTCATTTCCACGATGCCCTATTAGCAGTTAGCACTGCGGCCTCTGATTCCACACCTCTCACTTTGAAATCGTTCAACACTGAATCTATCACCTCCAAAGTCTGTCTCGGCTTCTCTTTCCCTCTACAGCTGAACTCATTTTCCTCTTAGGTAATCTCTCCTCCCCCATTCTCTTCACGTAAGCCGATCATCTCGGTCGGTTGAAACGAACAGCAACATCTAGCGTGTTCATTTCAAACTTAGCCTTCATATCTTCATTGCGAGTACCTTCCTGTCATTGCTCCCATCTATTTATCCCAGGAATTATTCGTGCTACCCTCATATCAGTTACCTCTAGCTTATATATTATATGTCCTGAATCTACCCAGCTCTCACTTCTATGCAGGGCATTTGGTCTAAATACTGAGCGATGAGGGGAGAATTTCGTCGCTACTCAAACTCCTTTCTTGCAGAAAACTGAAGATCGCAACTAAGAATGAATTCACCACAGTGGATTTTCTACATCTCGATTTTATTTCCTTCCTCACACGAGCATCCTGAGAGAATACACAGCCCAAGTATTTAAAATGTTCCACCTGCTCCAATTTAGTTCCTCATACCTGGCATTCTATTTTCTTGTGTTACTTCCCTACCGACAAAACCTTCGACTTTGAATTCCTGATCTTCATACCATACTTCCTACATATCTGTTCATGTTCTAACATGTTGGCTTGCATGCGTTTGACGGAGTCCGTCGTTATTACCAGGTCATCAGCATAGGCCAAACTACTTGCCTGATTTCTACCTAATTGAATCCACCTAGCCAGTTTACGCCCTTTAGCAAATGGTTCACATGTACAACAAACAGTAATGTTGAAAAATTACAGCCTTGCCTCACTCCTGTAACAACCTTGAACCAAGAACTCATCCAGCAATCAACCCTCACTGCAGCCTGCTTATCAATATAAATACTTTTTATTGCCTGTAGCAGCCTTTCCTCTATACCAAAATCCCTCAGGATCATCAGTATCATTTCCCTGGGCACTATATCATATGTCTTTTCTAGATATTCAAACCACAAACACAACTGGGTAATCCTTTAGAAGTATTTCTCAATAGCTTGACGCATAGTAAAAATTTGTTCTTGGCATCCTCGTTGTGGTCAGCGCCATGCAGGCTTTCATCCTTCTCACTCTCGGCCAATGATCGAACACTCCTCTCTACGTTCCCTGGGTACACTTCCCTCGGGACACTTACCAAAGAAATGCCTTTATAATTATTGTAAGCTTTCCTGATATATCAGCTTAGGCTTTCACGGCCGGCGTTCATAATTAGATACAAGTTGTTCGGGCTTGTAGGCCGTGGTCCTGTCAGGATATCTCCCGACGTTTTACGGAAAACTGCGTCCGGCATTATCAAGGGTTCTGTTTCTTTCCTTGGTCAGCAGTGGAATGAGGACCAGCTTTTTTTTCGGCGGGGGGAGGGGGGGGGGAAGTTAAAGCCCGCACTCCCCGCGTGACAGCCGACCTTTACTACTGCTGCCTCCGACATGCTATTAATAACTACGATAGTAGGAGAAACAGAGGGGGGTTTGATGAGCCGTGCGAGCCTTTCTGCCTGTCCCAGTACCAAGTACTCTACCAGGCATCATAATTTGGATTGGGATACATAAGTGGGTTTAGGTTGAGCGAAGGACCAGGGAAAAACCCATAGGCAGAAAGAAAGATTGCCTGCAGGTAAAACCTGGCGGATTGGAGATAGCCACATGCAAGGATGTGGAAGGATTGGTTAGGTTGTTGTTAGTAGAGAAGTTGTGTCATGCACGCGCAGCGTATCGCAGCGTCCTTTACTTGCCTTATTGTCATATGGGGGATCTGGTCTACTGTTACTGCTGGGACTAGCGCGCGGTCGCATGGGTAGCGGATCGCCACACCCGAAGGCAGCACTATCCACTAGCCCATGCGTCCTGTAACAGTTCTCCGATCCGGAGAGGGTATCTGCCTGCAAATACAGGGGCGCTCGCTCTCGTCCTGGTCCCGGCGGTCTGCCGGGAGCGACGTGCTCCCCTTAGCTGCTGCTGGAACAAACAAATGGCACAGGCAGGGATATATACATTTATACAGAGGTGTAGGTGGATGGCACCCTGTCAATGTGGTGGGATGTGTGTCCCTTGTCCTATTCTAAGCCTGACTGTGTCGTTTAGTTTGTTCTAGCCTAGTCTAATCTAATCTAGAATCTCCACTGCTCGCAGTATTTATACCGTGTGAGCCGAGCGTTCTCTGCTCAGTCCGGCTAGATCGTCTGGTCTCGCGTACATTTTGCGGGGTGTGGCGCGTGCTCCGGCTGCGGCGACTTAACTTATGAGCGTCAGTTGTTCCCTGGGTGAGTGCCGGGCGGTAGCGGGAAGGTCCTTCAGGTTGATGTGTGCGTGATATCTTGGCCTTGGTGTTCCTAAGAGCCGGGATCCATGTATTATGCACACGTTTAATTTCTTCCTTTCGATTGAAGTTGTCAGGTTGTTATAATATTTCTGTAGCTTCCCGTTGCAGCCTGACGTGGTAGTGTGTGGTAGTGGAGGAACACCAAGGCCAAGATATCACGCACACATCTAACTGAAGATCCTTCCCACTACAGCCCAACAGTCGGCCAGGTAACACCTGCCCCTGATAAGTTTGTTCGCCGCAGACGGAGCACGCGCCGCACCCCGCATCATGTACGCGAGACCAGACGTTCTAGCCAGACTGGCTCACATGGTATAAATACTGCGAGCAGTGGAGCTGGTGCTCATTCCACTGCTGACCATGGAAAGGAGCCGAACCCTTGATAATGCCGGACGCAGTCTCCAGTGAAATTTCGGAAGATAGCCTGTCTGGACCACGGCCTACAAGCCCGATCAACTTGTACCTAATTTTGCAAGCTTTCCTGTTACCTCGCTTATAAATTGTGGCAAATACTGCTTTTGTACAGTCAGAGGGCACCTTTTGTAAATCCCACGCCATTTCGATTATCCTATGAAACAATATCATCCCTGCTTTCTCACTATACTATACCATTTCTGACAAACTTTCATCGACCCCTGCCGCTTTGTGACATTGTAATTTATTTACCACCCTCTCTACTTTCCCAACCGTGATCCTGTTGCCGTCCTCATCTTCCTCCTGCATATTCTCTAAATCTTTCACATTGCCAGAGAAGTTTCCAATAACAGTTAGCAACTTTTTGAAGTATTCAAGCAATCTTCCCAGTGCTTCGTTCCTCTTTTTCCTCCATTTTCAAAATCGTTTATAACACTCCTGAAAGGTTTACTTGCCGCTTGACGTAATTTTTATAATTTATCTCAAATTTCCTCCCATGTATTCCTTTTGAAGTGTACTATTATTTGTGAGGTATTGTTCCCTTCCAATACATATAGCTCACTGTCCGCCTGATTCCACGTTAGTGGTACATTTTTGTAAGCCTTCTTTCTGCATTTACAAGCAGATTTTAATATAACATTCCACCAGAATGAGTGCTTTTGCCTGTCTTAACACACCGTTGTCCCAAGACATGACTTTGCTACTTCTAGTACTGCATTCCAGTGCCCTATTGAGTTCAATTTTAAGTATCTACTCTTTGAAATTTCCCTTAAAATTACTTCAATGTATGTCTGTCTAAGTTCCTTATCCTGGAGATTTTCAACCCTAAGCTGTCTGCAAACTGCCCTCACTTTCTGCACATCAGTGCAGTGCTCAATCCACAGCAGATATGCTTGTGATCTGTTCCATTAAAATATACCCTGAATACCCTACAATTTGTTATGTTTCCTAAATTCTAAGTCTGTAATGATATAGTGTGTTATTGACCTGATTCTTCTACCTTCCCATGTGTATCTGTGAATCTCCTTATGCTTCAAACATGAGTTCGCAACAGATAACTCCATGCTATCACAGAGGTCCAATAAACATTTCCCATTGGTTTTCGCTTCTCTATTCTTATCACACTTACCCATTACCTTCTCATACCCTTCAGTCCTATTTCCTACCCTGGCATTGAAATCCCTCATGAGTACTAAACTACCCTTATTGTTAACTCTCTTTACCGCATCTCTCACACCTGACAGGCACACTTTGTAATCTCATATTTCCTCCTCCCTATCTCCATTTATCTGAACTTTACTAGTCCGTAGAATATCCTATTGCATCCTACTTACTGACTCAGCTAGCTCTGCTTTCTTCCTTGCATAACCACCGTCGATATTAATAGCACTGCATCTAATACACGTTCATCATGGATATTCGTTCTAATTGACGTATTAGAAGACATAGGCCTATTCAAGTGTTATATAATTCTGCCGTAGAAAGCTTTTCCGTCAGTCAGCACAAATTGTGCCCAATTACATTAGGCTGGAATAAAAGTATTTAAACCCCCTAACCTGAAGAAAATATTTCATGAGATATTTCTTTCAGGGTAGGGTGTTTGAATAGACCTACTTGTTTTCCCACCGAATGTAATTGGGCACAATTTGTATCGACTGACCGAAAAGCATTCTATAATGTTCGTTATAAGCCATTCAGGCGTGATTTACCCTTGTTTGACTGTACAGAATCCTCATACAAACTATATTTCTGAATTTATAAATGTAATGGCGGTGAAATCTTTCACTACTGATTCCAGCACTGTCCGTTCAAATCCACTACCTGTTCATTTTACCACTTCCCACAAAGTATGTGACATTTTGTGCCCGATTGATAAGGTCATCGGGGGACTATCTGTCGCTGATAGCCTTCCCGACTTCCCTACCATTCAGACCCACACGTTGAGAGGATTGGATGTGTCCTCAGACCAGCTCCGGCACAAAACCGTTAATCTCGGGGTATATGGGTATAATACGGATAAGTCATGGACAAGCCAAGGAAACACCCTCCCAAAAACACAAATCTATAAATAAATAGTCCAGGCTTAAGTAAAATTCGTTAAATATTTTATCAACAGAGCAAATCCCTAGCCTACTTTGGAGGGTTTAAAATATCCGCTAATCCGCAAAGATAATATAAATTTTAAAAAAATCTTCCCTAAACTGACATTGAGTTATCCCTCGCAAAGGTTCTGATTATAAAAAAGCAACGAAATTCAAAATCAAAGCTAAGAATGTGAAACGTTAGAATAATCCCTAAGCAATTACAAAGAATCATTAAATATACGAATAGTTACAGGCGGTGATTCTACAGCATATCAAAACATTTAACTTGTTCACAAGGCAAAACCCATATACAGTTAAAGCACCAATAAAAAGAAGCTATGTTATGATGGTGTCACTTCCAACATTTACATTTACGTTAATCTGCTAGCTAAATCCTGTCTGAAATTAACATTCGATGATAAGCATCGGTGCCAAGCATAAATCAAAGCTAATAAAAGCAACCACCCTAGTTGAGATAAAATAAAACAAATCTAATCTAATTACACACATGCTACAAGTTATAATAATTAAGACACACCCTTAAATCATTTAATAGACAAAATAACACTCCTCTCTACACATCTCCACACGCTGATTGCGATGAATTGTCATCTAAGTGCTTGTACTGGATGGTGGAGGCATCACTTATAAAAGCGGCTTGCCCCACATTGTTGTCAGATGTCCACATATATTGAGATTCGGTGGCATCGCAACTTGTTGTCTGGAAGTTCGTGTCAGCTAGATCTAAAAGTTGATGCTCTAGTAGTTTGCCTCCAATGTCAGCCATAATAAAATATAATTAAATTTAAGACAGTTCATCACTTATTTAATTGGCTCGGTTAAGGTTACTGTAGTTACGTTTCTTGTTTTAAATTCGGGTTTACTTTTCATCATTATTCCTTAAAAGTGTATTTAAATTCACCTAATGACCATTTCGACATGGTGCGATGACAGCAAAAACACTGCCACTGCACCAGAAAGTAAACATTACCCCTCTAGCGGGTAGCACAATAACACGCGCCAACAATAGCGAACAAATACTGCACCTCATAAGCCTGCCAACACATCGGTCGATAAGACAAAACCAATCTCCATCGCCGGAATAAATACCTCAAATGATGTAGGTGTACTCGACAATCCCAACATCTGTCATAACGGACACAACAAGAACATTATTTGTAAATTGATACATGAATTCTGTTCAATCACATGTGAAAAAGGGAAGTTTCAGCTATGTGGAATGCCAAATGATACGGTCCTGCCTAAGTGAACCTTGCACTTCCTAGCTTTAAAATGCATAGATAAATCAACTAAAACATTAGTGTTGCCTATGCATGTGGGCAGTAATAGCAAGGATACTGATTGTAAGTGTACAGACTTCTTCTTCCGGTAAAAACTGGTGAACAAATGTACACGTGGAGCTTGCCATCACCTAACATGGTATCTTCTGGCAACACTGTGACCAGAGCAAGTCAAAATTAGTCTGCAAATCACCCTATATATCAGAATAACATGGTTCCAACTACGGTTGCTTTACAGTGTGACATTAATTCTACTTAACAGTAATTTAAAGCCTTGACATGGGTGTGATAAGTTTCAAAACTCAAATAGCTGGCGTGTAGTCATCCTGGTTAGCTTTCCAAGCTATGACCCTCGGAAAAAGAGTCGGGTTTGGCCCTCTGTTTCCATCACCTCTTCCGTTTCATTGAGGACTAAGATTTCAGCATCCCCCTCACCCTGGTATTAAGTACTTCTCCACTGATACTGGTACTGAGGATACTGATCCTCGACATCTCCTCGTGGTCGGATAAGCTTAACATGGCGTTCTTGACGTTCCCTGAAGTTCTCATATATTTATTCAAGCGGTAGTGCTTTAATTCCTTTACTGACACGATGATAGCAATAGTACAGGTCTGCCACGTTGCTATGGCGTCTGTTCAAGTTAGCACTTTCACATGTGATCATTTACAAAACTCCTCACGATCTTGATATTTACATTATCGTGAATATTCTTATTCACAGTTTACAGTGTTATCCCTGTTGATTATATGTTTGAATGCACTTTCCACAAACTACTGTATTATACATTTGATGGTCCACCTCGTGGCTTTTTAACTTACATTTAGACATGAGGTCTATTTCACTTCACAGAATTACAATTTTCAGGTGAAATATCGCTGGTGTCGCCTTCTGAAATAACAATGATGCAGCGTGTGTTAATATACACGTAAAACTCACTCGGTTCGTCACTACAAAGCAATACTTTCACTATTTAAATCCACGTTTTTCATGGCACATAAAAAAAATCACGCGTGCCTCAGTCGGGCTCCTTACAACGATAGCTGTCTCTTGTAGGTTGTGCCGTCCCTGCTGACGTAGTCCTGGGTTCTGGGTTCTGGAAAACGCGCTAATCATTTAGCGACTTTCGATTCCTCATAATTGGTTTCCTCAAATGTCCACTTCTTCAATTAGACATCCAAGACTGTCGAAAATCCACAAATTGTCGAATCCTGTTGGTAACATCTACAGTCCTCTTACATATTTAGTGGCGTAATCTCACGCTGGGAAATGAATTTCCTCGTGGTCAGAAAAATGTGAAAATGACCCTTGCAGTGGTCAATAGAAAAATGTAATGGTTCGAGTGGCTCGTTCTGGCCTGCTCAGTGGAATAACAACTATGGAATAATTTGAGGTATCACCACCCATGAGCTATTTGGGTACACTTTGTCATCATTTCATAACTGATGTGACTGAGGCTGGATGATAGATACCCCGATAGAAACCTTCCCATCAACATCTCAACAATTTGAAGGGAAAACTCTGTTGTGTTGCTTGTCGCAACTGAGGCCGGTCTTTCTCTTTATGCCATCCACGTTGCAATCGGTGCGTGACCACAAAGATTTTGGGCTCATATTAGTGGAACGTTTATCCATTTGACGACTGACATTACAGGAACATTATCCTAAACCCTTCTTTTTGCTATTGGTATTAAATACGTTTGGCGCCTATCTGGACAGGCCATACTGTATACTAAAAAAATGAAAAACAAACCACCCTAATTCATTGTGAAAGCATTTATCTGTAAGAAATAGAAATTGGGGTTTGTTAACCATGATAAGTGTGTCAGAAAATTATTTTTCCTTCTTGAAGAACACGTCACTCCCAAGGCTATCAGAATATGAGCTATCAGTTCTTAGAATATTGCAAAAATTGTGTTTTGTCAAGTTCTATTAGGCAACACTATATCACATAGATGGATATAGTGCTATATATAATTTAATCGGAAACGAAATAAAGGATTGCCAGCATGACATGTTATCACACGTAGTAAAATTCTTCTATTATTAGAAGGTTTCAGCTGGGAAACACGAGACTGGGCGCGGATTTACAAATAACTTTCTGGTAACTGAAATAAACTACATGAATAATTTATACACGTATTAAAACAAATCTCACAAAGGGGGAGGGGGGCTAAATTGAAGTAAATCTTCAAATTATAACATATTTTAGGACAAACTGTTTAAATAATTCAAAGCAGAATTTATTGTTGAAAAACACATTCAGCATGATATTTGCTTGTATTTGGTATAACGTATAGACAGGTATTGTGATGCCTTGTAACACGATCCACACCAAACACCGTACACAACAGTTAATTTATATTAATGGAGTGTGAACCGAGAGATGCGTCACGCCAGATAACATGCTGCAGCCTATGGACCTAACCCCTCCCCTTCCCCTTTCGCGTCGCGCACTTCAGCGGAAGCAATAGCTTTAATGACTTCCCCGCGCCTATTGTTAGACATTTGAAACGTACTGACTTGCAACCTACTAGACGTTACAGGACTTTTAAAAAAGCAATAGTCTCAATGAAGAGCAATATTTTATGAATAGTATTATCGTGTTAGAAGCCATTTCCAGTGTTACCTTAGTTATGGAAATTAATGCTTTTCAGTCGGTCAACACGATTTTACTCAATTGTAACGTATGTTTCCCTAAACCTGAAAAAATGTACATGAGATTAATAAATGAATTCACTTGGACGACCGGTTTCGATCGCCAAGCGTTCATCATCAGATCCTTTGGACTAAGTCTATAAATTCTATGCCTACAAGTAGCTAACTGTATGCGGATAACGGCATTTACAATATATACATTTATTTAGTTGAGCAGTTATTTTAAACTTGCGCAAGTTGTCAAGATTTGTTAGTTATGTGTGATTTTTTGTTAAGTGATTATTGACCTTCATGTTTGCTTGTTTTGTGTGATATCTGTGACTGTTAGTGAATGGTTAGTGTTGGAAATGGATAAAAACTTGTCTTATTGTTTAAGCGATGTTGGATCCGTTCTCGCGCAATTGCCAACACTATCACTGGCTACACTGAACTGGACGGAGTTTCCTTGTGCATAGTGTTATCTCACTATATCATTCCCCTCCTTGGTCTTTTCCTGAATTCCTACCTATCTGTGTTTGTCTCGCAATGTAACATATATATTTTGCTGGCCAAGTCTAGATTTTCCTGAATATAGTGTATGTCATTGTATTCTGGACATCTTTAACTGATAAATTCCAATTTTCATTCTCACCACGCGTAAGCTGAAAAGAACTCTATAAGCAAGTCCGGACTATTGAGAATGGTGAAACGTATTTAAATGTGAAAAGCACGGTCGAAGTCAGATAAGTTAGTGCTATGTCCTCACCTAGTATAAAATTCGTCCGTCTGTTGATATTTGATTCGGGACACATTCATACGCACACACACACGCGCATGAAAGGTGATCGCATAAGCCTATATGATAAAGCAAGATGTTCAGTAAAGAACATATAGCCTACTTTCTCCTAAATGCAGGGATATAGTTATAACTCTTTGTCCTCTTCAAGGAGTATAATTGAATGCCGGTTGTAGTAGTTTCTTGAAATACAACGTGCTATACGGATATTAAACGTTGATTGATTTAATCCTCACCTGAATTATATACAGGGTGTATTTGATATGATGGAAGTCCGTTACACTGGTGATAGAAGAGACTATTCTAAGCTTCCTAGGTAAAAAATTTGTCACCTATCTTGAAATTGATAATTTATCATTAAAAAGTCAATGTTTTTAGTTTTTTCAGAAACTAATCAGACAGAAAGTGGTTCGGCAGGCTGGGGTAAACGAGGCGGAGCCAGGAGAGACGACGCGCGAAGGGGAAGTTGTTACGTAATCGGAGCATTGACCTTACCGGTTGACTTGAGGGGTGGTAGGCTATCAGCTGTTATGAGGATGAGCTCTACCGTCTCGTAAGAAAATGTGCATTGCCGTTGTTCTTGTTGTTGTTGTTGACAACGCACGCAATGGCTTGGGACGTTAGGACCGGTATTATTGTGTAGCCTACTTTGTAAGTGTGGAATTCATTGATTGCTGTTCATGTATAAAATAATTTCGATACTCAGCCCTGATGTATCATTGGCGTCCGTGTCGGACCTTCTGTTGACTAGATTCTGAAAATACTAAAAACATTCACTTAATGAAATGCAGTGTGACAAAATTCCGACATCCCGTAGTCTGTTCAGAACTAGGCATTTAGGACGGAAGTAAAATACTTGATGTTTTGTTTGAGAGGCTTGGCGATTTTGGTCATTTAGCTCCATGTAGCTGGGTGTGGGTAGAATTTGTGTGATAACCTGTGTTTTTTGGTTTCTGTAGTAATGTGGGTATTTGTAATTCAGGTGAGAATTTGGAAGAAGGCGCCGGCCCTGTGGTGTTGGGGCAGTGCAACTGCCTCTCACCCGGAGGCCCTGGGTTCGATTCCTGGCTCCATCAGGGATATTAGAAACTGACGTGAGGGCTGGAACGCAGTGCACTAAGCCTCGTGAGGGCAATTGAGTAGCTGTCTGACAGTGAGGCAGTGCCCGAGTCAGGAAAATCAAGATTAATGGCCGAGGGGAACCGATACACTGACCACGCGTCACCCTAATATCTGCAGGCCAAATGGCTGGACAGGGGTCGCTTGGTAGTTCTAGGCCCTTCATGGGCTGCACTGCCAGCGGTTATGATTATTGAGAAGAAGGCGGCCGTGGCCTTATGTTAGGAACAATCCCGACATTTGCCTGGGGTAGAAGTGGGAACCCATGGAAAACTACTTCCAAGATTTAATACTAGTACGGTACCACATGTTCATATTGTGAATTGTCCCATCCCATCTCCAGCCCTCGGTTGGCCATTAACTGGAGAGGGGGGGGGGGGGGGAGGGTTGATTTATTGGTCCATCAACAATGTAAATACATATGAAAATACACGAAAATGAAAATAAAATACAAATACATTGTTATAATACAGTGTTATAATAATAATAATAGTCTAACAATAATAATAATAGTCTAATAATAATAATAATAATAATAGTCTAATAATAATAATGAGAGTCAGCATGTGTAGTTCTGGTGGTAGAGTGCTAACCTTCCCGAGGGTGCGATCTACGTTCAGTCATGTAGTAAATGAATGGGATCTAATACGATCATCTCCATGGATTTCATGGCACATACAAGAAATCCTACGTACATTAAAGTCTGGCAACTCGACATACCAAAAAGAAACATAAAAGAAGTTAGTGTGTCTAAAGGCCTATAATTACTATTATTAGTATTATTAATATGTTTATTAGAGTTGTTGCACTATCTTCACACAAAGATAGACCAACAGTTCCTTAAATTAATTTACCAAATCTTTAGGATTTCTATTTTCTATGCATAGTCCATGAAGCTGGCAAAATCCTAGACAGATCCACCATCACTAGTCATGTAGCCACTCCCCATGAAGGTGTGAATCAACTGTTCATAGGCTCGGTTTGTGTATTTCAATGTCATTGGCAGACAAGGCGAGTAGGTCACTCAACTGCAGACTCTGGTCAACATTCCTCAGCATAGGAGGGGAGGGTGACGGGGAGAAGTCAGCTCTGCTGCTGAGGGGAACGAAGTGAAAGCCCGTTTCCAAGACATTGACCGACGATATTTGTGATTTAATTCCACCTACACTAATTAAGATCCGACTTAATTTCATGAAGATATTTGCTTAGAATACGATCTTCTATCACCAGTGTAAAGGACTTCCATCATATCAAATACACCCTGTATACACACACACTAATACAGCCATTAAAATTACACAGGTTATCAGAACAACTCACCAAATTCAACACTCACCCAAGTACATGGGGCTAAATCACCATAATGGTCATGCATCTTAAATGAAACAACAACAAAAGCAGCTCCCTACCACAAAATGTTATATTTAAAAAAAAAGTCTGGTAGTTTAATTATCATGTGCCAGTTCTGTAGTAGTATTCATTATCATTCATAAAACAAATAAATCCACCAGGCAAAGCCGGGCACTTCTACTAGTAAATCAATAAATACCTAAAAGAACGAACCAAACAAATTTGAACCTACAGCGATTTGATCCACGAACCTCCATACTAAAGCCCAAGTCGCTACCATTACGCCACGGATGTCCTACAATAATACTTGATGAACAACTGGTTTAGTATAACTGTATCATATTTTGTGTTGAATTCAACGATTTCATTAGCGTTTTCTGGCGATTCTATAAACGATTTCATACTAAATATGTATTATTTTGTTCTGTACATTCCTAAAATGATAAGAACTTGGGAAGTTACGGAAATATATGTATTTACGAGCAAAAATAGCGGCCATGTTGACAACAGGACTGCACGCGCCCACAACGATATGGCGCGGTAGCCTGACCTGTTAGTCACTTCTACGGTTACATATTCTATTATAATATGCCAGTACCCTACTGGTCACCTCTTTGAGGACAGACTAAACCTCGCTATGTACGATAAGTTCAATTGTTGGGGCCAGGGCTTGTTTAATCGTAAGTTATTGTTAGGCTATAATACTTGCATTATTCATAAAACCACCGCCTTGAAACTATTTGGCTGATGACGTTGTAGTTTGGAGAAAAGACTCATCCCACATTACGGTATATTGTTGCACAATTTGGTAGAGATCGGATGATTAGGTTAGTCGTAATTTGATTTAAGCTCAGAATATTTGGGTGGGCAACATTTCTTTTTTGTTATGATGGCGGTGATATGAAACATGACACTGAGTTGCCCCTTCCTAGTGCTACCTCTGTACCAAAGGTTGTTCGATTCGGGTTCAGTTGTGATTGAATTGATAGGGGGAATCGATTTGCACACATACATGGCTGCCATCTGCACCTCTGGGACAGATGACCTTTGTAGTTTGGTCAAAAGACGCTTCCCACATAATGATATGTTGGTGGAAAAGTTAATAGACAATGAGGTGTCCTTGACTAGTGCTACTTTGTACCAAATTTCGTTCAATTCGGTTTCACCGTGACTGAATTGATATGGGAAATCGATTTGCACACATACATGGCCGCTATCTGCAAACTATTTGGCTGATGACCTTGTAGTTTGGTCAAAATATGCCTCATAGATAAAGGTATGATGTTGCAAAATTTGGTAGAGATCAGATGTTTAGATTGGTCATAATTTGATTTAAGCTTTTAACATTTGGGTGGCCGCCATTACGCTTCCGTCAAGATGGCTGCGATATCAAACATGACACTGATATTCCCAATGCTAGTGCTACCTCTGTCCCAAATTTCGTTCAATTAAGTTTCACCGTGTTTGAATTGATAGGGGGGGGGGTGAGGAGGGGTAGACATGGAGATTACACACACATACACACTCACAGACACACAGACACATATTTTTTGGCCCTTTGTTGATTTAATAAGTCTCCTTATTTTTTTTTTGCAAAAATCGAAAGTAGGCTAATAAAGCTAAAAATTTATGAAATACATTTTTTTGTAGGGAAGTTACGCGTAGTTTAACATTGAAACTATCAACACCTGTAGACCCATGTTGGCACCACTGTCATGCAAATATAACTCATTTATTAATCTTAAGATTCCTATTCCATATGAGTGCAATGTGCATTGGTCTGCATACTTTCTGATACACTGAGATTAGGGTTCAAATTTATACACAGCATTTATTTACGGTTCTGGCAGCTCTGAATACATGCTTAATGTACACAATGCACATACAAAAATTGGTTGAAGTTCAATAGATCGTATGTACAGTAAGTTAAATGCATTTAAACATTGAATATATCAGCACGCGCAAAAGCATGTGTTTAGCACTGTCATATATGCTATGGGTTACTGCAAATTGATCTGCAATTTAATGTTCTAAATGTGTGCAAAACGTATAAATGTTAGCCTGCTTACTTTCTGATAAAGTAGGCCTATATTGAGACTAGGGTCCCACATTATTTGAAACAATTATCCATGTGATTCTCAAGAATAAGCAGTCATATGTATTAAGGTACACGAAGAATTTACACATTTGCATGCAGTTAAATATTGAACCTTAGAGCATACGCACATTGTGTCTCGTATAAATTCGGAAAATAATCTTAAATATAATAATCAATATCTGTGCCAAATTTTTAACATTTTCCATGCATATTGTCTGTCTGAAATGGAGTTCAAATTTCGATTATGTTTTACAGCAGTGGGTAGCATTGACGTCATTCTCAAATATGGTGTTGAGACGTCCTGGTATATAGCTTGTCTCATTCCAAATTTGGTTTCGATAGCTGCAGCCTTTAAGGAGTTGATAGAGGGAGGGCACATACACGCATCTAGACAGACGGACAGATTCACAAATTTGCCCAAATTAATTTCAGAAGTTACATTTTTATCAATTATCCAAAATGTAAAAAGTAGGATAATGATGTAGGAACTGGGGTGAGAGAAAACACGGGCTTGATCCTCGAAGTATGAATATTGAAAGTCTCCAAAGGAAGAACAAGAGTATAAGACACATAAAAACGGGAACGTGGAGAACGTCCATCCGAGACTCAAAGGGAAATGGAGATATAAACTTTGCAAACTTACTTGCCTCTGACTATAGGTAAAGCCCTGCGCGGATGCGGATATCCGCGGATAAACCCGCAGATATCCGCAACATTTTTCGCCATGCGGATATACTTTACATGGCTGTGCGGATAGCGGATAAGCTGCGGATAATGTTTGGAGTAAATTTGCGGATAGATTTTAGAATACAATCCGAACTTGTTGAATATCATGGGCAAAGTTGGGTAATTGTGCGCAGCGGCTAACCGTGCGCACCTATGTTTTTTGAGTTGGTAGTACAACTAGCAACTCAGTTCACTGCTACCCTCAAGCTGGCATCGTACCTATCAGATAGGGACAGTCAGCATGATGCCAGTTGCTATGAGATAACCGTGAGGCTTGGATGAAGAAACTTAACTCGTTGCATGTTATTTTCTGTAGCCAGCAAATAAGAAGGTATGCCTACTAGTTGTGATTCAATTATTATTTAAAATTAAATGGAGTTTTTACCGTGGTTTTGTATGTATTTATTTTTCAGTATAATAGATTAGTTTACCGGGATTCAGTGAGTTACGTTTTAAAAGCAGAGTGGGGTAATGGTGCGCAGAACATATGGTACAAGTAAATACAACGTGACATTAATGGCAAAATATTTCGTGTTTGTTCTCCAGATACCAAGAAATTATACGCGGAAAACGGAGAAAAACTCCTACCCAGCAGAAAATGTGGAGAAAGCTCTACGTGCAATTGGGGAGAAGTTTCAACATTAGTATGGCTTTCCAACACTCATCCCATGCGCATAATTTCCCAACCCATGCGCATGATTACCCTGCAAATATTATTGTAATGCCAGTAGATTCGGATAACAAACTTGTGGATAAAAGTCGCGAGGATGTGGGGCGGATGCGGATGCGGGGCGGATGCGGATAACAGCCGTGCGGATGCGGGGCGGATGCGGATAACGTTTTGTCTATCCGCGCAGGGCTCTAACTATAGGCAGGAGGTACCATGGAATAATGGATACCCTGGAAAATAAGTGTATCGAGACATATGATGATGTTGATGATCATGATGGAACTTCGAGGTCATCTACCAAAATCAGGAAAGAAAATACAAGGCAACAAAATAAAAGACACTCTAGGTCTCTAATACCCTATTACATTCACAATTGAAAGAGAACAATTGTTGATCCAGGGAGGTCAACAGAAAGATGAGAGAGGGGAAGCTAACACAAGTAAGTGGAAGAAGTGCCACGCTCAACTTGGATCCCGTGGTCGCCAACACACGTCTTACTAGTTATGAGCTCCTTGGGGGTAATTTCACTTTCTTTCATTTCTAGCACACGTAGATTTCTTTTAAATATGACTTTTACAGGATGACGTATTTAGGAAGAGCATTTCTCTCAGCAGGCCTGCAAAGACCGCTGTGTCGACGTCAGCTCTGATGGACGAGGGAGAGGATCATTATAGCTTTATAGCAATTAGTACTAATGGCGTTTCATGGTATTCATATCATGAAGCTGACGAGGCTGCCAGTTCATAGAGAAACAAAGTCGCCGTGTTGATGTGGTCTATTAGGTATTGTAAACGCTTCCTTAATTTATCATAATACTGCTCGTAATGGAGCTACAGAACAGCCAGATGATTGACTAATGCGATCCACTGGTACGCTACTGTGCATTGGGATCATAGTCCACGGGTTGCTTCATTGATTTGCCGATTAGCGAGACCTGCCAGTGGTGCCACAATCATTGACATATTGACAGAGTAACCGATTGCAGCATTGGTTAAGTGTCATTAATGAATGACTAGCATTGAGGCTAGATTGGTAGTAGACAGATTGATCTGTAGGTATACTACATCATTCATGTAATCCAACCTTGTCACTGATGATGCAGTGGTTAAGGGTAATAGCACGGGGAAAATATATGAGTCATGTTAGTACTTTGTGTTATTGCCATTCAAAAATGTGAAAAATTAATTAAATTCATTAAGTCGTTCTGCGAGGATATTGACTGCTTAAAGTCATATCGGTGTCTCCGACATCTTGTTCACCAGCACCGTGTTTTTGCTTTCGTTGTGTAGAAACTTGTTGTTGTTGTTGATTCTTCTAGAGGCTTTGCGACATCGTGGACATGTTCCCCCATCTACTTGGGTGTGTGAAGAATTTGTCTGAAAATCTGTGTCACTGTGTACGTGTGTGTGTATTTGTGATTGAGGTAGAATTTGGGTAGGAAGCGACCGTAGCCTTAAGTTAGATACCATCCCGGCATTGCTCTGGAGTCGAAGCGGGAAACCACGGAAAACCAGTTCCAGAATAGCTGAGGTAGGAATCGAACCTACCTCTTCTCAGTTATTGCCTCAGTAGGCTGAGTGAACCCCGTACCAACCCTCAGAACAGAAATTAATTTCTTGGCAGAGCCAGGAATCGAACCCAGGCCTCTGCAATGACAGTCAAGATTGCTAGCCACTACGAAACAAGGCGGACTGTGTAGAAAGTGTCTGACATCCTGCGTTGTTGTGGTGACATTACTGCTGCGTGTGCCTTAACCTGGGAATAGATCTGTGACAGAGACAGCCGTTGTCTAATATCGGGTCCCATTCTGATATCTATGTGCTGAATCAATATCTCAGTCTCTATGTGCTCTAAACTGCGACAAAATACATTTTACAGTATAAATTTTCAGGAATAAGGTATGATATCGCACTTACAGCTATGAAAGTAGACGAGGAAGTAAACATTATTCCAGCAGGAGTTTGTTTGTATGTCTCTGTGAGTGCATAGTGCACACAAAGTTATATCTTCAATATTCCCTGAGCCAGCGTATCAATAGAAAGCCGGTAAGTACGAGCTAACCACTTTAAGTTGTTCGAAGGAGTTAAATGAGCCTTTAAATGATTACCTTCTGATTGCCCTTCCTTCTCTCCTCAAACAGTTAGCGATAAAGAAAGCCTTTCATTAAAGCAGCGAAATTGCGCTGGAGTTTTGAATGGTAGCACAGTTAAGTCACCTTCCTCCACAAGGAGGGAGATAAGGCACGTTGATGATTGAACACGCTTCCGCCTGAGCCTGAAACATGTGCAAATATTTTCGTTTGCAAACGTGATGTTGACTTAATGTAAAGCTGATCAGCATATTTTGCACAGATACTCACAGACTGCAGATGTATAAGTAATATAAACTATATGAAGTTAGTAAACTAATGCCAAATTTCATGGCACTAGAGAAAGTTGCGAGAACATTCAATAAATACCGCATATGTCCACTCGCATGTTAACGCAGCTCCTGTCGTAGTGTATCCTTCCAAGTCGGAGAGTATCATGCTTATGGCATTTGTAATTATATCAGGTGTAGGCCTATATTAATTAGTCATCACTTTTCCTAGGGGACCAGGGAATAAAAAGATCGATACTTTTTTAACTCTTCAAATTCGTAACAATTTGTATTAATTCTTTTGTTGTCAGTCAGCACGAGCGTGCCCAATAAGATTGGGCGGGAGTACTACCCTACCAGGGAATTGTTACCGCTAGAAGGAGAGCGCAGCTGTTGTGTATACATTACGTCATCTCGCCTTGTTATGGCTGCAGCAAGCGGCTTGTGGTGCAAGGGGGGGGGGGGGGGAGGGAGGGGGTACTCATGCACAGTCATAGGCTACAATGAGAACACATCGCACAGCGCACGGCCCAGCATGAATCAGGCACACAAATAACGTCCATCGCAGGCGTGTGGCTGGGCGGAGTGCATTAGTTCCGATTTCCGCCACCGGTAACAATTCGCTGGTTGGGTAGTAACATGTATTGTATCACCCTAACCTAAATTAAATATTACATGAATTATACCCTTTTGAACGGCGGGAATGATATTGGATGACATGTTTCGATCATCATCATCATCAGTATCCGTTCACGTAGATAAGGTTCAGCGAATGTGTATATTACTTATGTCCAACAATATTTGCAAAGATTAAATTACATAAGTCTTATTATAAACTTGTGTAACGTGCCGATTTTTTTTATTACAATATATTATTAGGTGCTCCTTATCTTTTTGGAAGCCATTTTAAGCCTATTATCATTAATGAGAGAAATAGGCTTCAGAGATCACCTGTTGTCCGTGTGTGAGAATGTGTGTATGTGTGTGTGCGTGTGTATCTATGTGTGATAAAATCTGAATGGCCGAAGCGATTTCAATGAAACCCGGTGAGTGCATACCAGTCGCTCGTCAAGCCCCGACCGTGCATTTTATATTTTAATACGTTTTACCATTCCAACGTGGTGGTCATGCGAAATATTTCACTGCAATTCTATATCTCCTCAGCAGTAACAAACATCACCATCAAATTTTGTACGGTACGATTAATGTTCATATAGAATTTCATCTACAGACTTCCAATTTAACTGAATTGTTTTGATAACCCCAAGATGGCTGCTGTGCGATATTTTAAAATTAAGTTGTTATTTCTTGTGTCCTAATCATGCGATCTACCTGAACGTTTGAATAATGAACCTACTCAATAATCTTCATGTTATGGTGGATACTTCTATGACCTTCACATATAACATTCCAACATGGAGACCATCCGAAATATTTAGACGGTTCTCTGTATCTACGAATCTATTACAGCAACCAAACTGGAATTTTGTATGTTGATAAAAGCTATTAACATAATTCCACGTATGGATCATTCAATATCCTGGTGAGCACAAAACCAACATGGCGGAGACGCACAATTTAAATATTTGAATGGATTTTTCTCGCGACTTTTCATTCGAGTGCTGTGAAACCTGGCACAGTATATCTTCATACAATCCTTAATGTATTGATGCCTAATTTAATGGAGTTTTATGAAAACTTAGAAATGGTGGCTGCCAATTTTGTAAAATCTCCTCTTTATCTCTTGAGCCCAAGTAAGACAAGTAGGATAATGAAAATATGCTATATATTTCTTCACGGAACTACTTGCTTAGTGTTGCAATAGTAATCGAAATGTAATTTCTTTTCAGTCGGTCAACACGATTGAACCCAATTGTAATGGGTGGTTACCCAATCCTAAAACAATTACATGAGATTAATATATGTTACATTGTTCGACAAACAGGCAGTTAGGAATGCGGGGGTAAGGCCAAGGGGGTTTAACAAAACGTAACAATACAGGGAATACCATCTAGTTCGGTGCAGGCACCGAGAAGTGGCAGCTGCGTGGAAACGGACCTCACATCGCTCAATCAGCTAAGAGCGCAATCCACAGTAACCAGACCATTTGGTGGCAATTACATAGTCACACTAGGCGGGCGAACTTGAGGGTCCATCGCACAGTGGTCCGGATTCGAAAAAAAGCGGACAAAAATATTTTCCGTTAAAAGAAATGAAATACTTTTGTGTAAAACTTTAAATTAGGTGTTACTATGAGTCAAATTTGTCGTAGTGCATAAAATTACTCACTTATTCATCCTCTGATCCGGTTGAGTCGAATTCTTCTTCTTCCCTGTCCTGCTCCGTCTCGTCCTCGGGAATTGACAATAAAGTACAGACCTTCTTTACTTCTTCGGTAGACCTCCCGTGCTTGAAATTACTGGATCAGAGCTTAGCAATGGTCTATGGAACGAGTCAAAATTATTGGAAATTCTTGAGTATTTTCTGGTATGGTCTTCTCAATATTTTCTTAAGTCTTTGTTTCTAGACTCTACGGCCTCTTCTGAAAGGTCTCCAATCGGCAAAATAGCTGCTTCTATAATGGAAGATCCATGGATAAGTATGTTATGGAGTGATGGAAGCATGTAATACCACGGATATAGCCGTACATATAAGCTTGCTGTTTCGCTGCAGTAGGAATTGTACTCTGAACTATCAATTTCATGACCAGATGAAATTGCTTTTAAAATGATTCCGAAACGAGTTATTAACTCACAGTCTACCCCGTTATTTCGGATGCTACTTGAGGTTGTTCCAAAAACCTTCTGGCAGTGTTGCCATCATTGGTTGTTCCATATCCAGGCTTCGGAATGTCAACTAGAAGACCTTATCTCGTTCTGAATGAGTCTTGCACATTTTTTTATTTCTTTCGAATAAGTCTCGGTTACCATCTTTCACGCTCACTTTCCACTTTTTACAACCCAGGCGGTATGAAATATGCAGGAGACTTTCAAGAAATCGGATGTGGGCGTGCAGAACTGAAATTCCAAATTCAAGCTGTAAATTGTCGACGGGCTTTGTGCCATTTTTGTAGATTGTTCATTTCTGAAATTTTCGCACCACAAATATAGCACTTCATGCTTGGAGACTGTGCTAGAGCATTGCAAATTTTTCTATCTATCATTTGCAATATTAAGGAATACTGCACTTCGGTGTTGATAATAACCCAAGTATGTAAATTCTCAATTTGATCATTTAGATACATCCTTTCCGTCCGTGTAATTTCCGATGTTTCATGAACCCACTGCATTCGAATGGGCCTGCAGAATCGTGTAGATGAGGTTCTTGGATTTTTCCACGCAATAATTCCTGATCTACTGTCAACGAGGCGCAGAGGCACGGCAGATGACATAAATAAACTCTGGTCACTCTTTTCAGCTTCTGACCAGGTTTGTTTATATTGGGAATGGCCGGAGCTGCCATCAAAGCCCCATTTACAATATAATGTATAGCTCTTATCACTCACATCTGGTAACATTGATAAAATTCTGGAGGAATTGTGGTCCAGCAAGTCTTGTATTTTCACTTCACATTAATTTTCCTTAATTATTACATTTTGTGGATAAGTAGCCTTTTTAGCATTCAAAATAGCATAATAGCTAGGGTATAAATCATGGTTATGTTTATTAGCTAATCTTCTCATTGTCACATACTGGAGCTTGGAAAACTTTGCTATAATTATGAATGATAAGGCTTCTTCCACTGACATTTTTGTAGATCGCTGACCCTCCTTTCTCCATCCATCCCGTATTCGTTTACCCCTTGTTGGTGTAGTCGTGGTAGCTTCTTTTAATAGCTTGGCTGATGAACCGTCTCCCTCTGCCCTTAAATTCATAGCGGTCGCATAGGCAAGCTCTGATGAAGTGGCACTCTCCTTAGGTCTTCAAGTTTTCTTCTTTTGCTTCTCTCCGTTAGCTCCTCAAATTCTTTTTAAGGACGACCTCGATCTTCTGATTTTGCGGAGCCAGGCATACTCGGAATTGAAATCACAATTTCGTTTTTCAACAAGTCAGAATATTTTTTCAAAAACGCATGTTTAAAGAAGTGACACTTTCTCCGCCGGTCAAAATAAGGCAAAAAGAATAAGGTCCTTATTTTATTATACACTGTTTTCTAGACACTCTAGACTCTAAGACCTCTTCTGAAAGGTCTCCAATCGGCAAAATCAACATTTAATTGGAATTTGTTAATGAGATATGTTACCACAAACTTTCCTTGGCGAGCGCGAGACTGATTTTTGTTCTTTCGAATCTTGTTGTGAAGTTCATTGCGAATAACAACGAAATTCATTTTTCACACTTCACAACACACGCAACTACCACTAATAAATTACTTCTCGCGACTGAAGATTATCTTGGTTTCCTGGCATCGAGATATCCCTTGCGTAGCATAAACAAATGTCTCAACAGGCCCTTATCTCGCGCGAGTGTTTATCCTCAGAGCGCGCAGTAATGTTCTTTCCCTTCTCAATCACGCATCTGGCGTGATCTGGCGATGAAACCTTTAAGGATATATTCTCCAGTCTTCATTTTAAAACTTGCATAAGTTTCATGCTATACATATGTATACATTTTTTTGTAGGTCAAGCAAAATTTATTTTTCTTGAAAAAAATAATGCACTATAAAAGTAAGTATAAGAGTCCTTATAAGTGATCTGAAATTGAAAATCATACTATAAACACATATATCAGACCCAAAACTACATACAGATACAGTATTAAAAACTCCGAGTTTCATTTTGAAGTTATAATGATATTTCAAAGTTTACTTAACGGAGTGCGGAGTTCAGAAACGAAGAGTTGTTTCACTTTTGCAGTAATATATCTGAGAAACACAAAGTTAAGTTGAAAAATCGATTTTTGACCGCTTTTTTACGGATCCGGACCACTGTGCATCGCCACTATCGGTATCTCAGCAAAAAGTCGTATCTTGACAGGTTGTGCTAGTTGAATTGCTACTGTGGCTAGATGGGTGTGTGTATTGTGGGTATCATGGCCCGTGCTTGTAGACATGGACTTGGTGGCCTACGTGTGGAGGATCTGATAATTTATTTTTATTTTTATAGGAAACTTGTTTATTGTCTTGATATATTTAAGGTACACAGGTGAATGTGAGGTGGTAGATGAATAACAAACATGGATGTTGATGAGTTTATCACAGGTATACTACATAATATGTAATGTTCATCGACAGCGTCAATTACAGGAAGGGCATTTTGCACTAACACCAAACACAAAACACTCACATGATGGGGGTGAGCTGCTGGGCATAGTTCCCCAGCCGGCGATGTCTTGTAGTACAGTGAAGGCTCGTGAGGACACACTCACTTACCTCGGACAGCATTTCGAGTTGATCGCGTGATCGGCTCTCCTCGGCCGTTCATTTTGGTTTTTTAGATTGGGGCTCTGCCTCACCGTCAGACAGCTACTCAATTGTCTTCCCGAGGCTGAGTACACCCCGTTCTAGCCCTCACGTCGGTTTCTAAAATCCCTGACGGAGCCGAAAATCGAACCCGGGGCCTCCGGGTGAGGTACGCTACCCCAACACCACGGGGCCGGCAGTAGAACAATGTACTGGGTGAAAATTGCCAAAGTACACGGGTGTTGGGCGAACAAGATCTGACAGTTTAGCCATAACTAAGCCAACCCTTATGCCTGACTCCACGCACAAGCTATTCGACTACTCTTCAACTGGGTATTTACCTTGTAATAAGCGTGGAAAGGAACATTTATTAATATCGCGTTGGATGGTATTTAAAATTTTGTTTACGGAGAAGTTACTGAACTTATACCTTTCGTACGATTTTACTTCAGAAATTTTACGTGTAAAGATATACAGACCAGCATGGTGCAATGGCCTAGATGCTAGCCTTCCACACAGACGGCCAAGGTTAATATGTTCTCCGGAGAAAGAACAACAACGCTGTCTGCAGGGGTCTATTGTAGGTAACGTAAATCATAGATTACGGGCATGTTCATTCTTGAAAAATAAAACCAATTACTGGTAATGTACAGAATTGGTCCCTCGGTAGTAGGATATATAGGCCGGTCCTGGCGTACTAATGGGCATTATGGCCGCCACGCGCATCCGACCCTATGCTGGTCGTATAAGGAGAGAGATAAAGCTGGTGCAGGGGCTAGTGGGCAAACGCACTCTTGAATAGCAGGCTTTTCAAATAATTATTTATTTGTTATTAACTATAAATTATTTATAATTTGTTTATCAATATTTATTTATTATTTATTTTTATTTAATTTATTACTTATATAAATTTTAATTATTTTTATTTATATAGACTATTTTATATTTTTTTCATTTTTAATATTTAATTTTTTATTATCATTTTTATTGCTTTAAAGCACTAAACTGCAAGGTCATTAACCCAAGAATTCCATAACCCATAATTACAAAAACCTGATTTAAGATTTAAATTAATGCATGTAAGGTATTTTAATTTATATTTTAGATTTTAAATTTTAAATTTTAGATTTTAATTTTACGATTCTTTATTTTAAATAGATTTTGAATTTTAGATTTTAGATTTTTAGATTTAAAAATTGAGATTTCAAATTTTACATTTAAGTTTTTAAATTTTTGATTTTATATTTTAATTATTTTTATTTATTAATTAATCTAAGCACAAACTATAGCTATGCTAGCCCTTTACGCTTGTACAAATAACAATTTAAAATAAAATATAAGATAAAATTTAACAAATCACCAAACAAAACAAGTCCAGATCAAGAGCCGGTAGAAATGTCCTTGCTCGTAGCTGCGTCGTCAGTGGCCAAGATGGAAGTTCTAAATACAATTTAACTTCTCCTTCGCCTGCTTCAGGAACGTCCTCTTGTTTGTGGATATGTCCAACTCGCGTTTCCTTGCAATGCTATTGTACAGGGTTGATAAGCGGATTTTGTAATAAATACCAATCTACAAGGTCACAGACCTAAGATTTGTTTGCATTTTTTTAACTTATACATTTTTATTTTATTTAATATTTAATTTATTATTGTTAGCACAGGGCTAATGCGCATAATGGTCACTGCACGCAACCACTTACATCAATGACATGCTAACCTAACCTAACCTAACCTAACCTCACCTAACCTAACTTAAGCTAACCTGACCTAACCTAACCAAACCCCACCTAACCTAACCTGTAAAGCTAAGCAAGAGGCTAATGCACACACCCAAAGTACATACGGGCACACGCAACAATGTCTTTGCTAGTCTTATAAAGAGTTAGGTAAAACTACCATTGTGGCTACCATGCAAATTGACCACCACGCACAACGAGCTCAGGATTACAAAATCAGTTATGTTTATATAAGTAAAAGCCTTTAAGCCTTTTTTTTTACTATCCCTAGGCTTAACACCAGCACTAGGCATAACACTACAGGCAGAGTTAACATACACAGGCTGCTTAGAGAGAAATTATTTTTACGCCAATGCTTTCTCAATTATAAGTACATGGCCAGAGTTTACGTGCGGTAGGGTAGCAACTTTCTTACGCTGTTTATCCCGCCACAGCATCCTGCAGGTTCCCATTGAATATAACAAGGCTAAATATCTTATCCCAAAGCACATAGGTAATAAATGGGTTATACTACAGTATACTTTCAGCTACCTAGTTTCAGCTAACTAAGAACAATTTCTCGAGATTGCTGGAGGTTAACGGTTGGATTTGGAGTGGGAGGTGGGTAGTAATTAAAACGTACAAGCAGTGCCTATTCAATATTTTTGTATTAATGTAAATACATTTACATTTTTAAATTATTTTTTTGCGTATGACCTTTAGTGCCGGGAGTGTCCGAGGATATGTTCGGCTCGCCAGATTTTGTAGCTTCTTCTACGCGGACACTCATGGGGTGAGCTACATATACCGCCGCGTGTGGAGTGTTGTCTGAGGAGGAAAGCTTGACTGTAAGGACTAGGAGTTGGAAGGTAGCGGCTGTGGCCTATAGTGACGGACCAACTCCGGCATTTGCCTGGAAGGAAAATGGGAAACCACAGAAGACCATCTTCAAGGTTGCCGGTGGGGGGATTCGAACCTCCTCACCTTCCGGATGTGAGTGACTGCCCGCGGCCACGCCGTAACGACCACGGCTAACTCACCCGGTACATTTACAATATTTACACATAATACATTTTTTCCTTCTTTTTGTTGTTGTTATGAATTGTACAGTTGGTTCATTTCTTTCTCTTTTTTATTTTTTATCCTTGAGTATTAATACCATTATGTTCCTTTTTTGTAGTTTGGTTGGTGATGTTTTTTGTAATGCAACCGTTTTACTTTTAAAATTGCTTTTGTTTATGTATTTGCTAGATGCAGGTAGAGTAATATATTTCCTGTTTAATTTTGGATCTTGATATCCATAACTTAACCATTTAGGTATGGTCAACGGTTGAGTATTGATCATAGGCATGTGTAGCTATAACATTAGAGTCAATTACTCATTTATCATCACGAGAACACAAGGCAATTTTGTTAACTTTTATGGATGATATGTTATGTTGTTTAGAAGCGATAATGTTCATCGGTATTCTTTTTACTTCGTTCTTCATGATACAGTCCTTATAATCTTGAAATCTTATACAATTTTTGACAACGCCTCTGCTAATACCCTTAATCTTTTTTTTATGCCATTTATGTCTAAAGCATATATTTTAGCTCTAAGTCCAACAAATGCTTTAATAATACATCCACAAATCTCGTCATTAAATTTTCCCAAAGTTTTCTTGTTTTATGATGAGTAACATATGTGATTAGTAGGATAATCAGATGAGCCCAGGTGTTCTAGAAAATTCAACTTGTCTTGATAAACATCTTGGGTGTTAACCAAATAAATAAACGAGTCCGTATACATTAGTTTAAGATTGTCAGTGCCATAATAGGGTAGCAGGACATCATAGTGGTGGGAATTCATGGGAGTTTTTGAAATATCCAGTACACACATTCCAATTTACAGTATATAAGCTTATTGAATACAGTGCTACGTTTAGCCATGTGGAAAGCAGCTAGGTTAGGACCATAAATGGTTCTGTCGATAAATGTTGGTTTTGCTTTTAGCTTATCAGCCTTTTTGCCGTCAAATACAAGACGTACGGTATATCAATTTTTTAGGAACATTTTTCGTTGTTTTTCCAAAAAAATGCATTGTTTAATAATTTGTACAAATTTTTCTCAAAATCTTATTTGGCTTGTTTTCGAAGATTGTTATTAAAATCAACGTATGCCTTTAGTCAAGGTCTCAGTTGAAACTGTAACACACCATGCATATTTATCAATTTTAGTCCATGATTTAGAGCCTGTTTAAGCGCCATGTAATGAAAAACGAATCACCTTCGATTTCCAAGATGAGGGATTAGTTTTTAAGAGAAGAATCCTTAGGCTGTATACACTCAGGTAGGAAAGGTAAATCGTTGTGTAGAACATGAAGGTCAGATGAATAATCGACATCAACGTCTAGAATGTATCCGACAGGGTCGTCTTCCTTTAGCATTTCTAGATCAACGGTATCTGGAGAAACCCACTGAAATCCACCATAAAGAAGGGGGTGGTACATAGCCCACCCGTATTCTTTGATGGCGTCATCATAGGTAATGAACTGTGGCAGTTTCCCAGAATCAAATGTTTCCATTTATTTATTGTTAGCTTCAGCATACCGATGAGACACCAGGCATATTCCTACGCGTAATCCAGTGCAATTCCAGTGAAAAGGAGCATTGCCTCGAAATTTAAACCAGTTGAAGTAAAGAAGTGTGCAGCATCCACTCGGTGTGTTTCTAGGGTTTTGTGTCAAAAAGTTTCAAATCGCTGCATGAAGGAGTACATCTGAAGTTACGCAAAGGTCACTATATTCCCCTAGAGTTTTAATTTTGAACTGATTCCATACATTGCTAGCATGTTCCTGACTTAATTTGTTAAAGAATACTTCCTTTGGATGTAAACACTTTTCACTTATTTTTTTTTCTCATGAATCAATGTAATCATAAGGAAATACACCTTTACGAGTCATGAGCGGTGCATTTTCTTATCCAAAGTATTTGTCTGTTTCAGGGTATGACGTTAAGTTTGTAACTAAGTTTCCAAACTACTCGGCATTAACAGAAATGAATCCACAAATTAAAAAAGCTTAACATTTCCTACATATTTGGTGAAGGAGATGTACTTTTCTTTGGGGTTAGCTATAACGTCCATTCTCTCAGTAGTACATCCCAACTGCTTGACAATAGAATTTGCATCATATCCACTCATATGATGTAAAATACACCTCAAATTACAGTTATTATGAGCGCTTCCACGGTATTCGCCTGTAATATGACAATGATCTCTTACTTTCCAGTCCTCTTCGGTAAATGTTTTATGACACAAAGAACAGGTTACAGAAGATTGGAAACCTGCTTCTGGATCATAAGTTTAGCCCTTTGGAACATTTAGGCTGTAAAGATGACTTCGTAGTTCCGTCCCTTAAAACAGCTATAACCATACAGACATTCACAAGTGATCCGTGAACGACGGGTACAACAGCTAGTAAAGTACATTATGCAGCGGGCCTATAACCGCAATAATTAAGACACGAGTATGTTTATTAAACGAGCGAAGCAAGTTTTTTTAATTTCCATCCGCGTATCTTAATTACCATTATAGGCGAGTTGCATACGACTGTTATGATCGACGATAATTATAACTATTTTATGTTCGAACATAAATATTCATAGATATCTGTCGAGATTTCACCAGTTTTATTTACTGAACAGAACAAATGGGACGCAGAGATTACCTCGTATGTGACCATGGCCTCCTCGAATACCCTACTATGACAGTAGCTACGCAGTGATATTTAAAATAGGAGGCCATGGAAGTCAGCGCAGGTGTGATGCTATCCGTACCTAATTGGCCACACAACTGTTTCTTGAGCTCTGATTGGTGGGAGAAACGGTTTCATAATGAAAACTTGTACTATAATGACCCTCATTATGATACAGTTTTCTGACATATAATATTTACATTTCGACTACGTCGAACATAATATAATATAATAGAACATAACTCGGGAAGTATCTGAGGTACAAGGTGTTGTGAGCTTCGGACTTGAAACAAGATCAGCTGTGGAGGATACCTGAAGATTTCACATGTGATGAGCAGAAACTCAGGATGATTAAATAGGAGACGAGAGGACGTCCATGAAAATGGATGGATGAAGATCACACTAACGTCGAAATTAATACTTTTCAGTCTGTCAACATATTTGAACCCAATTATAATTGGTGTCTCTCTAAACCTAAAAAATATTTACATGAGATTAATAAATACATTCATTGAAATCTCTTGTAAATATTTTTTCAGGCTTAGGGAAACACCCGTTGTAATTCGATACAATCGCGTTGACGGACTGAAAATAAATAATTTCGATTACTAAGGCAACACTGAAAAATGGCTTCCAACACGATAATATCACTTACGTGTTCATAAATCAAACAAGTCGTTCGTGGTTGGACAAGCAAACAGGGTGATGAAGAAGCTCACACAGTCCGAATGGCAATGCCAAAGAGGAAACCCGAAAAATGGTCGGAAGAAGTAGATGAATGTGACAGGAATGTCCGCACAATGACAGGCACATTAAAGAAAGTGAGACGAATGACATTGCACCATCCTGGAAGGGGTTTCGATAGAGCCCTGTAGTACTGAGTAATTCCTGATTTTGAGGGAAGTAGTAAAATTCGGAATTCATGAATGCCCAATTCGTACCTCTCGATCCATGAAAGACTCCCATGAGACACCTGATCCACTGCCATCAGGTCGGACTCGGGTAATAAACCAATAGTCCTGCCTGCAGAACGGCGCACCACACTGGAAAAAGTGGCCTGTTTTCAATCAAACACAGAATACCATTCGCTTCCAAGACGAGCACAACACCGCACTGTCTTCCCAAGTCAAGGGGAGGAAAGTCGGACAACGGAAGAACACGCTTTAGAACCACCAGGCAGAGCAGAGGTAGAAGGGCAAAGCATGCACCAAGCGTAACATATAGAAAGCCAAAGTTAACAAGGAGACGTGCTGGAGTCACGGCACAGTTTATTAACTAAAGAAGAGAGTAATACTCTCTGAACTGCTAGTTCGTATTAACTGCTTATTGCAACAACTGTGCCAGTAATTTTTGTGTCATGGCTCCCTCAGATTTCTGCACCCTCAAATACCAGCCAACGGCACTTGGATTCGATCCTGAAACCTCGGGTACATCAGGCGAGAATGTAACCGCTGTCCTACGCAGCCAGTCGACATAATTTCAAGAGGCATGGTTTAAAGGGAATCAGTTTGAGATAAAAGCATCCCGCTCCCTCGGATTTGTGATCACTGTACCCGCATACTAGGTAAATAGAAACTCAGTCATTTATACACAGCGTAGTTTTCATTGATATGAAATGTATGTATTAGCAGTTAAAATTTAATTTTCTTAAGTCAGATCATCAATAATCGATAACTATTAAAACAGTTTAGTAATAATAGAATGTAGATCTCACTGTTTTCATATCTTGAATATCAGATTGGTTCGACGAGAAATGACCTCATACGACCTTAGGAATATCGTGGCACGAACTTGCAGTGTAAAAAAGGAAGTTTACCCTGTCCGGAAAGGCTTGAGCCACTTATTTACTTTCGTGAAATTAGCACCTGGTATTGTGGTCAATTTGAACTGTTTACATTATCATAATAAATAATAATGCTAATATCTCATACTGAAGTGTGCTCAACCATGGTTCATGAAATTATGTCGACTGGCTGCGTATGACAGCGTTAACATTCTCGCCTGCTGTACCCAATGTCTCAGGATCGAATCCAGGTGCAGTTGGCTGGTATTTGAGGGTACACAAATCTGAGGGAGCCATGTCAGAAAATTTACTGGCATGTTAATGATCCCCTTAATGGCAAAATTCTGGCAGCCCGGCGTCTCTAAATGTAGTTTAAAGGGACGCAAAACGTTGGCATTATTATTAATATTATTGAAAGTATGCCAACTCAGTTGCTTCAATAAGCAGTTCATTCGAACAAACAGTTTGATGAATATTACTCTCGTAATATCATTCCAGTAACATTCTCCACCATCATTTCATTTCATCTGTCATTCAGGGGGATGGTTGTTACTCACGTCCGCAGGTTTAACCATTAACTACCCTGCACGTGTCCCCTGGGTGGTGCTAAACGAGCAACAAAAACACTGGCGACCAGACAATCATTGAGATCTCCTGGTATACATTACATCACATATCAGAACATGAATAAGTCGACAAAGGGTTCTTTTGAGGACTATCCCTCTAGAAAGCTAGGACAATGTTTAAGAGTTTGTCAGCTCAACATTGAAGGCATCAGTAGAGCAAAATGCCAAGTGCTGCATAAAATCTTAACATACAACAAAATTGATCTAGTTGCAATTCAAGAAACCCATGCAGCAAACGAAGATCAACTTAGTTCAAGGGAAAAATACCTGGATATGACTTGCTAGGTGCTACCTACGACAATGTTTATGGAGTTGCAACATATGTTAGACAAAATGTAGAAAATGCATATCTTATTTCTACAAGCTATGGTGATGGCATTCAAGAAGTTGTCACAAAAGTAGGTGAAACGACAGTAGTAAATGTCTATAAGCCTCCAAGCATTGTTTGGCCACCTAAAGTGCTTAATACTTACAACCACCCTACAACATATCTGGGAGACTTCAATAGCCACCATGAACAATGGAAATACAGGCGGAGTAACGAAAATGGAATGCATTGGTGGACTGGGCTGAAGAGCATGACATACATCTGGTTTTCGATGCTAAGGATCGGGGCACTTTCAGATCTGGTGCCTGGAACACTGGCCACAATCCCGATCTCTGCTTTGTCTCGTCTGACTGCAATGGCAGACCACTGCCAGTAACAAGAAAGGTCCTTGGAGACTTCCCACATAGCCAACATCGCCCAATTTTTCTTGAATTCGGGATCAGTATCCCTTTAATAAGAGCGCTTCCCAGGCCCAGATGGAACTTTCAAAAAGCTAACTGGACCATATTCTCAGAAAATCTAGATAAATGTGTGGGATGGATCCCTCCAGTAAGTTCAAACTACAAGCGGTTCGTTCAAGCTATAATTAGCACGGCAAAGAAGTGTATCCCTCGCGGTTTCCGTAAGGAGTATATTCCCGGATGGACAGAGAAATGTGAAAACCTATACGAAGAATTCTGTGAAACTAACGAGCATGAAATAGCAGATGAATTGCTGAATAACATCAACGCAGCAAGACGAATAAAGTGGACCAAAACTGTCGAATCTCTGGACTTTCGTACATCAAGTAGGGAAGCTTGGTCTTTGCTCAGGAAGCTAGGTGGTAGTACCCCAAGAGACCGCATATACGATGCTATCACCCCTAACCAAGTTGCAGCAAACATTGTGTCCACTTCCAGATCACCTCAAGTACGTACACATACTATTGCAGCTAAGAAGAAATTAAAGGTACTCAAAGCAGAATGTAGAGCTGATACTGAGTATTGTCTTCCATTCAGCACCGAAGAAGTAGCAACTGCCATAAAAGAAATTAAACCAGGGAAAGCCCCAGGCTTTGATGGCACGCTGAATTTCTGGTGCACTGTGGCAAGTATGTGAAACAGTGGCTAGCTAAGTTCTTCACAAATATCCTGCAAACCGGCAACAAACCTCATGAAATGAAACGCGCGAAAGTTATAGCCTTATTGAAGCCAGGTAAAGCAAATGACAAGCCAGAAAATTATCGCCCCATAGCATTACTAAGTATGTTGTATAAGCTACTGGAAAGAATGGTGTATAACAGAATCTGTCACAAGATCTTCAAATCTATACCGGTTGAACAAGCCGGATTCATACCTAACCGCAGCTGCTTCATAGAAGCAGGTTTTCAGAATAAAGAGAAGACATCAATAGCATTCATTGACCTAACAGCTGCATACGACACTGTCTGGAGGCAAGGTGTCATACTGAAACTCCTTCAAGTGATATCAAGTAGGAAAATTAACCATCTCATCAATGAAATGCTCAGTAACCGATGTTTCCAAGTAATTATGGGCAACTGCATCAGCTCACAAATGAAGCTGAACAATGGCCTGCCACAAGGATCGGTCCTTGCCCCTCTTTTGTTCAGTCTATACATATCAGATATGCCTGAAACAAAGTCAAGGAAGTTTGGGTATGCTGATGACTGGGCCCTTGCTACGAGGCATAAAGAACTTGAAACAACTGAAACCATACGGACCAATGACTTATCAACTATTGGAGAATATTTCCGGAAATGGAGGTTACAGCCAAGTGCCACGAAGACAGAAGTATCTACGTTCCACCTAAGCAACAGGCTGGCCAACAAAGAGCTCACTGTTCATTTTGAAGGAAAATTGTTGAGACATAATTTGGAACCCGAAATATCTAGGGGTAACATTTGATAGAACGCTCAGTTTTAAGGAACACCTAACAAAAACAGCTGCCAAAATTAAAACTCGGAATAACATCCTTCAAAAACTGTGTGGCACATCTTGGGGATCTTCTGCATCAACACTGCGCACCTCAGCTCTGGGTCTGGTTTACCCTGTTGCCGAATATTGCTCGCAAGCTTGGCTAAACAGCACACACACTAAGCTTATCGACACTCAGCTTAACTATACAATGCGCCTTATAACTGGCACAATCAGACCCACGCCGACTTTCTGGCTACCCATACTTACAAGTTAGCCACATACAACCTCCATCTCTGCGTCGGAAAAATGCACTATTACGCGAGTACAAAAAGCTGTACAAAAATCCACACCTTGCAGTGCATGAAGACATACCAAACATCGGAAGAGGTAGGCTTCGCTCTCGTCATCCACCCCTTGAAACCGCGTGAACTTTAGATGCCAACAACTTTAATACTGATGACTGCTGGAGGCAATCATGGCAGACTAACTCAACAGCAGAGCAATTGAAGATGCCGTGCATATCAACGAAGCCACCCGGTTTTGAATTACCACGCAAGGACTGGTCAATACTTAATAGAATAAGAACCAACACTGGAAGATGTGCAGACCTTATGTACAAGTGGAAGAAAAGAAAGTCTCCAAGCTGTGACTGTGGTGCTGAAAAGCAGACGGTCTTCCATGTTGTGCACGAATGTCCCTTGAGAGCTTTCGCTGGCGACCAATCAGAGTTCCTGGTGATGACGGAGGGATCACTGGACTATATTCATGGACTTGATATTAGTTTGTAGTCTGTTATAATTATCTTTATGATTGTAATATTATTTAACTGTACATTTTGTGATGTAGCCTTACGCTAAATAAATAAATCTGTCATTCATTTAATCATTGCCCCAGGGGAGTGCGACAGGCTTCGTCAGCCGGCACAGTTCATATCCTCGCCGCTAGATGGGGGCTTCATTCACTCCATGACCCCGTCGGTCGACTGGAAGCAGGCTGTGGATTTTTTTCACTCACACTGGGCGTGTTTCCCTGTCCTGGCAGCCAAGTGACCACGTGCAAGTATTTGGCGCACTATCTCGACTCGGCGAACAGACTTTGGTTCCACCTCTCTGCTAAATATTTCCTTTGCTAATTCTATCTCTGTACTAAATTTGATTCAATTCAGTTTCGTCGTGTTTGAATTGTTATGGGGAACCGACATTCATACACACAGACAGACACACGGACATTTTTGCCCGTGCAGATCTCATAAGTTTACTGGGCTAAAAATTACACCATCCTTTTTCCACCTGAAGCTCGAATACTTATTTTATTGTCTCTCTATCATTTTAATTATGCCCCTGTTGTTGGTGATGAAAATGTTATACCATTCACACAGCTTTTATGTAATACTGGCAATGAGACTGCGCAATTAAGGTAGATCGTTGAGGAGCATCGGAGTGTCTTATGTGAAATACTGCCCCTTATCCAATTCCGTCTCTGCTGGCTGCCTGTCTTTACTATGCCTTGAGTGATTCGTCTAGTCTTGCCTGAGGACTGGTTAAACTAGCGTTTGATACACATGTCAGCCGTCAAGCCATCATTTGCGCATGTTACTCTACTTTTATCGATATTTCATTTTATGTTACTTTGTTTTTGACACAGCAACTTTGAAATATCACATATGAAACAAAAATATATAATTAAAATACTACAGTATTTACGAGTTTAAATAATAATTGTTATAATATTAATAGTAGTGGCAAGAAGCAGAAAACAGCTATTTTGTTACATCTAGCTGTGCGTATGAAGAAGCTGCGTAATTAACGGTAGATTCAAACATATCTGCAGAAATGAGGGTCGTGTGGAAGCTAAAACGATTGGATATCAAGCTCATCAGGATATACGCAGCTGACATTGTTCCTACGTCTCCCCAGTGTCAAATAAATCAACTCGAAACTTGAACAACTAATAGATGCAGTACGGAAAGCTGTCATCCTGCGAAATAATGAAAAGTCTTGAACTTTAACTCTAGTATTGTGGATGTTTGACAAATTGTCCGCTTCCATAAATACGACCGACACATAGTAGACAAATTGATTCATTGTAAATATTAATAATAATAATAACACGTAGTTCAGTGAAGAACTAAATAGCCTGTTTTCATATATCCTAATGGTGTTAGTTAGGACAAGAGGAATGAAAACGAGATTTAAAAAACACACAGCCGCCATTTTTATGTATCCTAATATATCCCACTGGACTTAGTTAGGACACTAGAAATGAAAACGAGATTTAAAAAAATGCACAGCCTCCATTTATAAGTTCTCATATAATTCCATTAAATTAGACGTCAGTATATTAAGGCATGTATCAAGATATACCCTGACAAGTTTTACAGCGCTGGGATGAAGATTCGCGAGAAAATCGATTTAAGTATTGAAATTTCGCGTCGCCACCATGTTGGCTTAGTGCTCACCAGGTTATTGAATGATCCATAGATAAACTTGTGTTAATATCTTTTATCAACATACAGAATTTCAGTGTGATTAATGTAATTTGTTCGTAGATACTGAGAACCGCCTAAATATTTTGGATGGTCGCCATGTTGGATTGATATATGTGTATACCATAGAGTTATGTACCATTAGATGAAGATTATTGCGTAAGTTCATTATTCAAACGTTCACTTGGATTGCACGATTTGGACCCAAGAAACGAAAACTTAATTTTAAAAATTCGCACAGCCGCCATCTTAAGTTTATAAAATCAATTGAGTTAAATTGAATGTCAGTAGATTGAATTTTATATGAATATTTACCGTACCAAGTTTCACTGCGCACGGATGATTAAATAGCGAGTAATTTGCATTTAAATGTTTAAATTTGTCTTGCCCACCATGTTGGTTTAGTGAACATCAGTTTATTAGAAGTTCCATAGGAAAACTTAAGTTAATTCCTTCAACGTACAAAATTTCAGTTTGATTGCTGTAATAGATTCATAGATATTGAGAACCGTCTAAATATTTCGAATGGTTAACATGTTGGCCATAGAGTTATGAACTAGTAGTGTATAGATTTGAAGCCATTCTTTTTCTGTGTTGCCTACACAAATGACAAATGAACCAGTAGATGAAGATTATTTTGTAGATTCATTATTAAAACTTTCAATTCGATCGCATGATTAGGGCACAAGAAAAAAACTTAATTTAAAAATTTTGCACAGCTGCCATCTTGAGGTTATGTAAACATTTAAATTAAATTGGATGTCAGTGCATTACAATGTGTATTTACATGTGCTGTACCAAGTTTCACTGCGCTAGGAAAGTAAAGTCGCGAGAAAAGTGTACTTAAATATTTCAACTACGCTTGGCTACCATGTTCGTGTTATACTTAAAAGATTTATGAAAAACAGATACGTAAACTTCCAGTAGTACTTTTTGTCTCCGTACAAAATTTTAGGGTGATATCTCTTACTGTTGTGGAGATATAGAATGCCAGTGAAATATTTCGCACGGCCACCATTTTGGATTGGTGAAACGTTTTATTATTTGAAAGGCACGGTCTACGTCAGACGAGATATTAGTATGTACTTAACGAGTCTCATTGAGATCGCTTCGGCTGTTTAGATTTTATTGGGGACACTCACATACACACACAGAAATGGACAAAAGGTGACCTCATAAGCCTATTTTTTTTTTTCATAAATGAAAATAGACATTTATAATAATAATATGCTTTTGAATCCACTGTTGGCTACATTAGGTTTAAAGACAAAAGGGTTACTGTATTTTGCTCTGAAGGAGAACATAACGTGTAAGTACAGTAAATCTACTGATACTAGGTCATTACATTTGCACGCTCTTAGCGGCTATCATACCGAGCTGAAATTAAACGTCCAAGGCTAGCACTTAACTGACCGCACCACTCCACTTGTAGTTCTCCATTAACTCAGGCCTACATTGACTATTCGATCTTGTTCATTCTACCCTAGCATTTCATGCAAATAATCCTCGGAGGAGTTCTACTATCCAAGCAATATTGGAACACAGATTAGTCTGAGAAACGTGGGTTTTTAAACTATATTTTATGGAGAAGATTTCCATCCCAATAAATCTTTAGGAGACATACTTATGTGGATCAAATAATAGATACAAGTATTCAAAAGTTTGAGGAGTCATAAAGCCTTTAGTCAAGTCCTGTGATGGCCTCAATTTGATTCCCTTTTGTACGTATACCTCGGCTTCATCTCTTGTTTTGTTTGTTGTGTGGGATGGCTTCACTTTTAGTACATTTTGACTTGTGTTCTGATGCGTCGTCATCACGATTTATTGTCTCGTAGAACGGGAGGGAAAGACAGAGAGGGTCACAGAGGTCCGAGGAAGGAGGGGGCCAAGGATTGTAACATATAGAAGAATTGGAGGCAATCCACGAAATTGCATGGCTCCATACCCCGCCGAGGCTGGTCTGCACTCTACCGGCCAAGCCGCGATTTATGGTGATGGAATCTTGGAGAAAATTAAACTCTTTCCTGCTTCCCCTCCAAGCCTTCCACCCCCTCTATTTGTCTCCCGTAATTTCTCCCCTTCGCCGCCACTGTTCGCTCAGAGCGATCCATTCTCGTGTCAAGATGTTTCTCTCTTCCCCTTCTGCCCTCCTCACGTCGCCCTCTTTCATTAGGAACTGCTTCTTGTTGTTAACGGCTGTTACCTACCTGTTTACATCTCAGCTAAACGCTGCCTTACTGACTACTCACTACGTCTTTGATGCGTGACGAAACAAGAAGAGCCAAGAGGAAGTGTTCAATCAAATATATACATGCACAACTACATTATATTCAAGAACAGTTTCCACTATAATATTCAGAGAGGAGATAATAACCAGAAAAATATTTCCAAAGTACATAATCAATGATTTAACAGTGTCTCTCTCCTATAGAGGCAGATGATCTCGTAGTTCCGCCCCATAAAACAACAATAACTAACTAACTCTCTCTCCTAACATAAAAGGTTAGGAAGAACCCGAAAAAGGAAAATATAAATGTTCACCGTTCTTGCACATGTACTCTTATTTATTACAATATCATCTGACAAGACGTCTTGAAACTGCATCTTACATAGAATTTGCTTCCGGTGTCAACTCACTGTTAAAAACATGTTCTAGTAGTTTTTGTTATTTCATGGAGACTACGGGGATATTGCGAACATCAGATCCATGTACTTGTGTGTGTATGGCACTTTCCTGACAATCTTTGTTTTTATTAGACCTCGAATTCTTGCGTACCAAAAAGTACTGTTATAGACACCTAGAATAAGCCTTAAAACTGGTAACTTAGGCTACAACCTATTAATATTAGGCACTCAAAAATGTAATTAGGCTGTAACCAGTTAATAATCGGCAGGAAATTTTAAAAAATGACTGAACAGTTATTGCATAAATATAAGTAACGATAAGAATAGTACATTATGCAACGAGCCTATGATGGCAATAATTAAGACACGAGTACGTTTATAAAACGAGCGTATGCGAGTTTTATAATTTCCATACTCGTGTCTTAATTGCCATTATAGGCGAGTTGCATACGACTGTTTGTGTTCGACGATAATTATTGTAACTATTTTATGTTCGAACATAAATATTCATAAATATCTGTCGAGATTTCGCCAGTTTTATGTACTGAACCGAGCGCATGGGACGCAGAGAATGCCTTGTGTTTGACCATGGCCTCCTCGATTACCCTACTATGACACTAGGCAACGCAGTGAAATTTAAAATAGAAGGCCTTGGAACTCAGCGCAGGTGCAATGCTATCCTTATCTAATTGGTCAAACAACTCTTTTTTGAGCTGTGATTGGTGGGAGAAACCGTTTCATAATGAAAAATGGTGTTATAATGACCATCATTATGATACCATTTTCTGACATATAATATTCAGGGTCGAACATAAAACAATTTAATTGTCACTAAATTAAACTGTCAATATCTTTTAACGGACTAGGAGCAAGTCTAAATTCAGATCCAATTAGCCGTCTATTTATGGAGCTTGTTTTAATATTGTGGTAAATGCCCACTACCATAATTGGCTGCACAATTTATTACTCAAATGTTTCCAAATTAGTTACGGTCAGACTATGCCTATTGTCAGATAAAATCATTTTTAAAGCAGAAAAACATCTTCACAAGTGAAACAGTTGTAATAGGAGCAAACTTGAAATTATCGATTATACTGTATTTGCACGAATATCATCTGGAATAATATCACTCTTGACAAGCTCCGTCAGCGAAAATCCTACATTATTTTGCAGTAGTCTTTTCCACTTACTTCTGACTGTTTGGCAAACTTCATTTATAACACCATTTATTTTCATTTCAGCATCCTTTTCAACATTAATTTGATTGCAAAGGGGTTTGCTTTCAGATTTCATTTGTTTAATACAATCTGCCAAAAAAAAATAGATCTTAAGAATACAAATTTTCTTTTCACTTCAACATAAATCTCAAGCTGATTCACTGATTTGACTGATGCTGTATTGTCAGAATCTGGCAATTGTTCAACCACGGGGGCATATTTCGCAAGGTATTCAGAATGATACAGATGTGACTCGATCCAAGTTCCCCATCTTGTTATTACAGGCTGAGGTGGAAGTGGAATATTTGACAGTTTTTCCCTCAATTGTGACATTCCTTATGGAGCGTTACAATTAGATTTTATCATGTTAGAAATAAGAGAATCGACAGGAGGGAATTCATTTCTTATTGACCCTGTGAAGAGCATGTTCGAAACAGGTGATGTGAATAAGGTTTGGACAAAATGTTCGGAGAAGAGAAGCTGCAGCAACCATGTATGAAGCAGCATCGGTGCCGACCAGGAGAACTTTAGAATCATTTATACCACTTTGTTATAGCAACTGCAGGCAAATTGTGATTGCAATATTTCAGAAGAACCCACTAAAATTTTGGGTTTCAAAAGCCTTCAATGCGGCGTTGGCAGCGACAAGAACTTTACATAAATCTGAGTTAAAATTACTGACGTTGGATGAAGCTTGTTGTGTTGCAGTTGTAGTCTATAATTGGGGGAGTTTGAGAAGAGAGTTACGGAGTAAGGTTTTACATGTCAAATAACCACGTATCATTAAGTAGTCAGCTTTTCCTAAACATTCGACTCTAAATAAGGTTGTACAGTATATGAACTCACCACTGATATAATTAGTCCCCTGCGTTCTTTTGGAATTTAATACCTCCAGCATTCTTTACAGCAGCTCTGATAAATAATGGCACGGGCTGGAGAACTTTCTATGTGTAGGAGATGTCGCACATTCGTGTAGGAAAGACCATCCACATCGCATTGTCATTTCATGGGCGACTGAGAGTGTTCATCTATAATTTCAATTGAGTTTATATCTGGAGCATTCTGGGCCAATTGACGTGTGTTACTGACCTGGAGTGCTTATTATGCCCATCTGTTACAGTTGCAGCACAGTAATTGCGGCAATTGTCAACCTGGAGGACAGATATAGGAATTTTACTCTCCCCTTAAAGATGAAGGACGAACGATGGGAGCTTTTTATCCACAGAATTGATTTAAACTATCTGATCCAGTTGCCTTCGGATAGAAATTGGAACTAAATCCACTTAATTAAAATCACAGAGATTCCTCCGTATTTCACCACACCTTGCATCCTGTCCCCAATAAAATTTCTCTGAAGTCTATGTCGAATCTGATGACAGTCACTGTTCACGTATTGGCCAAACAAGGCGTAACATTACACCCCGCAAAACTGTGGGAGCTTGGTGAACTGCATGAGCTTCTGTAGGCTACTTCTTACCGAGTGTATTTCAAGATCAGTTGGTCAGAAAAGCAAAGGAAAGGCATAAGGTACGTCCACCATTGCTTTATAACGCTACGTAGCGTTTTCACTAAGAACAGTACTGTGCAGTACAAATTATCATCCCTAACAAAGGCGACAAACGTTTCGGTGATACGAGGCACGTCCAGAAAGTAAGTTCCGTTTGGTAATACAATTAAATTGTGTACAGATACAGAAAAATTATTTATTGCACAACATTCTACACCTCTTAAACTACTTTTCCACATAACTGCCGAACTTTTGCAGGCATTTGTCATAGCGTGGCACACGTTTTTGGATACCTTCTTCATAGAACTTTGCCGCCTGTGTCTTCAACCAGTTGGAAACATCTTCTTTCAGCTCGTCGTCATTGTTGAAGTGTTGACCGCCAAGGAAAGACTTGATATGTGTGAACAGATGAAAGTCGCTAGGAGCGCGGTCAGGGCTGTCAATCACGTCCCAGCCAAATCCCTGTAGGAGGTTTTTCGTCACATTTGCAGTGTGTGGTCGTGCGTTGTCGTGAAGAAAAACCACACCTTTTGACAGCAACCCTCGGCACTTATTCTGTATTGCGCGACGCAATTTCCTAAGTGTCTCGCAGTAAGCATCTGCGTTGATTGTTTGACCACGCGGTAAGAAATCAATGAGTAAGATGCCTTTCCAGTCCCAGAACACTGTGCACATCATTTTCCTAGGTGTCAAGATTTGTTTCGGCTTAAACTTTGCTGGGGATGAAGTGTGCCTCCATTCCATTGATTGCCGCTTACTTTCAGGGGTGTCGTAAGAAACCGAAGTTTCATCTCCTGTGACTATCTGTGTCAGAAATTATTCGCCGCCTTCATTGTAACGGGTCAAAAACTGAAGTGCACTACCCATCCGTTTTGTTTTGTGTTCCTCCGTAAGAATCTTTGGTACCCAAAGTCGGCAAAGTTTACGAAAGTTCAGTTTTTTTGTAACAATTTCATGAATTAGTGATCGTGAGATTTGGGGAAATTCCATAGCGAGAGCACTAATTGTAAACCTGCGGTTTTCCCGGATCTTGTCATCAATCACGTGAACCAGTTCTTCTGTAACCAAAGATGGACGCCCACTTCGTTCTTCATCGTGCACTTCACTACGTCCTTCATTGAACTGTCGGACCCATCTTCTCACCATTGAATCACTCACCGCATTTTGTCCATAACTTCTCAAATTTTCCGATAAATTTCAATTGGTTTCACTTTCCTAGCATTCAGAAAACGAATCACAGATCTGATTTCACAAGCGGCGGGATTTTCAATCAACACCGACATTGTACGAGTAAACATGCACAACAACGCGTACGTGGCTGACAGCGCTCTTCAAATGGCTCACGTTTCTTCTCCTTGATACAGAGCGTCTGCCGAGCATATGTGGAACTGCGTACAACTAGTTGAAGACACAGGCGGCACACGTCTATGAAGAAGGTATACAAAAACTCGTGACACGCTACGACAAATGCCTGCAACATTTCGGCAGTTATGTGGAAAAGTAATCTAAGGGTTGTAGAATTTTGAGCAATAAATAATGTTTCTGTATCTGTACACAATTTAATGTTATTACCAAACGGAACTTACTTTCTGGACGTACTTCGTATATTAGCTTGTGATCACAACATGGAGTAGCTACGTGTGCTAAGGCGTGAATACTTGCTTTCAAGTATCTCTGAACTTGGAGGAGTTGGGTCTAATGGCTGATGACCACCAGCGTGTTGATTTGTGACACTTATAAAGAAATGAAAGGCAGGGTGGAGGTCGCACACTTCATCAGTAAGTGCTAGGTCACGTTTCATTGAAAATTTTCCAGCCATTTAATATTTATTAGGGGGACACATACCCAAATACACACACAAAGACAAAAGGTGATCGCATAAGCCTATATTTCCTAAGAAAATTATTAACTAAAATTTTGATATATAAGAAATTTCAAATATTGAAAATAACCTTTCTGGCGATCTAATTAGCTGAGTTCAGAGAAGCATACCACAGTGAGTTTCTACTTAAAAATAATTCAAAATTAAAGTAGGGTTACAGAAAGGCCTGTGTATTAAAGTTGGTGGCAGTGAGATGTTTTAGAAACCTACTATTATTTCTTGTATGCTATCCAAGCGATCGAATTGAGAGTTTGAATAATGAACCATTATAGTGATATTTATCTACTGGTACCTAAATATTTGGCTGAGATTTGAATCAATCAAACATGGCAGCCACTAGAAATATTTAACCAGTACTCAATATCTCCGAAAATATTGGAGCAATCAAACTGAAATTTTGTATGGTAATCAGGTACTATTTAATAAGTACACATATGCGACTTTCAGAACCTGATTAGCACAAAAGCAACATGACGGCCTCGTGAGTTTTAAATGTACAAAATATTTTAAGGCGATCAAATAAACCAGCGCGTGTTACAGCGAATCTTGTTTTAGAGTAAAGTGAATTGGCATCTAATTTGTTCAATTGTTTCTAAAATTTCAGTATGGTATGGTATGCAAATGACCGAAGTGAAACTTTGTACAATGAGCCACCATAATTATTTTTATTTACTGGGACTGAATCAGCTGGCTTAGTTTCCATAAATTACAGGAAACACGCATTTGACTTTTCTGACTCATTACAGAGATTTGCCTTCCCTACGGGAGGAGTCATAATTAACCGATACTAGAAGTTATATATTCTAGAAAGTAAATATTAATTGTAGTACTGCTGGGGATGATATGGTTGAAACAACGAGGTCAACTGCCCTAATTTACAAGTGAGGGTATCTTAAATTGGACCATGTTATTCATAAAGGAGCAAAGCGCCATTTTATTGAAGTTGAGTTATATGTGCTACCTTGTGGAGGAAATATTGAACTATCTGCCCACCAAATATGGTTTTCAGGCATGGAATAATTATTTTACATTTTAAGCTTGAAGAAAGTGCTTGTTCTGTATGGTAGATTAGAGAAAACGCATAACAGAACCAAGCGCCATGCAAACTTTATTGTGAGGCTAAATCAGTGATTAGATGTTTAGCATAACGGAACCAAGCACCTTGCATATGACGTTTCAGCATTGCTTTATAGATCTAATTGGTATTTTACAAGTCGAATAATCTCTACTTAGTATAAAACAAAGTCCCCGATTCTTGGATGTTACGGGTAAAGTCAAGAACCACCGGATGGATTTTGATGAGGATTTCACCATTCAGTGAAGGATATCTCGAGGATGATTTCTGTAGAAAATAATTTATTTATGATCAAAGGAAGCCGAGGCGTAATGATTTCAGTGGAAAAGTCGAAAAAAAACTGACGTCCGAGCGTTTTGTAAGCTTACGCTGGGCAAACCGTTAAAAATATCTAAATACTATGAGTGTAAGAATTGTTCAGCATGAAAATTTCTACAAAAAAGTCCGCCAGAGTCAATACATCGCCCACTATGAGTGTTTTTATGTTTCAATTGCTTCCAACCATGTCCATTCAACTACTGAGGCGACAGTTTACGAGCTAGCTAAGGGCGAGTCTATCATCCCAGTTACAGCCTAGCTAGCGGGCGAACCTATTGCCCCAGATACAGCCAGCAGCAAACCGTAGAGTCGTGTTGAGTTAAGACTTCTGAGAAGGGTGGTTGTGTTTGGAGCTTCCCTGGAAGTGCAACTCGGGTTATCTTCATTTCGTCTGTGAAACACAGTCAAGTTAAAATTGGACGTAAGGGGGGTTTGAGTTTCATTCACCTCGCTATTCCCTGGAAGTGCAAATCTCATTTCGCCTGTGAACTTTTCGTTCCGCAAAATTCACAGTCAATTTAAGATTGGACGGAAGGGGGATATATTATATTAAATTATACTGCTTGGCCTATACTCTCTACTTAGTATAAAACGAAGTCCCCGATTCTTGGATGTCACGGGTAATCTCGAGAACCACTGAATAGATTTTGATGTGGTTTTCACCATTCTGTGAAGGATATCTCGAGGAAGTTTTCTGTTGAAAATTATTTATTTATGACCAAAGGAAGTCAAGCACTAACGATTTCAGTGAAAAGGTCGAAAAAAAATCTGGCGTCCGTGCGCTTTCTAGGCTTAAGCTGGGCAAACCGTTAAAAATATCTATATAATATGAGTGTAAGAATTGTTCAGCATGAAATGCGCTACAAAAAAGACCGGGAGAGCATATCTCTATCTTCAATACATTGCCTCCTATAAGTGATTTTACGTTTTCATTTATTCCAACAATCTCCATTCAGTTACTGAGGCGACAGTTTACGAGCTAGCTAGGGGCGAGTTTATCACCCCAGTTACAGCTTAGCTAGCGGACGAGCTTATTGTCCCAGCAGCAAACCGTCGAGTCGTGTTGAGTTAAAAACTTTAGAGAAGAGTGGTTGTATTTGAAGTTTCCCTGGAAGTGCAACTCAGCTTTTCTTGATTTCGCCTGTGAACTTTTCGTTTCGCAAAATTCACATTCAAGTTAACATTGGACGGAAGGCGGATTTGAGTTTCATGTACCTCGCCATTCTTAAATTACATCTGACAAGAATTTGTTGATCATGCATCTCCATGATAATATAATTAATAGTCCAGTCAGTGATTTTAACCCATCATGCCGAGACGTAAAACGGTTATTGGTCGTTGTTCATTGACATTGAATAAAAAGCGCTGATCACGTAATGCATTCATAACTGTTCCGGGCGAAGCCGGGTCAGGTTGCTAGTGTTTTGTATAAAAGGGTGAAAAAAGATTGTAAAAATAAGCTGCCAAAAGAAATAATTTAAGAAGTGTAGGCACACTGATAATAAATATATATATATATATATATATATATATATATATATATTGAACCCTTAAATGTATGCCTACATTTAAGTCCTCAAATATTTTATTTCTTCAGCTATGATACAGCCCAGTTGAGGAAAATGTTGGTCATATTTTGTAATAGCAGTCCATCTGGTCGAACAATGTAATTATGTCGATGTCGCCAGCAAGACAACGGCCGAGTTAAATATATCCGATTCTAAGAAAAAGAGAAAGGCAGTTGCAAGCTAAATGTCCGTTGCCCATCTCAAACGAGAGGAGTTGAGTTTTTCTTGTCTTGAGAACGATAGAGTGAGAGCGCATAGTCCAAGATAAGGACAGAGATAGTGACCAGATGAGAGAGTGGGAGAAGGTCAGCACCCTAGTGTCACAAAATTATTTGAATGAACAGCCAATAACAGCGAGACGCCACTTTTGGGCGCTAAGGATTTTGCCCGCGAATTCAGGAAAATATGTGTTCCTAGGATGCGAATTTCTGCACGCGAGTGTCAATTGAATGTGCTGATTTTTACGAATCGATTGAGATGTGTCTGAAGTCTGTGCGACTATAATTACTATTTATTACGGAGCGACCTACCCCTTCCAACTGGTATCTTGATAATACATATAAATACTACGGAATGTGAACTAACTCAAACCCCACTGATTTTCGAATCTGAGACGTTGTAGGGTGTTACTCTGTCCGTGGACGAGGCACTCTGAAGTACTTTAACTTTTTGCGAATGCAATGGCAGCATATCGGACATTGATATTTAATTGTGTTGTGTGTCGCGCAACATACCTGGTGATAGTTTATGTGTATTAGGTGGAAACTGTCCACAAATTATAGGGAAAGTTCTACGGCACTGCAATCGAACTTTTTGGGCGAATTGAGTAGCTCATTATGCAGTCTAGATAGTAGCCTGATAATAATAATAATAATAATAACATTATTTCAGCAGCAAGATGTACGTCTGCAAGAAGGAAGAAATTGACCATGTCGTGTCATACGCTATGATGTCTAGTATGATGGGCTAGATACGCAGATGGATGATGGCGGGGGTGCTGTCACGGCACCGGGCAGACTTGAAAGTTTTGAGTACTAAGTAAATTTATTTAATTTTGGACGGGCGGCATCATGAACAATGTTGGGGAATTTGTTTTTGTATATAATTGTTGCTTTGCTGTGCGTAAGTGCAAATTCGTTTCGCTGACATAATTATTTTTAGCATCACGTGACCTTTGTTGTAAATATTATATTTTTCTTGTGTGTTTTTCTTGTGGCTTTAGCCCTTTGCTTTATTAGAGTGCATGCTTTCATGTTGCTCCCGCGCATGAACGCAAGAGATTACTTACGGCTGAAATGTTGGATAAGGGTCATAAATGGATCTGTATTTAAATATAATGGTAGACATTGGAGGGAATTTCCCGTCTTTTTGGTTGATAATTAATCAGGCAAATGCTAGTATTGTTTTGCTTTGTACAACCTTGGTTGTTACAGAAGGCCGTCTGCCTGTCTGTAGTCAAGTCTTTGGTATTTTGTTTTGGTTTTCTATTCTTGGTCTGGAGTACGAGAGGGGGACATTTTGGTCAAGCCTAGATGTGTGTGCTTTGTGTGATATTTTCTTCGATAGTAAGCAGGTTGGGACATTGTGATCTATTACCGTTGCTACTAATGCTTCAGTTTGCGTAACCTGAGGGGCGCACTGCTGATATGTGAATTTTGATACCCAAGGGGGTTTGTCAAGTATATGATGGTATTTGATGTATTATGTATCGCGTTTTCAAGAGCCAGGAGGCTATCTACGAATTCAGGCCGAGGCTTGGATATTTGTTGGCAGACACAAAAGCACGTTGGAGCTTGAACGACCTCAGTACTCAGATCCTGGAATGTAGATAAGCGATAGCGTGTGCGCTACGCATTCTTTTTGTTAATGAGTTAAATGTCTTGCCTGGTAAATTATATATGATTTTGAATTAATTGGGGAGCTATCCATGCCATTAAGTAACTATTTTTAGGCCGTATTAATCGAAGTGTCTTATAAAATTGAGTGATTCGCCTGGTGAGGCATGTTCTATTTGTTGTTGCTGTTGCTTGGCGTGCTGCGAAGTTTTGTAAATGTCAATTTAAAGGTCGCAGATGGCGGACCTGACGTCCTTGTATGTCAAGTGATTGCCTTGTGTTGAATTGTATGACTAAAGACCGCTAGATCGGCTGTCGATAATTGTAAATATACAAGTCGTGTATTATTGATTTTTATGTAAGGGTAAGACTATGTCAGTCTGTTAATTTTTATATTAGGCATTTAGTCCGTGTATTCCCATAATTGTCATGATCTCCAACCCGCAGTACGGGAATTCATGACTTAATCGTTTGATCGAACGGAAGTGAATTCTCGTCAAGTACTCACATACTTTCATTCCCGTCAGCGCGCACATAACCATAAACACGTTTATTTTTCTAATTTTTTGTAATTTTTGTATTTTATTAATTGAAATATTCTTTTGAGGTGACGTGTTGGAACACTTCGTGTTTACAGCTGTCTAAGCTGTTTGAGTGTTGAGGTAGCTTTTTTTGGGCTGACATTTGAGTCAGTCATTTATTTTTTGACGAGTGTCGTGGTTTTGAGGATACTTTGGGAGCATACACGTGCGGGACTTTCCGAGTCCTTGACTGGCTTTGTTTACACAGTGTTCGATGCCTAGAAGTCGCGTGTGGGTTACTGGGTCACTCGCAGGTTACTTGTGACAGGCCAATGACCCATGGCTACACACAAGGGTGGATATATTATTTGTTTTTGCCAGATTTATACCTGTCATATAACGTATTTGTAACTATAAGTTCCCCTATGAATCCTGGAAATTATAGGAAGCACGTTCTCCTCATACTACTTTTCAAGAACCGATCACGACCCCGAATCTCAGTCTTGTGTAGTGCTTCTTTTCCTAAGGGTACAATAAGGGATATATATACCCATTTACAGACCCCAGTATCCACGGGGTTAGACTGAATTGTATTACTTACCAACAAATCCCGCTTGGAAGATGATGGTTGATGTTTTAAGGGGCGAAACAGCAAGTTCATCTCCCATAGACTACTTTCACAGTTATGCAGCACATGTGTTAAGAGGACCGTTGCAACCTTGTTTATAAACCAGAGGAAACCTCGAAAAGGATATATACCTGTAGTACATGCGACCTACTAGACCGAAATTGTGATTTGCCATCAGCAACCAATGATGAAGAGTGAGAAATAATTGCAAAATAAAGACCGTAGTTTGCACATGGAAATATTATAAAACGCGTGCAATCGATGACATTGGCGGGTGTAAAGCTTTTATTGATTTTGAGGTTGTGAGTGAGCAGAACGTGGATTCTCTGTTGTTGGTTCATGAACACCGTTAATTTTGTATTCTACAGTACTACCATTTTATGTTCTGTTGATGTGGCGTAAAATGCGTTATAATAATGATAATATTAATAATAGAAAACTATTTTGAATTTCGTGTGAACTTGTTCTATTACATTCAAGAAGAACGTCATATCCACAGGGGATATATGTGACCCGATTAGAGTCCCTGGCAGTGTTAAAGGATCACTAATTAGGCGCCCTGAAGCAGTGTTTACATGTGGTAGTGTGGCCAGATCCTTTTCAATCCTCCTCCTGACACAGCATAGGGTGGGTGCCCATTTAGCATCATGAGACTAGGAGACCACGTAACAGACCATACCAAGACTTCTTAAATTCTTGGCAGAGCCGGGAATCGAACCTGGGACCTCTGGGTTGGCAGCGAACAAAGTATCCACTGAACCACAAGGCGGTTTAGGTATATATCATCAGGGAATGACAATCGGTGTGCTGTGTATGTAAACATTCATAACAGAACCAAGTGTCTGGTTCCATTTCAACTATTGTCCATGGTAAACCTAAATTATATAAATCTCAAAGTTCGTCTGTCTGTCTGTCTCTTATTTAAGGACAACTAGACCGTTTCACCGAACTAAACTAAAATTTGTACACACACCCTTAGGAACCCTGCGGGTATCCCTGTCCGCTTTAAATTTCGGACAGACCACTCCATTCCCTGCATTTAGGCCCTTTGTCACAAATCTACAACGTTTCACTCATCTGAACCAAAATGTGTATACTTACCCTTTTGAACCCTGCGGGTAACATTGTGTACTTTAAATTTCGGGACAGACCTCTCCAATCCCTGCATTTAACCCTTTGGCACAAATCTACACCGTTTCACCGATCTGAACCAAAATTTGTATACTTACATTTTGGAACCCTGTGAGTAACACTGTACACTTTAAATTTCGGACAGATCACTCTATTCCCTCCATTTAGGCCTTTTGGCACATATCTACACCGTTTCACCGATCTGAACCAAAATTTGTACATTTACGTTTTGGAACCCTGTGAGTAACACTGTACAGTACACTTTAAATTTCGGACGGACCACTCCATTCCCTGCATTTAGGCCCATTGCCACAAATCTAGACAATGACACCGATCTGAACCATAATTTGAACGCTCATCTTTTGGAACCCGACGAGTATCACTGTCCTCTTTAAATTTCGGACAGACCACTCATTTCCCTGCATTTAGGCCCTTTGTCACAAATCTACACCTTTTCACCGATCTAAACCAAAATTTGTATACTTACCCTTTGAAACCCTGCAGGTAACACTGTCAACTTTAAATTTCGGACAGACCTCTCTATTCCCAGCATTTAGGCCCTTTGGCACGAATCAACACCTTTTCACCGATCGGAAACAAAATTTGTCCTTCAGAACCCTGCGAGTAATCCTCTCCACTTTGAATGTCAGTCAGACCTCTCCATTCCCTGCATTTAGGCCCTTTGGCACAAATCTACACCGTTTCAGCGATCTGAGCCAATATGTGTATACTTACCATTTGAAATCTTGCGGGTAACACTGTCCACTTTAAATTTCGGACAGATCACTCCATTCCCTGCATTTAGACCCTTTGGCACAAATTTGCACCGTTTCACCGATCTGAACCAAAATTTGTACACTCATCTTTTGAAACGCTGCGGGTAACACTGCCCACTTGAAATTTCGGACAGATCATTCCATTCCCTGCATTTAGGCCTTTTGGCACAAATCTACACCGTTTCACCTATCTGAACCAATATTTGTATACTTACCATTTGGAACCTTGCGGGTAACACTGTCCACTTAAAATTTCGGACAGACCGTACCATTCCATGCATTTAGGCCCTTGGCAAAAATCTACAACGGTTAACCGATCTGAAACAAAATTTGCACACTTTTCACTTGGAATCTTGCGGGTAACTCTGTCCACTTTAAATTTTGGACAGACCACTCCTCAAATATACACTGTTTCACTGATCTGAACCAAAATGTGTATTGCACCCGAATTACGGATGCCCATATGATTTAATTTTTGTTTGATGACAGCGAGACGCATGTTTGAAGAACACCCTGAGCAGACGTTCGCCGGGAAGATCAGAGATCGCACTAGGGATAAACCCGTGGCGCTCTTGGCGAATTAGGAGAAACTCGTTTATGGAAAGAACCATTTTTCACATTTGAGGTTTGGAATTGATGGATAATTACTGGCTAGTGATTCTTGATGCTGCCAGATTAATTTTAATGTAAATCGACCAAGAAACACGGAAGTTATGAACAACTTTGTGAACCCGCACTGAAGAAGGAGCATGCAAGGGGGTGAACCAGGAAGATGGAAGTGCGGGGTAGGTCTACTTGTTAGCAAAGCCAGCACTCTGTCACACCGGCTCGGAATCATAAAAGAGGCATTCTCGAGCACTCAGTATTCAGTTCTAACTCAGTTATCTCAGTATTACTCTCTCAGTATTACTGTGTCAACGTCATACTGTTTCAGTCTACGTCATTCTACACGTCAGCTGTCTGTAGGGATTAGGATGCTTTATAATACCATACTACGAATATGCAGTGGATAGCACTTGGAAAATTCTTGGAATATTAACCTGGAGTTGTTTGAAATACTTAGTCTACGACCTGAGGCAATCTGTTCTCCACATATTGAGTAGGGGAGTACGTTTTACCCAGTATAGGAGTATTAGTGGGGCCTATCTGCTTATGTGGCTCTGGTTGGAGCAATCTCCATTACCCAAGTCACAGGCTAGACTACAGTATGAGACCAATATTACCATCGCGTTTTGCGTGGAAGCATATTCCGTACTCATGTTAGGTGAGCTCTAATGCAGGTATCTTCGACTTTCGACACTCCATGATAGTCCGAGCATTTCCATTGAAAACAAGTCGCCATGTCAGAACTGTCATAAATGGTTAAAGACTGGACTTTACAAGTGAATATTATAACGAGTGTTGAAAATGTGGAGCAAGTGTGTGAAACCACTATAATATTTCTAATATCACAAGCTATTATGCACTGCACACTGGGGTCCCACAGACCCAGCAGAAATTTTAACTGCGTATGTTGTCGTTATTTGTGACTGAATTATAATCTTTCTCATTTCTAAACTAAGTTGGCACCTCTGTGCCACACTAGCCTAGGTATGCCAAGGTCACTGAAGATAGCGCGGGAGTGAATGGTGTTGGAAGTTGCGTGCGGGTAAGCCAGACCCCAGTGTGCAGTCCGTGTTACAATATTTTACTTCTCGTGATTTGAATAAATGTTAGTTATTCTCTACAGACTTATTGCAGTACTTTTCTAATGTGTTCGTCTTGTGCTAAGGATATATGCTAAAGAGTGCTAACCCAGTATGGCTTCAACATCTCAAATTTTAACGACAGAACAGGAAATATGTGATGCTCTAAACAGCGTGCTATTAGATGAAAATACAGACATAGTGTATTTTGATGAAGATGAAGGAGAGTAGGAAGAAGAGGACAATGTTGAGACTCATGAATAATGTGACAGTGAACAAAGTGCTGAGGAGGAGGAGGGGGAGGGGGAAGAGGAGGATAGTTACGATGCTGTAAGGTGGAACATTCGAACTCTAAAATGAAAGAATGGATACGTTTGGAATACCGTTCCTCGCAAACGAACTGGGAAAACCTCTACTCGAGACCTGGTCAAACGCTTCCCTGGACCTATAGGACCGGCTAAAACAGCTAACACTCCATTGGAATCTTGGTCTCTTCTCATAAATACCAAGATTATTGACACTGTCGTTCAATATACTAATGAGGAGATTGGGCGAAGGCGTTCTGAATGTCGATAGCCACTTAGCTACCACACCAATACTAGATCTGATGAAATTAGGGCCCGCATTGGACTGCTCTATCTTGGCGGTGTTCAAAAGTCAGCCCACTTATGCCCAGAAGAGTTATGGTCAGACTAGTTCGGACACTCTCTGTTTAGAGCAGCTATGCCAATGCGCCGTTTTCAGAGGAAAGTGCCCATTCCGTGATTATATTGCATCAAATCCTGGGATATACGGTATAAAAATAATCATGATGAATGATTCAAAAACTTTTTATATGGTCAATGCAATTCCATATGTAGGGAATGTACAAATAGAAAGAAAGGAAAGTGTTCCATCTTACTAAGTGAGCAAACTATCTGAACCAATTCAAGAAACAGGAAGGAATATAACTGTGGATAATTGGATTTCATCTATACCATTGTTTGACACAATGGCTCGGGATTTCAAAGTGACGATGCTGGGTATCTTGAGAAAAAAACAAACCTGAAATACCACCTAGGTTCCTGGAAGGGAAAACTGTAGGAGAATCCCTGTTTGTGTAGGACAACAACAAAACTCTAGTGTCCTTTACACCAAAAAGGAAGGAGGTAGCTCTCGTCCTGTCAAAAATGCACGATTCGGACACCCTTGACGACATCACCAAAAAAAAACGAGATGATAATGGATTACAACAATACTAAAGGAGGTAAAGATACATTCGATCAACAATCAGGAAATAACAGTACGGCCCGAGCAACAAGAAGATGGCCTCTGAGAGTATTATTTGGGAAGCTCGATCAGTCATGTGTAAATGGTATGGTACTCTTCTTCCTCGCAAACCCACACTTGAAAATGCCTCGGCAAAATTTCATCCACGAACTAGCATGGGGTCTCATTGAACCGCACCTCCAAACCAGAGAGGAAATTCCAACACTGAGAAGACCTTTGAAAGTAGCGCTCCAAGCCTTACTGGGGATCGAACCGAGACCACAACCAGAGGAAGGACTTTTGAGGAAACAGAAATGTTCATATAGCTCAAGAAGTAAGGAGAGAAAAACAAAATTAACCTGTCGTTCCTGCAATAGACCAATGTGTGATGAACACCGTGTCCACACCTGCGAGGAGTGTCTGTTAAAAAAGGGACAACTTCAATGTGCTGTGTAAGATGAAATATTGAAAATGTTATGTCCATATTTGTTCTTGACTTCAATCAAAGCTAATTATACTATATTTTATATCTTAACAAATACACCACTTATTACATGTATTTTTGCTAAGACAAATACTTTTCTTGTGTGTTTTCATCTGAAAAATTATATTATATTAGTTTTCATGTGTTAATAAAACTTTATTTAATTCAAACTCTTCTTTTGAATATCTTTCCTAAATTAGAATCTTTAAAAAGATAATTAGTGGGTAAAAGCAGAAAATCATATCAAATATGCATACATATTTTAATGTATTTGAATTGGGTCCTGCAGACCCCAGTGTGCAGTCCGCGTCACAATGTTATATGTGTGCACTGGGAGGGTTAACCAGTAAGCACGAATATGAACTGCTAAATACCGAGCGGATAGGATGATGGTGGATTCGAGTGACGAAGCAGGTGATGATGCGGGCGATCAAGGGGAAGTCTTCCCATGAAAATGGAATCTCAGAAGAACCATTGGTCTCTGACGTTCAACCGAGGAGCCGTCACGTCATGCAACATCAGAGAAATATGTGAGCTACTGTAATATCTGAACATGTTACTAGTAGCTAGCTGTATGCATTTGGGATTTTATTTTTATACTAGCAGTAGTGCCCGGCTTCGCCCGGTGGATTTATTTGTTTTATGGATGATAATGAATACTACTACAGAACTGGCACATGCTACTTAAACTAACAGAAAACAATATTTTAAAAATATATATTTTTGAGGTGGTGGTGGTGGTGGTGGTGGTGGTGGTGGTGGTGGTGGTGGTGGTGGTGGTTGTAGTATAATACAGTATAATGGACGTAACATTCAGGTCAATTTCCCGTAATGATAATTATGAATAGGGAAACAGCTATTTACTAACTACAGCACTGACACATGTAATTTACAAACAAATTTACACCGAAAAATAGAAAGAAGAGTAAGTGAAACAAAAGACACTTCCTAGGGCCTATATCTCATTGGCTGTTAGAAATGTAGAGACCAACAGTGTCGTCTTTTGTCGCATAGCGCCGTAGGAAATTAATCAGAACTCTTTGGCAAACTTCGGATGTCCCGAGCTACTGAGGTAGCAATAGTATCATTTATCGCCACAAAGCGCTTAACGATAAGTTTCAGAATCAATGAAGGTAAATTTGAAAGCACCAACGCTTATTGCAGCTGATAACCTCAATGTACTGCACCAACACCATTGCACTTATACAGAGGCATAATATTTTCATGATGATAACTGTTTAAAGGGGCCTAAGAAATCTTTTTGCACTAATTACCCTCCGTGACTGCATTTTATAAACTGCGCAAGATACAACTATTTTCGCAATTCTGCACCAGAACACTGGTAGGGGTGACGTGATGCAGCCCGAACTGCCCGTCAACAACAGACTTATTAAAATACTCTTACAGTTACACTACTACGGACATGACTGGTTCTAGGGCCTTAATATGTGGTTTTCAAGTTCATTTTGTCTGTTATTCTAAATGTAGGGAATGGGGAGCGTTGTCCAAAATATCAAGTGAACAGTGTTACCAACAGGGTTTCAAAGTGTATGTAAAATTTGGTGCAAATAAGAGAAACGTTGTATATTTGTGATGAAGGGAATAAAAGCAGGGAATGGAGGGGTCGGTCCAAAATTTCATGCAGTCAGTGTTACTCGCAGGGTTCCAAAGGGTAAGTATACAAATTGCCGTTCAGATCGGTGAAATGGTATAGATGTGTGCCAAAGAGCCTAAATGCAGGGAATGGAGTGATCTGTCCGAAATTTCATGTAAACAGTGTTACTCATAGGGTTCCAAAGGGTAAGTATACAACTTTTGGTTCAGATTGGTGAAAGGGTGTAGATTTGTGCCAAAGGGCCTAATTGCAGGGAATGGACTGGTCTGTCATAAATTTCATGTAGGCAGTGTTACTCGCAGCGTTCCAAAGGGTAAGTATACAAATTTTGGTTCAGATCGGTGAAACGGTGTAGATTTGTGTCAAAGGGCCTAAATGCAGGGAATGGAATGTTCTGTCCGAAATTTCATGCAGACTTTGTTACTCGCAGGGTTCCAAAGGGTAAGTATACAAATTTTGGTTCTGATCGGAGAAACGGTGTACGTATCACTAACCATAACGCCAGCGCATGCGGATAGAGCTGTTCGGGAGCACTTGTTCTACCGACTTACTGAACAAAAATCAATCTTGAAGGTCACCTGAGAGGTGTAGCCTAATGCTACATAGCCTAGACTATTCCTCATCATATAAAAAAAGATTTTTTCGAATCGGACTGGTAGTTCCAGGGATTAGCGCGTTTAAACACATAAACACACAAACACACAAACACACAAACTCTTCAGCTTTATTATATTAGTATGGATAAAATATCAACACTATCTACGCATTGAATTTAGGTGAATATTTTCACATATTTTTTTCACATTATTTATGTTCCGAATCTAATAGTCAATCGACTAGTGATTTACAGTACAGTCAGCTTATTAAGTTTACATCAGCGATATTTTGATAGTGGGACACGCTGATGTCCTTTTAGTTTTGCTTAGAATATTTTCTTTAAACATGAATGCTTTTGCATTTCTATTAAACCATGGACTTTTCGATTAATTAAAATAAGTCTAGTGAGATTAAAAACTCGTTAAGACATGATAATAATAAATATGTATTTAAATGTTATAAACAATTGTATGATATTTGCGATTAATTATTAGCCTACTTTTCACATTTTGCAAAAATGAGGAAAAAGTAGACTTATGAGATCGATCCGGGAAAATGTGTGTCTGTCTGTCTGTCTGTCTCTCTGTGTGTGTGTGTCCCCCCTATCAACTCCTAAACGGCTGCAGCTATCAACACCCAATTTGGTAAGAGTAATGATCTATATTTGAATATCTCACGACCATATTTGATATTGACGTCAGTGCTACCAACTGCTGAAAAATCGCAATTGAAATTTCAGCTCTATGTCGGATATCTCAGAAGTTATGCAGGCGAACTATTCCAAAATTGGAACACTTATAGATAATAACATTCCAGATTAATTTTCTGAAGTTCATACATGCCAGTGTTGCCAATATGATTCTAAGCCTGCCGGTAGGTCCAATTTCTAAATGCATGTAACTTCTATATTATCGATTGGATTTCAACCAAATTTCGTAAGTACTATGTGTACTACAACACATATGACTGTGCATATTCTAAACAGCCACCAGGGCTGCCAACTATTAATAAATGCTCTCACTATGTTTCAACCCTAATGTCAATATATCAGGAAGTATGCAAGCCAACAGCTCTAAACTTTGCCCACGTATAGTACCTGATATTCTACCCAAGTTCGGTGTAACTTATATACATCAGTGCTGCCAACACGATTCTAAGCCTGCTGATATGTCAAGTTTTTAAATGCATATAACTTCTATACAAACAAATGGATTTCAACCAAATTTCGTATGCTCTTTGTGTACCATAACTGTTATGATTATGCTTATTCGTAGGAAGCAGCAGGGCTGCCAACTGTTAATAAATGTTCTCTCTATTTGATTAACCCTAATGTCAATATATCAGAAAGTATGCAAGCCAACAGCTCTAAACTTTGCACACTTATAGTACCTAATATTCTACCCAAGTTCGTTGTAACTTATATACTTCAGTGCTGCCAACACGATTCTAGGCCTGCTGATAGGTCAAGTTTTAAATGCATATAACTTCTATAATAACAAATGCATTTCAACCAAATTTCGTATGTGCTTTGTGTACCATAACAGTTATGATTATGCTTATTCGTAGGAACCAGCAGGGCTGCCAACTGTTAATAAATGTTCTCTCTATTTGTTTTTTTAATCCTATTATCAATATATCAGAAATATATGCAAGCCTTCAGCTCTAAACTTTGCACACGTCTAGTACCTGACTTTCTAGATTAATTTGGAGTATCTAATATACCTCAGTGCTGCCAACATGATTCTAAGCTTTCTGATAGTTTCAATTTTAATTAAATGTAACTTCTATACTAACAATTATTACCAATTGGCACTAGGCTATAATAGATCGTATTATTTCAGATTAATTCTGAGCATTACATACATGACATTGTTCCCAACACGATTTTACGCGCACTGATAAATCCAATATCAAGCAGCATGTAACGTCCGTACTATCCATTAGTCTTCAACCAAATTTTGTATGTGCATTCTATACCTTAAGAGTGGGAGCTCAGAATATATTCAGTGTCACCAGGGCTGCCAACTGTAGTAAGTTACTGTATTAGGCTACATTATTTTAGGTGTATTTCAAACTGCCGTACTTAGAAATGTTGGTATTAGGAACTTGATATCGTTATTATTGCAGATAGGTCTATATAGATTGGCATGAATCTTACATTTTAAGAAATGTAGGCTGTTTAGTTCGTCACGGAACTGCTTGTTTTTAATTCAGTATCGTAACATAAAACATTTTCCAGTACAAAATAACGTTGTTTGGAGACCAGATGAATAATTAAATGAATTTGTCGTTACATTTGGCAGTAGAATCGAATTGGAGTTATCCATTGAACATATTTAAGTAAGTCATATTTCTGGAATGCACTGTCAAAAGAAAATAGGAACGGAAGGTTTTTGGAATAAAATAAGTGTATAAAATCGGGGAAACCATTATCAGATAAAGGAATAGGAAGGATTTAGACCAGACATTAATAAGACGCTTATTTTAAGAAATTGTTTGAACAATAACGAAGTGGAGTTTGGATAAGAGTATACGAGGTTTATCTGTATGACAAAAATATGGGACTAATGTGAAAAACAAATGGTAATTGGTAAAGAATTGGAATATTTTGCAGCGTGGAGTGCTGGCATAGAATTGTTGTTGCAAATTGTGATTTGCTTGGAGACAATGTGTCGTCCACTGGGAAATAGTATCCTGAATAATAATGTTGTTGAGAGATAAAAATGTTGTTGGCATATGTTGCTCATAGTGAAAAGATGGGTAGAACCAAGTAGTCGCCCCATACTTTCGTCCCATCCAAGTGCTGTCGGTAGAATTCTGTTCAAAGATATCTGAGTTTATTGTCCTATTAACTATTTAAATGCGCCTATGAAGTGAAGCTTTGATCGAACCTTGCCGGATCCATTGACTAGATTGAAATAAAATAAAATTGTGTTACTCTTTTTCTTAGCCTTATCCCAATTAGTTGGGGGTCGTCGGAGCCAACCAGGCCCATTTTTGGTTTTGGCTGGGGATTTAAGGTCAGATGCCCTTCCTGATGCCACGTGATTTTTAGGCGAAATTTTTACGGGGATTCGAATTCCGGCCGTCCGGGAGATAACGAGCAGATAAGCCATTGCGCCATCACGCTCCACAAATAAAATAAATTTCGTGAGATATAAAAAATATCGTATTGCATAAAAATATGAACGGAAATCATGTTCAATAAATTGAAGTGCATAAATATTGGGATGGTCATGCCATAATTTAAGAGGAGTAATGTCAATTTATAATAATGTTTAAATCTGCAGTAGAATATTTTCTGAAATTAAATATTGCTGGAAAATGAAAATACTGATCTAATCATAACAATAATAAATAATGTGATACTGAATTAAATGTTTATAATCATGTTAGGAATAATAATAATAATAATATCCGTAGGATTGGATGCTTACATAATAAATTTGTTGTTGTTGTAGAACAATTAAATGATCATATTTGTAATTGTTTATGTGGAAATTGTTAATGCAAAAATATTTGGAACAGTAAAATGAAATAAGAATTAAGCAAATGAGAGTTGATGATTGTTCTGTAGAAAATAATATTCAAGTTAATTAATATTAATACGACCTCTACACAGAACAGAAATTGATAGCCGAGGCCGAACTGAAACCGTATAAAATTCTAAGTTTGTCAAAGAAGCAGGCAATAAGCCCCCTCGTTAATATGGAGCAATGGGAAGTCCACTTTAGCAGCCTCCTTGCAGAGGACAAACCAACAGTATATCGCACATCAGACACAACGAACAAACAGTACATAGTTCCAATCACAACAGAGGAAGTCGACCAACTTATAAGTTCTGGGAAACTCAACAAAGCAGCTGGACCTGATGGAATATACATGGAACACCTGAAGGAAGCACAGCAAGACCTACTAGAACCACTGATGGAACTTTTTAATGAATGCCTAAAGAACAACTCAATTCCAGAACAATGGAGAAAGTGAATCATAATCGTGCTTTACAAAGGGAAGGGAAGAAAGGATGACCCAAACTCCTATAGGGGAATCGCCCTGGAAAATGTCATGTTCAAACTGTTTTCCAAGACCCTACTAGCACGTATAGAACATAGATTAAGAGCCTACATACCACCGAATCAATATGGCTTCACCCCGGGCAGATCAACACTGCACGCTGTCCAAGAAATCATACAAGAAATAACAACTACACTAGCCAAACCCGCCACACCATTATACGCAATTTTCATAGATTACTCGAAGGCATTTGACAGCATCAGCAGGAGGATACTCATCCAAAAACTAGAGGACATTCTAGGCAGCACAAACAACGAACTCAAAACGATCAAGTCGATTCTATACGCCAACTACGTCACAATCTATGATGGAATATCCACGTCGAAGAGCATCACCCAAACACAAGGGGTCCTGCAAGGAGACCCGATGAGCCCAGCCCTCTTTAACGTGATGACTTCAGATATCGGACAGACCATAGGCACAAGAAACGTTAAACTGCTAATGTACGCAGATGGCATGGCCATACTCTCCAAGAGTCAAGAAGATCTACAGGCAGTCATGGAGAACATTAAGGTATGGGCAACAGAAAACTCCATGGAAATAAACAGTGCGAAGACAAAGGCAATGAAATTCAGAAGGGGAGGCAGGCTATCTAAGAGGGACCACTTCATGTGTGGGAAAGAAACCATAGAAATTGTACCCAGCTTCAAATACCTAGGTGTTACACCACAAACAACTGGAACCACTTTCTCTCTGCATACAGAAGAGAGAGTGACGGCTGCAACAAAAGCAACTTACGACATCCCTAAGCTCCAGAAGCTATCCCTGCCAACCGCGATCGCGCTGTTCAAACTGAAAGTTGCTCCGATTGCAACGTACGGAATACAAATAACATGGCCCTACCTGACGGCAAACAACCTTAGGAAAATAGAAAGCATTAAAGCCAGATTCCTTAAACGAGCTTTCTCGATCTCTAAATTCACAAGGAACAGCTACGCGTATACAATAGCACGAGAGTCATTCTTCATAGAGGACATAAAACTCTGTTTCGGATTACCGGAAACACACGCATACAAAACAGTCATCAAGGAAAGACAGAACAAAGCCAACGATGTCCCAGAGCAAATAATGGACACAGAAGCGATGAAAACAGAAGCCTGGAAGGGACCGAACTATGAGCTTCGCCATCTGTACACAAGATTCGCCGCCCACGGGTTCCATGGGAAGATATGTCGGAACAAAACATACCATGAACCGGAGAACGACTGCGTCTGTGAATTATGCAACAAATCATGCCCCAAGTATCACTTGCTGAAATGTGGAAACAGAACCCAGCCGCTAAACACGCTAACAAAAGACTGGTGATAAACAGAAGTAAATATGTAAACAAATGTTTGTAAATTAATGTACACATTGTGTTTAATAAATTATTTAATAATATTTGACGTTCATGTTACTCAAATACAGGTATTAAATCATCAAGTGATGACGAGTGAACGAACAGGAATAATCCTAGTTACTTCTTTATAACAGACAATTACATCTTTTTGAAACATATGAGAAAATATATGAATATATTTTGAATAATAGGAATTTCGAATTTTATCCAGTGGTGATAAAATAATTTGACTTCTGATAAACTATATAAATCAGAACGTGTCAACTTGACCCATAATTTAAAATAACAACATGGAAACAGTGATGTTGATAAAAACAAGAAGTTCCGTGAAGAACTATACAGCCTACTTTTCATGCCAATGATTATTCTACAGAATATGAACCTATCTAGAATAATGACGAAATTAAGTTGCTAATATCGAAATTTCCAATTAGTTCGAAATACTGTATACCTGGCATAATGTATCCCAATAGAGCACTACAGTTGGCAGCCCTGATGACTGAATATATTCTTAGTTCCGTCTCTTACGGTACTAAATACAAAATTTGGTTGAAGTCCACTGGATAGCATGGACGTTACCAGCAGTTAAACATTGGATCTAACAGCGCGCGTAAAATCATGTTGGCAACAATGTCATGCATGTATTGGTCAGAAATAATCTGAAATAATATGATCTATTGTTGTGCCAATTTTGAATGAAATCCATTAGTTAGTATAGAAGTTACATGCATTTTAAAATTGGACCTATCAGCAGGCTTAGAATCATGTTGGCAGCACTGACGTATATTAGTTACTCCAAATTCGTCTAGAATGCCAGGTACTATACGTGTGCTAAGTTTAGAGCTATTGGCTTGCATATTTTCTGATATATTGATATTAGGGTAACAAAATTAGGGACAGCACATATTAACAGTTGGCAGCCCTGGTTGCTCCTTAGAATACGCATAGTCATATCTGTTATTGTACACATAGCACATACGAAATTTGGTTGAAATCCAAATGATAGTATTGATGTTACATGTATTTAAAGTTGGACCTGTCAGCAGACTTAGAATCATGTTGGTAGCACTGACGTATATAAGTTACTCCAAATTAATATAGAATGTCAGGTACTATACGTGTGCATAGTTTAAAGGTGTCGGCTTGCATACTTTCTGATATATTGGTATTTGGATAAAATAAATTAGGAGCATTTATTAACAGTTGGCAGCCCTGGTAGGTCTTAAGAATACGCTAAGTCATATCTGGTTATGTACACATACAACATACGAAATTTGGTTGAATTCCACTTGATAGTGTAGAAGTTATATGCATTTAAAAATTGGACCTATCAGGAGGCTTATAATCATTTTGGCAACACTGCCATGTTTGGCCTCCTGGAAATTAAACTGAAATATTATGATCTGTACGTGTGCCAATTTTGAAATAGCTCCCATTCATACTTTCCAAGATATCCAACATGGAGCTCAAATTTCTAGTGCGTTTTTTCAGCAGTTGGTAGCACTGACATCATTTTCAAATATGGACGTGAGATATTCCGGTGCACATCTTTACTCATACTAAATTTGGTTTTGATTGCTGTAGCCGTTTAGGAGTTGATAGGGGGGGACACACACACAGCCAGCCAGACAGACAGAAGGACAGACAGACCGACAGACAGACAGACAGACAGACATTTGCCCGATCTCATAAGACTACTTTTTCCTCATTTTTGCAAAATGTGAAAAGTAGGCTAAAAATATTTTGTCTATAAAATGAACAGTGATAAAACGTACAGTTGAATACAGGGATCAGAAGAACTGAAATTTTACTCTAGACCACCTGCTATATAAATAGTGTAAATTAAATTTTATACCAGAATGGACTGATAATCTTCTGGTTATCAAAAAGCGAAATGTTTTGAAATTTTGAGTGCATTAATTTTCTTGTTGAATAATATTTCTAAAGGGAAACAGAGTTCCAAGGTGTTGGTATTTTATGTTCTGTTTTTGTGTTTACTGTTCTTCGTCCTTAAAATTCAAATTTCGATTTACATTTTTAAATTAAAATGATTTTTTTTTATGAAATTGAGCTATTTTCATTTCTCCTTCTCTCATCCTTGCTTGCATATTGTCGAGATCAGTGAAACCAGCTATTTATTTAGTTTTTGCCCAGATAGACCCTGAGATATTAGATCTCGTGCCGAACTTATTTCGGGAATTTGCAATTGTTGTCTTGGGAACCTTGCGGGTAACACTGCCCACTTTAAATTTCGGACAGACCACTCCATTACCTGCATTTAGGCCCTTTATCACAAATCTGCACCGAATCACTTAATTGCTACGTATTTTGCATACTTACCCTTTGAAACCCTGCGGGTAACACTGCCCACTTTAAATTTCGGACAGACCACTCCATTACCTGCATTTAGGCCCTTTATCACAAATCTGCACCGAATCACTTAATTGCTACGTATTTTACATACTTACCCTTTGAAACCCTGCGGGTAACACTGCCCACTTTAAATTTCGGACAGACCACTACATTCCCTGAATTTAGGCCCTTTAGCACAAATCTGCAATGTTCCACCGATTTGAACCAAATTTCGTATACTTACCCTTTTTAACCCTGCGGGTAACACTGTCCACTTTAAAATTCGGACAGACCTCACCATTCCCTGCATTTAGGCCCTTTAGCACAAATCTGGACCGTTTCACCTAATTGCACCGCATTTTGCTTACACTTACCCTATGAAACCCTGCGGGTAACCTTATCCACTTGATATTTTGGAGAACCCTCTCCATTTCCTACATTTAGAATAACAGATAAAAGGAACTTGCAAACCACGTTGTAAGGCCCTAGAACCATTCATGTCCGTAGCAGTGTAACAGTAAAAATCTATATATATATAAATCAAAGTTACGTGATAGGTGTATGTGGGTGTGTGGGTGTGTATGTCTCCTATGCGTTCATACACCACCCATCCGATTGCTCTGAAACTTGGGTGAATTGTTGATTACTCTCCAAGGAAGGTTTCTGGCTAAGTAAATCAATTTTACAATAGGCAGCGCACGAGTAGATTAAACAAATGAGCGACGACGCGCGAAGCATTTCGACACAGTCCCGTATTTGTTCGTCAACCTTTCATCCGATTGCGATGAAACTTGGGCGAGAAGTTGTTTCCACTTCCAGGGAAGGTTTCTAACTTAGTAAATACATTTCACAGTAGATAGCGCACGAGTAGATTCAACAAATGTGGGACGACACGCAAAGCGTTTCAACAAAGTCCCGTATGCATTCATATACCATTCGTCGATAGCTATGAAACTTGGGTTAGTTGATGTGTTTACTTCAGGGAAGGTTTCTGGCTTAGTAAATCCACTTTACAATAGGCAGCGCGCGAGTAGATTCAACAAATGACCCATGACGCACGAAGCGTTTCAACAAAGTCACGTATGCGTTCATATACCATTAGTCCGATAGCGATGAAACTTGGATGAGATGTTGTGTACACTCCAGGAAAGGTGTCTGGCTTAGTAAATCTACTTTACAATAGGCAGCGCACGATTACATTCAACAAATGATCTACGACGCGCGAAACGTTTCAAGAAAGTCCCGTATGCGTTCATATACCATTCGTCCGATTGCGATTAAACTTGGGGGAGATGTTGTGTATACTCGAGGAAAGGTGTCTGGCTTAGTAAATCTACTTTACAATAGGCAGCGCAAAATTAGATTCAATAAATGAACTACGACGCGCAAAGCGTTTCAACAAAGTTCCGTATGCGTTCATATACCATTCGTCCGATAGCGATGAAACTTTGGTGAGATGTTGTGTACACTCCAGGGAAGGTTTCTGGCTTAGTAAATCCATTTAACAATTGATAGCGCACGAGTAGATTCAACAAATGAGCGACAACGCGCGAAGCGTTTCAACAAAGTCCCGTATGCGTTCGAATACCATTCGTCCGATAGCGATGAAATTTGGGTGAGATATTCAGTGCATTCTAAGGAAGGATTCTGGCTTAGTATATCCACTTTACAATAGGTAGCGCACGAGTAGATGCAACAAATGAGCGACGACACGCGAAGCGTTTCAACAAAGTCCCGTAAGTGTTCATATACCGTTCGTACGATAGCAATGAAACTTGGGTGAGATATTGTGTACACTTACGTGAAGGTTTCTAACTTAGTAAATACATTACTCAGTAGATAGCGCACGAGTAGCTTCAACGAATGAGTGACGACACGCAAAGCGTTTCAAGAAAGTTCCGTATGCATTCATATACCATTCGTCCGATAGCTATGAAACTTGGGTTCGATGTTGTGTACACTTCAGGGAAGGTTTCTGGCTTAGTAAATCCACTTTACAATAGGCAGCGCGCGAGTAGATTCATCAAATGAGCTACGACGCGCGAAGCGTTTCAACAAAGCCACGCATGCGTTCATATACCATTCGTCCGATAGCGATGAAACTAGGGTGAGATGTTGTGTACATTCCAGAGAGGATGTCTGGCTTAGTAAATTTACTTTACAATAGGCAGCGCACGAGTAGATTACACAAGTGAGTGACGGCACGCGAATTGTTTCAACAAAGTCCCGTATAAGGTCATATACCATTCGTCCGATAGCAATGAAACTTGGGTGAGATATTGAGTACACTCTAAGGAAGGATTCTGGCTTAGTATATCCACTTTACAATAGGTAGCGCACGAGTAGATTCAACAAATGAGCGACGACGCGCACACCGTTTCAAGAAAGTCCCGTATGCATTCATATACCATTCGTCCGATAGCTATGAAACTTGGGTTAGATGTTGTGTACACTTTTGGGAAGGTTTCTGGCTGAGTAAATCCACTTTACAAAAGGCAGCGCACGTGTAGATTCCACAATTGAGCTACGACGCGCGAAGCGTTTCAACAAAATCACGTATGCGTTCATATACCATTCGTCCGATAGCGACGAAACTTGGGTGAGATATTGAGTACACTCTAAGGAAGGATTCTGGCTTAGCATATATACTTTACAATAGGTAGGGCACGAGTAGATTCAACAAATGAGTGACGGCGCACAAACCGTTTCAACAAAGTTCCATCTGCGTTCATATACCATTCAATCGATTGTGATGAAACTAGGGTGAGTTGTTGTGCACACTCCAGGGAAGGTTGCTGACTTAGTAAATCCATTATACAATAGGTAGCGCGCGAGTTGATTCAAGAAATGAATGACGGCGCGCGAATCGTTTAAACAAAATCCCGTATGCGTGCATATGCCATCCATCCGATTGCGATGAAACTTTGATGATTTGCTGTGTATACGCCAGGGAAGGTTTTCGACTTAGCAAATCCATTTTACAATAGGTAGCGCACGAATAAACCGGGTGAGTTAGCCGAGGTCGTTGCGGCATGACTGTTGGCAGTCGCTCACATCCGGGAGGCGAGGAGGTTCGAATCCCCCCGCCGGCAACCTTGAAGATGGTCTTCTGTGGTTTCCCATCTTCCTTCCAGGCAAATGCCGGGATTGGTCCCTAACTATAGGCCACAGCCGCTACCTTCCAACTCCTCGACCCTCCCTTCCAACTTTCCTCCCCAACGGTACTTGTAGCTCACCCATTGGGTGTCCGTCTCGAAGCAGCTACAAAACTGGCGAGCCGAACATGTCCTAGGACACTCCCGGCACTAAAAGCCATACGCCAAAAAAAAAGCGCACGAGTAGATGCAACAAATGAGTGACGACGCGTGAAGTGTTTCAGCAAAGTTCCATCTGCGTTCATATACCATTCATCCGATTGCGATGAAACTTTGGTGAGTTGTTGGGCACGCTCCCACAAATGTTTCAAAATTAGTAAATCCATTTTACGATAGCTTAGAGGCAGTTAACGGAAATTGAAGAAAAAATTGTGTATCCAAAAGCACTTCAAGAAACCAAATTACAATGCCAACACATTCTTTGATTGGCATTGCAACGCATGCCGGGTACAGCTTGAATTTTAATAAATCTATTGTTGGCTGGTTATACGGGCTGCATCACGCCGTCCCTACTCGTGTGCTGGTGCAGAATTGCGAAAATAGTTACATCTTGCGCTGCTTATAAATTGCAGTCATGGGGAATAATTAGTGCAAAAAGATTTCTTAGGCTCCTTAAAACAGTTATCATCATGAAAATATTATGCCTCTGTATAAGTGCGATGGTGATGGTGCAGTACATTGAGGTTATCAGTTGCAATAAGCGTTGGTGCTTTCAAATTTATTTTTATTTATTTGTTTATTGGGAGCCTTTATTATGGCGAAGTTAGGGCTCTAGGCCCTCTCTTACACTAACCACAAACAGTGCAACTTACATGAATACTCAAATATGATATACTTAACCTACCAAACGTAAATGCTAGGAAAACTTAAATACTAGAATTAAATTAAATTAAATTAAATTAAATTGGCGACTGCGTGATATTAACTAAGCTATACAATTTAAATGACATACATTTTTAACAAACTTATGCTATGGTCATTCACTCACACATTCATACACAAATTGTTCTAGTTGGCCTATGAATTCAAGAGGAAATCTTTACATGCACGTTTACTTTCATTTATTCCGATCCTTGTCCTTGAGCGCTATGTGGCGATTAATAACACTATTGCTACCTCAGGAACTCGGGACACCCGAAGTTCTCCAAAGTGCTCTGATTATTTTCCTACGGCGCTATGCGTCAAAAGATGACTCTACTTTTATAACAGCCAAAGAGATATAGGCCCTAGGCAGTGTCTCTTATTTCACTTACTCCTCTTTCTAATCATAGTTTTCAATTCATTTGTAAATTACACGTGTCAGTACTGTAGTTAATAAATAGCCGTTCCCCTGTTCATTATTATCATTACGGGAAAAAAGTGAATGTTGCGTCCATTATACTGTACTACTTATCACCCCACCACCACCACCACCAAATGTTATATTTTTAAATTTTTATTTTCTGTTAGTTTAAGCATCATGTACCCGGTCTGTAGTATTATTCATTATCATCCATAAAACAAATAAATCCAACGGGCGAAGCCGGGCGCTACTGCTAGTAACCAATAAAGCATAAAGGAACCAAGTGCCATTTTTTCGCATATTCAAGTAATTTACAAATAAATAAATACAGTACATGTATGAAATAAAGTTAAATACTGTATATCCCTCTTTACGTCATAATGTTATTTTTAGATTCCACACGTGTAATAGGAATTAAATATCGAAGATTAATTTTGAGCCTCAATATCTCAGTTCCATCTTGATGGTGGTTTGTTCCTTTATGCATAACATGGTCCCATTATGGACTATACCGTTCATATTTCTGCTGTTGAGTTGAACGAGTCTTTGGTAATGTTGATAAACCAGTACCATGAAATAAATATTCAGGTACATAATTCATGAGTGCTGTATTCATGTAGGCTATTGTAGATATCAATTCAACTTGTCACTTTGCACACATACTTTCTAGTGTTGGAGGGGTTTCTTACGAGTTATCTTTAGGCATGATAAAAGTTCAGAGTAGATTAAAGGCAGTGTAAGCATTAGAGAAATAATAACACCATTTGGCTTTTTTAATACTGCACATGTTTTTGTTTATTTTCTAATAGGAAAACATTGTTTGAATATTGGGTTTTGAGCTTGAAATTATTGTCCTATACTTTATCACAATGTAGGAATTGTAGACATTTCGTCAATTACATGGGAAATTTATTGAATTGGTAGGAAAAAACCAGTAGCATTTATGAAAATAGACAGTTGAGTTCAACATTTGCTCTGCTTCTGTTTGATTCTCCTGCCTGTTAATCATTTGGATACTATCATGGTGGTCTTAACGTGGCTCATTTACCGTTGACAAGATGCTCAGATACAGGAGTATAGCGATGCGTTTGAATGAATAGGAGAGGTTTTCAGCATGCGCAGCACTCCAAGTAATCATATATCCCAATCTGTGCATTTGCCAAATGCAACTTAATTCCTTATAGAGACATAGCAAGTGAGTTTGCGTATCAGGTACCGCATAAGACTTTTCAAGTGGATCTGATCGATATGTTTGGAGAATTTCATCATTATCGGGCAACTCGTAAGTGTTAGTCGTCGAAATAGGCTACTTAACTCAGAACTGCTCTCATACCAACCATTCAACTGAGCAAGGCTGAGTGAAGTATGTAGACAAGTATATCGTGTCTTGCTTCCAGTACTGCATGGTCAGGCTTCAGTATTCTTTGCATTTAAAATCAGATCATAATATTAGATGTGCATGTAACACGTATTCGCCTAAGGCTGTGTAGATAGAAAATTTGCAAATATTTACTCTAAATTTAATGATTTAACTGGGTTAGTTCCGTGAAATGTAACGCACCTCATCCCTTTTATTGAGCTATCCACACGAGTCGTCTGTTCTGTACAATACTTAGTCACTTACGTACTGTCTGTAAGAATCTGATGTATTTCTATTAGTAAATGTAGCTAAAACTGAATAGCACGTTGTACTTAGAAGAAATTTCACAATTACGCGTGAAATTCATAGCTCTTAAGAGGATCGTTATTGAACTCGAGCTTTGTTCAACGTTTCCTTCAGGATTGTCTCATACAGTGAAACTAAATATATTTTAAGAGTCCAGTGTTAATGGGTTTCGGAAGTAGGTGAGCCTTATGGACATAGCGTAATAACAGCTGGAGACATCTGTCCCAGTTCCCGGGGTGTTTAGCTCCGGATTCCACTTGGATGTCCTTTGGGATACGAGTGCCTTCTTAAGAACTTTGTTCTTGCTTTGAAACGCTTATCGACACTTGGCTCTGGAAAGTTGTGTCGTGTCTTGGCGCATCTCTTTCTTCGCAGTTTTTCTCTCTTGAGCTGTCTCCTCACACTTTTTAAGAGTAGCCATCTTTCCTTCGGGATACGTGTTTCAGATATTTTAAGTTTGAATATTCTCTTAGTTCTCAAGGCCAGTAGGAGTATAAAGCAGATAGTCGAAGAATGTATTTAGAATCCTTGTCTCTCCACTATTCATGTTATCAACACCGAAGGAAGTATTTGAAAATCTTTTTAATAGATGACACACGATCTAAGTACTGTAAACAGGGTGAACGTAAAATGCCGCACCTGGAGGTCGGCATGCGGTTCGTGGTCGTAATTCACGACAAAAGTTTATCTTGCAAAACCTAGTCCAACCAATAGGTTTAACAGAAATGCGTGTTAAGAAACGAGGCACTGGCAACGCTGTAACTGCATGCAGCGTGGCCAAATACAGGTCGCAGGAACTCTGCGCTATGCCGGAGCTGTCTCATTAGGTCAGTGAGACGAGGTTATGCCATAAATGCCGGTTGTGCGGACGCACCGGTGTTCGAGTCGCGTTCACGCCAATTTCCTTTTTCAGTTATGTATCAAATTGCATCCAATGTACACCTCCACTATGTATTACACTATGTTGTTTACTATGTCTTACCGTTACAGTTACCTTTATTTAAACATTCAAACGTAACATGAACTTACTCAGCGACGTAAACGACCCTTTGTTTCCAGTCATATCTTTACTGAGCCGGTACGTACACATACGAGTAACGGTCACGTCACAGCAGATGTTGAAAGCGACCACCTTGCATTTCCAAACACTTCGCCACTCGTTGGAGCATACTTCGCCGGACACTATGTAACACACCTCCATCCACGAGGGCTATTGCAGCATGCACGCGAACTATTAGGTCCTGCACGTCCAAGGGTGAAGTACTACAAACTTGTTCCTTTAAGTGTCCCCACAAATAAAAATCTAGTGTATTAAGGTCCGGGGAACGTGGAGGACAGAACGTTGGACCTCCACGACCAATCCATTCCCTGGAAACGCTTCATTTAAACAGTTACGCGCAGTCATTCCAAAGTGTGGCGGGGCACCATCTGGTGTATTCTTTGGAATACACGGTAAGATAGAGGTAGCTTTTGCTGCTCTTTGCTTAAATTCATTCCTTCCTTTTTCGCAAACACCAACAGTGATTTCTTACTTTTTCTTTTATTTAAGCACCTTGCTTTCTTTCTTAGTAAGTTTGTTGTAGATATAACTTCCATGATCAACCTAGCGGCATCTAGCAGCTAACTGCTGAAGTTCCTGAACATCTCTATGCTCAAGAGGACTTCCTTCTTAACCCAGCCGCAAGATGTCGCCGCTATCTTCAGCTAACATCCCCATGCTCAAGAGGGCTTCTACAACTACCCTTCCACCAGGCTTCGCTATTGACGCCTACTATCAACTCCTTGAAGATTACTTTTAGTTTAATTTCTAAAGTTGGTATTTCAAATGTATGTTCCTTTGTTTTTCCCCCACCCTCCTCCCTCCTTGGTACCTCTGTGCTTCGTCGAGCTGCTCTCACTTCTGGGTCAGTCGTCAAACCATACAGTTGGAGCCTACTTCAGGCTTGTCTCCTGTCTACTTGAGACATTTTTAAATCAGGACGCCATGTCCTAATCTTAACGTCAACCGTCATCAAGATCAGCATCGTTCTTCAAACTGAGCTAAGTACCACTTCATTGGTTTTCACTAAGTTTTAAATGTTTTTAACCTGATTCTATAGACAGCGTGAAACTGCTATGTGATGCAAAATCTGCCTTCATAAGATCTTCTTGATTTATTTGTAGCTACTTCAGCTAGCTTTCTAAAATGAAAAGGTACTTCTGGTACTGAGTATCTGGAAATGAGTTCTCACACCGTGGGAGTCTTTTTAAACCTACTGTCTATAAAAACTTAGCTTTCACCTCCGCGGGTTATTCTGCTCAATTCTACAGTTCTCAACTATAGAATTTTCTACAGCAAGTCATCTTTTTGCAAGTAATGCCGTCAAGTGCCTTCCACCTAAATATGGGAATACTTGTTGCTCACTGAGGAATTTATGTTGAAAATACTTATAATCAGCATATAATTTGTCTTCCTTCGCTGGAAATTGTCCGCTGCATTCAACTACCATCTATAAACGTCACAACGCAATAAACTTTCTCAAACTAAAATTCAAATAGTGATCTCTACAATTACAATAACTTTTCGTCTGATAAACTTTCTTTGTTGCAATAGTGAATTTTTCAACGGACTACAGTGCATAACCGTGCCCATTCAACAACCATCCGTGTCGCGTTCGAACGAAAGCTATAAATACGGCCATAAATATTTTCTTGATTCTCCTATATCCTCCTTTCATACTCCTCACTAACACATAATAATTGTAAAATTTTGTCCTTTTCAATGAGGAGACACTGTATAGAAGAGCCCTCCCATCTTTGTACTGTTTTTCATAAGTAATTTCTGCATCATTGGTGTCTAGTACACACCTCAATTCATATTGTTTTTCCTCTTTTCATTAGGGAATTCAATTATTTCTACTCACAAGTGAGTTTTCTAACTTTTCTTTCTCCAGGTTTCACGATAGGGTAACTGGCGCCCTTTTTCTCGTGATCCCTGCTTCAATACAAGAAGTTATATGAACTTCTTCTTAATTCTCTCTTTTCTTGTTATAATTTCAAATTTAACATTTGTTCATACTTTTAGAACTTCCATTAGGAATTCTCAAAGTATATATATCGTACATTATTTATTGTTAAACTTTAAATTTGCTAATCTCAGCAGTAGTAAGCGTTTGTTAGACTCTAAATATTGCATCATCATGACCAGAAATTGCGTAATCCTGATGACGTCATGGGATGACGTCATGGGTCCTTAGAGCGAGCACGTGGTCCAGGAGCGAGCATGTGCGGTGCACGTGTTAGCGTGGGAAGGGGGTGACCTCTTGGCTTGTTTGTGCGATGATGATAAAAAGTTAATGGGTGTTGACGTCATGGGGGTTGTTTATTAGGATGCTAACTGTCATCTGACACCCGTGCGAGTGTGAGCATGTGTGCCAGTGCCAGCGATCCGCACATGTGGTGTGCAGCTGTTATGTTTTTTTGCTTTGGATGCTAACCGTCATTTGACACCCGTGCAAGTTTGACCATGTGCAGCAGTGTGATTGATCTCGTCTGCTGTGTTCGCGTGAGACAGAGTTGACCTTTAACGTCATTGGCTAAGAATGTAATCTTCGACTTCTTTAAGCAATAGTGGAAAAAGGAAATGATTGCGTTAGAAGCTAGTTTGCGGCATATGGTTTCTGGAGTGTGGGTGGGGGTGAAGGATATATAAATGGATGAGTGCATGGAAGAGTTTAACTTTTACTTTTGCGCGAAGAGTGTGTGAGTGTGTGTGAAAGAAATAAAGAAAGTCAACGACGAGGAACAAATTGTGTGATGGAAGCTCTAGCGAAGTTCAATAACTTATCATCTTGTACTGAGTATTCTAATAAGAAACTAGCTGAACTAGTCATTGATTTACCATATGTGGTCCAAATTATTCGCCCCGTACAGACTAGGTTTGGAAGAAAAATAGTTGTGGATATTAACATCGAAGATGAAGTAACAAGTGTATTTCTACCGGCAGTATTTTCAAAATTAAGCACATCAGAGATCGATGAACTAAACTCAATGGGAGGCACACTGATGCTGGTGTATTTGGGGGTGAAGAACCGCTCGCATCAAGTCATTTTGAAACAGTACTCGAAGGCAAACTGATGACGGTGTAGTTTGGGTTGAAGAACCGCTCACATCGACATGTTTTGGTGAGTATTAGATTATATATTATGTAATGATTGATATAACGATTGATATATTTACTTGCTAATTATTTCTTAATTTGTTTAATTTTTCAGATTATCTAAAAAACTAATAAAACAACCAGCATAATGAAGTGGAAAACTGTTAATTTCCTGAGTGGAACTGAACATCGATCGCACCCGCTAATAGAGTATCATCGTGTATGCTTTCAACAACCGGAAGAAGAGGAAGAAGATGATAACGAGGTGAGTTGTAATGAGAAAGAAGCTTGTTTTAACAAATGGACATCTTCGAGTGGAATTTCAACATTTTCAGTCTACGTTACCAATGTTAGCAAATCAGAGGATAGTCAGCGAGAGGTGACAGAAACAGTTCTAAGATATCTATTGAAAGAATTATGTGAAGATGAACATTTTATTTGTTTCTTCGGATACAATACATTTGATGAAGTTTTCAAAATCGAATTTTCCATGACGTGTTACGATGTGACAAAATTGAATGTGTATAGAAACAATTTGCTTGGTAAACTTCAGGATGAATTTCCTTTTGAGGCTGTTCATTGTTCATTGGAGATTACAGGCAGTAATTTATCACAATGGCTTGAATATACTTTAAAAGATTATAGGTTTATGGTAAACCGATGTTACAGCAACTGCTGGTGGTGTATTAACAATAGTGCAAATTGGACGTATGCTTAGACATCAGTGATGGTACACCAACTGTTGGTGGTGTATTAACTTTAGTGCAATTTGGACATTTGCTTAGACAACAGCAACAATGACCTCGCCTCCTAGCAAACGTAGAAAGGTCGATATTGTATTACATAATAACAGTGAAAATATAAGAAACCAATTGGACAAAGCATTTGAAAGTGTTTCTAATTTTCGAAGTGAACTAAACGGTGCTATTTCAGTATCATACCAAATCGGGGAAAACACTCAAACCGAGTTGATTGAGAACAGTGATGAGTTGATTGAATGTTGGAGAGTTATTAGTGAGCACATATTGCAACAAGCTGTGAATTTCGAAGAAATTACAATTCAAATAAAGGATGAATCTTTCTTGAGCTGTGAGTTAATTGAAACGGCATTCAATTCTAGAGTGTACACACTTGCAGTATCAAATGTTAAGAATGAGTTTTTGGATCCTCGCGAATTTTTAGCGAATGCTAATATTTGGTTTACAAAGTATGTTAAGAAAGCGTTAACTGTACAAGCTTTAAAGGTGAATTCAGTTTTGTGTGCACAATACGTGCTTCGCGACATATCAGAAACAAAATATTTTGCTATCAAAAATGAGGTAGTTTTCGAGTATACTGATTTAAATGAATTTTATAATAAGAATATCATTGAAGGTACATTGACAAAAATTAGCGAATTTGAAGCAAATGGTTCCGGGTGGGCTTTAGAAAAAATTCATAGTTTGAGAATTAATATAAATAAATATGTTGGATTTCGAGTAGGAATGTCCAATACTAGTCGATTGCCTGATGTAATAGTCAATAAAAAAGCAGTGCTAAATTTGTATGATACAAAGGAAGCTTGTTTTGCGTGGAGTGTGGTTGCTGGTTTGTATCCAAAAACTCGAAACATGAATCATCTTTCTTCCTATCCTAATTACAGAGATGTTTTAAATTTAGATGGTATTCCAATTCCGATGGAAATGAAATATTTAAACAAGTTTGAAAACCAAAACAATATTTCTGTAAATGTGTTTGGAGCACAATATGATGAAAACAATTGGGTATGTATGGGAACAAACGAAGTAAAAGGAAAAAAAACTTTTACTATTGTACCTTTGTATGTATCAGATAAAGTATATGAAAGGAGTGTAGACTTATTGATGTTGCAGATTGGAAACAGTGAAAGTTATCACTTTTGTTTAATTAGAAATCTTGCTCGCCTTGTGCGTTCAAGCATCACTAGCACTCAGAGAAGGATTTATATATGTAGACGTTGTTTGTCATATTATCTTCTTGAGGATGAGTTAAATGTTCACTTTGCAGACTGTAAACAGTTTCCTGTTGCAAAAAGCATAATGCCGACTGATGAACAAAGATTTGTTAATTTTACAGAATTCCGAGTTAAAGATACAGTTCCATTTATAATATATGCAGACACTGAATGCGTTTTGTCTCCAATTTCCTCCTGTTTTCCAAATAGTGACATTCATAACTCTACTTTAACACATAAACATATTCCTTACAGCATTTCTTTATACCTTCATTGTAATTTCGATAGTGAATTGTGCAGTTTCAAGCTCTTTAGGGGAAATAATTGCATTGAATTGTTTGTAAAGGAACTTTATAGTATTGTGGATAAACTTCAAACATATTACTTATCGGTTAAGCCAATGTTAAAGATGACCGAAAATGAAGAAAGATTATTTTTGTCAAGTAAAATGTGTCACATTTGCGAGAAACCGATTGAAGTTAATGAACTCAAAGTACGCGATCATTGTCACTTAACTGGAAAATATAGAGGAAGCGCACACAATAGTTGTAATTTAAATTACAAAGTAACAAAGGTTTTGCCTATAGCATTTCATAATCTAACCGCCTATGATGGACATTTTATAATTAAAGAAATTTGCGAGAAACGTGATGGAGAGGTGTTACATAATCCTGGTCATATAAAATTGTTAGCGATGAATATGGAACGTTACAAAGGGTTTACAAAGTATGTACGGGCTAAGAATGGATTCATTCAGTTAAGATTTTTCGATACATATAATTTCTTGTCCTGTTCACTAGATCAATGTTCATCTTCGTTAAGCGAAGATTCAAAGCAAATAACACGACGTTATTTTAATGATGATGCACAGTTTCGACTTACTGCGAGAAAAGGTGTGTTTCCCTATGAATACGTCACGAGTATGGATGTTCTTAACGAAACTAAATTACCTGAAATATCCAAGTTTTATAGCAGCCTTAATGATCAAACAATATCGAATGAAGAGTATGAGTTTGCTCAATCGGTGTGGGAAACGTTTTCCTGTCAAACATTAGGAGAATACGCAGATTTGTATTTAAAAGTTGACACACTTCTTTTGGCGGATGTCTTTGAAAATTTTAGATCGAATGGCATGGAAACTTATGGCATTGATGCAGCTCATTTTTACACTGCTCCATCTATGTCTTGGTGTGCTATGAAAAAGATAACCAACGTTCAACTTGAATTGCTTCAAGATATTGATATGTTACACTTTTTTGAACGATCTATTCGAGGAGGAAATGTTCAGTGTATAACACGACATGCGATTGCTAATAATAAGTATATGAAAACTTATGATGAGAAAAAGCAAGAGTCCTACATAATGTACTTTGACGTTAATAATTTGTATGGATATGCGATGATGGAATATCTTCCAACGGGTGGCTTTAAATGGATTGCAAATGTTGAAGGCTTTGATGTTTTAACTATTGATGATACTTCAGAAATTGGATATATTTTGGAAGTAGATTTGACTTATCCTCAAGAGTTACATGACAAACATTCAGATTACCCTCTATGTCCAGAAAAGTTGACAAAGCTAATGGCTACCCTAGATAATAAAGAACGTTATGTTTTGCATTATAGATTGTTAAAGCAATGTATTCAACTAGGAATGAAATTAGATCGTATTCACAGAATAATTGAATTCAATCAGAGCCAATGGCTAAAACCATATATTGATGTGAACACAGAGAAACGAAAACAAGCCAAAAATGATTTTGAAAAGAATTTTTATAAATTGATGAATAATGCAATTTTTGGTCGTTCACTGATGAATGTGAGGAAGTTAAGGGACATCAAATGGGTCACCAAATGGCATGGAGCTCGTGGTGGTAGGTCTTTAATAGCTAAGGCTAATTTTAAACATAGAATTATATTCGATGAACAATGTATGGTCATCGAGATGAGTAGACTAAAGATTTTTCACAATCAACCAGTATATGTTGGTGCATCTATATTAGATTTGTCTAAATGTAAAATGAATGACTTTCATTACAATGTTATTTTAGCAAATCCTGAATCAAATGTGAGGTTGTTATACACAGACACCGATAGTTTTATGTATATATTCTATTATGATATTTATGAGTTCATGAAACAACATTCAAATTTGTTTGATACTGGAAACTATGAAACAAACAATCCTTTTGGCATTGTGAGACAAAATAAAGGTGAAATTGGTTTAATGAAAGATGAAAATGCTGGAAGGATTGTTGAAGAATTTGTGGGGTTACGACCCAAAATGTATGCAATAAAATTGTGTGATGAAATGAATAGCTTGTGTAAGGCTAAAGGCATTAAGAAGAGTGTGAGTAAAAGTATGAATATTGATGAGTATCGAAAGTGTCTTTATAACAGAGAAAAAGTCAACAAAGTTCAAGTTTGTATAATTTCAAAATCTCATTCTGTATTTACTGTTCGGCAAAATAAGTTGGCAATTTCATCAAACGAAGATAAAAGACACATAACTGAAAACGGAATTGATACTTTACCGTTTGGTCATTTTTCTCTGAAAAATGATTAGAAACAAATTGAGATTAAAGCAGTTCATCTCACTTACTTTATTTCTTTCACACACACACTTTTATGCTGGTAATAATACTAATTTTTGTGTGTTCCTTTGCTTATGAAAAAAGAATAAATAATAACCCAAATTTTGTGTGTATTATTTAAAAAAAAAAAAAAAAACACCTCCCCCCACCATTTCCCATTTTCCAGAAATATATATGTATAATTACTTTATATTACATATCATTTAGTAATGGTGCGTTGTAAGAGGAGCAACTCTACCACTCAATATAAACGAACAGGAAGTGGATCATTAATCAGTCGTGTACTTAATAAAACTATTGATAATTTACCCGTGGAATTACACATCCCGGGATATGAATATTGTGGACCAGGAACAAAATTAGAAAAGCGATTGAGCCGTGGTGATCCAGGAATAAATATATTAGATAAAGCGTGCAAAGAGCACGACATTGCTTACGCAAAGCATAAAGATTCAAACAAAAGAAGAGAGGCTGATGAAATTTTAGCTTCAAAAGCTTGGTCTCGTGTAAAATCCCGTGACGCATCATTTGGAGAGAGAGCGGCTGCACTAACAGTGGGTGGCATCATGAAAGCTAAGTCTAAGATTGGAGGAGGTAAGCGAAACTTAAATAATAAAAAAAAAACAAGAAAAGATTTAAAAAAAAAAGAAGAACATCGAAAAAGCAAGGTGGTATTTTACCCCTACTTCCGATATTTGCAGCCTTGTCGGGCTTGGGGGGTCTAGCAGGCGGAGCAGCAGGGGTGGCGTCTGCTATAAACAAGGCGAAAGCTGCTCAAGAAGAACTAAAAGAAATGAAAAGACACAATCGAATGATAGAAGCAATGCGAGGAAAAGGAGGTCAAGGCATTTATTTAAATCCTCCTGCATACAAAAGATAATTAACCAAATACCAAATAAAGCATTAAGTAATTTCGATTTAGCTAAATACGCACATCAATTAAAGATTCCAAATTTTAGAGGAGTCTTTATGCGAGATACGTTACCAAGATATCCTCGAAAAAATGAAAACTGTATTGTTAACCTTGAACCGATGGATAAATCCGGTTCACATTGGGTAGCTTTCAGTAAACATGGTAAATATGTGCATTATTTTGATAGTATTGGTAATTTAAGACCACCATTTGAAATTTTAACATATCTTAAAAATTGCTATCTACAATATAATTTTCATTCATATCAATCGATTACTTCTTCGATTTGTGGACATTTATGTTTAGTATTCTTGTATTGTATAAATAAGGGAAACACAGACCGTCTTTAAACATTTCAAAGATGGCTTTCGAAAGACGGATAACTCTTGAAGGTAAAGGCTCGAAGATTGATGTTACATTGGAGAACCCGATTCATGTTGTAGGAGCAGAGTTTTTTGAAATAGGACTTGCAGGATTGTATACATCTAATTCTATTCGAAATGTTACCAACAGAAATAATAAATTTCGCATTCATTTTACTAATTTTTTATCAATTGATTTAGTGGTACCACCGGGTATTTATGAATTTGAAGATCTAGCCTCAGCTTTTGATGATTTACTTAGTTATCACTCATTGTCGAAACTTATACCAGAACATTTAGAAAAAACAAAATTGTATGTGGAAGAGGATATAGATGGAAAAAGAGACAACCGTCTCGTTTTGTCTTCCCCGTTTAATATTGATTTCACTGTAGCCAACAGTGTAGCAGGGCCTTTAGGTATTGAAAAGAAAGTTTACCCTAAAGAGAATAAAAGAGAAATTGAAATTCATCGAAAAATAGAATCGATAATGAAGTTTGCAATTAACGAGAATAATAACATTTTGGCTATAAAGTTGAACGAAGCGGATAGAGCGATTTTAATAATACCCAATGCTAGCTATACGTTAAAACAATTAAGTGGAAAGATTGATGATTTATTAGTTGAACATTTATTAGGCGACAAAGACAAATTCCCATCATTTTATATTAATTATGATAAAGTCTTTTATCATTGTAAACTACATTCGAAAGTGTTTGCTATAGATTTTGGTGTTGCAGATTCTATTGCAGATTTGTTAGGCTTTTCTCATAGAAAGTTCAAGGCAAACACAACTCATCATTCTGAATATATGATTAAAATTAACACTGTTAATAGTATTCGAGTATGTTGCAACCTTGTGCTTGGTACGAGTTCTTATTTGAACCATAAACCAACACACTCTTTATATAATTTTAAAGCTCATGTTCCTGCTGGTTACCCGATTGTTGTACAACCAACAACGATTAATTTTTTGCCCATGAACACCAAGCTTATTCAACATGTATCTGTGCAACTTGAAGATCATCTTCAACAGCTCATTGATTTGCAAGATGAAGATTTAACTGTAGAATTAATTATTCGTCCAGCACGATATCTTGCTATATAAAGTAATGAAATACTGTTATGTTTTCATTCTACTTGAGTAAGCATACTAGAAAACAATCACAAATATGGTTATACTATATAATACTCAAAGTTTGAAAAAAAAGAAGTCGACTCTGATTCGAAAAAATAATATAAATCAATCAGCTAAAATTTGTAAAAAAAACAAACAACGACATCGCACCTTGAAATCTAAGAAACAGTTATCGAGTAACAACAAACAATTCTTACAGTCTTTAGGCTATCGCGTACTTTAATTTCAATATAAATATATATGCAATTGTTAATCTTATTTAGTTTCTATCTATAGTTGAAGCTGTTAACATGTTTAACATAACAGATAAAAGAGAGGTTGACAACAGAGTTGTGCGACGAGAAGAAAGAGTTTATCAACCTTATTCAGCTAATAAATTCGAAAATAATGATGAAATTCGAATACCGATTCAAAATGAAGAAAACATAGTTTTATTATCAGAAGGTGTTCTTCACTTAGAAGGTCAAATTATTACTTCTAACATAAATCCAGCTGCTTCTACTACAGCGCATCCTGACCAAAATTTTGGGGCTAATCTTTTTAGCGAAATTCGCATCACGTTAAATGGTAAAGAAATTGATCGTACACGCCATCTAGGTATAACAAGTTCTATAAAAACCTTTGCATCATATTCAAAAAACGAATATACAGCTTTACAAAATGCCGGTTATTTTCCCTCTTTAACAACGCCAGCAAGTGAAGCAAATATTGTTGATAGTAACACAAAACGTTTTCATATAATACTTCCTTTAAGCAACCTGTTAGGAATAGCAGAGGATTACAGAAAGCCGATTTTAAACTGCAAGCATGAGGTAATACTTCTCCGATCGTCAAGTGACGCACGTGCGTTGCAATCGACAACCGAAAACGATCTTTCTAAGGTCAAGTTATTTAAAGTTTATCTAAAAATCCCCGTTTTATTATTATCAGACGAAGAACAAATTAAAAGATTAAAACTAATGCAGAAAAATATTCCCATTCAGGTTGGTTATCGATCGTGGGATGTTCACGTCTTGCCTTCTCTTCCTAGAACAACTAAATATAGTTGGACTGTAATGACAACTTCTGAAACTCAAAAACCGCGTCAATTTTTATTAGGTTTTCAAACTAGAAGAAATTTACTAAACACATGCTCTTCCTATTTCGACCATTGTAACATTAAATCTATAAGAGTTTTTTTAAATTCAATTTTTTATCCCTATGAAATGCCAACTTCTGAAATTGCCATAAATGACTACAGCGAGTTGTATGACATGTTTGTTAAATTTCGTAATGTATATTATCAGATCGATGATGTTCGTTCAGAGACTCTGGTTTCACGAGATGAATTTAAGTCTCTTTGTCCTATTATTGTAATTAATTGTCTCGAACAAGTGGAAGCAGTGAAGACATCTTCAGTCGATGTGCGAATTGAAATCGAGACAAGTGAGAATATACCTGAAGATACAACTCTTTATTGTGTTCTTATTCATGATCGTCAAATATCTTACAGACCATTAACGAATGAAGTAATTATCTAAACCAATATTTGCTAAGTTATAAGCAAGCAAGTAAACAAGTATTCTCACTTTAGTTGCAATCATGGAATTGACAACAACAAACTCTCCTTCTACTGATGCTGGCACGTGGAATAAGAAGCAACCAATAGTTGCAGACATTCGCAAGCTACCAAACGGTAGTTTGGAACTTGCTTACTGTATGTTAAATAACGGCAATATACCTTCATTCAGCCCCGTGATCACATGGGTTGCAGCATATTGTGAAAAAACTCTTTCTTCTTTTTTTGAGTCTATTAAGAATAAATATGATTATTTAGTTGTATATAATTTGCCACAGGAATTTTCTTTGTTTGCACTAAAAGCACTTTCCCCAGACTCATTATTCGATCTTAATACGATTGATGGAATGTCAGACCTAATGTTGAGGCATAGCCATCGTTTACCTACAGATTGTCCAAAACATTTACCATCTCTAGCAATGGGAAGCAATAGTTGTGCTAAATTCAACGTCAATGCTGTTCAACATTGGTTAAATTCTTCTGATGGCATCATGAAAATCGTGTGTTCGATAATAAACAAGTTTCGAAACAGTGGACTTCGAGGTTTTAATAAGTTTGATTGGAACTACTTTCCTATAAACGTGCTGACTATATATGAACCACAACGAATTCGTCTAGAGTGGGAACATCTACCAGATCATCTAAAGAGGAAATTTCAACTGTTTCATCTTCGCTGCAAATGTGACAACTGTAATCGCTATCTATAAAAGGTGAATAATTTAGATCTACTACTGTAGTTGACAGCTATACATATTTTGTTTTTAGTTTGCTTTTTAACACAGTGTATCTTTTTTTTGTCTACAGAAAATAATCATCTGGACAACTAAAAAGAAGAAGATCATCTCAACACAGCCACACTCATCTGGACAACTAAAAAAAGAATGAGATTACTTCAAGAGAAATAAAATTGTATTAATTGTAATTCTAAATGAATAAAGAAGAAAAAAAAAAAATGTCTTTTGTACCATTTCATATGAAAGTTCTTATTAATGATCAATTACCTCCTCACTCTACATGTAAATAAAATAATAATAATAATAATAATAATAATAATAATAATAATAATAATAATAATAATAATAATAATAATAATATTGTCAGGTGAGGGATTCGAACCCTCGCTTTCAATTTCTGAAAATTAGATCTTAAGTCTAACGCCTTAGACCGCTCGGCCAACCCAACACGTGCATATTAGCCAACGTGTTTTGTTGATTCATGTCAGTTCGCATTTAGCTTTGTGTGGTGAACATCTTTTCTTTGTGAAGTAAACCAGCATCATGAAGTATTTTAATTGTGTAAAGTATTCCAAAAAACAGTTAATGCAAATGATATTGAGTCAAAAAGAAATGAATTTAAAATCTGAAAGAGATCGGCTAAAAACATTTAAGACCTGGTCTTCAGACAGTTTTACGAACACTGCATGGTTAGCAGCTGCAGGATTTTTCTATTTTGGATATAAGGATATGGTTAGGTGTGCTTTCTGTAATCTGCAACTTAGTTATTGGGAAGAAGATGATGATCCGTTTGAAGAACATAAGAAATGGGCTTTTTCTTGCCCCTACGTAAACAATATTTCTCCTAGCATAGAATTGAAATGCGAATATGATAGACTTAAAACTTTTCAAAATTGGCCTCTTCCCTGTCCAAACGAATTTTGTTTAGCACCAGCAGGGTTTTATTATACTGGACATGGTGATAAGGTGAAATGTATATTCTGTAAGATTGAAATTGAAAATTGGAGGGAAAACGATAATCCTTTAAATGATCATGAAAAATGGGCGCCATATTGTCCATATATAAGAGGGTTTTACGTCGGCAACGTTGATTTAAATCCTGAAAATCCTACTATTATTCCACATAATACAAGTTATGATACGTGTGGAAGCAATATATGTTGATGTGATGTGATTTTTTGTGCAGTGTGCATTCTCAGACGTAAACGTAGACATGTTGAAGTTTGTTAAGCAGTCAAACACTCTACCAGTAATTTCATTTACTAATGCTGAAAACCAGAGTAAAAGTGAAAAAAGAAAGCATGGTGTTTTACTACCGAACACAATTCGATGTATCATTTGCGGTCCATCGAACTGCGGTAAAACAAACGTAATGCTAAATTTATTATGCCACAAAAATGGAGTTCGTTTTGAAAACGTTTATATTTATTCTAAATCACTTGCTCAAAGTAAATATGTTGAATTAAAAAAGTTTTTGGACTCCATAAAAGAAATAAAAAGTGATTTTTTTTCCGATAATGATGAAGTAATGCCTCCAGAAATGGCTAGAAAAAACTCTATATTTGTTTTTGATGATGTAGCCAGCAATAAACAACAACACATGAAAGATTATTTCAGTAGAGGTCGTCATCACGACGTTGACGTATTTTATCTTTGTCAAACATATTCTTGTATACCTAAACATCTAATTAGAGATAACGCTAATTTTTTAATTCTTTTTAAACAAGACGGAACAAACTTGCGTCACGTATATAACGATCATGTAAATACAGATATGAGCTATGAACAGTTCTTTGATATTTGTTCGTATTGTTGGCAAAACTCTAAGTTTGGTTTTTTGGTTATCGATAAAGATAGCGATTTACAAAATGGTCGATATCGCAATGGATTTGATGTTTATTTTCAGTTATAAATATGACTTCAAAAAGAGGTAAATGGCCATTCGTGTTATAGCTTTTGCGTGGTTAACAACTTAACTATGACATCGTTTAACAAAACCAATAATGTGTCTATCGGACGACCGACTTCACGACATGATATTGCAACTAAATCATATGTTGATGATAAGCTAGTGCAATATGAAAATCAACTAACAACAACAACAAGCGACGGACATCTAAGTATTAACGGCAAACGGTTAAAAAATGTCGGAATGCCAATACATGTTGAAGATGCATGCAACAAAGGTTATGTAGTGAAGTTATTAAATGAGCTAAATAAAATCGAGTCTAAAGAAGACATACAACGAAACTTTAACGAGCTTAAAGGTTTAATTTTTTCAATTTGTAAAATAGAGAAAAAAGAACTTGACTTTCAAAACAAACGTCTCGCGGGCTTAGCTTTACCATCATCTGCAAATGATGCAGTAAACCTTATTGCAATGCAGCAACATACATCGAATATAAAAAAATATCTTGAGACCCGAATAACAGAAGTGTTACAACGAGTAGAATTCATTCATGGTTTAGTGCGAGAATTTTCAGAAGATCACTTTCCGTATGATCAAGATACTCTCGACTTGGGTAACAAAAGAATAAGAAATGTTAAAGATCCAATTCAAAATCAAGATGCGGTAACGTATTCTTTTCTTAAAACTCATGTAACAAATGAACTCGATGAAATTAAAAAATCTCTTTTGAATATAAACAGAGATGATGAAACTGTAGATATGTTAAATAGAAGAATAACAAACATATCTCAACCAATCGATTCGTTAGATGCAATAAACAAATATTACTTAGAAAACTTTGCTGCCTCTCGAAAAGATCTAGAAGACTTAATCGCTAAATTTAATAAACAAAACGTTTTAAACGTAGACGATGGTGGAACTTTAAATATGATGAGTGGACGAATTACTCACGTAAACAACCCCATATACGATAACGATGTTGCAAATAAGACGTTTGTTGAGCAATATGCCGCTTCCCAACGTGAATTTGATCAATTGAAACAAACTGTAAACAATCTACAACATCAAAAACAAACAAATGTTGAGTTCCCTGTTAACGACCAAGACGTGACAAATAAACGGTTTGTAGAACACTATGCTGCGTCACGAACTGAAGTTAATCAACTAAAAGAAATTTTAAGCAATTTACAAACTCGTATTGAGGGTGTTGCTAACAATCTCAATATTGTTAAAAAAGAAGATCTTGAAAGTTATGCTGCTGAATCCAAAGAAGAATATAACAAGTTAAAAACTGAACTGGGAAAAATTGAGCAAATGGTTAACAAAGAACCACTCGAAAGTTTTACTGCATCCAAAGAAGAATATGGTATATTAAAAGATGAAGTAAAGAAAAAGAACTTATCGAAATTTATTCTGAAATTCTCCAACACACCATCAATCCATTCACCAGTATACACGCTTCATAATCATAACATACAGTACCAACTTCCCTACAAAGGTGTATTAAAACCAATTTTTGTTTCACCAAGATCTCCAATTGTGTATGCAATTTTAAATATACGTCAAGAGATTGAACTGGATGGCAGTGATATTGTCGTTGAAGAGCAAGATGAAATTCAGTTTCGACTTAGAGACCCGAAAAAACATAAAACTGATGATCTTCCTCTTCAAATCGATTTTGAATATACTATAAATAAGTAAAACAACCACAATTTCCGTTTAGTCATGGAGAAGAGGTCAAAGATTAAAGCTGAAAGTCGAGTAAAGGATAAACTTTCTCGCTTAAAAAAAGATGTTAAAGACAAGTATCTTTCACTTCAAGATGATGTTAGACGAAAAGAATTAGATATAGAGACTAACTTTAAACCAGTAACAAGTTCATTAAATCAACTTGTAGCTATTGCTAATACGTCGACTCAAAATAAAGAAAATCGAAAAAGAAAAGGAAAATATGACGATTCTGAATCCACTGCTACTTCAGACGAAGAAGATGGAGATAGCATCAAAATAATTTCACTACTTAACCGCTACTTTGATCCGTTCATTAAACAAAACGTGGATAGAACATTTGGTATAACGATAAGAAATGATAAACAATACTTGGGACGCGAACGAGTTTTCTTCGATAAAAAGTGGATAAAAGTTGGCGGTGAAAAATTTCCTATTACAGAAGGTCTACTTGAATTGATTCAAAGGAAAGTACCAGACCCCACTCTAATAGATAGGAGTGATTTAAGTTCATATTTGAAATTATTAAATGTTTCAAACGTGCACAAAAGAAATTATACAAGCAATGCAGCTCCGAGAGGAACGCAATCTTATAAGTATAAAAATATAATTGAACCCCTTCTCACTGAAGACATAGATAGAATTATAAAAACAGCAGATGAAAATGAAGAAGCAAATACTACAATGCATACTGGATATGGTCAAAAAAAACACATCGCGCCACAAGCCATTTGGAAATTTGAAGGCGGAAACAATATTGAATTCGTTCACTGGAATGAACCAAACAAATTGGTATCAAGACTTAAAACATTAATTGCATCGAAAGCTGCAGGTCACACAGGAGTAGACAGCGAAATCTTTGCAATAGAAGAAGAACTAAGAAATGCTGGATATATTGAATAAAAATTCCAACGTTTGTAAAACAATGCACAGTATGTTATAAAACATTGTTTGGAAAATAACTATGAACGAAATCAGACGAGAAATTGCAAAAGAACTTCACGCACCGCTTAGAAAAAAGTTTAAAAGACGACGTGTTATTAGCAAAGGAATCGATGACCTCCATGAAGCTGACATTGTGGACATGTCCAAACTTGCAAAATGGAATAATGGATTTAAATATTTATTAACCATTATTGACGTTTACTCGAAATATGCATGGGCAATTCCTCTTAAAACCAAAAAAGGAAGTGAGATTGTGAACAGCTTAAAATTTGTTTATTCTCAATGTAAAAGATTGCCCAATTATTTTCACACCGATCGAGGAACGGAATTTTATAACAGTGAATTCAAAACATGGTCTCAGAAACAAAATCTAAAGCATTATTCCACTGGCAGCTCCATTAAAGCGAGTGTGATAGAAAGATTAAATCGAACTCTTAAGGAATCGATGTGGAAAGAATTCACAACACGAGGTTCTTACCGATGGGTACATATTTTGCCTGAGTTACTAGTAAAGTATAATCACAAAATACATCGCAGCATTGGCATGAAACCTAATGATGTGAAAAGAAACAATCCACCCCGCTTGCCAACACAATATAATGAAACTTTAAGAAAACCAAAATATAAAATCGGCGACATTGTAAGGATATCAAAAATCAAGAAACACTTCAGTAAAGGGTACGAAGGTAATTGGACAACAGAATTATTTACAATTTATAAAGTTCAAAATACTAATCCACGAACATATCTTTTAAAAGATAATAAAAATACCCCAATATTTGGTGCGTTCTACGAAGCAGAGTTACAACGAACAAAACATCCTAATATTTACTTAGTCAACAAAGTACTACGTAGAAAAGGAACCCGAGCCTTCGTATCTTGGCTTGGATTCGATTCAACTCACAACTCTTGGATCCCCAACAAAAATATCTTATAATTAGAACAGTGTAAGTTTTTTTATTTTTATTTTTTATTCCTCACAAAGATATTATTATTATTATTATTATTATTATTATTATTATTATTATTATTATTATTATTATTATTATTATTATTATTATTATTATTATTATTAATGTGTCTCTATATATATATTTTTCAGCTCACTAAAACCAACACACGCAAGAAAGAAAAGAATGATTGTACTTACCCCGTGCACAAGACCAGCATATTCCACTCTGCAAACAACACAGCATCTTCAATTCTCTCTGCAGCTTGTTGGAAAAGGAACTACTTACCACTTTAAGAACGAAGATCGTATCATTTTTCACTATTTCATATTATATAATTAATGTAAACCACAAATGATCAAATAAATATATTTAAAAAATAAAATTTACACTGCACAATATTAATCCACTGTCCACTGTCCATTGAATTTAATTTAAGATTTGAACATCATCATCATCATCATCATCATCATCATCATCATCATCATCATCATCATCTTCTTCTTCTTCTTCTTCTTCTTCTTCTTCTTCTTCTTCTTGTCGGTCTTCTTCTTCTCCTTCCGCTCGATGTTCTTCTTCTTCTTCCATTCGATGGTCTTCTTCTTCTTCTGCTTCTTCTTGCACTTCTTCCATATGCTCTTCCATATGCTGTTCCTCTAATGGCCGTTCAAACACGGCCATTAGCTCTTCCGCCAATGTAGGTTCAAACACGTTGAAATTCATCGAGCCGATGGATCTCAACTTGTCAATAATAATATTGACAATGTGAAATGTCATGCCGTTGAAAATAATTTCACGGCAGTGGTGTTGATCCCTCATCAGCTCGAATATTTCGGGCGCTTAAAAGCTCCTTTTCTCCCGGTGTTAAGGTGTTATACCACACCTCCTCCTCTATTTTCGTCGCACTGACGATGAAATGCAACCCTTGATTCAGGGCACTTTCCGCAAACATCATAATGTGTTGCAATTTTACTAACTTTTCTATCAACCCCTCGCACAGACTCATGATATTGCAGATAAAGATAGCTAACTACTGCTCCATAGCAATCTCCTCTTATATATATATTAAGAAGTTAGAGCGCCAAAAAACCTCTTTAAAACATTTCGCATGAAGCTCTGGGAACCGACATCCAATCTCGTTCTCGCATTAAAAATTACAGACTTGACTAATGACGTCTGGGAATCTAAAAACAAACAGATCGAAATTCATTTCACACACTCAAAGTTATACATGTCATATAAAACACTTTAACCAGATTGAGATCATGAAGCAAGCCAGAACACAAAAATGTTAACATCATTTAAATTAAACAGACATAACATAGCGAGAAGGAGTAACACAACTCCACTCCCACGCCGTGGTAATATATGTCATACTTAAACGGAGTGTAGCATTACAACATATGATTGCTTATTTAGCTTGCGCGAGCAAAAACTTTAACGACAACCATGCACTACATGAGCTGAGTGCTCTCATGGCTTGCCGCACGGCGCGAGCAAAAACGGAACAGCTGCACACACATGTCTGGTAGCGATCCGGCTATGTCGAGTGCCTCACCGTACACTCTCATTCAAAAGTTATGACACCCAAGACTCTCTACACTTCCTTGGGAAATTACCAAAATATAATTCAATAATCAATCAATACTTAATAACCATGATACACAGGCTGCCCCCCGGGAATTAAATAACAAAACACGGAATCGAACCAAGAAACCCCCCTGTAGGAGTGGAAGAGGAGTCTGAATTTCGAGTTACCATCCTAATAAACAACCCCCATGCCGTCAACACCCATTAACTTTTTATCACCATCACATAAACAAGCCAAAAGGTCAACCCCTTCCCACGCTAACACGTGCAGTGCACATGCCCCGCTCCTGGACCACGTGGTCAGGATTACGCAATTTCTGGTCATGATGATGCAATATTTAGAGTCTAACAAACGCTTACTACTCTCAGCACTATTTTAAAATCTTATATAAATTTGGTGCTTTCAAGAGGTTCCAAACCAAATTTTGTTAATCGCCTAGTGCAAACTTCAACAAATTTAGAGGTCTCAGACCTCATAGGTTTAAAATTTAAATTGTACATTTTACAGTTGTTAAATTTATCATATTTTTACGAATTGTTAAATAAATCCAACTATATCCTTTTGCTTCATAATTTTCTATAAAATAACGATTAGGGAGGATCCTACCTCCCCTAACTCTACCCGATAGCTCATTCTCGCTTTAAGAAATTCGAGCATCAAAGTAAAAAAGGTTCCATTATTTGTTGCATTTGAACAAAAACTCTCCCCAAAAACTTTCTCAAAGTCGCTCTTAGCTTTTATAGCTAATTCTAACTAGCCAGTAAGGCAAGTATAGCTAGCTCCGCCAGCTTCCTGCTTGTTGAGACTTTCTCTATAACTTATGGTAGGTTTTCCAAATTTAAGTTTTTCTTCTAGTCTAAACTTTTAGTCGGCACTTTGCTGGATAGAAGCTTAGCCTTTCTTGAATGCAACAATTGGTGTTCTTACCAAAATTTAAAACCTTTCAAAATCAATCAAATTGTTTTTAAAAGCACGATAACTGCTTCATCGCTACCCTTCCTGGAAGCATTCGGTCGCTCCTTGGAAATTCAACAATTCCAAGAACTAAAAACATCACGGCGAATTTAAATTATTTACGCCTTTCAAAACCGTTGATTAAACCTGATTCCTTTTAAAGGATATACAAAAAATCTGTCATTCTTTGTCTTGCCAGACTTCCACCCTTCCCCATTCTAGTCAAATAAAGGCTGGGAAGGGAAAGCACAAATGCCATTTGCTGGCAAATAGCCCAAGATCCAGCCCCATTTCCCGTTAGCTACGTCCAGGTCCTTATCCACTTAAGGTGTTTCATGGGCTTTGCGGTGACACTCGTCTCTAAATATTGGCTTAAATTTATTTTGTTTGGTGTTGCACTCTCGTCCTATTATCCACACTTGTTCTTTAGTCCGAAACCCACTTCCCTTTACTTCTCTCTTCATCTTCCCTTGGGGGTAGGGTTAATTCCTAGCAAAAACCTACCCACCATCATGCTGAAACCATAGCTGTCGCCGAACAACAAGTGGAAAGTTTTCGAAGGCGTCAGGCAAAGTATTACCAAGAAACGTACGATAGAGGGGGGCATTCAACTTGTCCGGCAATAGGTAAGGGCCTAAAAGCACTACTCCCACGATTCCAGCCCACAGGTTTATGCCAAAGCGTGCCTGAGAGCCACGTTCACGGGTGACATGTTGGTTGTGTTCCGACCAATAATGGCTGTTGTGATGGTTGAAAATACCTTCCCGAGTGAAGCTACATTCGTCACCCCATATCACATTCTTGATAAAATGTTCGTTATCTTCAACTTGTTGCAAAAGCCATTTACAGAACTGTACTCGTTGAATGCGGTCTTCTGGCTGCTGGTGTTGAGTTAACGTGTAATGATATGGAAGCAGTTCTTCGTCGTGGAACACGTCCACAACCAGTGTTTGAGATACCTGGAACTGCCTTGCTATATCACGGGTACTTCGCCGAGGATTGGTGAACGGTTTCTAGAATTGCGTCCTCTGTTTGTGGCGTACGTCGAGTATTTGGACGACCTCTGTTCACTACTTGTGGACGAGGATTACCGGTTTCCCGCAGGAGTTGCTCAAGGTGACGAAAAACATTTTTATCGGGATGGCGCCTTTGGGGGTACCGTGCTGCGTACTCACGAGCAGCAGCAAAAGCTTGATTATTGGATGCACCCAACACTAAGAGCATATCGACGTATTCGCCATTGGTGAACTCCATCATGAAGCCACCCTACATGCACTTGACAAGACCAGTTATGGTTGTGCACTGCATGGTTAGTCGACTCATCAACCCCCTGGCACTATACAGCCCATGACGGGCTAAGGCCGACCAAGCGACCGCTGCCCAGCCATTTGGCCTGCAGATATTGGGGTGACGCGTGATCAGCGCGTCGGGTCCCCTCGGCCGTTAATCTTGGTATTCGTGATCGGGGCGCTGTCTCACTGTCAGACAGCTACTCAATTGTCCTCACGAGGCTGAGTGCACCCCGTTTTAGTCGACTCATGCATGCCGTTTTTCCGTTATCGTTTTACGGACTAAGCGAGGGATCCCACCATTACCGCCACTGAGGACAGTGTCCTGGAGCTTGGGGACTCTGAGTCAGGGATACAACTGGGGAGTGTGACTAGCACTTCGCCCAGGCAGCCTCACCTGCAAAGCGAACAGGGGCCTGATGAAGGGATGGGAACAGTGGGAGGGTTAGTCAAGGAAGGGGGAAGGAGGCGGCAGTGGCCTTCCGGTAGGTACCATCCGGGCATTTGCCAGAAAACGAAGTGGGAAACCGCGGAAAACCACTTCGAGGATGGCTGAGGTGGGAATCGAGCCCCCTCTACTCATTTGGACCACCCGAGGCTGAGTAGACCCCGTACCAGTCCTCATACCACTTTTCAAATTTCGTGGCAGAGCCGGGAATCGAACCGTGGACGTCAGGATGGGAGCTAATCACGCTGACCACTACGCAGCGGAGACGACTCACACTGTCAAAATGATGTGATGACATGCTTGCTTACAAACGCAGTTAAACGACGGGTCCTGACGTAACACGCAAACAATAATAATAATAATAATAATAATAATAATAATAATAATAATAATAATTATAATAATAATAATAATAATAATAATAATAATAATAATAATAATAATTTAAAAAACGTAGATTCAAACCGTAGCTCCATGGTGCTTGTGGGTTTGATAACCAAGCAGTCTAGTCAGTGACCTGCGACGACTAGTACGGTATCGCGGTATGATACACATTTCTCTGTACATTCCGATGCGCTTCAGTATGTGACAGTGTTGCCAGCTCCTCGTTTTCATACTTGTGGTTTTAAACAGCACCCGATTCGATTTTGCTATAGAAACTTTTGTCTTGCAACTGGACGAGGAACCGCATGCCGACCTCCAAGTGCGGCATTTTACGTTTACCCTGTATATAGACTGGTATATATTCTGTATACAATGTGATTCATAACTTGGCCTTAAATAATACAGACGTTCTCAGCTGACCTTGATAGCGGTATTTCGGAATTCAGGACGTGTGTAACAGATTTGTACTATGTTCAAAGTAGCCTGTTTCATTCTTTAAGTGGACATGTAGGTATATAGCAGGACGTGTTATTGCATTGATTTGCATATATTGTCCTCTTGAAAGAAGCGTACACGAGACTAATTTCGGGAGGGTTCATCAATGTGAGAATGGGTATTTTGTACTTTTTCTTCCATAAACATCAAGGTATCATAGGTAAGAATATAAATAGCATGGAAAGATGACCCAAGATTAACAGAAAATAACTTTAATAAACCGATAAAATAGACACAATAGTCACAAAATCTCCCTTATCGCACCCTTTTATGAACCAAGGAACAAATATTAAAAAAAAAAAAAAATACGGCTTCAAAAATGCTGTTAAACCAACAAAATATGCACGGACCTCGTTCGTAAGTTCCTAATTGTTGTGTATATGCGCATGACGATATGACAAGACTTAGCCTAGAACGAGTACACTGTCATGAGATACGCTTCCATTGATCCAAGTCGCAAGACGCGTGTCCATGATCTTCTTCACCAGACTTTGGCACCGGGAACCACATTTGCAATGGCTAACAAGAAATCAGTTACCAACCGACTACGCTATCATTTAACTATAATACAAGATCACTTCCGCATGAAGTATTATCCACGTGCGAACGCACGAAATCAAACAGCCTAACAACTTAGGTCTTACAGGCACCAATAATGAACACTCAATCGAGGCCACTCGCAACCAACACCTGGACAAACCGTTTGTTTCCTGAACACTTATAACATAACAATTAGCACACCAAAATATACATCAAAAATATCTACATTTATTTGAGACAGTAACTATCATGAAAATGGAAACACAAATATCAACATATTCCTGAATCCATTACTGGTATGAAGAATTCCCAAAATGTAATAGTCTAATTCACTTCTAATTATAGAGGCTACAAGAGATGATTCTTATCTTATGAGCGCACTTCTCGGCCACTAATTGCCTGACTATTCTTATCTGAGATCTGAGGTAGCAAGTGGACTTCGAACAGCCCTCATCATCTGTGTCGCAAACCAGGCAGGTATTACCAAATTGTCTCAAAGCTCCTTAGCTTTTGAGAACCGTAGAAACAGCATCAAACATCCTGAAATAAAATACATATCCTCGTATCGCAGATTTGTCCCCAGAAATTGCACCTTGCAACTCAGGACCGAAGAATAATGGCAGCCTTCTCTCCCTTGAGAGTACTGCTCGTCGCATTGCAGCAGACAGGTAAATGACCCAGTGTCACACCCCGCGCAGAATTAACATACATGAGACCACATACCTTGGTTCGACACTTGTACTCCACCAAGTCATCACTCCAGATCATAGAAATACCTCACACAAATGTGTTCCAAAAACACAATAAATTAACTATGTGCTCAATTTACGTTACAATGATTACCAAGGATGCTTATGGCTTCTTGCTAATAAATATGCAATATCGCATAGGTTATAGCCTGTGTAATTGGAAATTCTCTAAACAAATTCCATTTTCCCCCCAACACTGCAGTTGGGTAGGTTTTTGCAAGGAATTAACCCTACCCCCAAGGGAAGATGAGGAGAAAAAGAAAAGGGAAGTGGGTTTCGGACTAAGGAACAAGTGTGGATAATAGGACGAGAGTCCAACACCAAACAAAATAAATTTAAGTGAGTTAGTGGCGAGTGTCACCACAAAGCCCGTGATACACCTACATTGGGTATGGACCTGGACGTAGCTAACGGGAAATGGGGCTGGAGCTTGGGCTATTTGCCTGCAAATGGCATTTGTGCTTTCCCTTCCCAGCCTATATTTGACTACTTTGGGGAAGGGTGGAAGTTTGGCAGGACAAAGAATGACAGATTTGTTGTATATCCTTTCAAAGGAATCAGGTTTAATCAACGGTTTTGAAAGGCGCAAATAATTTAAATTCGCCGTGATGTTTTTAGTTCTTGGAATTGTAGGATTTCCAAGGAGCGACCGAATGCTTCCAAGAAGGGTAGCGATGAAGCAGTTATCGTGCTTTTAAAAACAATTTGATTGATTTTGAAAGGTTTTAAATTTTGGTAAGGACACCAATTGTTGCATTCAAGAAAGTCTAAGCTTCTATCCAGCATAGTGCCGACTAAATGTTTAGACTAGAAGAAAAACTTAAATTTGGAAAACCAACCATAAGTTATAGAGAAAGTTTCAACAAGCAGGAAGCTGGCGGAGCTAGCTATACTTGCCCTACTGGCTAGTCAGAATTAGCTATAAAAGCTAAGAGCGACTTTGAAAAAGTTTTTGCGGAGAGCTTTTGTTCGGATGCAACAAACAGTGGAACCTTTTTGACTTTGATGCTCGATTTCCTTAAAACGAGAATGAGCTTTCGGGTAGAGTTAGGGGAGGTAGGATCCTGCCTAATCGTTATTTTATAGAAAATGATGAAGCAAAAGCATATAGTTTGATTTATTTAACAATACGTAAAAATATGATAACTTTAACAACTGTAAAATGTACAATTTAAATTTTAAACCTATGAGATCTGAGACCTCTAAATTTGTTGAAGTTTTCACTAGGTGATTAACAAAATTTGGCTTAGAACCTCTTGAAAGCACCAAATCTACATAAGATTTTAAAATAGTGCTGAGATTAGCAAATTTAAAGTTTAACAATAAATCAGGTACGATATATGTACTTTGAGAATTCCTAATGGAAGTTCTAAATGTATGAACAAGTGTTAAATTTGAAATTATAACAAAAAAAGAGAGAGAAATTAAATAGAAGTTTCTATAACTTCTTATATTTATACAGTAATTACGATTATAATTTATAAAAATAGGGCAGGTCACTTATTGTGAAACCTGAAGTGAAAAATTAAGAAGAAATTTCTAGAACTTCTATGTTTAAACAGGAACACGAGAAAAATGGGGCCAGTTACCCTTTCGTGAAACCTGAAGAAAGAAAAGTTAGAAAACTCACTTGTGAGTAGAAATAATTTATTTCCCTAATGAAAAGAGGAAAAACAATATGATTTGAGTTGTGTACTAGACACCAATGATGCAGATTTACTTGTGAAAAACAGTACAAAATTGGGAGGGCACTTCTATAGAGTGTCACCTCATTGAAAAGGACAAAATTTTTACAATTATTATAATGTGTTAGTGAGGAGTATGAGAGGAGGAAATAGGAGAATCAGGAAAAAGTTTATGGCCTTATTTATAGCTTTCGTTCGAACGCGACACGGATGGTCGTTGAATGGGCACGGTTATGCACTCTAGTCCGTTGAAAACTTCACTATTGCAACAAGGAAAGTTTATCAGACGAAAAGTTATTGTAATTGTAGAGATCACTATTTGAATTTTAGTTTGAGAAAGTTTATTGCGTTGTGACGTTTATAGATGGTAGTTGAATGCAGCGGAAAATTTCCAACGAAGGAAGACAAATTATATGCTGATCAGAAGTATTTCCAACATAAAGTCCTCGGTGAGGAATAAGCATTCCCATATTTAGGTGGTAGGCACTTGAGGGCATTACTTGCAAAAAGATGATTTGCTGTAGAAAATTCTAGAGTTGAGAACAGTAGAATTGAGCAGAATATCCCGCGGGGGTGAAAGCTAAGTTTTTATAGACAGTGGGTTTAATAAGATTCCCACGGTGTGAGAACTCATTCCCAGATACTCAGTACAAGAAGTACCTTTTCATTTTAGAAAGCTAGCTGAAGTAGCTACAAATAAATCAAGAAGATCTTTTGAAGGCAGATTTTGCATCACATAGCAATCTCACACTGTCTATAAATCAGGTTAAAAACATTTAAAACTTAGTGAAAACCATTGAAGTAGTACTTAGCTAATTTTTAAGAACGATGATGATCTGGATGACGGTTGACGTTAAGATTAGGACATGGCGTCCTGATTTAAAAATGTCTCAAGTAGACAGGAGACAAGCCTGAAGTAGGCTCCAACTGTATGGTTTGACGACTGACCCAGAAGTGAGAGCAGCTCGACGAAGCACGGAGGTACCAAGGAGGGAGGAGGGTGTGGGAAAGAACAAAGGACCATACATATGAAATACCAACTTTAGAAATACAACTAAAAGTAATCTTCAAGGAGTTGATAGTAGGCGTCAATAGCGAAGCCTGGTGGAAGGGTAGTAGTAGAAGTCCTCTTGAGCATGGAGATGTTAGCTGAAGATAGCGGCGACATCTTGCGGCTGGGTTAAGAAGGAAGTCCTCTTGAGCATAGAGATGTTCAGGAACTTCAGCAGTTAGCTGCTAGATGCCGCTGGGTTGATCATGGAAGTTATATCTACAACAAACTTACAAAGAAAGGAAGCAAGGTGCTTAAATAAGAGAAAAGGTAAGAAATCACTGTTGGTGTTTGCGAAAAAGAAAGGAATGAATTAAAGCAAAGAGCAGCAAAAGGCTACCTCTATCTTACCGTGTATTTCAAAGAATACACCAGCAGTTACGTTATCTATCAAATGCTCCATTTATCGTCAGTTACATAGTTCATTTCTGTGTTGTATTTTGTCAAAATACACACTGTTTATACTGGTGAGTACAAGTTAATATACTGTCCCGCACAAAACTTACACAAATACAAAAAATGAATAACCACGATGATCTCCACACACTTAATAATTAGTCGGTTAGAACAAAGCATTGCAATTAGCACATGGTCATCATCTTGGTGCTTGTAGAATTTCGAGGCATCCTTCCTTCGTCAGCGTCAGCAATGAGCGCAGAGACAAACGATTTATATCAAAGAACTCGGGTCGATGCGGAGCGTACGGTTCTGGCATGCGGGAATCACTCTGATCGTAGGATTAATCAATATCGAGTACCCTCCATAATATCTTACAAAGATAGCTTGTCTTCATAAGAGCGCGAAATCACCGGCGTCCCTTCTCCTCATCCGTCAATGTGATTTCCAATATCGCGGTATTTTGCAGACCACTCCCGTGTGGGCGTCGAAGAAACGTATCTCCTTCTCTTGATTTCCGCAGCTTTCTCTGTCATCTCTCTTCTGCACAAAGCACATTTTTCCAGGGTGAATCACATCCCTCGCGTTCCAAGCCTAGTTTGTTTAACTCGAGCTAACAGAGTTCTGCCAGCCTCTTGTGTCTTGACCACATTACAAATTTTACCCTTTCTATTGTTCGTGCAGGAAGTCTGGCGTGCCCTCGTTGCCAACAGGTAGATCATTGTTTCAACATTTGCAGGTGTAACTTCTAATATTCAACCTCTCTCCTTCACACAGAACAGAGTTCATGAAACATTATTATAATGACTTTTATATTAAGGGTTCATTCGCCCTTTTCTTAAGGAAAAATAGAACCGAGACATTGATTCGATTTTTCTGCGGTCTTACTGCCCAGTACTCAATTTCTATAATATTATTCTGGCTTTGTGGTGTCTCCGTCTCTTCACTAATGAGTTGCCCGAGCAGATGACTCATTACAAAACCGCATGCCGCCTGGCTGCTTGTAACCTGCCTTGGCTCAGTCCATCCCCGCTCTCTCTCCAAACAAGTCTGACCTCGGGTGCCTACTACTTGTTTGTATACAATCCATTACTCGTACCTTCCTTCAGCTGCGTGCTCAGCTGTCCCCGTGTCTTTTGGTGTATTTTGCTGGATACTTGCAACATTTGTATCTGCAACGTCTTCCCTGAGTTCATATGGTTCCGTACTATGATATAATTTTAGATTTTCCATATTGAAGACGGACATCGTTCCCGTGCTGACTTCTTGTATCCTGTATGCATTGTTGCCAAGGTTTCTAACAATGTGGAACTGTCCAATATATCTTTCACAAAACTTGGCATGTACTTCGTTTACTGGATCAGATATCGGAGGTTTTATTACAAGGGCCATTTCTCCAATATTCAATTCCATGTGGAACTTCTTTCCCCTCACTCTTCTCAGGTGCCCCTCTGCCTGGTTTCTCATATATTCAACAGTGTTCCTGACTCTTAGTTCGGGTGCCAACAATGGATCCCTAGGAATGTTGAGAACATTGTCCCACGATCTCACCGGATATCAGTTGTGGTGTAATACCAATGTTATATGACCAGTTGACTCATGTTTGGTAGAGTTCATGCATGTTTCAATATCACCAACTCTATCCACCCATTCGTGATGTGAGTTTGGAATGAAAATACGATCGAATTTTACAATATCCTTGATTGCTCTTTCTGCGGGATTTGCTCTTGGATGCCTTATCGATGATAATATGTGCTTCATACCAAGAATAGCGATTCCTTTCTTAAATTCAGCGCTGGTGAAGTAGCTGCCGTGATCTGAGAGTAAGAATTCAGGTTTACCTAGCATTGGTACCACCTTGTTTCTTATTCTGCTCAACACCTGTTTTGAAGTTGTTTTCTGGATAGGACATAGAACAACAAACTTCGAAAACACATCGATACATACAAGTAGGTGTTTACATCCTCGTCTTCCCCTCGGTATAGGCCCAAAAGTGTCCACAGCCACTAGCTGGCATGGTTTTAATGACGTCACGGATCGTCGTTCTCATCCTTGGCCATGTGAAAGTTTCGCCAATCGTCGCCTCAACCTTATCAATCCCGACATGGCCTACACTGTTGTGCACGTGCCATGTCAATCCTCGTTCCAGTGTCCCAGGAACCACGATCCTAAATTTGGTGTGGTCTTCATCTATGAATTTATGTAGCATCCCATTGAAAAGGTGATATTTGGCTTGATTTGATCTCGCTTCTTAATATGCCGGTGTTCCAGGCTGTATTTCTCCTCTGAAGTATTTCATCATCATCATCATCATCATCCACGGTTCCTTTTCCTGTTCCAAATTTACATTCTTAAGTTCGTCCAGAAATTCCCTGTCCTTGGTGGTCAACTCAATATGTTGGACGTCTACGGTTATCACGTCCTCAGGTTCCAGGTTTCTGCTTAAAGCATCAGGTATCACATTCATCGTTCCAAGCCAGTGTTCTACTTCAATGTTGAACTGTTGTATGTATAATGACCAACGCGTGACTCTCTCACTCATCATTGCAGTTTTAAACATAAACGTCACCACAATAGGATATCCAAACACAATCTTCCGGCATCGTTGCAATGCGTAAAGTATCGCTAACAGTTCCAATTCAGTCACGGTGTGGTTTTTCTCATGTCTGCGCAACTTGCGCCTTATGAATGCTAAATATGAGCGGTCCTGAATATTACTTGAATTTTCCTGGTATATCATTGCTCCTATGCCAATAAAAGGAGCATCCGCTAGAATAATGAATTTCTTCTCGAAATCTGGGATACCCAATTTTATGCAGTTGGCCAAAGGTTCCTGGTTGCTTGGAATGACTTCTCACAAGTCTCGTCCCATTTCCATCTGTTTGCTTTCTTTAACATCTCCTGCATTGGAACCACGGTCCCCGTGTATCCAGAACAGTTTTATTTAAATAACCAGTTACTCGAATAAAGGCTCTCACATGTTTCACTCGTGTAGAAGTTGGAAATCTCTTTATTGCCTCGAGCTTTGCTGGATTAGGCCTTACGCCTTCTCGATCTATAATGTGCCCCAGGCATAAAATTTCGTTCTTGAAAAAGTGAGATTTCTTAAAATTTATCTTAAAATTCATTGTCCTTAAATTTTCCAAATGTTTGACCAGATTACACATGTGCTCGTCAATACCTTCCGATGCAAGTAGAATATCGTCGATATATCTTACTGTCATGCTTTTTACTTCTTCAGTTAAATTCCTGTCCATAGCTCTGATAAGTGCAGATCCAGCTGTCTTTAGGCCAAATGGAAGCCTATTCCAGATGAAGGTTTGGATGTCGAATAGAAAGCCAGTTAAGAGCTTAGACTTCTCATTTAGTTCGATATGGTGAAAGGAATTAGTGAGATCCACGGAACTGTATATGTGCTTTCCTTTGAAGCCCTTCAACACGTCACGGATTAACGGCGCTTGGTCGTATTCAGGCATGACCTTGAAGAACACAGCCTCATTTTGCTTGGCAACAGACAATATAGAATTGAGATATGGTGTCGGTGATTTCTTTATCATGCCAGAAGCTAACATTCCTTCTATGATATCCTTTACCTGAGAGTAGTGCTTCTCTGGTATTGGATATAATTTGCTTTTAAATGGGGCCCAATTTTCCTCCTGAATTGCATAAGTAAAATTTAGAATCTTTCCTGGGACAGTATCGAAAACTTCTTTATGCTTGCGTAAAATAATTCCTAATTCCTTCTTGTCTGCGTCCCCTTAATTCACCTCTCGAAGTCGCTCCTGTAGTAGACATTCAAATTCGCATCCGCCCTTTTCTTCTTCCGCTAGTAAGGTCCATATTTATTGCGAGTTGTCCTGGGCTCCAAGTTCCACGACTGAGATATTACAGGCGTTTTCTTCCTCACTACATAATTCCTCAATGGTCCCCTCGGTTATGGTTTCCGGCATCCAGGTGTTTACTGCCTGTCCATTAGGTTCGTCGTCCATGTGTAAATCAACATCCTCCAATCCTTCAATATGTCTGAAGCTTACAATATTGTTGTTCAGGTCGATGATTGCTTGGTAATCACAAATAACGTTAGCACCGAGTATGACGTTGAAATTCATTCTTGCCATAACAATGCAAGTCTGTGCGAAGGTGTGGTCTAGAATATCAAGTTCTATGTATGCCTGATGCTTGCATACGATAGATCGCTCGGGAATTACGCCCCTGACTTTCATTTGTGGAACAGGAATGAATGGTACATGCTGATTACGTGCCAGTTCCTGAATTAATGCTTCTGATATCAAACTAATCTGCGAGCCAGTATCCAAAAGACATTTCACTCTGATTTCACCAATCCGTGCATAAATTACGGGTAGTTGCCTAATATTATCATTCTGTGGTTTAATAACCTCCTCGAGACAGTCCTCCGGCCATGCAACCCACTCAGCTACGTGTACAACAATTCTTCCCTCGTGGTCATCAGCTCCATGTTGTCCTCTCAGGCTATCTCCTCTTATTACATTTTGCGTTTTTTTTATCCCGGGAGTCTCTCGGTATCGCCCCCTTCTCGCGTCTCTCCTGCTGTCTTTCCAAACTTTCAGCTCCTTCCTCCCAGTATGTGTCTGGATTTTTATGATGATTCATAGCACTTTCCCATCTCTCTTGTTCATTTCCATCGGATGCATGTAACTCCTGTAAGTATCTCTGCGATTCGCGGTATCGGTCGTTCCATTCGTTCCGCTGCTCTCTTGGATCCCCCTTATTTGGTTCTGGTCGTTACGCCACTGCTGGTTTTTCCGCGTGTCGCCATTCCTTCGATACGGGAATTCCTGCCTTCTATTATTTCCTCCACCTTGATAACCTCGTTGGTACGGCCTGTAATGTTCCTGATAATTCCGGCAACTATCTCTGTTCTCGTATCTCCCATAACGTCTGTTATTATTTTCTTGCCTTCTTGGAGTTATCCCGGTATTCGATGCCTGTGACCTCGTACCAATGTTATTGTTATTGTTTTCACTAACGACCTCCATGGCATTCACCTGCTCGCTCTGTCTACTTCCTCTAGGCGGTAACTGTAAACTCGTTTCGCCTAGGTGCCTCAAAATTTATTCTGCTCCCACTGCTGTCGTCACGTTAGTGGTTACTAGGAACTTCTGGATATTTATAGGTAACTGCTTATCTATGGTCATTATTGAATCCATCTCAGACGGCGGCTCGTCTAAAACTTTCAAATTTAGCATCTGTTGGGTGAAAAAATCGGCAAATTTTGTAGGGTGTGTTGAATGGTACTTGCGAACATACAAGTCCATCCTGAGGCTTTGTTGCAGAGTTGCACTGCAGTATTTCTTAAGGAATGCTTCCTTGAAATGTTGCATTGTTCCAAAGGTAACTTTAAAGCTCTGATACCAAATAAGACAGCTCCCATGCAAAAACTTCTCAACCATTCTATGTCTATTATTTTCCGGTATCCCCTGATCCGAAAAGAAATCCTCAAGTTCGCGCAAGAGTTGTTTAGGTGTGGTACCTGTACCGTCTGTGTATCGATTAGGTTTGTATTCATTACCACTAATAACTTGGATAATTTGTGTAGGTAATGCAGCTTGCTCCGGTATAGATATTTGACGTCTGTATACCCCAAATGTTCTCGTGTTGCTTCCGGCTAACGGACTCTGCACATTACTCATGCCTTCCCCTGTTCCGTTACTTGCATCCAGGCCATTTAATTTCTCCAGCCCTTCTCTGTCTTTTACAGATGTAAACAATGTATCTAATTCTTGTGATTTCAGTTCTGCGATTACCAACTCGTCATCCTGTTCCTGCAGCTTAGTTTGAACGTTTTTCTCGAGTATTTGCAGTCTAGTGAGATTATCCCTTAATTTCATTATAATAGACAAGCATTCCTCCCTATTGTTTTCCCTCATCTGGCTCCAATCTTTGCATATGTTAAGTTTTAATCCTTCAAAATTCTTCTCTAGTTTCTCCGTGTGTCCCTCCTGATTTAATTCAATCCTGTCTACCCGTTCCTCAATTTGGCTATTATTTTGTTCAATGGACGCCTTTAATTCTCCTTGTTCTTTTTCAATTCATTTCAAACGCCCCGTTGCTTTTATTTCAACGCGCTCCATTTCTTTAACGATGCCTAACAAATTGCTGTCTACCGCCTCGATCTGCTGTTGCATACCTTGAGTATTTCCTTATACTTTCTCGAATCGTTCTTTCAGTTTTCTTTGCGCCTCTTTAACTTACTCCGAGTTATAAATGCATGCCTGTTTGATTTGCTTAAGTTTCGTATTTACGGTCTCATCGAGTTCTCCTAGTATTTTTCATCAAACTGTTCTTCCATCTCTTTCATGCGACCTAATTGTTTGTCGTTAGTTCTGCTTACGTCTTTAGCTAACTGTTTCATCTGCTCCCTAGTATTTTGTTTAATTTCAGCGGTAAGCTGACGAAACAGTTCCTGGTTTCTTTCGTTTTGAATAACAGACTGTTCTGCCATACGTTTGTTTATGTTCTCAGCCTGTTCCCTAATTTGCTCTTTTTGTATCTCCGCTTGTACGGTAATGCGATTGTTTATGTCCTCAGACTGTTGTGAAATGCGATTATTTATTTCCTCAACCCGTTCCTTACTCTGTTCTTTCATTTCGGCTCTCAGTTTCTCTAAGTTTTCTATGTTTCTCGCTGTTGCGAGCTCCACCTCTTCTGCAATTTCCCCCAACGTTGCCATGACAACAATATATATTTACTTGAGAATAGAGGGATCATGCACCAGGGTAAAATCCATTTGACATCACGCATATACACAATAATACATTTAAATATATTAATTTTACTCAATTCGTTTACTTTAATTGAACCTCCCGCATTGCAATCCATCCTTGAGTATCTCTTTACTTTAATTTACTTAGTGTCATCCTTTAAAATCGGTTATTAAATTTCCCAAACTTAATTGATTTTACGTTACCACACAGAATTAATTATCAAGTATAATTAATCTTTCTAGGGTTATCACCCTCCTGCTACATATCAGAGTTTGTCATGACTACACAATTCTAATTTTAATTCAAAGTTGGACACCCGGATTTTCACATTATCTCAAAATCAGCAATATCAAATAAAATAATGTGTCCCGTATTTAATATTACCGACAACTCCAAGATTCTACTTTATTTCAACACATGTGGCGGTAAGACTTCTCCAGAATTACTGAATTTAAATCCTGAAACAGTGACTGAACTTGTATACCAAATTTCCAATACAACGTTTCTCACAGATGCCAACCAACTTAACACGAAATTGCACCACGTTGGCCTGCGCCATTCTTAGCCTATGTCCCCTTGAAAGAAGCGTACACGAGACTAATTTCGGGAGTGTTCAGTTCATCGTCGTGAGGTTGGGTATTTTGTACGTTTGCTTCCATAAACATTAAGGTAACATAGGTAAGAATATAACTAGCAAGGAAAGATGACCCCAGATTAACAGAAAATAACTTTAATAAACCGATAAATTAGACACAATAATCACAAAATCTCCCTTATGACACCCTCTTATGAACCAAAGATCAAATATTAAAACAAATAATTACATGAATAAAATACAGCTTCAAGAATGCTGTTAAAGCAACAAAATATGCACGGACCTCGTCCATAAGTTCCTAATTGTTGTGTATATGTGCATGACGATATGACAAGACTTAGCCTAGAACGAGTACACTGTCACGAGATACGCTTCCATTGATCCAAGTCGCAAGACACGTATCCATGGTCTTCTTCACCAGACTTTGGCACCGGGAACCACATTTACAATGGCTAACAAGAAATCAATTACCAACCAACTACGCTACAATTTAACTATAATACAAGATCACTTCCGCCTGAAGTCTTATCCTCGTGCGAACGCACAAAATCAAACAGCCTAACAACTTAGGTCTTACAGACACAAATAATGAACACTCATTTGTGTCCACTCGCAATCAACACCTGGGCAAACCGATTGTTTCCCGAACACTTATAACATTGCAATTGCAATATGCATCAAAAATATCTACATTTATTTGAGACAGTAACTAACTAACCGATGCACAAATTATTGACCCATGATAAGACGAAGGACGAACTAACAGAGTTTCTTTACGATCAGATTCTTCAATTTGGCGTGATAAACGACAGAAGGTTCGTACTTAGTTGGAGGGACCAAGCAGCTTCATCACTTGGTGATGATATATCCAGTCTTGCAAGTACGCAGGAGGAGGCCGACACACATATCATATTACATGCAGCTTATTTAGCACAGAAAGGAATTAAAACTACACTTGTGTTCTCCCCCGATCCTGATGTCCTGGTTTTAGCGCTAAGGCGATATCCTCAACGTTCGAAAAAATTTGCGTTTTTCCTCAGCCATGGCATGAAAAGGTTCATTCATATAGGTTCAATTTACAGAGCACTCGAACCTCTGAAAGCCTCTGCACTCCCTGGATTACACGCTCTTTCAGGAGCGGATGTAACAGGATCATTTGCTGGCAAAGGTAAAATAAAGTGGTGGAAAGCTTTTCATTCCGCAAGTGATACGCTGCTAGAAGCTTTAGCTAAATTGGGGACTAAACCGTCACTCACTGAAGATATCAGAACTAACTTGGAAGCGTTCATTTGTCAGCTTTATATCCCCAAAACAACACTGACCGACAGAGGAGCTGTGCAATGGTTGTTGTTTACACAGAAACAATGTCAAGATGAGAATCTTCCTCCAACAAGATCTGCACTGGATCCGGCATTGCTAAGGGCTCACCTTGAGGGTTTTGAGTGGAATCAGGACCTAATTCAGCATCCCAATAACCCATCACCCTCAGAGTTTGGATGGAACAAAGTAGGGGGTGCATACGAGCCTGTTGCTTGTACTAACCCTCGTGCAGCAGAGCTTATCTTGGAACTTTGTCGCTGCTCATGCTCCAAAACGCTTTGCTCTTCTACATGTAAATGTCAGTCAAATGGACTCCAGTGTACTGAAATGTGCAAGTGCGAAGGTAATCCGGAGCGTTGTGACAATATGGCAGAGTGCGAGCTAGAAGATAATGAAGATTTAGGTCTATGTGAGATTTGCATTGTAAGTGACGATGACTGTAATTAAAAATATAATTGTAGGAGTGACAAGTATTATTGACTCCACTCTGTCTATATAAATCTGTAAACATAGTATTTATTCCACAGTATTTTCATTAAAGGTTAAAGCTATAGTTGTACTTTTTATCTTTAAGTTTCCTACGGCACAACATAAGGGAAAGGGGATATTTTTAAATTTATTTGTGTTTAGTGTATTAGTTATTATTAGAAGTATCCAGTGGCCATGTAAATAATGTCAAGTACGTAAATGTGCGCTTGCAAGACCCTCATACAGAGACATATTCATTTTTATTTTCGAAAAATATAAAAGTACTTTTCATGAGGAAACGGTTGATACTACATAACAAGTTGTAATAACCTGTTCAGTGCAGAATATGCGTAGCTACATTTTTGTTTGAAGCATTTTTCCGTAATCCCAATGGTTACTGATATAAGTAGATAAACGTGTTGCGATGGCGGCCATTTTGTTTTTTGCCCACAGCATTCAAACGCACCATTTTCAAGAGTGCCACCATCGAAATTATGTTTCTCCCAGGTCAAACAAAGAGATTGAGACTACTTCCACACTTGCATAATCAAGGAGCACACGGATGTACATTTGACAGGGGACTAATGGAGAACTCCCAAAATTTAATAATCTAATTCACTTCCGATTATACAGACTCCAGAGGTGATTCTTATCTTATGAGCACACTACTAGGCCACTAATTGCCTGACTATTCTTATCTGAGATCTGAGCTAGCAAGTGGACTTCGAACTTACACAGTTCATCATCTGTGTCGCAAACCAGGCAGGTCTTACCAAATTGTCTCAAAGCTCCTCAGCTTTTGAGAACCGTAGAAACAGCATCACACATCCTGAAATAAAATACATGTCATCGTATCGCAGATTTGCCCCCAGAAATTGCACCTTGCAATTCAGGACCGAAGAATAATGACAGCCTCCTCTCCCTTGAGAGTACTGCTCGTCGCATTGCAGCAGACAGGTAAATGACCCAGTGTCACACCCAGCGCAGAATAAACATACATGAGACCCCATACCTTGGTTCGACACTTGTACTCCACCAAATCGCTCCAGATCACAGAAATACCACACACAAATGTGTTCCAATAACACAATAATTTAAATATGTGCTCAATTTACGTCACAATGATTACCAAAGAAGCTTTTGGCTTCTTGCTAATAAATATGCAATATCGCATAGGTTATAGCCTGTGTAACACGAAGTTGTCTAAACAAATTCCAATTTTCCTCCCAACACTACAGTTACGTTATCTATAAAATGCTCCATTTATCGACAGTTACATAGTTCATCACTGTGTTGTATTTTATCGAAATAAACACTCTTTGTACTCGATAGTACAACTTAATATACTGTCCCGCACAAAACTTACACAAATACAAAAAATGAATAACCACGATGAGCTCCACACACTAAATAAGTAGTCGATTAGGACAAAGCAACACAACAAAACTTCAAGAAAAATACAACAAACACAAAAATATATTCAAGAGTTCCCGATTACCAAAGCTAGCTATATAATGAAAATTAATTAATTTGGTACTCATCCTCGGCCATCTTTTTCATTTAATCGATGTCCCCGGCCATGACCCCAGCAATGCAATTAGCACTTGGTCATCATCTTGGTGCTTGTAGAATTTCGAGACATCCTTCCTTCGTCAGCGTCTACCATGGGCTTCATTGTTGACTTGCTGCTTCAATTAAAATGTCAGTTAGATTCATAATATTTTCTAACTCTCTTAACCCTTCCTAGATTGTTCCGGTAAACGACTAAATCGATCTGCAGTCCAGTGGAACAATACTGATCGATGACTTGCCCTAAATTATAGCAGTGTGCTATACTACATAAGTTCACACGCAAAACACTTCAATTATTTCAACTAGGGATGTTATATTAATCATCTCCAACAGCAGAGTTTTCTCGAAAATGTATAAGTTTTTCTGCTATCATGCAGACTAGAAATTGTACTAAGTCCTCAGACTCGCGTAGCGACAGATATGGTAACGTCTTCAGAATACAGAATACTGAACCTAATGAACATAGTTATCGTTATGAATCGAGTGTGAACACCTCACTCGGTATTAATACAGTTTTACCCAAAAATTACGAGTGGGGACTGGATAGAATATCTCTTTAATTAAGCAATGATCGCACAGACAAACAATTTATATCAAAGAACTTGGCCTGATGCTAAGCGTACGAGTTTGGCATTCGGGAATCACTCTGATCCTAGGATTAATCAATATCGAGTTCCATCCGTAATATCTTCTGATAACTTGTCTTCATAAGCGCGCGAAATCACCGGCGTCCCTTCTCATCATTCGTCAATGTGATTTCCAAAATCGCGGTATTTTCCAGACCACTCCCTTGTGGGCATCGACGAAACGTATCTCATTCTCTTGATTTCCACAGCTTTCTCTGTCATCACTCTTCTGCAAAAAGCACATTTTTTCATGGTGAAACACACCCCTCGCGCGCCAAGCCTAGTTTGTTGAACTCGAGTTAACGGTGTTCTGCCAGCCTCTTGTGTCTTCACCACATTCCAAATTTTACCCTTTATATTGTTCGCGCAGGAAGTCTGGCGTCCCCTCGTTGCCAACAGGTAGATCTTTGTTTCAACATTTGCATGTGTAACTTCTAATATCCAACCTCTCTTCTCCACACAGAACAGAATTCATGAACCATTAATATAATGACTTTTATATAAAGGGTTCAATATCTAATCTCACGTATCATATTTTTGTGAAATGTCTTTCATTTATTGATTTGTCTGTAAGCATTGTGTAGACGAATAACAAGAGATAGCAAAAGTCTGGACAAGTAACCATTTAAACCTACTTCCGAATTTTATAAGCATTGAAAACAAACTTATTAGATGTACATGGGTCAAATATCTGTATGTATGTCAGTGTATATATGTATTTGTATATCTCTGCCCCCAACTATCATTTCAGACACAACGAAACCGAATTGAACCAAATTTGGTGTAGAGTAGCAGTAGTAAAGTATCATGTTTTATATCGCCGCCATCTAAACGGACACAAAACGGCGGCAACCCAAATGTTCAAAGCTTATATCGCATTACGATTAAGCTAATCATCGGATTTCTACATTTTTTTTGAGAAGGATACCCTCATGCGAAAAGGGTCTAGCTTCCAAATAACAAAGTCATCAACCTTATAATTTTAAGATGGCGGTCATATTAAACGATCCAATAAATCAATGCTCATAGCATTTGACAATCAGATAGTTTTATGTCTGGACACTCAGTTACCAACGTCATGATTGTATAACGGCAGCTTAACGCATATCCGCCATATTGAAATTATAAGATTTGTACATACAGGAAATACCTCTCGACAGTTATGAGCCACAGAAATGAAAATCTGTGACAAGGTAGGACCATACACATGGCCTTGTACAACCAACGCACAAAGAACTGACTCTAAATACTGTTTTAGATCCCTTAGTTGGGGGGTAGTTAGATCTAAAACGGATGTGTTAATGTACTAATTTATAAGGTGATGCCTAGGAGGGGGTAGCTTCCCGTAGCTGGGTAAGCTGACCAGTGTAGAGTGTTGTTTAGTGTTAGGATGCTAGGGGATGCTCCTATAAAGACGTAAGTGTGATGCGGGGGATGAACCTCTGTGTACAGGTTAATGTACTAGCCTATCAGCTGGTTGGAGAGAGTTATATAACCGACGTGCGGCGTCAGCTGTGTTGGCGACTCACTGTTTAGACAGTCGGGTCGCTGCAGGAAGTGCGATGAAGCTTGAGCTAGCAACTATTTGGCTACTACTGTCACGCTTACTCGTGACGAGATACAGGAAGGGCGTTAGGATGTGAAGAGGCGTGTAATTACGAATACAAGGTGTAGTTTACTGACCAAGTATTTATTGGTCAGTGATGTATGAAATAGTATGTCCCTTTTAGGGAAGTGTGAACAATAGTGCAAATTATGTGTACAAGTCTGTGGGGTAGGTTACAAAATATAGGAACTCTGAACACTTCACTGATGCTCACCTGGAGATAGCAGCCTGCAGAGCCTTCGGCGACACGCACTGTATGACAGATAGTAGAGAGTAGAACCTGTCCTCATTAAGGTCCTTCTTATAGGTTATGCTGTTGTGCTGTCAGCATTCCACTGGCATAGCTGCCCCAGATAGTTATGTGTAGCTGTTTATGGTGTGATGCAAGTGTTTGGCATGCCTTCCAGGTTGGTTAGCTGCCCTTGCTGTGTGAATGATGTTGTTCTGGACTTATGAGATTTGCCAGTTAGGGATGGTTTTGATAGATGATGGAGGGTGGCTTCCAGGGGGTGCAACCCCCTGGGGGACTGTACAAGCCTCTTCCTCTGTTTAGTTCGCGTCCCCGCGAACGGGAACGGAACGTGTAGTTGGGGTGTCGTCGTAGTAGGTCGTAGTGGAATCTTCCTGGTGTCTGATCTTCGTTTCTTCTGTTCGGTGAAAAGTCAGTGATTGCGTGTTGATGTAGTGATGTCGTGTAGGTGTGAGATCAGCTCGTGTTCAGAGGGGTGGGTTTTGGGATATACATATACATTTGAGAAAAAAAATTGACATGTGAAATATATAAAAAGTTCCAAAAAATACATGTTTTTGTTAATATATTGTTGTGCAGGGAGGAAAAAAACCAGGGCTGGACGGATGATTGTGCCGTCCTCCTCTGTCTTGGGGAAAAAATTGCTCCCTGCAATGAGAAAGATAGAAGAAGTAGAAAAAATAGGTGTTCCAGGGTATAAGTTAAGGGAAATATTTAAAATATGTTTATTGATTTGGGATAAAACGGAACACCTGTACAAATTGGGACGTTAGAAGAAAGAAAATGAAAGAAAACAAATCATAAGCATTGTGTACATGTGATCTTAAAAAAGAGTATACTCTTTAATGTGATTTTGAGATGTGCATATATTAAGGTTTATGAATATCATTTATCACCTCCGCAGACAATGTGGGGGTGCGAAGTATTATTTGTACACTTATAGGTGAATAATTGCCCGTGGGCGCATTAATTTGCGTTAAGTTACAATCTTACAATTATCAATTACAATTACAATTATCTTACGGCCTAACTTAAGCGCGCTAAATTTCTATGATTCTAGTTCATATGGTACCTCATTGTTATCCTTTCTAACCACAATTTGTGCTAATAGCTTTGCCCCCTGTGGGTGGGCGCGGCTATCATGGCGACACAACCCGTCCTGTACATGAGGAGTCCGCGTAGTGTGGCCGTATGTCACCTCACATGTTAGGTGAGATGTTCACTAATTGTTGATCCGACCTGCGGTAGGGTATATCCCACAGGCATATCTCCCCCGTGGTGCGGATTTATTACCTGTAAGCAAGGTTTATTGATGTGTGTAGAGGGGAGGAAATTGTGTGTGTGAGTGGGAGTTATCAAGACGTGTATGGGCGTGGGCAAAATATTTACAGAGGGCTATATACAATGTCGCCACCTGTTGGTAAAGAAAATAAATTAATGCACATGTATGTGTATATATGGGGTGTTCACCCTTGCCATGCGGCCTGTAAAACATGACATCATGAGCCTGGTGCTCAACCCATGGTTGCTACCTGGTAGCGGCTGCCGGTACCCAGTGGTTGGTTGTCGGCGCTGGACCGATACCTGGCGGGGTGCAAGAGAATGTAACATGATATATATAAGCATAACAATAAAAATGATATAGCCATAAAAAATCTGGAGAGTGCCCGTATTGGCGCCACTCTCTACGCTGATAAAAATAAATGTCCATAATGATGGAGCACCCTATATTGGGAGCGGGTGTCCCACATTGGAGCTCATGGCTGTAAATCAAGCAAATATATGATTAATATCACTGTCCATATGAAATTGTTTTACTCCTGTCTACCAACGTGATAGTGTACTCCTGTCTGCCAACTAATCTTATGTCTACTTATAGACTACTCCTAGGGATATGTAAAAGTGGCTCCAAATATTGCCTTAATCTAGTGTTGTCTAACTTAATGTATTATCCTAATACCATTTATCGTAATATGTTATCGGGCTTATCCCGGTAGCGAAATATTCTACCTTATTTATGGTAAGTAAAAAAAATGGTTGCTATTATTAAGCCGAATGGGTGGCCTTACTCTATTGCCGAAATATGCTGTGCTATTATTTAGCAACAGCGGTTAGTAAATTTGCTTAATCCTAAGTTGCGTGTCAAATGCAACTGTCTTACAGCTAAAATTTTGACCAGGGCGATCGTCTGAGGCAATTTACGTCGTCAGATCACCACCCGTACGTATTCTAGAAACACAGGTTGTCTCTAGAACCGCCGGATTCCGCCCCCTTAATACTAGTTGTCGACGCTTATGCTAATGATTACTAACTAGTATTAACTTAGTCGCAGGCGGCTTACGGTGCCTCTAAGCAAACCGTCTCACCCGCTGTATTTATCTGCTCATTGCCGTTGTATCTGCATTGTTGTCGTTGTTGGGTCTGCCCACTTTAACCCCTGTGAGTTGCTCGCGATGCCCCTCATTTAATGCCCTTGGTTGCCCGCTGCGTCACCATTTATGTGGGCATTGGACATCGTCCAATGGCATAGTATCATCTTCGCCTTTATTGGCAATAATCGTATTCTCTTCGCCTTTGTTGGCCGCAATAATAATCATCCGGGGTTTGAGCGTCCGGGTCCTCTTCGCCAATGTTGGCCGCAATAATAATTATCCGGGATTTGAGCGTCCGGGTCCTCTTCGCCAATGTTGGCATTGTTGGGTTGGCCCACTGAACCCCTTTAAGTGCTCGCTATGCTACTCATTTAAGATATCTGGCGACCCGTTGTCAGCCATTTACGTGGGCGCAAGACCGAATGAGCGCGTACATTCCATATATATTCATATTTCATTCTTCATTATTTGTTGATTTCGTAGTCTTCCCCTTCGCCTCGCGGGGCAAGAACTTGTCGGATCTAGGGTTGGTCCTGCTGAACCCTAGGATCCTGCTACACTCCTGACGAATAGGAGTCTTGCTTTTCGCTCTAGAAGCTCTACTTATTTATATTTAACTACAAGTCTAGTCCTAGTTTGGTCGTCCCTAGGGTCAACTCCTGAGTCTGGCGTGGAGCTGTCTATTTCTCCCACCATCTTCAGAAAGTCTCCCCTGCAGGTCTTGGCTTCGACGACCGTGGCACGTAGTGGGTGTAACATCTCTTCGTCCCAGGGGCAGGCTAGGCACACCTAGGATTCCGAAGTTTGCCCTGCCGGGCCATGAATGCCTCGACCTCACGTAGTTCGTCTTTTTGGTCTAGTCGTTAAGTTAACTAGGGTCATTGAGCTGTTGAGCCAACTGGGGTAAGGGTCAACATCACCTTCCCCAGCTCTGCTCCAGTGTTGTGCCTCTGGCCTTCTGCTTATGTCGTTATCACCAATCAACGTGTTATCAGATTCCTTTGAGTTATCTATATGTAGAAAAATATAGTGTAACCTGTATATAATTTGTTGTGTGAAAAATGTAAAATTTTTCAAGTGTTTTGGGGTTGTAGAGACTTCTAAGTGCATAGACTACTTTAGGTCTGCCGTTGATACGTCGGATTTCCAGCTGTAATGCTCTGTTGATTTTCATGGAGGCGTTAGTAGGGTTTATAGCGTTAGGTTCCCTGTTATTAGGGTGCGGGGGGTGTTATTTGTAGAGTAGGCTGAAAGCATGGTAGGAGAGGGTTGCGCATCTTTGGGCTTTATTTAAATGGTGGCCTAAAGCCGGTGATGCTACGAGGATGCTTCTACAATGAGTGGACGGGGGTAGGTATTTCCCGGGATTGCAAAAAACTTTTCCAAAGTGTCATGCAGATTTAATAATAATAACCCTCGGTATATGGATGGGATATTCCATGCATGTATCAGGATATGAGGCGTCCCCGCACTCATGTAAGGATGGCCGTAGGGTGTGGCGTAATAATATTATGTCCCTTTCATGCGGGATTATTTAAATAAAAAAATGGTTAGTATGTAAATTTTGGCCTCATCTCTGACTTAGAGATGCGCATTACGCTTAATTGACGTTTTCCGACACACCCCTAATATTCAGGTGTTAGCATTGAGATCCAGGGCGTAGTAAGCCCTCTCTTTAAACGCATGAAGTCTATCAACCCCGATGTAAATTTTGTCATGTAGTGTAGCTGTTTTCATCGTGTTCATGTGTCTGTGTTGGTTAATGTTGTAATTGGGAAGGTTATGGAAGGGGAGTAAGGTATTAAAATGGTAGCCTGTGGGTGGGATTGCCCACCTATGCTCCTGTCATCCTCCCTTGGTCCATCTGTTCCCTATCCGCTCCTTGGGATAGTAAAGTGTGGTGACGCTGTGACGTCACGGCCTAATCTGTCCTCCCATTTGTAGTGTGAATGTAGCAAGTGATCATAGTGTGCCTGGCCATGTCCTGATTGCCTGTAATGATATTTTAGAAATAAAGACGAGAAAAGAAGTTGTTAGGGGGAGGTCTTGTTCCCTCAGAGCCCCTGTCTGTATTCGCCCCTGATTAGTGAGCGCGTGTGTGTGTGACTATGTTCCGCTACGCCATGCGGGCGGAAGGCCTGTTATCGGCTAAGTCCAACCGTGTATCGCGTGTCTGAGTGTCAGATGGCGCGTGCAACTTTTCAAAATCTTTGTAGATATGTCCCTGTGGCCCTAATATAAGTCCGGCTTATTATGTCTGTGCATTGCTAAATGTCACATTGTTGTAGCAGTGCTGAAAAATGTATGGCATGATAATTGGTTTGTGTTAGTCATTTCATGGTCACTTCCGATATAACAATAGTGTCTGTCGTCGGCAGTGTGGCAATGCGGGGGAATCTGCAAGTCAGCATTTCGTCATGTTATGCCTTCATTTGTTTGTGTACATGAAGTCTCTGGCATTGCGTATGTCGCTTGTCGGAACGTGACTTTTTCCCAGTATGTGAGTGTTGTCACTGGTTGAGATTCCGGGCGGGCCAGTGTGTCAATTCGTCCTATTTTTGCTAGTACTGTTGTGTGGACACTATTCCATAAGACTTTTTGTCTTATGAAATTTCTATACTTGTGTCTGGGAAATCTATTTCCTATGTCTGGTGTAATCAGAATTTTTGCATGGTGTTTGCCCGGAAGAAATGTGGTATTACCTGTTTGTGTACTTGTATGGGCCAATTTCGGTGTATTTGGGAGCCTGGATAGTTGTTTTCCACGGCGTCCAATTTTTGCTGGGATTCGGACCCGTAATTATGTAATTCTCCGTGTTCTATGTCTGCGTTGTGTTTTGGGGTTTAGTCGTCCCCAGTGAGGTTTTTGATTGTGTCTTTCGTGCCAAAAATACCATTGGTTAGTTAGTTTTTGGCACGACTGTGTTGGTTAATGTTGTGGGTTCGAATCCAGCTTGCTGTATGGCCTTGGTATGACGCTACCTGTGCCGTATATACTATGGCACATGTATCGTGTATTTAAGGCATGGGGATGAAAATACGCATTCCTGTAAAGAGTTTGTGTCTTTGGGAATGGTCCTCGTATTGTAACTTTGGAAGTTATGAGGTTTTGGACCTGGCGTGAATGATGCCGTGTGTTCTGCCTTCAGAGCTGCCTGCATATTGCTGTCTGTAAGTGGGCAGGTCGCCCAGTCACGAGCGTCTTATCGCTGACGGCGATAGTGTTGAATTACGATGGCGTGCGCACTCACTTGTTACTTGTTTTGATAATGCTCCGTGTCCGGCACGTGTGTGTGTCTGGACCTGAGTGCTATCTCTGTAATTGCGAGTAGGGCTTTCCGTAATGTAAAAGAACCTTCCACCGACTACATTCGTGTCCCCAAGTTTTGTGTTAATGTAGCGTGGGTCGAATATATCCCTGTTAATGGTACCAAATGTCGTTATGCCTGTGCGTCTCTGGGCCGCTAGTCGCGTGTTTGGTGACTAGGTGTCGGAGGTGATTTTGTTGTTTTCCGCTTATGAATATCTGTTAGTGGAACCGTCCCTTACTTTCCTATCCTGCAACTGGATAGCTACCCGACCTTACATTCCTGGTATTCATAAGGTTGCGGGTTCGGGACCGTCTTTAACCAGAGTAATTGTTTCTGGTGCCTTCAGGCTTGTGTCTTTGGGACAGTTCTGTCAAGTGTTAGGGTCGTATCCCGGTGCGGTGAGCGAGGTCCGAAGGCTATTTCTTGGCCTTCTTTCCACGTCTGCCAGTGGGATCACTTCCCTTCCTCTTGGCAGTGTTTCCGCCTTTACGTGTGGGTGTGGGAGCTTTGCGTGTATGATATGCCTTCATACGGCGGGCGTGAATAGTGTCTTTAATGAGATTGCGTCCATGCCGCACGTTAACGATATAGTTTAGGTCAGATACCTTCCTGCAGACTTTGAAGGGACCTGACCAACGTGGCAGGAGGAACTCAGACACATTTTTCTTACGGGCGGAATTGGAAACCATAACCAATTGCCCGGGTGTGTATTCCACGGTCTTTCTATGCCGATCGTACCGTTCTTTTTGTTTCTCCTGCGCCGCGGCTATGTTCTTTCTAGCGTTCATGCGAGCTATTTGCAAATGCTCTAGCCGGGCGACATTGTCTGTGTGAGTGTCCTGTGGGATGCATATGTTGTCTATGGGACTTCTGGGCGTGTATCCGTGCAATAGGAAGTGTGGAGAGTGTTTTGTAGCCGTGGATATGGAGGTGTTATAACTAAAAGTTATGGGCTGCAGATAATCATCCCAGTCTGTCCCTGCGTCCCCTGTGAATTTAGCCAGGGCTATTCCAAGTATTTTGTTCATACTCTCCGTGAGTCCGTTGGTTTGCGGGGAAAAACTCGTGGTAGTGTATGCCTTAATCCTGAGTATCTCCAAAAACTGTTGGAGCACTCTCGAGGTGAAAATAGTACCTCGGTCGGATAGTAAGGTTTGGAATAGGCCGTATCGTGTAACTATGTCAAATAAGAATTCGGCTATGCTGTTCGTGTCTGCTTTGGGAACAGCCTTCGTAATCATGTATCGGGTGAGATACTCGGTGGCAACCAGGATATATTTATTGCCTTTCTGAGATGTCGTAATAGGGCCTTTAACATCTATTCCGACTCTGTGAAATAACTCTCCTACGGGAATTGGGTTGAGTAGTCCATGAGGCTTGCCAGGCCTTGTTTTGAATCGCTGGCAAGTGTGACATGTCTTTACGAAGGTGTCTATGTCGGTCTTCATGTTTACCCAATAGTACTTGTCACGGATTCTAAGGTATGTTTTATGCGTACCTAAATGTGCCCCTGCCAGTGGGCTATTGTGGTGTCCGATCATGATATTTTCTTTCAATGACTCCGGAACCGCTATAGGTGCGTTATCGTGCATGGCTGTGGGCTTAAATTTCAGTACCCCGTCTTTGTCTAGGAAAAATCGCCTAGACAGCCGTGCTGTCTTGGAGTCCACTTTATCCAAGTTTTCTAGTGCCAATAGAATCTGTTTCAAGTACGGATCACTTTCTTGCTCCTGTTTGATGTTAATCACCGTCAGGGAAAAAGTGGGCATGTCGTCCCAGTTGTGGTCCTTACTGTCATCCGGGGGATCGGCTACTGGCAGCCTAGACAACCCATCTGCGTCTAGGTGTGTAGCGCCTTTCTTGTGTTTGACCACGAAGTTATATTCATACAGGCGGAATATAAACCTGTTGAGCCGCGAATTTGGGTTTCTAAATTTGTCCCAAAAAAGCAAGCTCGCGTGGTCAGTCACTACCGTGAACTGGATACCATAGAGGTATACCCGAAAGTAGTTCACTCCCCATGAAAATGCCAGCATTTCCCGCTGTGTGGCAGAGTATCTATTCTCAACGGCCGTTAGTTTCCTGCTAGCGAAAGCAACGGGTCGTATGCGCCCTTCTGCGTCTTCCTGCAATAGGGCCGCCCCGAGCCCGTACTGACTGGCATCCACGTGTAAGAAGGTGGGCCTATCACTATGGAAGTGTTGCAGTAATGGTGGTGAGGTCAATAGTTGCTTCAGTGTGTTGAAGGCATCTATGTGTTCCTGTTTAATGCTGAAGGGCGTCTTTTCCCGCGTGAGCTCTGTTAAGGGGTGGGCGATGTGCGCAAACCTGTGGATATACTTGCGATAATACGAGGCCAGACCAATAAAACTGCGCAATTGTTTCAAATTTGCGGGCATTGGGATGCCCGTTATTGCGTCAGTTTTCGCTGGGTCGGGAATAATACCCTCTCTGTTTACAATGTGGCCCAATATGTTAATCTGCTGTCTGGCAAATTGACATTTCGCAGGTTTAAGCTTTAACTTGGCCTCTCTGATCCTTGCGAAAGCCTCCTCCAAATGTACGATATGTTCGTCGAAGGTGTTGGAGAAGACCGTTATGTCGTCCACGTAGACTAATACGGAACGCCATTTTAGGCCTGAAAATGTCTTATCCACTAGCTCTTGGAAGGTTTGGCTGGCGTTACGGAGGCCCATCGGTAACCTTGTGTAGGTATATAGCCCGTTCTCTGTAACGAACGCCAGCTTGTGCCTGTCTGGTTCATAGACGGGGATTGAATAGAATCCACTATAACAATCCATCGAACTGAACCAGCTAGCTCCGCCAAGGGCGTCCAAATAGGTGTCTGCCCTTGGTAGTGGATAACTATCATTTTCGACTAACTTATTGAGCCTACGGTAATCAGTACAAAATCTGTGGGATCCGTCCCGTTTTTTGGTTAGCAGAACTGGAGAGCTGTAGCTTGAAATAACGGGGACAATGACCCCTGCCTCGAGCATCTCCGTGATCTGAGCGTCGATGGCGTGTCTCTCCTTCTGACTCACCCTGAAGGGAGGCTGGTGTACTGGCCGGTCACTGGTGAGTGTGACGTGGTGTTCGATGAGGTCTGTTACAGCGAGATCCTTCATCGAATGGACAAAAACATTCCTGTTAGCCTCCAGGAGCTCCGTGAGCCTTTTGTTTTGCTCCGGAGTCAGATCCTGTCCGTGGTTCTGGTTGACCGCCTTATCTGTGCGTGTGTCCGTGTGTTGGCTGATAGTGTGCAGTCCAGAGGCCTGGTGCTCGTGATTTTCTCGCTCCGCTCGAATCCCATCTGTGTTCCTGGTGTATATCATGGGATGTGTGGTGAGCCTCTGGTCGTGCTTTAAAAGCATCTGACCGCTAGCGAAATTTATGCTAGCCTCATATTTAGCGAGGAAATCCATGCCAATTATGGCTGACTTAGAAAGATGTTCTATAACGAACATGGGGTGTGTTGTGGCAAAATGGTCTAGCCTAAGATGTATGTTTGCCACCCCCGCGTTTTCTAGCGTCTGAGCATTGGCCGCTACCAGCCGTATGTCAACCGTGACATCGTGTATTTGGGCTTCGGTAACGTGTCTTCTATTTACACAACTTACCGCTGCCCCAGTGTCAATTAGGGCCTGCACTCTGTGGCCATTTATGGTGGCGTGTATCGTGAGGGCCGATACCTGAAATCCATTGCCCTGCACCGATGTGTTATGTAGGATGTATGTTGTTGTTGTTGCTACCGGCGTAACATCTGTACTGGGAAGGCATGGAGCTGGCCGCTTATCGTACCTGGCACGCTTGGCCTCTAGGCTTGCTTCCTGTCCCGATTGCTTTGCCTCGGTCAGCAAAGTGCGCTCACCAAGTACATTGCCAGCTCTCTTAATCGCTCGCGCTGTGGAAATAGAAGTCTGCTGGCGAACGTTTAATGCACTGACCGTTCCCAGCTTTTGTGTAGGCGTACTGTTGTTTTCTTCCTCTCGGGAAGGTGTGTCTGCAAATGTGACCCTGAGCTTGCCCTTGTTACCCCGTTTTTTGTTCCAGGCGGTCGCGAGTTCGACTCCTGTTGCTGGCTTCCCAATGCCGAGCGAGCTCGCGTCCTGCGCCTGTGTGTGGTCGCTTCCCATCCTGCATTGTGGTGTAGGGGATATGTTTTTCTGTTTGGAGGGTGTGGGCTTATTCTCAGTCTGTTTGTGCGTAATTATGAGGGGTGTATAATGTCCCGCCTTAGGGTTCCCTGTAAAAAGTATATGCAGGTCCCTGTCAAATCCCGCAGTGGTAAATAGCGGGGGCGAGTGCACGTCAGTGTATACGTAGATATTGGCTTTAAGCACCTTGCCGAGAGCGGTCACCTCTACGGCACTGGCATAGGTGCCGTCCCTACCCATGTATTTTCTGTAATCCGCCCGGGTCTGGAATGGGTACTCTTTCCAGTTGGCCAGGATATGTTGGACCGTTTTCTGTCTGTAGTCCCCATGATAATCCTCGGTATTCCTGACTAGGAAGCTCATGGCCCTAAACAGACAGTTGCCGTCTCCTTGCATGGGGTGTGTTTGGAAACGGCCCGGGGGCGGATCGTCAGCCTTAGCCTTAGCTGGCTGCTTCTTCCCCTTACTCTTACGAGTTTGCTTGGGGGAAGGGCCTTTCTGGTGTTGTGTTGGGGGAGGAACCTCAGCCGCTTCCTCAGACCTCCCCGTCTAGGCGTTTTTTTGGAACGTAGGAGTGCGCCTACCTGTACGGTATGTGCCCCCCCCCTCGGGGTGGCTGCGCCAGCTCCCCGCCTGCGGTGTGTGGCTAGGTGTGGGGAGTATTGCCCCCCTGTCTGTCCGGCGGGGTGCCTCATCCCTGAATTCCCTCGGGTGTTCGTCGGGGAGGGGGTAGTGTTCCGGGCCCTTTGCGTATGTGTCTGTATTGTCCCGTCCTCTTGTAGGTTTTCTAGCCTGCCGGATATTGTCCGGTGGTCCGTTTTCCTGTCTCCGCCAGGGTGGGGTGTATGTCTGCTGCTGCGGGGGCGGGTTTTCCCGTCGATTCCCCTTTTCCCTGTACCGGGAGGCTGCATACCCCTGTCTGGTCGGGGGTGGGTTTCCTCGACGGTCCCCATTTCCCCTGTACTGTGGGGGTGCATAGCTTTGCCTGCGTGGGGGCGGGTTCTTCCGATATTCCCCATTTCCCCTGTACTGCGGGGCTGCATAGCCTTGCCTGCTTGGGGGTGAATTTTCCCGGTATTCCCTGTCTGCCCTGTATTGTGGGGCAGCGTAGGCCTGTCTACTTGGTGGCGGGCTGTTTCGTCGGGGGATGGTGTGCTCGTAATCCTCAGGGTAGTATTCCTGTGTGTACGGGGATGGTGGTTGCCGTGAGGGGTATGTCGGCTCTATGTCCGTGTACGATACCGGTGAATACCGAGGAGGGTAGTGTGGCCTATCCTGTGGGTGAGGTGTTGTTGGCCGCCCTCCCGTAGTGTCTCCTCTCAGTGTACCCCCTATCCCTTTCAGGATAGTAGCGCTCTTGTGTGTCTACTTGTTCATCCCTTAGCGGTCTCCCGCCTGCTTGGATGGCAGCTATGGTCAGTTTCTCCATTCTGTCCACTAATTCATCCATTTTATGATTAGTGTCGTCTTTTTGTGTCTGGAAGTGTTGATCCACGGCTTTTTCCGTAGCTTTCTCCGTGATCTTTCTCCCTTCCTCTATGGTCTTTATGTTGTTCAACATGTGCTGGACCGTGGGGTTGTTCATAATACACAACTTGTCCACTATGGATGGTCTGAGGCCCTGCATCAACAGCTTGACTTTCTGTTTGTTCGTCATAGCTGCGTTATATTTGTCGCACATTATCAACTTTACGTTGATGTATGCTTGGGCGCTTTCCTTAGGTCCCTGTGACCTCTGTCTGATTTGGTCGTACAGGTTGTCATCATCTGGTATGAGCTGGAATTCACTTTTCAACAATAAAGTGATTTCCTCCCATGTGGCAGCTTCTAGTGTGTCCTCATGGAGCTCATACCATGTCATGGCCGCCTTTGTGAGGTATGCAGGAAGGAGCCGTTTTCTGACTTCCTCGCTCCAACCATTGATCCGAGCCGTTCTATTGAAGGCCTTGAGGTATTCCTCGGGATCCTGGCCTTCCCCCGTGAACTTTGTGGGGTGGATCATGGGGTACTCTGCTTGTCTGTTCATTTCGTTTTCGGCTGTGTCTCGTTGGCTGTGTAGTGATTCTGGTCTGTCTATGTTGTTCGCACCGCTATCGTTTGCCGAGGTGTTCGGGCTATCCAGAGGGGAATTAGCCTCGCTTCCCGTGTACGACACTTGTGTTATGTTACCAGGTGGCTCGTCACCTGATATGTCGGTACTGATTGATGGTGTGTTGTCGTACTGTGTGGATTTGACTACGTGTACAGTCCTGTCTAAATCCAGTTTCACAGTTTCCAGAATAGTGTGGATGTCTAGAACTGCCTCTGTCGTGTGATTATCTGACTTGACAGTGTCTGTCTCTAGTAGCTGTGTAATGCGCTCGAGCAGATTACCAGTTTTCTGCTCTGTGATTTGCAGTTGCTGCAACAATAGGGGGTGGAGTGTTGGCAGGCAATCTACTTCACTAGCGCTGGATATTGGTGACTCTTGTCTGTGTTCACTGGCCTGGGATCGTGTAAAGTGTATAACTTGTGCTGCCGCTGCAGGGTGTTGAGCGCGGATCTCTGATGTCTTGAATTCGAGTTCCCTAAGAAGTTGTACTGCAGTCTGGTCAGTTATCAAGTCACTGTTCTTAATTTTTAACTTCGGCAGGAGTGGAGTTGTACTAGCCGACAAATGGTGCGCAAAGTCTCTTAGTGTGGTTCTAAATGTGGACATTTAATTTCCACCGACTTTGCACTATGGGGCGGATGGGGGTGGATGTAATAATACAAACTCCTATGTAATAGAAAAAAAATATGTGACGTAATATGAAATCAAAATAAAAATTCCAGTCTCGCTTGGCTGTATGCGGTACGGGCCGTTTTGACCACGAGAACTCGTTGTATGAGCCCTATTTTACTGTGCGTGGTACTCGGCCTCCAGCAATCTGTTTTAGATCCCTTAGTTGGGGGGTAGTTAGATCTAAAACGGAAGTGTTAATGTACTAATTTATAAGGTGATGCCTAGGAGGGGGTAGCTTCCCGTAGCTGGGTAAGCTGACCAGTGTAGAGTGTTGTTTAGTGTTAGGATGCTAGGGGATGCTCCTATAAAGACGTAAGTGTGATGCGGGGGATGAACCTCTGTGTACAGGTTAATGTACTAGCCTATCAGCTGGTTGGAGAGAGTTATATAACCGACGTGCGGCGTCAGCTGTGTTGGCGACTCACTGTTTAGACAGTCGGGTCGCTGCAGGAAGTGCGATGAAGCTTGAGCTAGCAACTATTTGGCTACTACTGTCACGCTTACTCGTGACGAGATACAGGAAGGGCGTTAGGATGTGAAGAGGCGGGTAATTACGAATACAAGGTGTAGTTTACTGACCAAGTATTTATTGGTCAGTGATGTATGAAATAGAATGTCCCTTTTAGGGAAGTGTGAACAATAGTGCAAATTATGTGTACAAGTCTGTGGGGTAGGTTACAAAATATAGGAACTCTGAACACTTCACTGATGCTCACCTGGAGATAGCAGCCTGCAGAGCCTTCGGCGACACGCACTGTATGACAGATAGTAGAGCGTGGAACCTGTCCTCATTAAGGTCCTTCTTATAGGTTATGCTGTTGTGCTGTCAGCATTCCACTGGCATAGCTGCCCCAGATAGTTATGTGTAGCTGTTTATGGTGTGATGCAAGTGTTTGGCATGCCTTCCAGGTTGGTTAGCTGCCCTTGCTGTGTGAATGATGTTCTTCTGGACTTATGAGATTTGCCAGTTAGGGATGGTTTTGATAGATGATGGAGGGTGGCTTCCAGGGGGTGCAACCCCCTGGGGGACTGTACAATACTGAACCCGCTGGTTCATGTCTGATGATCCTTCAGTTTACTTCAAGTTGGTAACATTCTTCTGGAGGCAGGAATGCACCGTACATGCTTTGAGCCGTTCACCACATGTCATTTTGACTACAGCAGTGTGCATTATGTTCCTATGACACGAGGAGATATTTTCTAATCTCAATTTTCACTTCCACGCTTTGAGTAAATTTTTGGATCATTTTGCAACAATTCTACGTTTATTTCTGATTTTTTACGGTAAGCAAAAGGTATTATCATCGTAGATATGCGAAGGGAACAATTTACAATTGCTGCACAAGTTCATCTTTTGACTCGAACTCTGTCCTTCCATGAAGGAAGCGATTGCATATTGAGTCCCCGACCAGCGGGAAGTGTGCGTTTTGAGAGCATTGGAATCGTGTAATTATCACTATGTGAGTGAGTGAGATTTTGCTAAACTACTTCAAATCTAACTTATTACTACTGTGCCTAACGTGAACATATTTAGAACTAATTTCCTGCTTAATTGGAAGTGCTGAAACCCATTTAAAACTGTGCAAATGGGCATATGGTTGGCATGTTCTTCGCTTGACGCCACGTTGCTGTCTTCTGAAATACCCTTTAAACTGTGCAATCCTAGCAGTGAAACATTTTCGGTGACCAAAGTACGTGTTATAAAATTTGCAATTATATGCTATATTTGTTGTGAGCGATTGCCACTATTTTCCGCAATACTTTGAGTGTAACCATCAGAGTGCAAACACCATCCGCATCAGACCTCATGGGCAAGTTTTCTTTCTGTACGCACATGTGTTATTCAGTGAAGAATGGTATATATTTATTGCAATTAAAATATGTGCAAATCTCCAATATATTGTGGCAAGTCTACTGTGTGCAAATAGCCAATTTATTATGACTAATCTACGAGACCACCAGGACTGAATCATCTACCGTTTGAGGCCATGCAGGAGATGAAATAAACTCCTTATGTTGAGGGAGATGCCCACATCCAGGGCCATTCGACCAATATGAGGAAGAAACGCCGATGGGATTATCGACGCCAGAGCTCGAACACTGGCCCTGATCACGGCCGTGGCTGGATGGCAGATTACCAACTCCTACTTTGATATGTGAGTCTTTTTACTAACACTTCTTCCTTTTCTGTTCAGGCTTGATCTCGTGATTAATTATAGGTGACCACACCGAAATAGTAGCAACCAGATAAAATGTATTAGATTTATGTATATTTCTGTATTATGACTTTCTTCAGGCGGAAGCATCATTTTGGTCAACCCTGACCAGTTAAAACCAAGCGTAATATAATGAATCACATGCTATGTGATCAGTTATCTCCATGTAAGCTCAGGGAGCAATCCATTTTTGTGAATATCTTTATCTTATCGCTCGAGATGCAAAGACATGTCTTCATTTTAATGTGCTTTGGAAGCACGACATTTTTGTAGGCTTGAGGCAAGCCACTATTAACATGTATCGTTTGACGGCATGGAAGGCTTCGCTGTTATTTTTATTAGGTTTTATTGTGGGCAGGAAGCCACAGATGTTATTTGTAGTAATGCTCGAAGCGGGAGAAAGGCTTCAGAAGTCATGTCATTGAATTTCAGAGCATTTAACGTATCAGTTTAACAACACGCATAGGTTTGGTGTTGACATTCAAGCTTTATTTTCGTGCCCAGAGAGCACTATGATCATTATAAAGTTCAGAACACACTCATGAATCAGTGTGAAGGTTTGGAAGGCAAAATAATGTAAATGGTATAGTGTTGGATGTACCTTTTTTGTTTAGCTCATGCTTGGAGCTCGTGAATTCACTCTACGTTAATGTTCTTAGGATCAGCTAGCCGTATTGGGAGAGCCCAGGCTAAGGCCAGCTCAGTTTATTAATTAATTTTCATATCCCTGCTACAGTCATTTAATTATCAGCTAACAGAGTTGGACTGTTTTATTATAATGACAACTCATATTATGTGTGAACTTGGAATGTTATTTGTTGCCACTCTGAGTTTGAGCTCGCTTCAGTTATGTTGGGACAGGCTTTGAGTGGAACGGCTGTGTCCGCCATTTTCACTAGAGACCCACAATGCTTAGCGATCTCTTGGCGAGACCATTGTTGACAAACTGATGTGTCTTGAATCGTCCTGAGCCGAACGGCTAATTTAATGAATTTATGATACAGAGGAGGAGGTCTTATCCAGATAGGCTCGAAAATTAATAATATTGCTAGACTCGCACGTCTTATTTATGCTACGTTTGCTTATTTTGTTTGATAGGAGAATGTGATCACACCGGTGACACATATTTTTTAGTATCCCTCTACTTAAAGTTTTTACCATGGAAGGTTGTTACCATTATTAGGCGTGTTAGTATTGTGTCCGCGGAGGACACAGTTGATGATGGGATAGGCTGTGACCACCCTCATCGTTTATTGGTATTTTTCCGGCGATAGAGGCTTTATCCCATCGACCGAGGTATTATTGCGAGCCATTGTGTACCGCTGAGTTCCGCCAATCTAGGCGAATATTATTGTATTGCCTGCCATGAGAGTTTTCCTCATATTTTCCTTAGACGGACATCGTTAGGGGCAGTGATTTTTGCTGTCTTCTTGGAGTGTCTTAATGGTCATTAACCCTGAAAAGGTGGCGCTCGTCGATGAAACGTGCGAGGTGGCGCGGGAGACATCCTAACCCATATGACGGGACTTGCTCTGACAACAAAATTACTAAGCTTTATGTATCATACATTGATGTATTGAGTTTATTCACTCAAATTTTATACACCAAATGATTTCACGGAGCTAATTGTCACGATGTTCCCTGTAGCTAAAAGAAACACCAATGAACCTCCAACCAATATTTACAAAACTTTCGAAAAAGCAGGCTTCCAATTAATCATGGAAGAGATCTACGAAGGGTATGAGTGCCAGGTTCTTCACGAAGGCAAATTAACAGAAAAGATAAAGGTAAGTTCCGGAGTGAGACAGGGCTGTGTCCTTTCCCCACTCTGTTCCTGTTGGTCCTGGATAGTGTGATGAAGAAGGTAATGGGAGGACGGAAGAGGGGTATTCAATGGGGTATAAATAACAGGCTTGAAGATCTGGATTTCGCAGACGACATTTGTCTTATGGCACAACGGTACCGAGACATAGAAGATAAGCTGGGGAGGTTGCAGAGAGAAGCAGAACGTGCAGGATTGATGATCAACACCAACAAGACCAGAGAGATAAGGATAAATTCTGATATCACGACTAGTTTGACAGTCAACGGAAAGGACATTGAGCGAGTTGAGTCCTTCCTCTACCTTGGAAGTATAGTCACAAATGATGGGGGAGCAGAGGAAGATGTTCGAAGCCGTATCAGGAAGGCAAATGGTGCCTTTGTCCAGCTCTACCCCATCTGGAGAAATAGAAACATTTCCAGGAAGACCAAGCTCCGCCTTTTCAATAGCAACGTAAAGTCGATTCTTCTCTACGGCTGTGAAACAGGAAAAAGTCACAAAACCGATCAACAGCCAGCTACAGGTGTTCATTAACAGATGTCTGCGTCGCATCATGAATGTGAGGTGGCCGGACATAATCTCAAATGACGATCTTTGGACCATCACCAATCAACAACCGATTAGCATCCAGATCAAGGAGAGGAAATGGCACTGGATCGGTCACACACTAAGGAAGCCGGACGGAGCTATTGAGAGGGCGGCGCTAGACTGGAATCCTCAAGGCGCCAGGAAGCGAGGTCGACCTAAGAAGACCTGGAAGAGGACGATCGAAAATGAAATTGCAGAGGTGGACAAGAACTGGAGTCAAGTGAAGAGAATGGCCAGGAACCGTACTGCGTGGAGAAATTTCGCCAAGGCCCTATGCTCCGGAAGGAGCGGCAGGAATTAAGTAAGTATTATTCTAATATTGAAACTAAATAAGATGTGAACGATCTAATCTTTGATATTAGTCTCTCATTAGTCCCGATACTCCCTGAGTAATTGGTCTCATGCGAAGCTAGTCTGTAAACACATCCGATCCTCTCGGCGTGTGGGTTCGAAGGATGAGTGTGTCGGGAGGACTACTGCAGTCAGTGGTTCCCTCAATGGCCTTGTCTGACGGGCACATAACGTTCTATATTTTCTTGGCGACCAACGTATCGGTTTAGAATTGAGAGCTCGTACTGCTCCTCAGTTGGCCATATGGCATTCACTTGGGATATCGGACCATAGGGTGAGGCAGAGTTAAATTTTAAATTCATGTGATCAATTTGTTGACGTTTCTGCTGCCTTGTCCTCTGTAAAAGTAACTTGCTTTTGCTTTTTCTTTTTGTTGTCTTGTAATTATAGTGTTAGTTAATTGTTTGAGTCCAGCAGTAGTCACTCAGTTTAGTGGAGGTAAAAGAAATGTCAACAAATATCATGCCTATTTCTCGTATGGTGGTAGATGTAGGCTCTCCCTCAATTTCTCCAAATAACAGTTCAAGATGGACTTGCAGGCTATCAGACGCCTGTTGGCAGGCACGATGAGCGAATTACGCAACTCGATGGACACAAGTCATGCTAATATAAATGCATCCTTAAGGCAAACAGGGGAGAGACTGTTGCCTTAACAGAAACTTTAGGTAATGGCAGAGCACTGTATCGACACGAGGGAAGTAATCGCAGATGTGATTTGATCATGCGAGCTATGTCAGTAAAACAATATGCATCGGAGTTACTGAAAGAGAAACTGAGAACAATCATTCCAATGAAACCATTAGAACTGTTCAGTCAGGATATTTCTGGACCAGCACCGAAGAGTGCGAGAGGAAACCAGTATTTATTGGTGATGATGGACTTATTTTCCAAGATCGAGATGCTAAACCCCATGCAGAAAGCAACTTCAAAGACAGTATTAAAACATCTTGAGAAGAACATCGTCCCAAAATTCGGAAAATCTGAAATACTACTAACAGATCATGGAACTCAATATACCTCAGTTAAATTTCATGATGCTATGGAAAGGCTCGATATAAAGCATATATTCAGTTCTATTAGAAATCCAGAGTCGAATTCGATAGAGCGATTAATGTCAGAGGCTGCTAAGTATATCAGATTATACAGTTCGGATAACCATCAGAATTGGGTGAAGGTGGTTCCACTAATTGAATTCTGCATGAACAATACTTGACACGAGAGCTCAAACGAAATTCCAGTGACGCTTCATTTTGATGAGAAACCAATTAGGCCTTCGGACGGAATTTTCCATATTCCGGAAGATAACGAACCATCGATGGATAGAAGAATTGAGTCAGCGAGGGAACATTTAAACAAGCAAGCAGAGAAAAGATTGAAAAGAGTCCAGAGTACGGTGTTAATACAGGATCTACCTAGTGTCATGGCCGCCATGCGCAACCGCACTCTTGAATGGCGGGCTTTTCAAATGATGATTTATTGGTTATTGACTATTAACCTAAAAAGATGGTGGCTGTAGTTGAATCTTACCAAAAAGTACCCACGTGGGTCGTGGGTCGACCGTCCCTTTAGACTGCTCCCTTTTGACTGGCTCCTATTGACTGAGCCTAAGCTAACAAGATGGCGGTGGTAGTTTAACCTAATCTAACCTTACCCACGAGGGGTGATCATAAAGAACCCACGCAATGCTTGTCGATAGGCAAACCAATAATCGAAGAGGGACACGTCGGGTCTTGAGGCGATGTCCTCTTTTGACTGGCCCATTAATTTCCCCGAAATTGTGCCAAAGGGCCTAACTACACATTTTGAAAATCGTGGTTTTACCCCTGTTTAAAATATTATTTATTGGTTATTGACTTAACCTAGCCTAACCTAACAAGATGGCAGATGTAGTTTAACCTAACCTAACCCCACCCACGAGGCATGATCAAAAACTACCCACGAGGCGAATGGCGATATTTCTCGAACCAATCATCGGATTTGGAAGTTTGAGGTGTCCAATGATTTAACCAAGGAACCCAAAACTAAAATGTCATCGGCTCTTTAGTATCTCGCTAACCAATGATCGTATTTTGACATATGAGAAGTCGTAGGACTCGGAGTAATGCCCTTTCATTTCTTATAGCCCCCCTAATTTAACCAAATAACCCAAAACTAAGAGGTCATCGGCTTTTTAATATCGCACTAACCAATGATCGGATGTGGACGCCTCGGGAGAATTTCATAATAACAGATTTTCCCGAAATCATCGATAAACTCAACGTCGAAATAAAAAAAAGGGCAAAAGTTTATATGGACGTTTCCAAGAAATTTGCATTTTTGAATAATTTTTCAATGAGCGATGAAGAACTCTGAAGCGGTAAACAATTTGGTTGACTTTTATGATAAAAATTTGGAAGAATTTTCAGCTGAACTGAAATATTTCCATTCTTATATAAACAACAGATACACCACTGTCGAAAAATCTAATAGTCAGTTGTATGAGATTTTAATGACAGACCAATTGGCAAATGTATTTCCGAATGTAGAAATAGCTCTCCGACTGTTTATAACTTTAATGATAACGAACTGTTCTACGGAACGTTCTTTTTCACAGTTGAAACAAATTAAAGCGCCTCGAAGAGCTACTTTCTGCGAATCAAAATGCAGAAAAAAGTTTTTCTGAAAATGTACTTATGATTTAAATTGTATTAATTATTCATTGTAAATTCGTAAATAAAATCTCTTTCAAAGTTATGATTGACTTCTTTACAAAACAGGGTGGGGAGGGGGAAGGGGGAGGGGGAGTGAAAAAAAGGGGAAAATGGGCCTCAACGTAACAAATGCCTAGGGCCACTGTGAGTCTTAATCCGGCACTGCATGTGTACCACTGCCCTCTAAGAGAACAGAGCATACTTCATTACTTGAAATGAAAATCCACAGCCTGCTTCCAGTCTCCGACCGGGTCAGGAATGGAATGAATGAAGCCCCCATCTAGCGGCGAGGGTATGAACTGTGCCGGCTGCCGAGGCCTGACGCACTCCTCTGGGGCAATGATTAAATGAATGACAGATGAAATGAAATGATAGTGGAGAGTGTTGCTGGAATGAAATTTTGACAGGGAAAACCGGAGTACCCGGAGAAAAACCTGTCTGCCTCCGTTTTGTCCAGCACAGATCTCACATGGAGTGACCGGGATTTGAACCACGGACCCAGCGGTGAGAGGCCTGCGTGCTGCCGCCTAAGCCACGGAGGCTCTTACTTCATTACTTACATTATTTAAAATATCTTGAGCTGGTTTCTTGAGTTAAGCAGAATGTCTAGTTTAGTAAAATAAAAATGTAATTGTAACTTGGACATGCCTGGTTACTTAGCTTCCCCTTCCCCTTCCTCTCTCCTCTTTCCTCCCGCTCAGTAAGGGCTAAACCTTTGTTCAGTAATAGCCTTTAATAACCGTTTATAGCTTTATCAAATAATAATAATAATAATAATAATAATAACCTAATTTTAACCACAGTAGATATTTAACACTATATGGGGAATGGGTGCTGTGATATCATTTAATAATAATAATAATAAGACACTTGGCATAACTTTCTCTAATCATTCGTTCGTAAAATATTGGTAAAGACAATCCAAACAGTAAGGTAAAGTCAGATTCAAATAAAAGGACTCCCGCGTGTCGTTAGAGCCCTTGCCACAAATTGTAGGTAAAGCAGTGGTCTACAGTAAAAGAAAAGTGAGGGTAACATGCTCATTCATTTAAATCGACACACAAACTTGTACAATAATTAATTCACGAGATATAACAAGGGGATGACCGTGCAGTTTTAGGTCCTCGGGTTAAATCAAGAGTAACTAATTCATCAATAATTATTTTAAAAAGCCACCAAAGTATTACCCCTAGTCACGTGTCCCAAAGCAAGGTACACTCACTTGTAAGTAAAATGGGTCCCTTGGGCAACATTTGGCTAAATCAGTGGTCCTCTGCAAAGGGGAGATTACAAGCTTTCGTTTGACCCGTCGCCCAACATTCTCCGATTATTGATTCACGAAATATAATGGGTGGATGACCTTGCAGTTTTGGGTCCTTTAGTTAAATCGAAAGTAAATAAACCATCAATAACCATTTGAAAAGCTCGCCATCTTACAAATGCCGCGAGTGCGCATGCATAGAAAAGAAACCACTAATTCAACCCCCGAATAAGGGTAGATATTATCTTGGGGTGCCATAACAAAGAGGGCGTCATCGCGAGTTATAGGACACTTCACACGTCCAAATCCGATCATTGGTTCGGGAAATATAGGAAAAAATCCGAACGCCCAGTACAGTCGGGTTCAAAAATAATGGGTGGACAGGAATCTTGTTGCCTATCTACTTTCTCAGTACTTTTATCGGAATTTCTGGTCTATTATCTCCGCTCGTCACATCGTCTTCAACTCTTGGCTTTGCTGCATTGTCAGATCTCTTAGCGCACTGCAATATCGGTGACAACATCAAGATATCCAGGTTTCCTCGTCTGCTCCACCTGTTAACTTCATTTTCAAAACTATCTATATCGAGCCTCTTGACTTATTATGTTATAGTTCCTTGTCGTTGCCACCAGCTCTACCTCCCATCCCACTAAAGTTAAGTCCGTCATCTCACTCTCACAAATTAACGTATCGATCCTAGACCTCCCCGTCCTCTTGCCCGACATATCCACTCGTGTTTACCCCTTCATCAGCGGCTAATTTCACCACGTATCAATAGCTTGTTTCAATTAACTTCGCCTCGTGTTCAATCTATTCACACTTGAAAAGCACTGTAATCTCAAGTTCGCGTCGCGCTGTCCTGAAATAAGCGCCTACCTATTACCAACGACCCGGCCCCGTAGTGTTGGGGTAGCGCGCATGCCTCTCACCCGGAGGCCCCGGGTTCGATTCCCGGCTCCGTCAGGGATATTAGAAACTGACGTGAGGGATGGAACTGGGTGCAGTCAGACTCGTGAGGACAATTGAGTAGCTGTCTGACAGTGGGGCAGTGCCCTGATCACAAAAACCAAAATTTACGGCCGAGGGGACCCGATCCGCTGATCACGCGTCACCCCAATATCTGCAGGCCAAATGGCTAGGCAGCGGTCGCATGGTAGGCCTAGGCCCTTCACGGGTTTTAGTTCCAGGGGTTATTTAGATTATATTACCAACGTGTTCTAGCAGTGTAAATTACACTGTTTAACAATGAAATCTCTACTTGGTATAAAACAAATTCCCCGATTCTTGGATATTACGCGTAAACTCGAGAACCACTGGATGTATTTTGATGCGGTTTTCACCATTCTGTAAAAGATATCTCGAGGGTGATTTCTGTAGAAAATAATGTATTTATGATCAAAGGAAACCGACCAGTAACGATTTCAGTGGAAAAGTCGAAAAAAAAACTGGCGTCCGAGCGCTTTGTAAGCTTACACTGGGCAAACCGTTAAAAATATCTAAATACTATAAGTGTAAGAATTGTTCAGCATGAAATGTTTTACACAAAAGTCACATGTCTATCTTCAATTCATCGCCCACTGTAAGTGTTTTTACGTTTCAATTTCTTCCAACCATGTCCATTCAACTACTGAGGCGACAGTTGACGAGCTAGCTAAGGGCGGGTCTATCATCCCAGTTACAGCCTAGTTAGCGGGCTAACCTATTGCCCCAGATACAGCCCGCAGCAAACCGTAGAGTCGTGTTGAGTAAAGACTTCTGAGAAGGGTGGTTGTGTTTGGAGTTTCCCTGTAACTGCAACTCTGGATTTTCTTAATTTCGCCTGTGAAACACAGTCAAGTTAAGATTGGACGGAAGGGGGATTCGAGTTTCATTCACCTCACCATTCCCTGGAAGTGCAACTCTCATTTCGCCTGTGAACTTTTCGTTCCGCAAAATTCACAGTCAATTTAAGATTGAACGGAAGGGTGATTATATTATATTAAATAATACTGATTGGCGTATAATCTCTACTTAGTATAAAACAAAGTCATTGGCGTATAATCTCTACTTAGTATAAACTAAAGTCTCCGATTCTTGGATGTTACGGGTAATCTCGAGAACCTGAATGGATTTTATGCGGTTTTCACCATTTTGTAAAGGATATCTCGAGGAAGGTTTTCGAAGAAAATAATATATTTATGACCAAAGGAAGTCAAGCACCAACGATGTCAGTGAAAAGATCGAGAAAAAACTGGCGTCCATGCGCTTTTTAAGCTTACGCTGGGCAAACCGTTAAAAATATCTATATACTATGAGTGTAAGAATTGATCAGCATGAAAAGTTCTACAAAAAAGCCCCGGAGAGCATATCTCTATCTTCAATACATCGCATAATATAAGTGTTTTTACGTTTCCATTTCTTCCTACAATCTCCATTCAGTACCTGAGGTGACAGTTTACGAGTTGGCTAGGGGCGAGTCTATCGACCGAGTTACAGCTTAGCTAGCGGGCGAGGTTATTGCCCCAGATACACCCAGCAGCAAACTGTCGTGTCGTGTTGAGTTAAAAACTTTAGAGAAGAGTGGTTGTGTTTGGAGTTTCCCTGGAAGTGCAACTCGGCTTTTCTTCATTTCACCTGTGAACTTTTCGTTCCGCAAAATTCACAGTCAAGTTAAGAATGGACGGAAGGGGGATTTGAGTTTCATTCACCTCGCCATTCCCTGGAAGTGCAACTCTCAATTCGCCTGTGAACTTTTCGTTCCGCAAAATTCATAGTCAATTTAATATTGGACGGAAGGGGGATTATATTATATTAAATTATACTGATTGGCGTATAATCTCTACTTAGTATAAAACAAAGTCCCCGATTCTTGGATGTCACGGGTAATCTCAAGAACCACTGAATGGATTTTCATGCGGTTTTCACCATTCTGTAAAGGATATTTCGAGAAAGGTTTCTGTAGAAAACAAATTATTTATAACCAATGGAAGTCAAGCACTAACGATTTCAGTGAAATGGTCGAAGAAACTGTGCTTTCATTTAAGCTTACGCTGGGCAAACCGTTAAAAATATCTATATGCTATGAGTGTAAGAATTGTACAGCATGGAAAGTTCTACAAAAAAACCCGGGAGAGCATATCTCTATCTTCAATACATCGCCTACTATACGTGTTTTTACGTTTTCATTTCTTCCAACAATCTCCATTCAGTTACTGAGGTGACAGTTTACGAGCTAGCTAGGGGCGAGTCTATCACCCCAGTTACAGCTTAGCTAGCGGACGAGCTTATTGCCCCAGATACTGCCAGCAGCAAACTGTCGAGTCGTGTTGAGTTAAAAACTTTAGAGGAGAGTGGTTGTGTTTGGATTTTCCCAGGAAGTACAACTCGGCTTTTCTTCATTTCGCCTGTGAACTTTTCGCTCCGCAAAATTCACAATCAAGTTAAGATTGGATGGAAGGGGTATTTGCGTTTCATGCACCTCGCCATTCTTAAATTACGTCTGACAAGAATTTGTTGCACATGCATCTCCATGATAATATAATTAATAGTCCAGTCAGTGATTTTAACCCATCATGCCGAGACGTAAAACTGATATTGGTCGTTGTTCATTGACATTGAAAAAAAAAAGCGCTTATCAAGTAATGCATTCATAACTGTTCCCGGGCGAAGTCAGGTCGGGTTGCTAGTTTTTAAATAAACAAAAGTACCCGTTCTTTATAGATTTTGGTACGATGAATTCGAAAATGACAACAATCTCTTCGTTTTTTATCTCCCTTTTTCTTGCTATATAAAGTTTGACACGTCCTTATTACCGTTTTGGCTCTCATGTGTTCTTATTTCAGGACTGCCAATGAATGCTGTGTTTTGTTACTAGCCTTCACAGGCTAAGATTTCTTGTCTTTCACGGTGATCCATTGTGTATTGTGACACGAGTGTCAGCGTTACTGTAAGGAATTAGAACTATTCCTTTTTGTATTGTGACTGTTACGTCGGGTATTGAGTTACTTCTGGTATAATGCCCCGCAGATGTGCTAATAACCCCAACAATATGTGTCCCATTATAATATGTGAAGGACATAAAAGTTTCGTTAACTTCCAAACCTCAGCTAAACTAGATGTTTTACCGTTCATTTTCAACTTCATCACACTGAAATCCATATAAATCAACTATTTTTGCCTTTGTAGAAAACAAAAAGTTTTTTTTTGTCTAGTAATATTACTGTCACTCTTCGCACTAAAATTCACTAGTGTTATACTACGTGTCCGCTAAGAGCCTTCACCACGCGCTCATTGTCTACAATCTCGTCTACTAACGTCTTACGTGTTGTTATACTCGCGCTGATACTCTTAACAAGGAGAGCATTAAAGTTGCTCGCCCCTCTTCTTCGTGTACTGTAGTTCATGCCGCGGCGTAGCTGAGTGCGTTAAATGGCTCACTGAGACCGTAACTAGGAAATGTAGCAAGTCCGGAAATCGAGGATTTGAATCCTGACGCTTACTGTTGCTATCCTGAGTGTGGTATTCCCCTAGGTAATTACTCTCTCTCTCTCGTGTCAAATGTCGGGATAGTACCGTATTATTTTCAAGTGTCGGAGCAACTCCCCCCCCCCCCCCACACTGTCTTTAATACAGCTACACAAACTCCTACAGTCACTACAGATACACAGGGTATCATACACACGCAAGTACATGTCCCAAGCCCCTAATACGAAGTATAACCCAGTTCGTGTTGTTCTGAAGAAAGACAGTTCCATTTCTCAGCACATTCTAGAACGATTGATGACCAAGCAATAATATAAATTATAGCCTTAATCTTGGTAACTGAAACAATACATTTCTCTACTTAGTATAAAACAAAGTCCCCGATTCTTGGATGTCATGGGTAATCTCGAGAACCTCTGGATGGATTTTGATGCGGTTTTCACCATTCTGTAAACGATATCTCGAGGATAATTTCTTTAGAAAATGATTTGTTTATCATCAAAGGAAGCCGAGCAGTAACGATTTCAATGTAAACGTTAAAAAAACGGGCATCTGAGTGCTTTGTTAAGCTTACGCTGGGCTAACCGTTAAAAATATCTAAATACTATGAGTGTAAGAATTGTTCAGCATGAAAAGTTCTACAAAAACGTCCGGGAGAGCATATATCTATCTTCATTACATCGCCCACTGTAAGTGTTTTTACGTTTTCAGTTCTTCCAACCATGTCCATTCAAATACTGAGGCGACAGTTTACGAGCTAGAAAAGGGAGAGTCTATCACCCATGTTACAGCCTAACTAGCGGGCGAGCCTATTACCACAGATACAGCCTATAGAAAACCTTCGAAATCTGTTGAGTTAAGACTTCAGAGATGGATGGTTGTGTTTGGAGTTTCCCTGGAAGTGCAACTCGGCTTTTCTTCATTTCGCCTGTGAACTTTCCGTTCCTCAAAATACACAGTCAATTAAGATTGGACGGAAGGGGGATTTGTGTTTCATGCACCTCGCCATACTTAAATTACGTCTGACAAGAATTCGTTATAATTAATAGTCCAGTCTGTGATTTTAAGCCATCAAGCCGAGGTATAAAACTGAAACATCGAAAAATAAAGCGCTTATTACGCAACAATGATACAGAGCAACAAACAATTTCTCGATTGTTACAAGAGAAAGGGAGACTTCGTCCTCGGCTCTTTCAACCCGTTGCTCAAGATGAACACCGTCTGAACCACGATCACAAACAAGCTAATGGCACCACCATATCTAGCATCACTAAGCAGGAAGGTAATATATTTTTCTCTCGATGCCCCTGGAGTCACAGGCAAAACGTTCTTGATTAATTTGTTGCTCGCCAAAGTGAGGCCTGGTGGTAATATTGCTCTTGCCGTTGCATCATCTGGAATTGCAGCCACTATATTGGAAGGGGGAAGAACAGCACATGCAACATTTAAACTTCCTCTAAAAGTCAGCAGTAATGATGGAAGCGCATGTAATATTTCAAAACAAAGTTACACTGCCAGTTTAATCAAAAATTGTTCTTTAGCTGTATGGGATGAGGCTACCATGTCGCACAAAACTTCCGTTGAAGCTGTAGACAGGACCTTGCATGATCTGAGGATTCGGAACATGCCTATGGGGGGCTGCACAGTTTTGCTTGCCGGAGATTTTCGTCAAATCGTACCAGTTGTTAACAGAGGAACGATAGCCGACGAAGAAAACGCTTCATTAAAATGATCTTACACCTGGCCGGATATAACAAAATTGGCACTCAAAACTAATATGATAGTACTCTTATCTTCATAAGATAATAGTCTGTTTGCTAATTTGTTACTTCGAGTCGGAAGTGGAGATTTACCGGTCATTTGCGGGAAAATTACCCTGAGTCACGATTTCTGTGTTTCAGTAAGCAGCATTCAAGATTTGATTGATTGCGTTCAACCTCAAATCCATGACCTATCTAACAAGTCTCATTTATTGTTCAAAGAAAGAGCAATATTATCGCTGGGAAACGAACAAGTAGTGAAAATTAATGACTTGGTGTTCTCCAAATTCACTGCCCAGGTTCAAGTATATTAATCAGTAGACGCAATATTCGATAGTGAAGAGGCTGTTAAGAATTCCTACATTCTTTACTTCCTTCTGGCTTGCCACCACACAAGCTTATTTTAAAAGTGGGAGTAACTATTATATTCATACGTAATCTACACCCACCAATGTTATGAAATGGGACGCGATTGGTAGAAAACGTTGAAAAACTGATTCAATAAAGCAACTAACTTAACTAACTGCGGTACAGGAGAAACGGTTTGGTACCCAGAATTCCTATGATTCCTTCAGATTTGCCTTATCATTTCAAACGAGTATAATTCCCAGTAAGAGTCTGCTCTGACATGACTATAAACAAAGCACAGGGTCAGACACTAAGCGTGACTGGAGTTGATCTCAGTGGAGAATGTTTTTCTCATGCACAGCTTTACGTGATCTATCGCGTGTTACATCAGACTGAAATCGTTTCGTGTTCACTGTTGGAGGGAAAACGACTAATGTGATATACAAGGAAATCTTATAAGAACTCGGTTAAAGGTAGCCAGCATGCATAAATGTTCCCGAACGAAGCCGGGATGGGTTGCTAGTTGATGATAAAGTGGTCCAAACTTCTCAGGCTTTCATGGTTGTCTGTAGAAAGACATGAGTAGTGTATTTGCAGGGGTTCTAAATCCTCCACCTCCACACCCTCCACACAAGATGGCGGCGGCACGACATCTCTCGAACGCATGGTCGGATTTTGACGAATGAGGTGTCATTGAACTCGGGCTGATACCCCCTTTCCAATGGACAACATATTTCAACCCCAAAAATAAAACCTAACCCTACTAGGGGTGAAATTGTATTTTTTGTAGAGAATCTCTCTTTCCAAGTGCAACATGTGAGAGTTTGAATGCCGATATGGAATGAAACGTTGTTCCACACAAGAGACATGTATACGGTGGAAAGCCACTATTAATTAACATGCTTGTTTTTTTGTTTTTACGCGTGCACACTCATAGCTTTTGTAAGAGGGTGGGGGAGCGGATCCCTGTGGACGGGTTATTGTTGACGGGTCATTGTTGGCGGGTCATTGTTGCCGGGTCATTGATGACAGGTCCTTGTGGACGAGTCCTTGTGGACAAGTCCTTGTTGACAGGTCCTGGTTGACGAGTCCTTGTGGACAGGTCCTTGTGGACGAGTCCTTGCGGATGAGTCCTTGTGGATGAGTCCCTTTGGACTTATCCCTTTGGACCGGTCCCTTTGGTCTGATCCCTATGGACTGACCCATGTATTTATTCAAATTATGCTAAAGGGCCTAACTACATTTATGTGTAAAGCAGTGTGTTGAACTGACGTTGTTCGCCAGCCCTCACTACAACAATCTGATAACGATATGAAAGGAATTGATTAACCAGACATGAGTTAACTACCAACGAAACACTTTGGCGACTCTGCTTGTTATTGACCAGTGAGTAGCGTTTTAGAAAAACTGTTTGCTATTTTGGGTTAAATGCAAGAACATGCTTTGACCTACTAAGTGACTATGTTTGCTAAACAAGACATTATACCAGATACGATTAGGATTCTTATGTAGCTCAGACAAGGAAAGCATTTCTACAGAATCTGTTGACGTTGAATATAGATTTAGGTATTAGGAAGTCATTTTGAAGGTCTTTGTCTGGAGCGTGACACTCTATGAAAGTAAAACTTAGACAATTGGTGTAGCAAAAAAGTGGTGAATTGAAGTGTTTGAAATGTGGTGTTACTCGTACAAGAGAATGATGAAGATTAGATGGGTAAATAGGGTTACAAACAAAGAGGTATTAAGACGAGTGGGGGAGAAGAGATATTTCTGGCGACTGTTAATGAAGAAAAGAGATAGGTTGGTAGGACACATACTAAGACACCCAGGAATAGCAAACTTAGTTATGGAAGAAAGGTTCGAGGACAAGAACTGTAGGAGTAGACCAAGAATATGTTAAACAGATAGCCTTGATGTAGGGTGTGGTAGCTATATAGAGATGAAACGAATAGCTGAGGACAGATAGGCGTTGAGATCTGCATTAAACCAGTCAAAAGACTAAAGACTCAAACAACAACATGTAAGTTCACCAATATAATGTTGTGTAACGATAAATGTTAGTCAACGAACAGTAATGCATTACTAAAACCCATGACAGGATACCTAAGAGCTTTTCTAAAATGATTTTAAAATGCCTTTAACCCTATATTAAACACCCAGTTCATAATACTCATAACTGCAATGTTATGGTAAAACAAAACAAAATCTATATTTCAAAACAAGCAAGTGGTTTAGTCAATGTATACTGGAAAAAGTTTTGTAAACACTCAAGTCCACAAGACTAATTAAATTTGTAACTGTCAGGTTGGCCGAGTGGTTAAGGTGTTTGACTTAAGATAAAATTTCCTGTATAAGGAAGCAAGGGTTCGAATCCCTTACCTAACATAACTATTGCCTTAACATGGTTTGGCCACACTATATTATTATGATACTCGGTACACAAACCATAGATATAGTGTATTGTTTAAGACCATTCTCTTTCTGAACATAGTCAGAGACTGTTGATGGTTAACAATTGTATTAATAGTGGGACATGGGGATAGCAATTAAGAAAAACAGACAATACCCATACAATATTTTTATTAATTTCATTTTATAATAGTTACACGACGACTTGTTTTAAGAATATTGTTATGATTTTTCCTATGATGCATGCATTTATTTAAATATCCCAAAACGGCAAGGATACTGATTTGAGTTTTATAAACTAATAATGGGATTTGGACTCATAAGGTGTTCTATAACTTGACATGACGCTTTCTTTATATGGCTCATGAATTTTCCCAAAAAAGATTGAAAACAACAAGGTCATGGACTTTTGTTTCTCTTAATATATTGCAAACCCATAATGTTAGATGTTTATGGTGAGTGATGAAACATATCTATGTAGAGAAAGAATTATTGTGGGCTTCACGTATGGTGACTGACAAGTCTTTGACCATTCTGACCGCAGTACATAGGGAGTATAGGCTTCAGGCATGACATGACAAACGGTGTGTACAAAATCCAATTTATCGATTCAAGAATTAAGAGTAGACTATCTTTAATTGATTAGTTAAAGAGGGTAGCTATGAAAACAAGATGGTGATTACACTGAACCAAACCGAACCAATACAATCCTTTTTGAATGTATAATGTTACTTGCTAAACATTTTGTGCTGCAGTGGCAAGCACTTTTGGCTCTTGCACTAGAGGCCTTAACTCGATTTAACTTTAAGGCTTAGAACGAACCAAACTAAGAAAGATGGTTATAGTGGTGCAGTGGTTAAGCTGTTATCCTTTGACTAAGGTAGACCAGGGTTTGACTTTAGATTAATACGCATGTCAAAAACATATAAAAAAGCAGGGATAATGTTTTAAGACTGATTACATTTGTATATTTTTTCAAATTATTACTTGGATTACAAATACAAAGGAGGACTGGGTTCAATATACAGTTAATGCAAGTAAGATTTTGTATTTGTTTTTATTTTAGACTTTAGATTTTAGAATTACATTTTACATTTTAGATTGTACAAAAAGACCAAACCATAATGTCATGACTTTAAATTTTCGGTAACTAATTATTAAAGAAAAACATATAAGGATTTGTATTACTTGGAATTATGTTTTCTATACTATATTTTATTTTGGTTTTAGATTTTAGAAATTTGATATTGGATTTTAGATTTTAGGTAAGCCAGCCAGCCAGCCAACTCCGTACAGGCCATGGAGGCCCTGGGAGTAGTGGAAGGTAGAGGCTTCCACTTTTTGTGACATCGGCACAAGATGGGATGGAGTTGTCAGCTCCACGCCCGGCCGCCTTTGCTCCCAGGAATTACACTAGTACTCATTTCTGGTGTAGGCTGAGTGAACCCCAGGGCCATTTGCGTTTCCGACAGTGGTAGTTTTGTTTCTAAAATCCACTACCTGGGTGGGGATCGAACCCACTCCCTTTCAGTTAGAAGCTCAGCGCCTCTACCGACTGCGCCACGCAGCCCCCAGATTTTAGGTAAAGACCAAACTAATATTGACTATTCATTAGACACTGGTATGTAGATAGAAAAATGATTAGACTATATGTTAAGATGAATTTTTAGGTGTTGACTGGCCTTGCAATAAGAATTGACTAACCAGACATGGGAAAATTCATAAGCCATATAAAGAAAGCGTCATGTCAAGTTATAGAACACCTTATGAGTCCAAATCCCATTATTAGTTTATAAAACTCAAATCAGTAACCTTGCCGTTTTGGGATATTTAAATAAATGCATGCATCGGTTTGGTTCAGTGTAATCACCATCTTGTTTTATTAGCTACCCTCTTTAACTATTCAATTAAAGATAGTCTACTCTTAATTCTTGAATCGATAAATTGGATTTTGTACACACCGTTTGTCATGTCATGCCTGAAACCTATACTCCCTATGTACTGCGGTCAGGTTTAAAAACAAATTTCAATGGCCAAGGACTTGTCAGTCACCATACGTGAAGCCTACAATAATTCTTTCTCTACATAGCTATGTTTCATCACTCACCATAAACATCTAACATTATGGGTTTGAAATATATTAAGAGAAACAAAAGTCCATGACCTTGTTGTTTCCAATCTTTTTTGGGAAAATTCATAAGCCATATAAAGAAAGCGTCATGTCAAGTTATAGAACACCTTATGAGTCCAAATCCCATTATCTTCTATATATATAAAAATCAATCTTACGTGATAGTTTGTCTGTGGGTGTGTGTGTATGTCTCCTATGCAATCATATACCACTCAACCGATTGCGATGAAACTTGGGTGAGATGTTGAGTACACTCTAAGGAAGGTTTCTGACTTAGTAAATCCATTTTACAATAGGTAGCGCACGCGTAGATTCAACAAATGAGCGACGATGCGCAAAGCATTTCAACAAAGTCCCGTATGTGTTCATATACCATTCGTCCGATTGCGATGAAACTTGGGTGAGATGTTGACTACACTCCAAGGAAGGTTTCTGACTTAGTAAATCCATTTTACAATAGGTAGCGCACGCGTAGATTCAACAAATGAGCGACGATGCGCGAAGCATTTCAACAAAGGCCCGTATGCATTCATATACCATTCGTCCGATAGCTATGAAACTTGCGTAAAATGTTGGGTACACTGCAGGGAAATTTTCTGGCTTAGTACATCCACTTTACAATAGGCAGGGCACGATTAGATTCAACAAATGAGCTACGACGCGCGAAGCATTTCAACAAAGTCACGTTTGCGTTCATATACCATTCGTCCGATAGCGATGAAACTAGGCTGAGATTTTGTGTGCACTCCAGGGAAGGTTTCTAGCTTAGTAAATCCCTTTAAAAATAGGTAGAGCACGAGTAGAATCAACAAATGAGCAACGGCGCGCGAAGCGTTTCAACAAAGTCCCATTTAATTTCATATACCATTCATCCGATAGCGATGAAACTTGGGTGAGATGCTGTGTACACTCCAGGGAAGGTTTCTGGCTTAGTACATACATTTTACAATAGGTAGCGCACCAGTAGATTCAACAAATGAGCGATGACACGCGAAGCGTTTCAACAAAGTCCCGTATAAAGTCATATACCATTCGTCTGATAGTGATAAATGTTTGGTAAATTGTTGTGTACACTCCAGGAAAGGTTTCTGGCTAAGTAAATCCATTTTACAATACGAAGCGCACGTTTATGTTCAACAAATGAGTGACTACGCGCGAAGCGTTTCGACAACGTCCCGTATACGTTCACATACCATTCATCCGATTGCGATGAAACTTGGGTGAGATGTTGTGTACACTCCAGGGAAGGTTTCTGGCTGAGTACATCCATATTACAATATGTAGCGCAAGAGTAGAATCAACAAATGAGCGACGACACGCGAAGCGTTTCAACCAAGTCCCGTATGCATACATGTACCATTCGTCCGTAGCTATGAAACTTGGGTGAGATGTTGTGTACACGTCATGGAAAATTTCTGGCTTAGTAAATCCCCTATACAATATGCAGCGCACAAGTTGATTCAACAAATGAGGGACGACGCGCGAAGCGTTTCAACAAAGTCCCGTATAAGGTCATATACCATTCTGCCGTTAGCGGTGAAACTTGCGTGAAATATGGTTGACACTCCAAGGAAGGTTTCTGGCTTAATAAATACATTTCACAGTAGGTAGCACACGAGTAGATTCGACAAATGAACGACGATGGCGATGAAACTTGGGTGAGATGTTGTGGACACTTACGTGACGGTTTCTAACTTAGTAAATACATTTTACAGTAGGTAGCGCACGAGTAGATTCAACAAATGAGTGACGGAGTGCGAATCGTTTAAACAAAATCAGGTATGCGTTCATATATATTCATCCGATTGCGATGAAACATTGATCAGTTATTTTGTACCCGCCAGGGAAGGGGACTTAGTAAATCCATTTCACAATAAGTAGCGCAAGAGTAGATGCAACAAATGGGTGACGACGCGCGAAGCGTTTCAACAAAATTCCCTATTGCGTTCATATAACATTCTTCGATTGCGATGAAACCTTGATGAGTTATTGTGTACACGCCAGGGAAGGGCTTCGACTTAGTAATACATTTCTCAATAGGTAGCGCACGAGTAGATTCAACAAATGAGTGACAGCGCACGAATCGTTTAAACAAAAACCCCTATACGTGCATATACCATTCATCCGATTGCGATGAATCATTGATGAGTCATTGTGTACATGCCAGGGAAGGGTTTCGACTTAGTAAATCCATTTCACAATAGGTAGCGTACGATTAGATTCAACAAATGAGTGACAGCGATGAAACTTTTTGAAAGTTGTTGTGCACGCTCCCACGAATGGTTCTAAATTAGAAAATCCATTTTATGATAGCTTAGAGGCAGTTAACATGTTGTGTATCCAAAAGCACTTCAAGAAACAGAATTTCAACGCCAACACTTTCTTTGATTGGCATTGCAACGCATGCCGGGTACAGCTTGTTAGTTTATAAAACTCAAATCAGTAACCTTGCCGTTTTGGGATATTTAAATAAATGCATGCATCATAGGAAAAATTGTAAAAATATTCTTAAAACAAGTCGTCGTGTAACTATTATAAAATGAAATTAATAAAAATATTGTATGGGTATTGTCTGTTTTTCTTAATTGCTATCCCCATGTCCCACTATTAATACAATTTTTAACCATCAACAGTCTCTGACTATGTTCAGAAAGAGAGTGGTCTTAAACAATACACTATATCTATGGTTTGTGTACCGAGTATCATAATAATATAGTGTGGCCAAGCCATGTTAAGGCAATAGTTATGTTAGATAAGGGATTCGAACCCTTGCTTCCTTATACAGGAAATTTTATCTTAAGTCAAACACCTTAACCACTCGGCCAACCTGACAGTTACAAATTTAATTAGTCTTGTGGACTTGAGTGTTTACAAAACTTTTTCCAGTATACATTGACTAAACCACTTGCTTGTTTTGAAATATAGATTTTGTTTTGTTTTACCATAACATTGCAGTTATGAGTATTGTGAACTGGGTGTTTAATATAGGGTTAAAGGCATTTTAAAATCATTTTAGAAAAGCTCTTAGGTATCGTGTCATGGGTTTTAGTAATGCATTACTGTTCGTTGACTAACATTTATCGTTACACAACATTATATTGGTGAACTTACATGTTGTTGTTTGAGTCTTTAGTCTTTTGACTGGTTTAATGCAGATCTCAACGCCTATCTGTCCTCAGCTAATCGTTTCATCTCTATATAGCTACCACACCCTACATTCAAGGCTATCTGTTTAACATATTCTTGGTCTACTCCTACAGTTCTTGTCCTCGAACCTTTCTTCCATAACTAAGTTTGCTATTCCTGGGTGTCTTAGTATGTGTCCTACCAACCTATCTCTTTTCTTCATTAACAGTCGCCAGAAACATCTCTTCTCCCCCACTCGTCTTAATACCTCTTTGTTTGTAACCCTATTTACCCATCTAATCTTCATCATTCTCTTGTACGAGTAACACCACATTTCAAACACTTCAATTCACCACTTTTTTGCTACACCAATTGTCTAAGTTTTACTTTCATAGAGTGTCACGCTCCAGACAAAGACCTTCAAAATGACTTCCCTTATCTAAATCTATATTCAACGTCAACAGATTCTGTATAAATGCTTTCCTTGTCTGAGCTACATAAGAATCCTAATCGTATCTGTTATAATGTCTTGTTTAGCAAACACAGTCGCTCAGTAGGTCAAAGCATTTTTTTGCATTTAACCCAAAATAGCAAACAGTTTTTCTAAAACCCTACTCACTGGTCAATAACAAGCAGAGTCGCCAAAGTGTTTCGTTGGTAGTTAACTCATGTCTGGTTAATCAATTCCTTTCATATCGTTATCAGATTGTTGTAGTGAGGGCTGGCGAACAACGTCAGTTCAACACACTGCTTTACACATAAATGTAGTTAGGCCCTTTAGCATAATTTGAATAAATACGTGGGTCAGTCCATAGGGATCAGACCAAAGGGACCGGTCCAAAGGGATAAGTCCAAAGGGACTCATCCACAAGGACTCATCCTCAAGGACTCGTCCACAAGGACCTGTCCACAAGGACTCGTCAACAAGGACCTGTCAACAAGGACTTGTCCACAAGGACTCGTCCACAAGGACCTGTCATCAATGACCCGGCAACAATGACCCGCCAACAATGACCCGTCAACAATAACCCGTCCACAGTGATCCGCTCCCCCACCCTCTTACAAAAGCCATGAGTGGACATGCGTAAAAACAAAAAAAACAAGCATGTTAATTAATAGTGGCTTTTCACCGTATACATGTCACTTGTGTGGAACAACGTTTCATTCCATATCGGCATTCAAACTCTCACATGTTGCACTTGGAAAGAGAGATTCTCTAAAACAATACAATTTCACCCCTAGTAGGGGTAGGTTTTATTTTTGGGGTTGAAATATGTTGTCCATTGGAAAGGGGGTATCAGCCCGAGTTCAATGACACCTCATTCGTCAAAATCCGACCATGCGTTCGAGAGATATCGTGCCGCCGCCATCTTGTGTGGAGGGTGTGGAAGTGGAGGATTTAGAACCCCTGCAAATACACTACTGACATGTATTAATCATGTATTGCTCTTCAAATACTAGTGTTGATTGCCGTCTGTTTCAGCTAATTACGTAAACAACGGGTTTCGGCGTCACTCAGTAATACCATCCCAAAAAAGTCTGCCTGGTTGCGGAGTGGATATTATTCTTGTCTGTCACCGCTCAGGCCCGGGTTCGATTCCCGGCTCTGCCAAGAAATTTAATTTTGGTTTGAGGGTTGGAAAGTGGTGCACTTAGCCTTATGAGGCAAAACAGAGAAGAGGCGGGTTCGGTTCCTACCTCACCCATCCTGGAAGTGGTTTTCTGGGGATTCCCACTTATACTCCAGGAAAATACCTGTGTGGTACTGCGCCAATATTTTGTATAGTATTGGAACACTGACATGTTTGAGAAACATATTTGGTATTTTTATGACAATATTTCAACCTGCAGTCGAGAGCAATAACAAGCTGATGCTCGGTTAGGGGATTGGATAAGCAACCCTGCAACGCATCTCAGACCATATGATCGGGAGAGGTACAGTTACTCCACAAGATGGCTGCCGTGGAAGCGTGGCATTGATATACACTATTATAGAGCATTACTGAGATTACTGAGGGGATCGACGACTGGGAATTACATTGTAACACAAGAAGAAATATTTGAAGACATTTATGGAATTATTAACACACATATTATGATATCAGATGTTTATCGTAATTATGCTGTGACAAATTCGATTTTTATATCGACTGCACAGAGTGGTGTTCTGGGTAGGATTAGTCCAGCTGGTTGTAGCACGGATCGGAGAGAGACACTTGATTACCCGCCAGCAAACTTGCTCGTTGGCTCGGCCAACAGCAACTATTTCGAGTATAACTTGTACTTAGTGCGATTTGTGAATGTCCGGTACTGTACAGTGCGTCTTGGCTTTTTCTAGCAAGACACGGGTGAAATGTACATGGGACGAACGTCTAACCCAGTGTATGGACTTGGTGCAACATGTAAGTGACGCGAGTGAACTTTGCGTTCCGCATAGATTTTTCTGTAGCACTATTGCTACCACGAAAAGACTTATAATATATCCAGTGGTCATTCGACATTACAACATGAATATCAACATTACAATGAAAGGAATAATGTACCAGTTGAATACGAGATAAGCAATGAATTGCTAGATACTGAATAGGAATGCAGCACATAAGCAGTGTTGAACATATGGAAATGATCAAAGCTGAATAATGGATTTCATTAGCAGAAGGCTATTTAAAAGGAGATTGAAGGCAATCTGTATAATGACACTGAGATAATTCCCTCTACGAAATGGATCTACTAAAGGTAGCTGGAAATCTTTTTATCAGTAGCCGGTATGAATCATGTCATATCAATAGAATGTCCTTTTTTCACCAATTTTTATTCAGTAGTTTGAAAATGGATTTGAGGATTAGATCTGACATCTTTGTCATTTCTGTTCGAGGATCTATTTTAGGTTTTGATCCTAATAAGGATGCACCTACGTAGTCATTTCTGTAGTTCATTTTTAGTGTAGTGTTATTTTTACAACATTACTTTTTCTTATTTTTGGCAATAATTCTGAGCATTATAATTAGTTGAGAAGAAGAATATTACATGAAGATTTAGGACCAAGACTACGATATCATTATATAAGTATAGGAGATAGGAAGAAGATCTCCTACCACGAATACATGAACATTATTTTTCTGCATTAATTTTGTTAAACACTGAGCAACGAAACAGAATATTTTCGACAGTCCATACATCATTTTAAATGATTGTATATTTTTCGTCAATCTTATTATAGACATGGAAGTCTAGTAATATATTTGGAGTGGACAATTACAGTTTTTGGATTAGGCAATTACAGCCAACATTTTTGCATTACATTTTTGAGTATAGATATTTTTATTGAGATACAGTTCGTTCAGTTTTTCGACTTTCATAATTCTTTTTGGAATACTCCTGTTTTGATTCCGTGTGATTCTAATGGATTAGTTGTATTCTACTCATACTAGGCATTCCTCCATGTTGTAGTCTCATACGAATTTCTTAAGGGGAGATCCCATCTTCGAGTTTGTTTATGCGAAGCTGAATTATTTCTTTAACAGTAATACATTTATAATATCTTGTGAGATATATTTGTGAACATTGAAATTGTAATGAAATGAAGTATAATTGAGATATGAAGCTCACGTATGTATAAAATATTTTTCGTCATAAATCGGAATTACATTTTGAGAATTTATGAATGCAATGATTCGAACATGTAATTACGAAATTATTATTACAGTTTTTATGGAAGTAGACTATAACACTTCGACATTTGTGTCAATTATGAACCATTTGTTATTTTGCGATATTTGTATAAACGTTATGAATTTTTGAGAATGTGTGGAATATTATTAACAGCTATTGAGAGCTACTATACGTATTGGATAATTTAACAGTTGTGTTAATGAAGTATTTTTGAAGCATATTTCCGGCATCATTGGATGATCAGGAATAAATTAAGGTGAGTATCAGAAATCTCACATGTGGAAAGATTGTCGTATTTGTTACGAATTTTGAGTATTGTGCAAGCTATTGAGTTATTGCTGAATTATATTAATGAAGTATAATTAAACGTGAAATATAGTCACGTACATCATTACTAGAAGGCTGGTAATTAAATAAACCCACCATTTAAAATATCATATGTGCATAAAACAATTCATCTAAATTTGATTGCTAATAATAACACATATTTTTAGTGTGAAGCTATGATCAGAAAAACATGAAAAAATTTGCATAACATTGAAGTAATGAGTGAAATATTAATTTGAGATAATTGAAGTATTAATTTGATACAACTCAAATATGGATTGAAATATTAATTGGAATGACTTTACGTTCGATTACCTAAACTGGTCGTCGAATATGACCGATTATGTCAATGAGACAGATTCAAAATATTGTTAATGGAATGATTGCTAGTAAAGGCGAAATTCGGCAAACGAATTTAATTGTATATCTTTGTAAATATGTTAATATAATTTCTTTTAGGGTATTTGTGTATAATAACTTGCAATATAATTATTCATGCATAAGAACGTTCACGATTTGAACATTACTAATGCTGCAACTTCATGCAGTATATTTCAGCCAGATTTAAGGCAACTTGAATATTTATTTATCATATGCTACAGTGGATGATAATCTACTTTTTGTTTAGTGGATGTAGATCCACAATGCTACGTTTTTCAGTTAATAAACTGGTTATTTAATTTTAAATTCTATAAATGATTTGGTGATGTATATTACAATCAGAATGTTCTAGGAGATCCACTGGGCAGATTTATTCAATGCTTAGCCTAACGCCCGAGATTAATTTTAAGAGTTTTCGAGTTCATTTTGAGCTAGTATTTTTTCTTTTCGTTCCTTTAACCACTGGCATTTTCTTATCGCATTCTTTTATAATGAGATGTCCTTATCCCAGGTTGATCCTTGTTGGTAGAATTTTGGGGGTTATTTCAGCCGGGTACTTCCAGATTCTACGATCCAGCTTTTCTATCGGATATCAACAGGTAAGACCAGGATACGGGTACAGTACCTAACTTAGGGCCACGGCCACTTCCTAACCAAATACTACCTCTATTACCAACACACACACTAGTACAGACATCACAATGACACAGGTTACCTGATAAATTTTACACAAACTCAAGTCCATGGGACTACGTAACTACGATGCCGCAACCCCATAAAGAATTAAAAACAGCAATAACAACAACCATCAAACACAGGTATTGCTTGTGACTGGCATAAGCCAAACGGGCGTAGCATATGTAGTATTGCAATTGGTACCACTGGATCAGTGGAATGACTTCGTTCAGTACACATTTAGGCTACGTCCTTCGTTGTAGTAAAAGGTTAATAAGAAAATCCAGTGTAGGATTCATATTGTGGGTAGTTGACTACGAAATGTATGCACCACATTTCTTTAAAAGTCCAAATTTCATTCATAGCATGTAGATAGCCTACATTCTTTCAGCACAAAATGTCATTTCTCCACATAATTCCTGTTCTTTTCATCAACAACTACCTTAAACCATCTCGGAATGAGTTCATGACATTCCTGCACGGTGAAAATCTGGCCTGGCACGTCTAAGCCACAGTGTAGCATCCTTCACGAGGGAGTTGTTGTCTACAATCCTCTGTCCGCGAAGCGAGTCCATAAGTTTACCAACTCGTTGACATCAGGCAAGGGCACCCTGTATGTCCCTTCTCTCCCGCTTTGTTGCTCAATCAGAATTAGACGAGCGTTAGGGCGCATCACTTTTAGAGAGGTTACACAACTCGCATACTGTATAGTTTAATTCACGCCAGTGGACGAAAATCACATCTAGAAGGCTTATTCATCGAAAGGAATGAAAATGTTTGTTCGAAAGTTCTTCTGGTTAAGGTGCGATCTACACTAGTATAATAAAGCTGAAGAGTTTGTATGTGTGTTTGTGTGTTTAAGACTAAGAACGCGCTAATCTCTGGAACTACCAGTCGGATTCGAAAAATTCTTTTTCTATATGATATCCAGATTCAAGAGGAATAGTTTAGGCTATGTAGAATTAGCTACACCTCCCCTGCATTAAGGCCCTTCGGCACAAATATACACCATTTCACCGATCTGAACCAAAATTTGTATACTTGCCCTTTGGAACCCTGCGAGTAACATTGTCTACGTGAAATTTGTGACAGACCAATCCATTCTCTGCATTTAGGCCCTTTGGCACAAATCTACACCTTTTAACCGATCTGAATCAAACTTTGTATACATACACTTTGGAACCCTGCGAGTAACACTGTTTAAATGAAATTTCGGACAGACCACTCCTTTCCCTGCATGTAGGCCCTTTGACACAAATCTACATGGCTTCACCGATCTGAACCAAAATTTGCATACTTACCCTTTGGAAATCTGCGAGTAACACTGTCTGCATGAACATTCGGACAGACCACTCCATTCCCTGCATTTAGGCCCTTTGGCACAAATCTACACCTGTCAACCGATCTGAACCAAAATTTGTATACTTACCCTTTGGAGCCCTGCGAGTAACACAGTCTGCATGCAATTTCGAACAGACCACTCCATTCCCTGCAATTAGGCCCTTTGGCACAAATCTACACCTTTTAACCGATCTGAACCAACATTTGTATACTTACCCTTTGGAACCCTGCGAGTAACACTGTTTACATGGAATTTCGGACAGACTACTCCAGTCCCTGCATTTAGGCCCTTTGGCACAAATCTACACCGTTTCACCGATCTGAACAAAATTTGTATACTTACCCTTTGGAACACTGCGAGTAACACTGTCTGCTTGAAATTTCGGACAGACCACTCCATTCCCTGCATTTAAGTCCATTGGCACAAATCTACACCGTTTCACCGATCTGAACCACATTTTGTATACCCTGCGGTTGACACTGTCCGCTTTAATTTTCGAACAGACTACTCCATTCGCTGCATTTAGGCCCTTTATCACAAATCTACACTGTTTTTCCTATTTGCTCTAAATTTTACATACACTTTGAAACCCTGCTAATAACACTGTCCACTTGATATTTTGAACAACGCTCTCCAATCCCTACGTTTAGAATAACAGAGAAAATGTACTCGAAAACCACGTTTTAAGGCCCTAGAGCCATTCATGTCCGTAGTAGTGTAACTGTAAGTGTATTTTAATATGTATATTGTTGACTGGCAATTCGGGCTGCATCACTTTGCCCCTACAAGTGGTCTCGTGCAGAATTGCGAACATAGTTAAATCTTGCGCAGCTTATAAATTGCTGTCAGGGGAGTAATTAGTGCGAAAAGATTTTTGGGCCCCTTAAAAAAGTTATCATCATGAAAATATTATGCCCCTGTGTAAGCGCAATGGTTTTGGTGCAGTACATTGAGGTTATCAGCTACGTTGCGATAAATTATACCATTGCTACCTCAGGAGCTCGGGACAGCCGAAGTTTTCCAAAGTGTTCTGACTACTTTCCTACGGCGCTATGCGACAAAAGTCTACACTATTGGTCTCTACATTTCTAACAGCCAATGAGATATTGGCCCTAGGCAATGTCCTTTATTTCACTTACTCCTCTTTCTAATCATTTTTTAATTCGTTGGTAAATTACATGTGTCAGTGCGTAGTTAGTAAATAGCCGTTTCCCTATTAATTTTTATTATTATTATTATCATTACGGGAAAATGACCTGAATGTTACGTCCATTATACTGTACTACTTATCAACCCCATGTCATTTATGCAAATCATGCAGTGGAAGTAATGTAAGCTTATGACATTTTTTGCATAACTTAATTTAATATTACTGAAATCTTTTATTTTGTTTTTTACTCCTTAACGGTTTCCTTGACTGGCTATTTACAAGGTTGATACTAAGTTTGAAAACGTTCCTATGCGGCAGGTAATTAGGTTCGCTCACACGGTAACGTATTGGTTCAGAGACGAATCGATGAGTTGTTAATTTTTTGGAGCACACACAGGACCACGACCACGATCACGTTCTTATCGCTCAATAAATTTTCCTTAGTTACTGGTATCATTCAAATCGCCAGGACCAATTAATAGGTCATTCAGCCGTTGACATATTTTATCCCTGAAGTATTATATTATTCCACGGTGTTGCCTTGTGCATCACATCGGACACCTTGACCACCTTGACCTGACCAATATATACATCACTACAGACACCATGGAAAAAAAAGATAATCAGGCAAATCCAACACACTCCGGAATACTTGAGACTGATGATCAAGATGTCCTGAGTCACTAAATATAGGTAACTAACAGCAAGATCAACGAACTACGACATGACTACAGGAGCCACAGATCTTACAAATAAAGATAACGTCGGCCCAAATAATAATAATCTTAAATATATATTTTCGTGGTAAGCATTTCTTAGGAATATAAAATAATGATGATGCATAATAATAATAATAATAATAATAATAATAATAATAATAATAATAATAATAATAATAATAATAATAACAATAACAATAATAATAATAAAATTATTATTATTGTAGTAAATATTATAATGATAATAATTAAATAATAAAAGTAATAATGATAATAATGGTGTATATTAAAATATTTCCTTTCGTGAAATTAAACGATGGATCTTTTAAGGGCTCTTAAGATATAGGTTAACCCTTTTGCTCACAGGCCATTTTGGGTGGTACCGTATTCTTGAAGACCGTCAGCTGTTTTCTGACGAAATTACCCATTTTTTTAAACGTTATAACACCTGCACATTCGCAGGTATCACAACGAAACAAAACACAGATATAGCTTAAATGCCACCCATATGGGAGAAAATTAGTTCAAGGTCGTATCTTACATATGAGGTTGAACAAAAAATATTTATAAAAATAAAAATATTTTTATGCAGAAAAATGTGTTTTAGAACTCAATATAATTAAGTTTGTTCTACTTTGGGTCACATAGGCAATGATATTATAAAGACATCATAGTTGTTCACATATGTTCTTGATCTGATACCGTCATGTGCCCTGGTTTCAGAGTTATAAAAAAAACTTTTTGAATTGTATGCAAGAAAGTTGGCGGCCATTTTCTGATGAAAGTACATTAAATTGTTAAGAAAATGCAAATTGTTTTTGCATTGACAGGTATCACAATGACACAAACTGTGGACATTCGATCCTACAAGACCTTGCAATAGACCTTCTGAGAAAAAAATATTTCAAAATTTCTATAATCTACAGGGTGTACCAAAAATATAGAAATGTGTGGTTTGTCTTCTATTTCAGAAATAATATTCTGTAATGCTATTATTACTCAGATCTGTCCTTCTTTGCTCTAAATTTATAGCTTCATTCCAATGAAAACTTGATTATTCACATATTTGACTGATTTAAATAACTTTTTCTGCAATAGTTTCAGATTTATGTAAAAAATATGTTTCATTTCACTTATAAACAAGAAGTTCCGTGACGAACTAACGAGCCTACTTTTCATGCCAATGATTATTCTACAGTATATGAACCTATCTAGAATAATGACGAAATTAAGTTGGTAATATCGAAATGTCTAATTAGTTCGAAATATTCCCGGTATAATGTAGCCTAATAGAGCACTACAGTTGGCAGCCCTGGTGACTGAATATATTCTTAGTTCCATCTCTTAAGGTACAGAATACAAAATTTGGTTGAAGTCCAATGAAAGTTACATGCAGTTAGACATTGGATCTAACAGCACGCGTAAAAGCATGTTGACAACAATGTCATGCGTGTGCTGGTTAGAAATAATAGGAAATATTATGATATCTTTTTGTGCCAATTTTGGATGAAATCCATTTGTTAGTATAGAAGTTACATGTATTTTAAAATTGGACCTATCTGCTAGCAAAGAATCATGTTGGCAGCACTGACTTGTATTAATTGCTCCAAATAAATCTAGAATGTTATGTGCAATACGTGTGCAAAGTATAGAGCTGTTGGCTTGCATACTTTCTGATATATTGATATTAGGGTTAAAAATATAGACAGCATTTATTAACAGTTGGCAGTCCTGATTGCTCTTAAGAATACTTATAGTCATATCTATAATGTTACACATATCACATACGAAATTTGGTTGAAATCCAATTGATAGTGTAGAAGTTATATGCATTTAAAATTTGGACCTATCAGCAGGCTTATAATCATTTTGGCAACACTGCCATTTTTGTCTTCCTGGAAATTAAACTGAAATATTATTATCTATACGTGTGCCAATTTTGAAATAGCTCCCATTCATACCTTCCAAGATATCCAACATGGAGCTCAAATTTCAATTGCGATTTTTCAGCAGTTGGTAGCACTGACATCATTTTCAAATATGGCCGTGAGCTATTCAGGTATAGATTTTTACTCCTACCAAATTTTGTTTCGATTGCTGCAGCCGTTTAGGAGTTGATAGGGGGACACACACACACAGCCAGACAGACAGACAGAAGGACAGACAGACAGACACACATTTGCCCGATCTCATAAGTCTACTTTTTCCTCATTTTTGCAAAATGTGAAAAGTAGGCTAAAAATATGCACTCACCAAACTCAGCATCTGTGCTTAGACAAGCACTATGAATGTAACCCTTTCTCACATCTGGTGCAGATTGTTCTCGACCTCCTCCTTTTACCTTCTAAGGTGCACACCCAGTACCTGGACCCTTTCTCTACGGGTACGGTAATTTCCTGAGTCCAGGAGATCCTCTAACCGAGAAGACGACGCAGCCATGATCAAAAAATATCAAACGCTAGGCTATTGTGCCTACAATATGCTAGGACACAGCTAATTTGAGCCAAACCTAACAGTAAATGCTTCAAATGATACTTCTACACATATACTAATGACCAACTGACTATATTCTAACGATTAGCCAATAAAGACAGCACAAAAATGACCACTATTATTACGACTCAATATCAGCTAACCGCATGTTCGGAAACAAAAACAAACCGTATTTCCACGGCAAAGAAACAAGAAACACTGCGAAAACTCTAAGAATAAATGAAGATCGGAATCTGGCTACCTTCGTTTAACACGCTTGTGTGATCTAACGAGGAAATGTAGTACTTATTCAAGTTTTCAGCGGGTGCCGACGAGGTAACCCTGACAGTTTTCGCACCAGGCATGGGTAACAATATATCGTTACCTTGAGAATAAGAGGGTTAAGAATATCTTGACAACGCTGCACAAAGCCGTTCTTGAACTCCTTGGTGAAGGGAACTAGCGAGAACCACACAGCGTTGTCCATACCGCTGCTTATTCAGAGAAGTGAATATGAGAAATGCCATACGACTATGTGTGTTCTGCCTTGCCCCTAGATAAAGTGATTCAAGCAGTGCGGCTAAGAAGCTCATGCATTTCGGCAGACTCAGCCAAAGAATTTGCCGTGAGCTTTTATGTCGTGCAACAGGACCTCAGAGACCTTCACAACAATTGTTGAATGCAATGAAGTCAATAATTTTTGAAATGTTTTATGCGAAGTACCGTACAAGAACAAAAAAAAACTCACTGTAACTAGAGTAGCCTAATATGTCGTTTGAAGTTCGGCCTACATTGTTTGGAATCAGACACTACAGCGTGGAACGACATGCATTTTTGGGTGAAGCGCAATGCCAATCGTCAATTACGGTTCTTCTATTCACACGACGGTTTCAACATCAGTTATTTTGGCCTTTTCCATTTCTTCACATTGTTATCTCTATTCATAATTTGCATTAAAATAATCCAGTTACACAGCTTAAATGAAGAAAGAGAGTTCCAGTTTCAGCGTGTGTTGCTTGTGATTGAAAGAAGCTGAGGAAGCCTGTGATAAAGCCCAAAGTTTGCAAGACATGATCAGACGTAGTTTCGCTGAGGTGGTAATATAACTTCTCTAAGCAGTTTTTCCTCGCAAGCTGACCACATTAAGCGAATCATGTGATGAGGAATGCTTGAGGCTGCAGTGAGAAGAGAAATCGAGCCGAGCTGCTCTCAATCTTGCAATTGGATAATCATGCACTGCACAATACGTAATGTGATGCACTCAATTCTTGTGTTAAAATATTGAAACAGATAGACTGAGTTACCAACATTTACATGCACATCACCAAGCGGTAATCTCACAAATGTATTTTCGACTCATTTTCTGATGTCGCTGTTGTTTTTGATAATTATTTATGGTCGTTTAACCCCGTGTACTTGGGTGTAGGTGGATTTTCCCTGGTAAATTGCGATGGCTGTACTTGTGTGTGCATATGCAATGGGGGCTGGGATTGCGCAGGACATGCTCGGGACTTATGTTAGCTACCATCCCGGCATTTGTCTAGAGTAGAAGTGGAAAACACCACGAGACATATTTTCTAGAATGTTTGGACTTTGGAATTCAACTCATCTCATCTCAGTTCTGCCTCACGAGACTGAGTGTACTGAAATCCAGATCTCAGACGAGAATGAAATAGTTTGGAAGAAATAAAACCCGGACTTCAACCAAATGTAGGATGGTAAAGAATGGTGGATTCTTAATACTGACTGAGGGAAAGGGGGCAAATTTCAGCATGTGTTCTTTCTCAAACCACTGTCTCAATGTGTTCTGTAGCCAATAATCAATATTTTTGAAGTGTTTGTGAAAACCTTACTTAATTTCCGTCATCAGGTGAGCCTGATTATAGATTATAAATTGTGTGAACCGTATTTGAACTACAGTAGACATGAAAGGGTGAAGTATGAGCATCGAGCTCCTCGCTAGCTGCCTAGCAGGGCAGTGCAATGGGCAAGGTGAAGCAGTGCTAGCGGGAAATTTACTCGTGCCGGCCGAGCGCAGCCCTACTCGGTCCAGTTCCGAGCAGTGCAGCACGACAGCACTGCAGCGCTTAGTCGCACAAGCACTGTCCATTTGACCGGGTACTGAAGTACGTTTAGTACTGAGCGCGGAGCCTGCACACTAGGCGCACTAGAGCCAACATTGTGGCATATGCGTGTGGTCTGCCGTGCTCATAACGTGGGGAGGACAAAAATAGCATAGTGGGAGAGTCACACATTAATGAATCAAACCGTAGACATATAAGACATGATATTTGGACGCACATGAACCAGATCTGCAGCAAGGATACAGACATTTGCATACTTTTTGGGTGATGTAGCAGGTGCAGCGAGATATAATAGTCCTAAAATAGAATCAGAGGCTGGTATGGAATCAGGAGAGTTAAAATACATTTTTTAATTTGTTGACATAATGTCACAAACCAGCCGAGGTAGCTAAACACGTAAACGTGCATGGTCAGACTACTCCAAACTCGAAAGACCACACACAGCCACTCCATACATTACCTCATTAATTTTATTTGTCATTAACTACTCTCATGAGATTGGCGTCATGAAATCATTCCCACAAGGAAACTGTCTCACCACATCCCCTACCTCATAGCAACCGGAATAATTATGGGTAGAACCAAAAAAACTACGTTGGGACTATAAAACTGTATTTCAATAACAAGATTCTGAATTCACCAAATGACTAGATTGATGCTCTTCAGGGATATGTGAGTTCGAGAAACATGCGTTAGTAAAACTCAGCTGAGTTTTAATTCACCGGCTGTGAAAGCCAATATAGGCCTACCATCTTTTTGGAAGCCTTCATAGGGAGGTTAAGGCTGCTTGAGCTTTTAGTTCTCGCAGTCAAGTGGTGCAGTTGCACCTAATATAAAGGGAGGTGGCGCGCAGTTCGTCACTCCTGTGGGGGTCCGGGCGGGGACACCAAGAGCCCGCCGATGAGCCAGCTTGGTGTCCTAGGCGAAACCCCACACAAGACACGGCACAAACCTAGAAGAATTCTGAGTTTTAATTCACCGGCGTGAAAGCCAATATACCATCTTTTTATGCGTTAGTAAATACATCAGGATTTTAAAATGAAAGATATTCCGTCGCAATCTAAGGTCATTTATGTCTTTTATTCTTATATTCAAGTCGCCTCCGTGACGTAATGGTCAGCATGATTAGCTGCCACCCAGGACTTCCGCGGTTTGATTCCCGGCTCTGCCACGAAATTTGAAAAGTGGTATGAGGACTGGATTGGGGTCTACTCAGCCTCGGGTGGTCCAAATGAGTATAGGGGTTTCGACTCCCACCTCAACCATCCTCGAAGTGGTTTTCCGTGGTTTCCCACTTCGTCTTCGGGAAAATACCGGGGTGGTACCTATCGTAAGGCCACGGCCGCCTCCTTCCCTCTTCCTTGCCTAATCTTCCCACTCTTCCCATCTCTTCATCAGGCCCCTGTTCGCTTTTCAGGTGAGGCCGCCTGGGCAACGTGCTAGTCACACTCCCCAGTTGTATCCCCGACTCAGAGTCCCAAGCTCCAGGACACTACCAGTGGCGGTCAAGGTGAGATCCCTCGCTTAGTCCGCGGGAAAAGCCAACCCTGGAGGGTAAACGATAAAAAAAAAAGAATTCTTATATTCAACATGGCCTGAAAAAATACCTCGTGGAATTTACCTACACATAAGATATACGGCAAAATAAGCAAGAAGACACGAAATCCTTCAAACCTTCAAGTTTTAGGACAATATTCATTATTTCAACACTATGGAGACCAAGAGTGCTATTCATTATATAACAATTAGCCTATTTTGCTCTAAAATTACAAAATATGTTGTCTGTCTTTCTACCAGCTTGTCTGTATTTCTTTCGGTGGAGTGCCTAAGACTGTTTTGTTTGTTAGTTCTTGGAACTATTCGACTTTAGGGTTATGGTACGCGAACCGTCTTCCTAACTTACCAGGGGCTATGCAATGCCAAAAATACGAAGAAATGAGTACTATTATAGTTCGCCCAGTGAAGAAATTACATGGTATCGTGCAATTGAATGCGCTGACAATGAAAGAGACCACCTTGTAGTGTAGCGGCTAACGTTCTTGGCTGTCGCCCCGGTGGTCCGGGTTTGATTCCCTGACCTGCCACGAAATTGAATTTCGGTTTGGGGTACTGAAATTGTATCGATGATACGTAAATCATCCAAGCGGTGCTCATTTCGAGGACTTGCGCCAGGCCAGTGGGCACGAGTTTTCTTTTTTATACATTCTTACTCTGCAATTCGAATTGAGAGCACATCACTGCGTAGAGTTGTTAGAATAGCTTCCGTAAAATATTCTCAAAGGCCAATGCTATAAGTAGCCCTCATGAGTTAATCCAATTGCATATGTATATCTAGGCTAATCCAGATATGGTATTTAAGACATTTGATTTTTATTGCATTCTGAGTTCTGGGCATAGGAAAACCTCGAAGCTAATTTTGAAATTTTAAGCCAATGAACATCCAAAGTATAGTAAGCATCATGTAGGGAGACTGTACCAGAGAGAGCATACATTGCTTGAAGACATGATGACATAGTGCGTAATTTGTGCTCGTACAACGAAGGAGGTTGTCAGGACGGTGTTGATGATGTAAATGGTGATAACGATGAAGACGGTGATTAATTATTTAGGAACCAAGGGAATATAAATAACCGATACTTAAGACTGAAGCGGATCTATGGTAAACACAAAATGAAATTGCAGGTTGATTGCGAAAGTACAGAAACTATCCAATCACCATATCTTATGGAGATTGACTAATCCAGAAGTAGACATGAAAGGGAGTAGACTAGTACAAATAGGTGGAAGCAAAGGATGCTCTTGTGTGAGACCTCCATGGGCGTAGCCAGGACTCTGTATGCTGCAAACACTGCGGAGTGCCTGATACCCTAGCTCACGTTCAAAAAACATAATTAAGAAGGGGATTTACTACAAACGTTAGGAATCACCGAAATAGATCTAAGATGCAGCTGTAACATTTCAGAAATGTTACGCGATCCATGTTTTCGTGTCTTTCTCGTGTTAGAAGCAAAAATACAATGGGCATAATAATTGTTATTGGCCATAAGAAGGATACAAGATTTATGCTGGACCCCACCATCAGATGTGAAGTAACCTTCGGCATAACAAAACAGGTCGTTTAGAGATAACGATAGGCTTCAAAGAGAAGAGAAAGCTTGTGGTACGTTACGATTAAGCGAGAGGATCAACAACAACATTTTTAAATCACTCATCAAGTTTGGGTAAGCCTAAGTATAAATGACCTAATTTTGCTATCAATGAATCCATTCAATAATAGAGAATTCATTTTCAATGTACTCGGGAACAGTGTGTGACGTAGTCTATTGGTACCCAATATCATTTTATTGCTAATATTAATAGTGTTATAATAATAATATTAATCTGAAGGGAAGATAAGAACGGCTTTACGAAACCATGTCGGTACGGGCTGGCCGTGCGCGCCTGAACTGACGAGTTCCAGCGTAGACAGTGCTGACAGTGTGAGGCAAGGTCATACGACCCTAAAAGCACTTGCCAGGCTTGCAGGGCACTACACCATACTATACACAGCTCGCTCGCACATGTAGCGAGTGGCAGGTGGGGAGAGGCAAGGACATGCCGTCACGCGCTTGTGGCTTACTTCTTAGACTGCCCGTAAGGGAGCAGCAGGATAGAACATACTACAGGCACTAGCTACGCAGGGCCCTGCTGCCAAGTGTAAATGGGAAGTAGTTCAGAAGTATTGAGTAGCGCTGGACGAAAGAAGCAATTTGGCAGGCATCTCACAGTGATCACCGTACTAGAGCCTGCCGGGATTTTACGATTGCAATTCTGGCAAGAGTTTAGAATGGGGCCACCAATAGTTAATTTCACTTTGTCCCTTGGCAGGTAAGTTCTGCCCCCAAGACTCCACTAACTTCATAAGATACATGGTCTACCATGGAGCTTCAATCAAGTGCCAATACAAACACGTGTAATGACGTTCACAATAACCGAGTTTAGCAATGACAGCAGTACTCGCATTGTATGGACATAGGAACGTAACAATACAGTGCAAGTTTTATCCTGGTTTCAGCTGACTTTCTACACATTCCAGTAATTTTAGGATCAGCCGCGGCAAGCAGAACAGCACAGTTTGGTTACTCCAAACAACGCGTTGTCTCTACAAGCACTGACCTGCTGTGACGTAGCGTGAAGGGGAGTTCCAATGGCCTAACTTCTTAATGTTAATATTCAGTAAATTCATGTTTCTATTTCGTAGAAACTACTGGGTAGATTTAGATGAAATGTTTTTGCCGTAATTAGTGATCAATTCTTAGTACTTTAACATGGGCTTTTGGTGTTTCTACTATTGTAACCATAATAATATGTTTTCTTTAATCTCAAATTTTTCGTTTAAAAATCTAGATATATTCATTTTTTTCATAATGTATTTGAGCTGTGTTAAAATCTCATTTACAAGCCAAGCTACAGGTGGTAAAAGTTTGAGACTTCTGTGTTAAGTAACAACTGGAAAATATGGAACATTTATGTGCAAAAATAAGTTCTGAGAAAATGCCTTTGTATGTTCTAATTATCAATGTTTTCTAACGCGCACTGCATTATTTAAATAAATATTAGACATGTTTTGCAAATAACAAATATCAAGTGTTATACATAATTTTAAACGTCAAAGTTCCAGCTTTGGCATCGTATACAAATCTGAAAATTTGTTATTTTTTCTCATTTTATCCATTGGAACTCCCCTTTAAGAATGATGCAAGCAGGGTACAGGCGGAGCTCTGCTGAATGTTTTCGCCTCACTCAGATAGTTACTAGTGGCTTACCACTGCAAGTAATGACGTTAATCGTTTACTATACGTAATAAACGTATAACATCCAGGAACTCTTTAGTTCTCTGAATAACTACGTATAACCGTTCAATGTAACATTGTGGACAGTGAATCCGTGTAGAGCCATAACTGAAATGATATATCTATCTTTCTGAAGAAAAATCTAATAATGGAATATGATATCATTATCATTTTTATTGTCATTATTATTGATATATCGAACGTTGAAAACATCTCTGAACAAGAACGAAGCGGGCATGAGAAACGGGGCAATCAATTTAGTATTGTATGCTCTAATACCAAGGACAAATTTTTGTTCCACCATGAAAGGCAAACAAGAGGGCTGCATTTTTCTTTTTTATACTCCCTTGAGATTCTGAAATTGTTTTTCAAACTCATCCTTAAAACAAGTTAGTATGAGAACATTATATTTTTCATCCTCAACAGTGTTTATAAAACTATGTTGTTGATGATGCATTTCGGGACCTTGTGGCATCGGGGACACGTACCCCGTGTATGTGGCACTGATGACCTGTAGTATTGTGATGGCTGTATTAGGGTATATATTTTTGTAATAGGACCTATATTGAGTAGAAAGTGACCGTGGACCTAATTTAGGTATCAATCCAGCATCTGATCTGAGTGAAATTGGAAAACAATGGAAAACTGCTTCCAATACAGCTGATGTTGTTATCGGATCCACATCTTATGAGTTATGCCTTACGAGGATGAGCGTACCCTATTCCAGCCTTCAGACAAGAATATAATTACTTGGCAGAGCCGGGAATCATAGCCGGACCTCAGGGATGACAGCAAAGAATGTTAGACCCAACGGCACGAGGAGTTGAACGCAGATATATAGCCTGGACAATTCAATGCTGAACATATTGGAATGCTACGTGTGTTGTTGTCCAGTTAAACATGCAGGTTTCATCCTCACCCATTCACCCTCTCACCGAGATTCGACTGCAGGTGGAAGAGGGGATGTTACCTTGTACACGATGAATATGGCTGTCCTACAGCGAGCACACACACACGGTGGATACGCCTTGACATGTCTTGGGTCGATCAAGCACTGCTAATTTTGAAATATACAGTTGGTAGAATCAAGAAAATGCTGAGCAAACAATATTGAATGGCTTTGGGCGAATATTTTGCGATGTAAACTGGGAAACAACCAGAGTTTTTTCAGTCATGGAGGGTAATCTCCGTACAAATCTCATTACGTCCTCAAAGCGAATGACTGGCAGAAGTACCCGTCACTAAATCACATTTAGCTTTTAAGCATCAGAAATTATCACATTCGCTTATTCATAAAGTATTACGTTATTGTCTATTCATTATATGCCCGTCCCGGCTTCGCACGGGAGCAGTTTACGGATACTGAATTTTTTTTTTTTTTTTATTTTTTTATTTTTTATTTTAATTTCATCATGACCACTGTGCGGTATATTCAGTGCGATCATCTTTTGACATTTGGACCTAGGAACTCGTTTATGATGCTCACCGTTCCGCATAATTCGTCTTAATTACCAAATTTCATTCTGAGTTGTCTCTAATGTTTAAATATTTCGCGCAAGCGCCATCTTGAATTTATGGAGAGTCTGTGTTTATATAAGAACATATAAAGCCAAAGATACGGCCCTACATTGGCACAAATAGAAAGCTGATTGCTGATATAATGTATTATTACATTTTTCTTAAAACCAATATAACCCCTTTCTTTTAATAAGCACCGCAGACGGTGAGCAGTATTTACAGTAAAGTTCAGCCACTGGAAACTTCGTCATCTTATATCACGTTAATAAATATGCATTCTAAAGTTCTAATTCAATTGTGAAAACTCATGCCTCGAACCACCCCTATAAAAAGTGTAGATGGATTATTTTGAAACTTTTTATTATCTATCGTTATTCAATCACATGTATTGTATTTCAGTATATTGTGTTTCTTCTTTCTACACTAAGACTGGATACGTGGCGCCGTGGTAACGTTCTCGTCTGCTGTTCCCAAGGTTGTAGGAACGAATCCAGGCGCAGTCAGTTGGTATTTGAGGGTGCTCAAATGAGAGGGAGTCGAGTTAGTAGATTTATTGGCGCGTTAGATGCCCTTCGAGTGAAAATTCCAGCAATCGGCGTCTCTAAATTTCGCAGTAGTTAAAAGGGACGTAAATCCAATAACATTATTATTATTACTACTACACCTACCCTTGTATCCGTATATACTTATACTGTATATGCTTGAATTCATCATTACTTAGCATCATGGTTGAAAGAACACGAACGATCGTAAGACTTCCTAAAATTTGCATCACTACTACTTTGTACATATGACAGATAATGACCTAGCAAAGAGGACGCACCGCCTTGTTAAGCTACCAGTTAAGGAAAGGCTACACATATTTCCTCATTACTCCACTCTCCAGCGTGCCACCAGTGGGCGAGTAATTCAAGCATTTAACCATTAACTTGGTGCAAGAGGCATAAAACCAGTTCCAAGTATAAACAAATTTCACAGCGGGATTTCAGTTAAAGAAGACTTCTTCAAAATCTAAGTGTCGCCCTTCTATTTGCTCCCTTGTTAGTTTTACCTTCAAGTACCCCACTTATAACAACCTTACGCCCAGAAGGAGGAAATGGAATACATCTACTGTATTACCTGCATCTCGAAAGGGCAGTGTGCGTGTAGTACACCACACATGGCGCTTCCTGGGAAACAGGAATTGGCATATACACAGAGGGACTCAGGCTAGGTATGTCAGTGTTTTACAACTCAATTGAATTCCTGAACGGGGTTCGTAGGCGTATAACATTTCTTCTAGTAATATTTTGCCCCACTTTGAGTTCATCCAACTTGCTGTCAACTTTCCTTGGTTCTGCCATAATTAAAAACAACGAACATATAGCTTACTTTCTCCTAATTGTAAGGGCATAGTTATTACGCTTTTTCTTTTTCAAGGAGTATAATTGAAATGTTGGTTGTAGTAGCTTGTTGAAATACATCGTGCTATAGGGATATTAAACGTTGATTGATTGAATCCTCACCTGAATTATATAAAAACACACACTAATACACCCATCACAATTACATAGGTTATCAGACGAAATTAAACACTCACCCAAGTACACGGGGCTAAATGACCATAATGTCCATGCATCTCAAATGAAACAACAGTTTCCTACCCAAATCCTTTCTCGTATAAAACTACACACACTAGTAAGCCTACAGACATAACAGTGACAAAGGTTATCAGACAACTTTTACACACACCCAAGTAAACGGGGCTTCAAGACCAAAATGCTGCAACACCCCTAATGAATGAACAACAAAATCAACAACAACAATAGTCTCTACCGCGGATAAAGGTCAACGAATATTAATCGCTGTATTAGTGTGTTAAAATATGTGGTGTTATAAGTATATATTGTGCCCGTCAGAGGAGCTGCCAGGACAGCCAACAACCGAAATGACTTCCCTAACATCTTATCCGGCGGACCTATTTGCCGAGAGGATCAGGTGAACTTCCAAACAGGCCAAAGCAGCACGAGAATCCATCGTCCACAGGGATCGTGGTACATGGTGACAAAGGTCATAGACTGCCTAAGGAAAGGTTCACCTTAAAAGCTAGACTGAGAAAGGAAACATCCAGACTTATGTAAAACATCGTAAAAATTTTATTTAAAATTGACAAGCCCCTATCCAAGTTCGGAGGGTTTCTATCGGCTAATCCGCAAGCTAATAAATAATCAAAAATAAAGAGCAGGTCCCTACCTGAGAAGTTACAGTAAACCCTCGCGAAAGATCTATCTCACAATTATTAAAGCAACAACAGCAACACTAGGAAAATGGTACGGCAAAAACCCTAGGTCAAGTTACAAGATCAAGCTAATATCGGAATTTACATTTAACAGGGTAGCAAAACAAATCTAAGTTAGGATGATACCATTTCCACATTTACATTTAATATTAATTCATCTACCTAAGTCCTATCAATTAATTACAAAATTTACGGCGGTGACGTCCGTAATATCAAACAATTAGAATCAAAGCTATGTGACAAGCCATAAAAAAAATATCTAAGACACTCTTACAACTAGGTGCTAATCAGCACACAAAAGGTGACATAGAGGATTTGTACACTTTTACATCAATAAATCAATAAATACAAGGCCACAGTTTTATTCAAAGCCTACCTACACCTTGGTTTACTGTTTGTAAGCCATAGTCATTTAACGTGTGTAATTACGGTGACGACTGCGTAGTGAAGACTACGTCTAACATCGTATGGCCTGCGCTCCACCAGCTACGAACTAAAGGTTCGAGCAAGCTTCAGTCGCTACAAAAAGTGTCAGCTGTCCTAAAGTCATTTACTCCAGGAAATACTTTCATTAGCACGGCTATGTCAGCAGGTTCCAAATGCAAATGAACAAGATTAAATAGAAAGGATTCGTTAGTTATATTTTGTTTATCAAAATTATGTGTTTTATTATTAAGATGTCGGTTTAGGTTATTGTTGGTTTATGGCGAATAATAGCTGACAAACCTGGCAATGAGCGTCTCCGCGAGATCATCTCTGCCAAAAAGCCTCGACTCAAAAGTCGGAATACAATCAACGAGCAATAACAACTCGGACACACAATAACACAAGTTACCAGCGGCACACAGCTTGCGTTCAATAACTCTGGGACGGGCCTGAACACATCAGTTACCCTCCCTAAATATCTGGTCCACGGGAACAGTCCCGGACATGGTACACAAAATACCTTCATACATGAAAAACCCTCTTCACGGGGCTAACCTCGAACATACTATAAGAAACCTGACATAACTGTACTCGTCAAATCAACGGTACACGCAAAAGGCATTTAACTAACAAATGACAATCTAAAGAACATGCGAGCAGATACAGAAATGGACTCTGGGTTCCATGAGCTGTCAATGCAATGAAAAATAAATGAATGATACAAGCATTCTGTCCTGTGTTAATATAAGTCTGTCTCACTTAGAAGCAAGCGCTCTCACTCGTGCGCTGGAAAATATTCACAAAACCTGTCTTTGTCACAGCAAGTTGCAGGCTCCCTGCACCATTAGACACAATACGTTGACTGGGCCGGCAATTTAAGCAAGAAAATAACTGTAAAACTTGCCTTATAATAATACCTTTACCATAGGTCATAAACATCGAAGAATGTGTGCATTAAAAGCACGCTATAAAGCTGAATACAAACATATAACTCTGTCTTTCATAGCAAAGACTTTTAAAAGATAGCAATGTCACTCATTGCTGGAGCTCTTTGCTCTCAAAGATACAATACTTCAGTAGTTTCTTGTATCAAACATCAAAATAAATCACGTGTCATCACACTTGACACAAACAAAAATAATATTGTGGCGCAAATACCAGTCTGCTGGATTTGCTTAATGATACGTTGGGAACTGGGTTCGATGCTAGGCTACAACGAAACATCCCTTTTACTTGCAAGGTCTACACTTGACCAGGATGGCTTCTGAGCACATCTCGAATGAAATATAAATGCAGTTACAAAACTGGTAATTACAGTCGATTACCCAAATGATACGACTTCTCTAATGAAGTCAGGGGCGTAACATTGACTGGCTGCAATGAGTGCAGTTAATGACTCAGGACCATGGCATCAGTTTTGCCGTAACAGGAGTCTGCTAAGACTCGAAAATCACCCCAGATAGGGTTAAACAAAGTAGCCTTGAAATGACTACAGTCACGTTTAGCAATAAGCAGGAATTGGCGTCTTATGACGTCCATCAGGTTGCACCAGGGTTGAACAAAATATCAAACCCAAGGGTGGCTCACAATCACTGTAAATAAATGACATCTAATTATACTAATTACATTCCCTACCTATGAAATGGCTGTCACTATGTTCGGCTGGTTTACAATCTACACTAATCTAACTATACCACCAATGACTAGAACAAAGAAGGGTTGTACAAACTCACGACATGAAGGAGCTCACACTTAGCTCTCTGTCCAACGACAAGGGTTGAACAAAAGCACCTCTGGCTTTCAGGATTGGCATCGTCCTCATCAGAACTTCCATCTTGGCTCTCCTAAATACCAGGGTTCGGTCTGTCCCTGTAGTTGACATCGTGAATGGGTTGGACATGCCTAGGAAAGGCATCCTCGATTCCTTCCTTCTCGTTCGACGGTCTTGAAGTTCCAAAATCATGCTCGTTCCATCCGAGACATCTCCCTCATACCATAATGGTACTTAGCCCATTATCTCCGACTCGAACATGGTGTTGTAAATGTCGAACACGTGGTCGGTAATATTAGACATCATGTAGTTCATCATTATTACTTGAAAATTACGGTGTGTTTCGTAGATATCACAGGCGTTACACTTAAATCTGGTATCACAGCCTCTACACTTTGCAGATATCATTAATAAATGGCCATGCACTGATCTGCTGTTTCACACGTGCACAGACTCTACTTTTGCAATCACGTGGCATCCGTGAATTAGGCATCGTATTCTCGTGGATAAATCCACCGTAGCAATTTATATATAATGCGTATTTAGTATAACACTTGTCTAATGTAACAATATCACAATTACCTGTATATTTCACACCAGGCTCTTAGCCCTCCTCAAATCACGTGGGTATAAAAATGTGGTGTTACAGAATCGTCGAAAATTCACAATACTTGCCAAATAAGTTCACGTTACTATTCGTGCTGATCACTACACATTACAAATCGTGATGCACAGTACAATGGTGTTCGATGACACTTGATATAAATTCCTCGCTATAAAGCGGACTATTCCCCACGTCTTACACGACGGGTATTATAACACGCCTCAACAGGGCGGATTCTCCTGACGTAGTGCACGGAACTGAGTTCCTCGTGGAATCAAGTCGTCAAACTAAGTCGTGTAGCGACTACTTACATTCCTGTTTGCGTATCTGCAATGATATTACCATACCTTAAAGTGGAAAAACATTCTCCAAAATGTTTTAATAATACTGAATGACGAAATGGAATATTCTGAGTCTCGTAGAAAGGTAAAGTTGATTAATAAGACCTCAGATAAATAATTAGCAGACTCAACCAAAGTCAAAAGTGCGATCCTTCGCTACTCCAAAGAGAATAGTATAAGCTCTCAGCTTCTCGTAGCTTTCTGGGTGTGTTCAAAGGTAGTACATCCCATCATAAATGTGTTGTCATGAAAAATATCACATGAACCTAAGCTCAGCGGGTTCAATATATAATATTTTCGAATGCAAATACACACTATATATGCTTAATATTATAACGTGTGAGTAGTTATAAATCAATAAATACAAAAAAACGAAGTAATGAAATTAGAACCTGCTGAGATTTGATCCATGAACCCCCAGACCATGAGCCCAAGTCGCTAACATTACGCCACGGATGCGCTACGATAATACTTGATAAACAACTGGTTTAGTAAAACTTTATGATATTTTGTGTTGGAATCAACGATTTCATTAGCTTTTTCTGGCGTTTCTATAAAACATTTGATACTAAATGTATTATTTTGTTCAGTGCATTACTAAAAGTATATAAACTTAGGAATTTACGGAAATATATGTATTTAGGAGCAACAAATGCGGCCATTTTGACAACTTGACGGCACGGGCCCACAATGATTTGGCATGGAAAGCCTGACCTGTTAGTCACTTCTACGGTTACCTATTCTATTATGTCGCCTCCGTCGCGTAGCGGTCAGCATGGTTAGCTGCCATCCCGGAGGTCCTGGGTTCGATTCCCAGCTCTGCCACGAAATTTGAAAAGTGGTATGAGGACTGGAACGGGGTCTACTCAGCCTCGGGTGGTCCAAATGAGTAGAGGGGGTTCGATTCCCACCTCAGCCATCCTCGAAGTGGTTTTCTGTGGTTTCCCACTTCGTCTTCGGGCAAATGCCGGGATGGTACTGAGAGAGTATTTTGCTATATATACTTGAACCCTGAAACGACAGCGAGACGTATTTTGAAGTTATTGCTTGGCATTAGTTAGACTGCAGGCTTGGGAAGCAGTACACTTGTTATCCACTTAGGAGATGCATAGGCAATCCCGCTACGCTCTTGATCACGTGGACAGGTCATGCTCACTGACTTATTCCTGCAACTATTCGATGCATATATGAAATGATAATCGACTGCGTTCGATTGTCTACCTCGATACAAGGAGAGATGCATCATGGGTAGACTGCCAGATGGGACGTCTATGAGCAGTTTTGAAATGACATACACTTGAGTTCAGTGACACATGCAGTGAACATGCTATCGCTTTAGTAAGAAAGTTCCGTTTATCACGCAGTAATACGAGTGTTCTCTACTCGCGGCGCGGATCGAACGGGTGGATTGCTACATAGCAATATCCGGTTGTCCGTATTTGTGGCGTGTTTGACATAACCCAGAGATTAGATATACCCGAGTGAGCTTATTTATTTCATAGACTTGTTAGTACAAACTCCACGATGAGGAAATCTACTACATATATGGTTGAAATGCAGGAAAGCATTAATATTATCAAGAACAATACGACTGGATTTTATTGTGAGAACCTAGCTGTTGTAGCAATGATGGACTAAGCAGATCGTGCAGGAATGTAATGCAGAGGCAGGATTGATCATTTGGAGTGACAACCTTATTAATACTACAATGAAGAAGAAGAAACGATGGGGAACGTTCGTTTTGATCCAGTGGTTTCTGAAGTACATGAGAATGAATAATCAACTCCAAATGAACGAGACTACTTTACTGATAACGTCGAGGGAGCCTTGTACAAGTAATACGTAGGAACTCCGTTTCGCCGACAGTGGTTTTCGAGTTAGGAGGAAGTTGGTTCGACGTCTTACAGCTCCAGCCATGGACTACTCAGGGATGAAGGTTCGATTCCTGAAAGGAATGTATATTCCTTTACTCTCTTCAATCTCAACCAGAACATCGTCCAAGGTAGCTGGAAACTTTTCTTTCTTGTAGACAGTAGACTTTGTCACTTTTAGTTCGATACTTTTCACCAATATTTTATTAAATAGTATGAAATTCATTCGAAGACTAGATTTGGTTCCTTTTATCATTTCTGTCGGAGAGTGTAATTTATTGTGTAGTTAACAGTAAACATAATGCTATTTAGAGCATTACTTTTGTTGCTTATTTTTGAAAATTTTGGAAATAAAACCAAGCATTGAATTTTGTTGGGAAGATATCTGCAGCATAATTAGGACCAAGACGACGATATCTTTGTATAAGAATAGCAATTAGGAAGAAGATGGCCACACACACGTGCTCTCGAACTATTCCAAAAATATTTCAGTGATACTATTCGTTTGGACTTATGACATTCTAGTAAGATACACACACTAATACAGTCATCACAATTAACACCGGTTATCAGACAGATTCTACACACACCCAAAGTACACGGGGCTACATGACCGCGTTGTCGCAGCCCCTAAACTAAGGAACCAACCAACCAACATTCTAGTAGAAAATTCTTTCTTTTAGAAATGATAGTGCTCTTTCATCACTATTTTCCATGGTTATGGAATTATGGAAATCGTCCAGCGAAAACAATTGTGAATTGATTGCCAAGGCATTGGTAGCCTACTTTCATATTTCTTTTTGATTAAAGATTTTTCTTCAACTGAAACTTTTAGTTCGTTCAGCCTTTAGCTTGTGTTTTTTAACTCGTTTTTGGTAGACTCTTGGCTAGATCATCGTTTGATTTAATGGTTTGCGTGTATCTATTGATATGATACTAGACTCCTTTCGATGGTGTAAGTCTCACGTGTTTTCTTCTGAGTAGTTGAGCCATTTTTCGAGTTTGGATAGGCGAAACTGAACCGACTATTTTACTAGTTTCTATCTACAATTTTTTTTCATATATAAGTTATTATGGAAATAATTATATATATATAAATATATTGGAATAATGAAATAAATTTAACAATTCAAACTAGTATAACAGAATTTGTCATAGACTTAAATGACGATAATTTATGGAAATAGATAATACAATTTATCTAATAAATTGTTGCATCTTGTTTAGTGAAGTTAGAAAAGAGGTATTCTGTGACACTTCTATGTTTGTCTACGATAAGGCATGATATTTTCAGAGTAATTTTTGAAAGGTTTTGAGTTTAATTACGTTTGGGTAAAATTCTTTACAGCTTTGGAAAGTTGAATTAATGTATTGCAATTTTATGCATACGATTTATTGTGTTAATGAAGCGAATATTTGACATCATTGGATGGTCAACCTTAATATTATATATTGTACTCGTAGTCTTTTGTGAAGACATTAACGAAGTCATTTCGTTTTGTAGGAGTGAAATTAGCTTTTGAGCTATCACTAATTTGGATAGGAAGTTGTAGTAAACGTGAATTGGAATCACGAATGTTTCTCTTATATGCTTGTTTTATTCAAGTAACCCTACGTTTTTATTCTTGCCTATTAAGATTTGCGGGAGATGAATTGCTTATATCATGACACACATATTTAAGTGACACAGCCACTTCTCGAATAACTTTAATTAATTCATGCAATATAATACATTTGATATTTCAGTAATTTTAGCTGAAATATACTGCATTCATTGAAGCATCTAAATAGTTAATAAACTATTTTCATAACTTGTAACACTATTCGATTATCTTAATTGATTGTTGAATGCAACAAATTAAGAGAATTATAACCTTGAAATATACTTGTAAAAATTAAATGGAAATGGGCAGCGATTATAACAAAATCCTAACTAAGGATATAACTTGTATATAAAATGTAAGATATGTATAAATTTTTAATAAGGGTATAACATTAATGCATAATTTAATATTGTATTTTTCTTGTAATTTGTTCAGTGGATGAGATGTTTAAACACTGCGATTTAGAGCAGTAAGATGGGACCTTATTATAGGCGTTTATTTAAAACTATTTTTCATCATTTGATCTAAAGAAGCTTTTATTTAATTTTGTGTCTAGTTGACGGACATACACCAATTGCCAGTTAATAAACTGAATTTAATTTTAAAAGAATCTTAGAACGACTGGTGTTTTCTATTAGAAAAGGGGAGTGCGTTAGGAGGACCAGTGGGTGGCTTTTCTTTGAGTTTGCTTAAACTTAACGCCCGAGATATTTTCGTTTTATTTTAGAGTCTCTTGTTCGAGTTCTTTTAGAGCTTCGTTTCATCGTAAGTTTACACACCACTGGCATCTTCGTACCGCATTCTTTAATATCGACGTATCCTAATCCCTGGTTGATCCTAGTTGGTAGGTTTTTAGAGGTCATGTCAGCCGGGAACTTCTAGAATCTACGATCCAGCTTTTCCATCGGATTTCAACAGGTAAGACCACGTGGATTACGGGTACAGTACATACTGTAAGGCCTCGGCCGCCTCCTTCCCTCTTCCTGGCCTATCCATCCCAATCTTCCATCCCTTCCCATCCCTCAAGAGGCCCCTGTTCGCTTTGCAGGTGAGGCCGCCTGGGCGAAGTGATGATCACACCTCCCCAGTTGTATCCTTCCCTACCAGATGTTCCAGGCTCCAGGACACTGCTCATAGAGGCGGTAGTGGTGAGTTCCCTCGCTGAGTCCGTGGAAACCACTAGCCTAGAGGGTAAATTGACTAAATAAAAATAAGAAACCTATTCTATTATAATATGCTAATATCCTACCGGTCGCCTCTTTGAGGACAGATTAAACCTCTCTGTGCATGATAAGCTGAATTGTTGAGGTCAGGCCATGTTGAATCGTAACTTACGGTTATGCTATAATAGTTGCATTATTCATACATCCAGCATTTTTAAAATATTTGGCTGACGACCTTGTAGTTTGGGTTAAAGACGCTTCCCACATTAATGTATATTGTTGAAAAATTTGGTACAGATCAGATGATTAGGTAAGTCGCAATTTGGTTTAAGCTTTGAACATTTGGGTGGCCGCTATTTCTTTTTTGTTTTAATGTCGGCGATATACAACATGACACTGCCTTGTCCCTTGCTAGTGCTACTTCTGTACCAAAGGTGGTTCGATTTGGGTTCCGTTGTGTTTGAATTGATACGGGGAATCCATTTTCACACATACATGGCCAAAATCTGCAAACTATTAGGCTGATGATCTACGTAGTAATTTTGTCAAAAGACGCTCTCCACATGAAGGTATGTTGTTGCAAAATTTAATAGAGATAAGGTGATCAGGTTAGTCTTAATTTGATTTAAGCTTTTAGCATTTGGGTGCGCCATTACGTTTTCATCAAGATGGCGGCGATAAAAAATATGACACTGAGGTTACCTTTGCTAGTGCTACCTCTGTACCAAATTTCGTTAATTTCGGTTTCACCGTGTTTCAAATGATAGGGGAAAACGATTTGCATTCATGCATGGCCGCCGTCTGCAAACTGTATGGCTGATGACCTTTTAGTTTGGTCAAAATACACTTACCACATAAATGTACGGTGTCGCGAAATTTGGTAGAAATTAAATTATTATGTTAGTCGTATTTGATTTAAGCTTTGAACATTTGGGTGTCCGCCATTATGTTTCCGTCTAGATGGCGGCGATATAAAACATGACACTGAGGTGCCCTTTGCTACCGATAACACTGAACCAAATTTCGTTCAATTCGGTTTCACTGTGTTTCAATTGATAGGGGGAATTTATTTGCACACATACATGGCCGCCAACGTCAAACTATAGGGCTGTTGACCTTGTAGTTTTGTCAAAATACGGTTCCTATATAAATGCATGTTGTTGAAAAAACTTGGTAGCGATGAGATGATTAGATCAGTCGTAATTTTATTTAAGCTTTGATTATTTGGGTGGCCATCATTACGTTTTCGTCATGATGGCGGCGATTTAGAACATGACACTGAGGTGCCCTTTGCTAGTGCTATCTTATAACCAAAGTTCGTTCAATTTGGTTTCACCGTGTTTCAATTGATAGGGTGAATCTATTTGCACACATTCTTGGCCGCCATCTGCAAACTATTGGGCTGATGACCTTGTAGATTTGTCAAAAGGCGCTTCCCATATAATGGTATATTGTTGCAAAATTTCGTAGAGATCAGATGATTAGACTAGTCGTAATTTGATTTAAGCTTTGAACATTTGTGTGGCCGCCATTACGTTTCCGTTCGGATGTTGGCAATATAAAACATGACACTGAGGTGCCCTTTGCTAGTGCCACCTCTGAACAAAATGTCGTTCAATTTGGTTTCATCGTGTTTCAATTTAAAGGGGGAATCGATTTGTACACATACCTGGCCGCCATCTGCAAACTATTATGCTGATAATCTTGTAGTTCGATCAAAAGACGCTTCATGTAAATGTATGTTGTTGCAAACTTTGGTAGAGATCAGATGATTAGGTTAGTCGTAATAAGATTTAAGCTTTGAACATTTGTGTGCCCGCCATTACGTTTCCGTCATGATGGCGGCGATATAAAACATGACACTGAGGTGCTCTTTCCTAGTGCTACCTCTGTACCAAATTTCGTTCAATTCTTTTTCACCGTGTTTGAATTGATAGGGGGGACAGACATGTAGAGTACACACACGGACACACAGACAGACACACAATTTCTGGCCCTGTGTTGATCTCATAAGTCCTAAGATGGCGGCGCGTGCCTGCATGAAGGGAAGTGTGCTCTCTGTAATTTTAGTATTTTTAGCCTACTTTTCACATGTTGCAAAAATGAGGAAAAAGTAGACTTATGAGATCGATCCGGGAAAATGTGTGTCTGTCTGTCTGTCTGTCTGTCCCTCTGTCTGTCTGTCTGGCTGTGTGTGTGTCCTCCCTATCAACTCCTAAACGGCTGCAACAATCAAAACCAAATTTACTATGAGTAAAGATGTGCACCGGAATATCTCACGTCCATATTTGAAAATGATGTCAGTGCTACCAACTGCTGAAAATACGCACTAGAAATTTGAGCTCCATGTTGGATATCTTGCAAGGTATGCATGGGAGCTATTCCAAAATTGGCACACATGTAGATAATACTATTTCAGTTTAATTTCCAGGAGTCCAACCATGACAGTGTTGTCAATGTAATTTTAAGCCTTGTGATAGGTCCAATGTTTAAATGAATATAACTTCTACACTATCAATTGGATTTCAACCAAATTTTGTATGTAATATCTGTACATAAACAGATATGACTGCGCGTATTCTTAAGAGCCACCAGGGCAGCCAACTGTTAATAATTGCTCTCTCTATTTTTTATCCAAATACCAATATATCAGAAAGTATGCAAGCCAACAGCTTTAAACTATGCACACGTATATTCTGACATTTTAGATTAATTTGGAGTAACTTATATACGTCAGTTCTACCAGCATGATTATCAGCCTGCAGATAGTACCAATTTTTAAATACATGTAACTTCTATACTATCAGTTGGATTTCAACCAAATTTCGTATGTGCTATATGAACCATAACAGATATGACTATAAGTATTGTTAAGAGCAATCAGGGCTGCCAACTGTTAATAAATGCTGTCTATATTTTTTTACCCTAATATCAATATATCAGAAAGTATGCAAGCCAACATCTCTATACTTTGCACACGTATAGCACCTGACATTCTAGATTAATTAGGAGTAATTAATACAAGGCAGTGCTGCCAACATGATTCTATGCCTGCTGATATGTCCAATTTTAAAATACATGTAACTTCTATACTAACAAATGGATTTCATCCAAAATTGGCACAACAAGATATCATAATATTTCAGATTATTTCTGACCAGCACACGCATGACATTGTTGGCAACATGCTTTTACGCGTGCTGATAGATCCAGTGTCTAACTGCATGTAACGTCCATTGGACTTCAACCAAATTTTGTATTCTGTACCTTAAGAAACGGAACTAAGAATATATTCAGTCACCAGAGCTGCCAACTGTAGTGCTCTATTAGGCTACATTATACCAGGTATATTTTGAACTAATTAGATATTTCGATATTACCAACTTAATTTTGTCATTATTCTATATAGGTTCATATTCTGTAGAATAATCATTGGCATGAAAAGTAGGCTGTATAGTTCTTCACGGAACTTCTTGTTATTGGTTAAATGTGCAGTGACTGTGGCAAGATGTGTTCATTCTGTGGCCGTTAATGGTGAGCAGGATATGAAGAATCAAGCCCTTCTGGAAAAGCTTCTGGTGAGTGATAAATGTACAATATATTCCTGGACATGGTGCGGCCAGGCCGAGCGGGAGAGGTAGGTGTCGCAAGGCTACCTGCTCCTGGGTTCTCACTCTGCTGCCTAGCGCTAGCTCTAAGCGGCGACATAGAACTCAACCCTGGACCTTTGCAATGCGCAATATGTGAAAAAATCGGCCGAAAAAATATATTCAGTGCAGTAATTGTAACACGTCGAGTCACAGAACGTGTGCTAAAATCAGTACCTCTGAGTTCCGGTGCATTAAAAACGGCACGCGAACGTGGGCATGTTGGCAATGGGCTATACCGCCGTTTACCGACTCATTGTGCAACAATACCAGTGATATTCCCAGTGACTCTGTAAATAGAACAAATAACATGAATAGTTCACTTGTAAATAAACACTTATCACTATTCGCCTTCAATGCCCGCAGCATCACGCGGCCGGGACGGAAACAAAACATTCATGCTACAGTGACCGCCCTAGATCCAAGTATCGTGTGTTGCAGTGAAACGTGGCTCTCTGGGTTGGTAAGAGATCGGGAGGCTTTACCAGACACATACCAGCTGTTTCAGAAAGATCGACCACGGACTTCAGGGGGCGGGGTCCTTATTGCTGTGAAGCCTGAGTACAATGCAACTCGCGTCCATCAGCTGGAAACTGACGCAGAAGCCGTGTGGGTGGAGGTTCAATGCAGTAACGGCAAATATCTGATCGGTTCAGTCTATCGCTCTCCGAAATCGTCCCAGCTGATGAATGATGATCTGATTCTCTCCCTCAAACGGGTGCAAAACGTTCAACAAAACTATGACGCTGTCTACATTGTTGGTGATTTCAACCTACAAAGCACATGGAATAGAAATGCCGCTCCTATCCCAAATAATCCTATATCTAGCAACTTCCTTACAGCATTTTATGATCTTTTCCTCCATCAACTCATATTTGAAGCTACCCGTATCACTGAGACCTCCCGTTCGACCCTCGATCTCTTTCTAACAAACTCTCCGTCCTCAATTCAGCCTTTACAAGTCATCTCTGGGTTCTGTGATCACCAAGCCCTCCTAGCTATATTTACCCACAAAAAAAAAACAATCCAAAATTACAAAACATAACAGTTTACAATTACTCCCGTACTAACTGGAAACTTCTTTCTGATATCTTACTGGACAGATTACCGGTCATTACACCTGAACTCACCAACAGTGTACATATAGATGGTACCTGGAATACTTGGAAGGAAATCTTTTTTCAGTGCATTGATGAAGTGACCCCTAAGATTACAATTAAAAATAAGAAAAAAACACCTTGGATCTCAAAGGACATAATAACCAAAATAAGAAAGAGAAATCAGCTCTATAACAAGTGGAAACCGTGCCCAAGTGACAGCAGGTGGGAAAAGTATAGGCTGGCTAGAAATAGTACCAAATCTGCAATTCGTGAAGCCTACAGTGCGTATATGGACAAATTAAGCTTTAATCCCAAGGCAATGTGGACATTCATTTGGAGCAAACTGGGAAACAAAGTTTTGACAAAACCACTAAAATCAATCAATGACATATGTAGCCAAATAGATCTCACCTTTCTCCGAAAATCTCTAGCTGGTACCATTAAACTGTCCCCATTTCACCGCCTTCAGCTGTCATATCGCTCAGTCCGTAGAGCACAGGGTGTCACCCTCGTTCCTCCATTCGCTAGGACAACAGATTATCAATCTGGGTTCTACAATCGCTCTGCGCGACTTTGGAATGACCTGCCTCATGCAATAAAAGACCTTCCTCCACGACAATTTTGCCGCAAAGTGAAGGCTCTAAAGGGACTAAAACCCCATGTAAATTAAATTTATATAATGTAACTTTGTGAATGTGTGTGCGTGCGTGTAGTTATTGTGACCGTTTGACGGATGTCCCACGTCCACATAAGCGCACACCTAAATAACAGCAGAGCACAAGACTCAAAAACATCTCAGGGTAAAAAATATGGGCAAACAGCCAACGCTGTAATTTAAAATAAAAGCTTAGCTGATATTCCGATGTACACTGCAGCAAGGATAGAAAGGAGTTAAGTTTCAAGAATCATGAATGTCACCAGTTGTCTAAGATAAAATGCGTCAGGTCAATTTATTCACTCAACCATCCTAAACTAAATACAAACTTCTTTCCGCAGGGGAATCACTAAATACACTCCTGAAAATAAAGAACATCCTATCGCTCCCCCTGGGATCCTGCTCTAAAGATGCCTTGTCTGACTAACGGCAACAATAAATTAAAACAAAAAAAATTAAGTGACGTGATTAGTCAAATGTTTCTCCAATATTTAGTGAAATTCATAATTATCACTGGAACGTGTGTATTCGAAACACCATAAACACATTAATGATGCGCAGACAATTAATTAGTCCAGTCTGACACCATTCGAAAAATTATATATAAGTTACAACAGCATTTATATTTCCAAAATTATCTTCCAAAATATTCTTAGTTTCAAATCACGTTTTCGAAGTGAAATGCCATGTCCTGTGGTTCGGATTCTACGTAAATTGGAGGTCCCGTGGCTCATAATCACTAGATTCACGGTCACGTAAAACTACAATCTTCCTTCCTTCCTTCAAATCACGTATGTGAAAAGTCATGGATTAAAATCTGAAAAATGTTATCTCTATTATTTAACACGACGTCAAAAATTTATTGGCTATGAACAATCTATTCTTCCATATTTAATGATAATCCAGTTACTTCACAATCATAATTCCACACTTGGAAATTATTAAACACTCCAACAACCATGTTGATTTAAAAATAATTTCCTAAAAAAATAAATTTTATTCATTTATTAGACTTGGGTGTACCGTGTAATTATTAAATTTATATGAATTATGGATCAGTTATGACGGTTAACAAAAATTATCTGAACACGAGGTCTGCATTCCACGTATACCCCACATCACCGAGCATTGAATAGGCTTCACATTTTATATTTCATCACATGATGTTGAAAGTTTCAAAGAAAAGAAATATATATTAATTGTTCGGCAATTCTAAAACATTCCATATAATGTTTGTAAGGTGTGAGCAAAAACAAGTGGAATTCGGAATTCCACTGATGACGTTATCTGGTTGACGGCTTGAGGCTGCTCCACTGGCTGAACCCTTCTTTTTGAGAATACAATATGGGGAATCATCCTCCAAAATCATTAATTTCATTTCACATACAACATTATTTAATCATAAACATTATTTCCATATTTCCAAATTCCATTGAGCCTTATTGCTTCTATTAATGGATTATAATAATTATTGTGGGATCAGAACACGCGCCTCTGCCCAATCAACTCAACTACCATGCCAGATAAATCATTTAATTGTGGTTAACAATTAGTATGCCTTCCAATGGTCATCTTACAAAAACAATCCCTATTGGACACAAGCGCTCCACACCGCAACTTTCTTTCGAAAATAAAATATCTCCTCAGAGAAATCCAAATTACATTATTAATTACGACCCCATTACCGTCCGCCTATAACTTAATCCGAAATTCGATTATGTGAACACCGCACACTGGTTCACTATCACCCAATAAATTTATTATTATTATTATTAAATATTTCACAAGTCAAAAATGATTAAATTCCAAGTTTACGATCCCAACAGATCTTCAAAATCCCGATAATCATTCAACATGATTCAATCAAGAATTATAACAAGTATTACAATCATCAATTATTATTATTATTTATCAGAAAATCCTAATCGTGCGGAAAAATCAAACTCATAAAGTAACGATTAAGTATCTAACCTCATTAAGTATTACGGAGATCAACTCCCAAGAATCATCAATTATTAATTAATTATAGCAAAATCACTACCCAAAAAAGATAGCTTTAGACCAAAAAATGCAACAAGGGCAAAAATATATACAAGACTGTACACGAGAAAATCTACGAAAAGTGACTGACTAGCTATCGAAGCGTGGATGCCTCAAAAGTATGCCATCATCAAACGATAAGCCGTATCGTGGATATGCTCGTCCTCGTGACACACAAACACATCGCCTAGAAATCCATAAAGATGATCCAGTCACTATGCTCCTGCATAATTCAAAAAATAAATGCTGGCATCAAAACGTTGAAACAGGTTTAGTGAAAAAGTCTATAGCCTACAAATCACATGTAATAAATTCTACAAGGTAAAGGTGTTTTCCACTTCCCTTATGGTGATGTTCCTCGATGAGTCCAGTGTCTGCAGCCGGACACATCCTTGCCTAACAGCTGGCTCGAACGCCTGTGTGCCCTCATCACGATCTAAAGTTTTATCACGTCGGCCTCCATTGCACCACCAAATAGGCTTTAGCACTCCATAGTTACGTTTCGATCCATGGCAGTAAGATACCAAAATTTATTACGACTGTTCGCTACCATGATTTCCTGTTCGTTGTTCATTATCACCATGGATTTTGCCACAAAAATTCCCGCAATCTAGACTGTTGTATTCGAAATATAGTCACCTGGTTATGCACCGTTTCCAAATAAGTCTGTGTCACAAATAGAAGACACAACAACTTGGTTAACATTCAAGCTGGTATAGCACAGCATTCTAACAAAATTGCTTGCCATGTTTCCAACATCCTTCGATTGTAGCTATACATTTCCCTAGATTCGGATTATGAATATGTTCCGGGCCATTGGCTACCTCTATGTGAGACCAAAATGAGTCCACAACAGTTATGAACATTCCACAACTGGTCCACCTGCATAAAGCATTTTGTGACCAACCCTGAAAAAGTGTTTCCTCGTAGACTGTATGTCTGGCACGCGAAATGCCGATCCGAAAAAGATCTTCGAACTCATGCTAGGCCACGCATGACACGAATTCCGTTCGATATTCTCCTGCTGACTTCTACCACTCGCTTCAACAGGTGTTCTCCGAGCAATGACCCTGTCGTAGTTCCGTGCGCAACCAACCCGCACATGTGACGTAACGCCTCGCCTACAGGGCGACACACAAACTCCTCCTTGGCGCTTTTCTTCAAACTGAAAACTTCCAAAATGTAATCCCGAAAAACGACTCATTATATCCGTCAATGGGCTCCATCAAATTGGGCACATACACCCCACACATGCTAAAAATAAAAATCTCCATTTTAATTTTCCTTCTTACAGTTGTTTTTCGTTTTTGCTCTTATCTGGTTCTTGAAACGTATTCCTTCAGATTAGCTGCACTAAATGTTCCCACAATATTACCAGATGTAATGTCTTCAATACGATAACTGCCATTATCTAGACTCTGCGCTACTCTGAATGGTCCATTATATAAGCTGGCAAACTTTGAATATACCTTGTTGCTGACATCAGATGGAGTAGGCTTCCTAATTAACACTAAAGTTCCTTCCCTCAGAGGCTCTCTATATCTCCTTCCTCTAACTCTTCTGATGCGTTTCTCTGCTTGTACTCGAAATCATCCCAAAGCTTCTACTTCACATTCTCTCTGATTTGGCTCTATCTCTGGTGGAATGTAGACGACCCTGTCCCACGGTCGTACGGGTTTCTCTCCCTGATGTAACACTAATGGAATTTGCCCTGTGCTTTCATGCACTGTAGAGTTGATTGATTTCAACGCGATGGGAATCACATCCATCCATCGCCAATGTTCATTCCCACAGTAGAGACGACAGAACTTAGCTATCTCAGACATCAATCTCTCTGCCGAATTACTCTCTGGGTGTCTTATGGAACATAACACCTGCCTGATATCCAAATCCCTCATGGCATTTCTGAACTCCCACGACGTAAACTGCGACCCATGATCGGATAACAAAAATTCGGGCTTTCCCGCTTCAGGAATAACGCATTCCCTTATCTTCTTAATTATGTATCTAGAAGTTGCTTTCAGAATAGGATGTATCATTGTGTATTTACTAAAGACGTCAACCGTAACCAAAACATACCGGTTGCCCCTTTTTGACTTTGGGAGCGGTCCATAAATATCTGTGGCATATAATTCACGAGGCTTTGATGGAATAATGGGCCTCGGTATCTCTCTCAACAAATGCGAATTGTGTTTGCTACGCTGGCACAAATCACAAGTCCTGATGACTTCTCTGACGGTGTTTCTCATGTGTTTCCAAGTAAACTTTTCTGCAATCATGTCTATCGTTTTATCCACACCTGCGTGTCCCAAACTTCTATGCGCTAACCAAATGATGGCTTCCTGTAACCTAGGAGGTATGACGATTCGTAACTTACTATGATCAGTGTCGATGAATTTATACACAATGCCATTTAATAATACATAATCTCGTGTCATTCTTTCCATAAGTGGATATTCAACATCAGTCGGATCCATGTCTCGATGAAGAAATCTATAAATGTTTCTTCACAATCCGTATCGCTTCTGGGCTTGCGGTAACCTCTCAGGTCTTCTCAAAGTGTCCTCATCCTCTTGAATAAGCATTACTGGTAGAATCCGAAGTGTAGGCTCCACGACTCTGCTTAACAAATCAGCTTTTCCTCGTCTATGTTCAATAGTCACGTTGAACTGCTGCACAAATAATGCCCATCTCGTGATCCTTTCACTGGCAAAATTGGTCTTAAGGATAAATTCCAGTGCGTGATGATCCGTTCTGACTATCACGGAATGTGCAATAAGTAACTTCTCCCAAGACTCTAATGCAAACACAATCGCCAAAGCTTCATGCTCCGTGGTATAATAATTACGTTCTGATGGCTTCAACTTCCTACTGATGAAAGATAGATAGTGCCTTGTGCTATCCTCATCTTCCTGAAGTAAGATATCTCCTATCCCAATATTCGATGCATCCGACTCGATAATAAAAAAATTCTCAAAGTTCGGATATTCCAACTTAACACTATTGAGCATTAACTCCTTCGCCTTATTAAAAGATTCCTCACATAAGTCATCCCATTTCCATTTATTGTCCTTTTTTTTACAAATTCTGCAAAGGTGCTACTACATCAGCGTACTTATAGCAATGTCCTGCAAAGAACTGGCAAGTCCCTAAAAATTGTCGTAAATGCTTGACTCGAGTAGGTCTAGGAAATTCTGCAATTGCTTGAAGTTTCTCCTCATTGGGTCGATAACCATCACCATCCAAAATATGTCCATGAAACCTGATTTCTTTCTTAAAGAACTGACATTTCTTCAAGTTTACTTTGAAATTGGACTTCCTTAGATCCAAAAATAAATTTCGCAAGTGTAACATGTGCTGATCTTCAGTCTCCGAAGCTACCAAAATATCATCCACATAGCATATGATTGTATCTTAAACCTCTTGACTTAGGTTCTGATCCAATGCACGTATCAAAACTGCTCCTGAAGTCTTCATTCCAAAGGGAAGTTTTCTAAAGTCATAGGTCTGCTGTTCAAATAAAAATCCTGTGAACTTCTGTGAATCTTCGCTGAGTCTTACATGATGGTAAGAAGATGTCAAATCCACACTCGAGAACCATATCTTATCCTTGAATTTCCTTAATAAATCCTTGATCAAAGGTGGCCTATCTTATTTTGGCAATAGTCTTGAATTCAATGACCTGGCATCAACGCAAATCCTTAAATTCCCATCTGCTTTCAGTACAACAGCCAATGGATTAACGTAAGACGTTACACATTTCTTAATAATCTGATCCTTCTCCAGGTTTTGGATAATCTCTTTCACCTTCGTCATATGCTTTTCTGGTACTGGATACAACTTAGCGTGATATGGACTATCATCACATACTAGGATCTTATATTCAAAGTCTTTAATCTCTCCTGGTCTTGTATCAAAAATATCATGGAATTCTTCTAACAAACTCGTCATTACTGGAACATGCTCAATTCTCTCATTAGCCTTCTCAGATGTTTCTATGCTCTCAAAAACCATGGTCCATCTCACTTCTCCCACGGTGTATTTCTTTCATCGTCGAAATGAACATCCCAGCATGATGAAATTTAATCGTATCCGATTCCATGTCTAGAATAGCCTTGTACCTCTTGATAAAATCCGTCCCTAAGATCAAGTCATGCGCAATATCTCGCATCACTAGGAAAATATGCTCAAAGAAACATCCTCCAATCTTAATCTTTAAATACAGTTGCATCTTGCACGTGGTAACCTTATTAGGAATAATACCCTGGATCTTGATTCCAGCTACGGGTATTTCTTCAATATCCTCCGTTAATTTCCATAAATTGTACAAACGTTCGCTCACCAAACAAAGCACGGCACTTGTATCTATCAGTGTGTGTACCTGTTTCCCATACTCTTCACAAATAATAATAGGTAACCGGGTTCTCTGTCCTAACTCCCTTATCTCGTGTTCTTCCTGAATTAAGTCCTCATCTTCGACTTCACATTGAATAATTTTGAAAATATACTGCGTTGGAGTTACTTCTGCTGGTTCTGTCGTTCCGAAATCGACGTTTTTTTTCATTCTTCCCAGCCGAATTATTAATACCAGAAGTACCAGGTTGATTTCTTCTATCATCTAATTCCTTCAGATATTGTTGACTTTCTTCTCCTCTTTGCTCCAGATTTTTTCTTTGCTGATCCGTGAACCTGTCATTGTTCGATCTCTCATATTGTCGATTTTAACCTGTTCTATTGCATGACCTACTATATCCTTGTCTCCTACAGGAATTCCAATTGTTTCCATACCTACCTCTTCTAATGTAAGGTTGTCTATTATCTTGACCTCTTCTATCTTGATACTCCCTCGACGTTTGCTCTTCCCTATTCCTATCATTCCCATCAGGCCTTGTCTGGCATTGTCTATCCGTCAAGACAGCATACGTGGCTTGATTCTCTTGTTTGCCATTCCTCTGCTGATAAAATTGAGCATTTGAATGATCCAAACGCTGAAGGACTTCATCAAATTCCTCCATGTTTACGACATCAGCATAAATAAGACTGCGTTGCACCTCCAACGGAAATTGTCTAATTAACGCAGGAATCAATTCGTAAGGTGGCATCGGTGGATCAAAACACTGAAGTTTTGCAACCTGGTTAGCAAAATAATTCGAATATTTAGTCGGCTGTGACGTAGAATAACGTTTCACGTATAACTATGCCCTGATATTCTGCTTAGTTTCCGGAGATCAAAATTTTCGTAATAGTGCCTGTTCAAACTCTTCATAAGTTCTCAAACTGCAACGAAAGGCCCTAAACCAGAAGAGTGCCGGACCGTCTAAAAATCTACTAATAACTCTCATTTACCTTTCTTTAGTAACTTTAGTATCCTTCAGATAATCTCGAACCTCCCTCAAAAATTCAACAGGTGAAACATTTCCAGTTCCGGAAAACTTAATCGGCTTCTCTTCATAACTCTTTACTAATGTGATCGGAGTAGAAGTACGAATGGTAGAGACTCCTTCTGACCTACCTATCTCTGGTAATCTACCTCTATTTTCAAAAGTATGTTCAGTTATATTTGCCTGTTTCTCCTCAGATCTAGATTTACACTCTTCCAATTTCCTCTCCAAATTGTTAATACTTTGCCTAAATTCCTCCATTTCCTTCCTATTTTGATTTCCCCCTTCATCTATATCCATACTATCCTTCAATTCTTATATTCTCTTCATCTGACTTTCCTCTTCAACAGTTAACTGATTCTTCATTTTTTCCACAGAATCCCGAATGGATTGAACGTCTCCAGACACTACTTTAATCTCTGACGAAAAATCTGTCCTCACTTCTTTAACTTCATCATGAGTTTCTTTCGCAAGCTGTTCCTGAATTTCTTTAATCACTTTTGCATTCACCTCTTTCTTCAATTCTGAGACTACTCCTTCCTTCAATTGTTCTACTACTATTCCCTGAAATTCAGCTGTAACCTTCTCGACTACTTGTGTGGAATTCAATGTACATTCCTTCACCGTACAGATTTCTAAAGTTGCTAAGTCATGTGTTATCTTCCGGACATTATCTTCTAACTTATTTTCCAACGACCTAATCATCGTCTATGTATCGTTCTTGTGTTGATCTAAATCTTCCTTCATCAGACGACGACTATCCTGCAAGCTATCCTTCATATGGCCGTAGTTAGTAAACAAATTATCTTTCTAATTCCTCCCGGTATCTATGATCCTCGCTTCCAAACTTAAGAAATTCTCTTGAGCTCTCCTAGCATTATCCTTGACTTTCGTTTCCAATGAGACTACCCTGTTCTCAATTTTAGCATCTATCGATTCAGCTAGCTAATCCTCGAATGATTGCACTCTTCTCAACATCCTGCCTTCTATCAATTCTATCTTTTCTAACATTTCGGATTTCAACGAGTTTGAGTTTTCCGTGATTTTACATTCTAAATTTCTAATAGAATCCGCATTTTCTTTTATTTGACTTTCAATCTTATTTTCTAAACCTTTAATTTTATTGTCTATTTTATTTTCTAGAGAAACAGAATTCTCAGTTATTTTATTTTCTAGAGAAGCAGAATTCTCTGTCATTTGAGTTCCTATTTTATGTTCTAGAGAAGCAGAGAGTTCCTAATTTCTGTTCTAGAGAAGCAGAATTCTCTGTCATTTTCTGACCCAACTCCTGGATCATCCTAGCAAGTGCTTCCATTTCACTCATAAAGATTATTAGAACACTGGGGTACAATGCCAGTTGACGCTCGAAGAACCTTAAATCTACAATATTAGTACAGTGATTATGCAGACACGACCTTGAACTGAGGCTTCGTTACGAATAACATATTAAATTCTAACATTTACTATTAATTTACTGTGAAAAATCACCAACGACAACCCAACTAATGCAAGTAAAAACTATGGAACTGTACATTCATTGATCTTGAATCCTACAAAAAAAACATCTCCTATGATAATCCAAAAATCAAATACCACTCGACCTCCAATCGAAATTCGGAATTGAATCGCATCAGACTCTGAAACAACTCAACATGTTGGCAGCCAAACTCGGGCCCTACACGTTGTCGCCAAAACTCTTCTACCTTACTTTATGTGACCGTTTGACGGATGTCCCACGTCCACATAAGCGCACATCTAAATAACAGCAGAGCACAAGACCCAAAAACATATCAGGGTAAAAATATGGGCAAACAGCCAACGCTGTAATTTAAAATAAAAGCTTAGCTGTTATTTCGATGTACACTGCAGCAAGGATAGAAAGGAGTTAAGTTTCAAGAATCATGAATGTCACCAGTTGTCTAAGATAAAATGCGTCAGGTCAGTTTATTCACTCAACCATCCTAAACTAAATACAAACTTCTTTCCGCAGGGGAATCACTAAATACACTCCTGAAAATAAAGAACATCCTATCGCTCCCCCTGGGATCCTGCTCTAAAGATGCCTTGTCTGACTAACGGCAACAATAAATTAAAACAAAAAAATTAAGTGACGTGATTAGTCAAATGCTTCTCCAACATTTAGTGAAATTCATAATTATCACTGGAACGTGTGTATTCGAAACACCATAAACACCTTAATGATGCGCAGACAATTAATTAGTCCAGTCTGACATCATTCGAAAAATTATATATAAGTTACAACAGCATTTATATTTCCAAAATTATCTTCCAAAATATTCTTAGTTTCAAATCACGTTTTCGAAGTGAAATGCCATGTCCTGTGGTTCGGATTCTACGTAAATTGGAGGTCCCGTGGCTCATAATCACTAGATTCACGGTCACGTAAAACTACAATCTTCCTTCCTTCCTTCAAATCACGTATGTGAAAAGTCATGGATAAAAATCTGAAAAATGTTATCTCTATTATTTAACACGCCGTCAAAAATGTATTGGCTATGAACAATCTATTCTTCCATATTTAATGATAATCCAGTTATTTCACAATCGTAAATTCCACACTTGGAATTTATTAAACACTTCAACAACCATGTTGATTTTAAAATAATTTCCTAAAGAAATAAATTTTATTCATTTATTAGACTCTCCACTATCATTTCATTTCATCTGTCATTCATTTAATCATTGCCCCAGAGGAGTGCGTACGGCCTCGGCAGCCGGCACAGTTCATATCCTCGCCGCTAGATGGGGGCTTCATTCATTCCATTCCTGACCCGGTCGGAGACTGGAAGCAGGCTGTGGATTTTCATTAGACTTGGTTGTACCGTGTAATTATTAAATTTATATGAATTATGGATCAGTTATGACGGTTAACAAAAATCATCTGAACACGAGGTCTGCATTCCACGAATGCCCCATATCACCGAGCATTGAATAGGCTTCACATTTTATATTTCATCACATGATGTTGAAAGTTGCAAAGAAAAGAAATATATATTAATTGTTCGGCAATTCTAAAACATTCCATATAATGTTTGTAAGGTGTGAGCAAAAACAAGTGGAATTCGGAATTCCACTGATGACGTTGTCTGGTTGACGGCTTGGGGTTGATCCACTGGCTTAACCCTTCTTTTTGAGAATACAATATTAGGAATCATCCTCCAAAATTATTAACTTCATTTCACATACAACATTATTTAATCATAAACATTATTTCCATATTTCCAAGTTCCATTGAGCCTTATTGCTTCTATTAATGGATTATAATAATTATTGTGGGATCAGAACACACGTCTCTGCCCAATCAACTCAACTACCATACCAGATAAATCATTTAAATGTGATTAACAATTAGTATGCCTTCCAATGGTCATCTTACAAAAACAATACCTATTTGACACAAGTGCTCCACACCACAACTTTCTTTCGAAAATGAAATATCTCCATAGAGAAATCCAAATTACATTATTAATTACGACCCCATTACCGTCCGCCTATAACTTAATCCGAAATTCGATTATGTAAACTCCACAGACTGGTTCACTATCACCCAATAAATGTATTATTATTATTAAATATTTCACAAGTCAAAAATGATTAAATTCCAAGTTTACGATCCCAACAGATCTTCAAAATCCCGATAATCATTCAACATGATTCAATCAAGAATTATAACAAGTATTACAATCATCAATTATTATTATTATTATTATTATTTATCAGAAAATCTTATAGTGCGCAAAAATCGAACTCATAAAGTAACTATTAAGTATCTAACCTCATTACGTATTACGGAGATCAACTTCCAAGAATCATCAATTATTAATTAATTATAGCAAAATCACTACCCAAAAAAGATAGTTTTAGACCAAAAAATGCAACAAGGGAAAAAGTAATATGTACAAGACTGTACACGAGAAAATCTACGAAAAGTGACTCACTAGCTATCGAAGCGTGGATGCCTCAAAAGTATGCCATCATCCAACGATAAGCCGTATCGTGGAAATGCTCGACCTCGTGTCACACAAACACATCGCCTAGAAATCCATAAAGATGATCCAGTCACTATGCTCCTGCATAATTCAAAAAATAAATGCTGGCATCAAAACGTTGAAACATGGTTGAGTGAGAAAGTTTATAGCCTACAAATCAAATGTACTGAATTCTACAAAGTAAAGGTGTTTTCCACTTCCCTTATGGTGATCTTCCTCGATGAGTCCCGTGTCTGCAGCCGGGCACGTCCATGCCTAACAGCTGGCTCGAACTCCCGTGTGCCCTCATCACGATCTAAAGTTTCATCACGTCGGCCTCCATTGCTCCACCAAATAGACTTTAGCACTCCATAGTAACGTTTCGATCCATGGCAGTAAGATACCAAAATTTATTACGACTGTTCGCTACCATGATTTCCTGTTCGTTGTTCATTATCACCATGGATTTTGCCACAAAAATTCCCGTAATCTAGACTGTTGTATTCGAAATATAGTCACCTGGTTATGCACCGTTTCCAAATAAGTCTGTGTCACAAATAGAAGACACAACAACTTGGTTAACATTCAAACTGGTATAGCACAGTCCGCTAACAAAATTGCTTGCCATTTTTCCAACATCCTTCGATTGAAGCTATACATTTCCCTAGATTCGGATTATGAATATGTTCCGGGCCATAGGCTACCTGTATGTGACACCAAAATGAGTCCACAAGAGTTATGAACATTCCACAACTGGTCCACCTGCATAAAGCATTTAGTGACCAACACTGAAAAAGTGTTTCCTCGTAGACTGTGTGTCTGGCACGCGAAATGCCGATCCGAATAAGATCTTCGAACTCATGCTAGGCCACGCATGACACGAATTCCGTTCGATATTCTCCTGCTGACTTCTACCACTCGCTTCAACATGTGTTCTCCGAGCAATGACCCTGTCGTAGTTCCGTGCGCAACCAACCCGCACATGTAACGTAACGCCTCGCCTACAGGGCGACTCACAAACTCCTCCTTGGCGCCTTTCTTCAAACTGAAAACTTCCAAAATGTAATCCCGCAAAACGACTCATTATATCCGGGCAATGGGCTCCCTCAAATTTGGCACAGAATGTATGCATGTGTGCGTGCGTGAGTGTGTATATGTGTGTGTGCGTGCCTGTATCTTCCCTTTTATTTATTAATTGTATGATATAGACGTCGTGTTCAGCAGATTATGTGTATATAGCAATGTAAAGTTGTAAATTGTATATATGTAACATATCAGATTTGTATAGATTTAATGAACGGAGATGGAGACACTGCTGTGTATGTGGGGCTTGCCCTTTCTGTATCTACCGTCCATAAATTGTAGACACAATTTTTGGTAAATAAATAAATAATAATAATAATAATAATAATAATAATACTTTCCTTTTTTCAAAAACCGAAAGTAGGCTAATAACTGATATACTACTCATTACCACAACTGTAACTTCTTTTTTACTCCCTACTTGGTGGAAACATGCAATTTTAAAGATTGTGCCAAGAGTAAATTTAAGCTTCTATGCTCTCATGTTGCGTATTGTAGGAATACAGTATATATTAATAGTAGAAAATGTTTCGACGCCAGATGTCATTGAGAAAAGTGTGTTATAGATTATTTTATTTACATTTCATTACAAGCCTTGCATTGCTCTAAAGGCTATCTTCTCAGAGTGTCAGTCTTTTTCCGGGGGTGTGATATATTCTAATTAAGTCAATGGCGATGACAATTCGTTTAAAGCGAGCGGATAATTAGAACAGCTAATGAATAGGTCCGACTGAAAATTATATTACTCGTATTGGATCCTGTGCCTCTTTACGAATATACATTATGTGCCGTGCTCGTTGATTGTGATCACCTCATACGATTGTAGATTTATCGCAGGAAATCCTTGGGTGAACGCATTCCTGCTTGGTTCAGCTCATAACGTAATTGGACTAATCTTCCAATTGTAGCCTTTACCGAATAACCGTGAGATTTAATTACTACAGTTTGCGAAACCAAATTAATTCCGTTTATTTCTAGATTATTAATATCTACCCAGCACTTAGCTACCGAGAGAGTGCTGTGTTCACGCCCGTACTTGCCATGTTCTGATGAATTTTAGAAGGAAAATGATAAACGTTATGTTCTCCTTATTTAATTTCCATGATTAAGGTTATATAATGGACAACGGTTATCATCCCTGGGTATACTTTGTGTGTAACAATGTTGCTTTGTAATATGTACCACTCTGAGACAGGTTTGCCCCGGATCTTAAATAAAAGTACAGTCCAAGAATCAGCATAGTTATTGTGGAAACCCGGTCATAAATATAATTAACCAAAGCCACAGGAAATCGCCTTTGAACTTCTTGGAAGCGAGTAATTTTGATTCCTACGCAGCTCACTTTCGATGATTTAAGACGCATGACTGATGACATTAACTTCAGTACTTGTGTTTGCTACATCTGTAAAGGATTTATAGAACGTCCTAAATCCGACATTATGACCAGAAATAAAATGGTTACTTAAACAATTGTGCCTAACCTAGAGGATTTTCTTTCTCATAGCAAAATGGAAAAAATCTCCAATGCAACCATTTGCCCTTTTATTGCCTCTATCATTATTACAGTATAACGAAAATGTAAACGTCTACCACATGATCGATCAATGCAAGACTTTGTGAATAAATGTTTGGTGCAAAGTGAACTTAGGTATTTTAACAAAAAGAAAAGCAATTTGAACTCCCAATTATATGATTTACACTCATAAATACCTAAATTCATTTCTAAAGTTCAATGGGACATCCTTCAAGACAGATTCGAATAAAGTACCGGTATTATTACTGCTATTGTTTAATACAATAGATAAGGAATTACATAATTCAATATCCCCAAAATATGGAGATTAATTACGGAAGTGCCAATAATCGCACCGAATTAACTCAGATTTTCCAACTTCCCTTCAACAACATTTCCAATATCGTTTTTACTACCAACAAAATTAAAATTCTGGAAGAAGGTCAAAAACATAATTGGCCAGCAATGTTACAAAACCTAATCTCATTCAAATAAAAGCTAAATCGGAACGGCAATAACGAAGATACGAACAGACCAGGAAAGCGTACGATGTAATGTCAAGAAACCATCAGGTAAAATTAAAAAGCAGCACCATGCAACATTTAATCATTTACATACCATGAATAAATTAGCGCTGTGTGATGTTGTTGTGTAACATAGTAAAGTGTCATACAGTTCATTAACTTATTGCAGTGTCTCATTGTTCGTTAACATCGTGCAGTTACTCAGAGTTGGCTAAAATTTTGCAGTGTCTCATAGTTGGTTAACATAGTACTGTGCCATACAGTTGTGTAACATAGTGTAGTGTCTCATGGTTATCATAGTGGAGTATCATACAGTTGTGTAAGATGGTCCAGTTGTCTCGTTGTTGGTTAACATACCGCAGTGTCTCGTAGTTGGTTAGTACAGTGATGTTTCTTAGAGTTGTGTAACATAGTGCAGTGTCTGGTAGTTTGTCAACATAGTGCAGTGTCTGGTAGTTGGTTATTATAGTGAAGTGTCATACAGTTGTGTAACATGGTGCAGTGTCTGGTAGTTTGTTTTTACGGTGGTTTCATAGAGTTGAGTAACATAGCGCTGTGTCTGGTAGATGGTTAGCATAGTGCAGTGACTGGTAGTTGGTTACTATAGTGATGTGTCATACAGTTGTGTAACATGGAGCCGTGTCTCATTGTTGGTTAACATAGCACAGTGCCATACAGTTGTGTAACAAAGTGCAGTGTCTGGTATTTGGTTATTATAGTGAAGTTTCATAGAGTTGTGTAACATAGTACAGTGTCTGGTAGTTGGTTATTAAAATGTTGTGTTCCATGGTTAAAATAGTGCAGTGTAATACAGTTGTGCAACATAGTGCAGAAAATACAGTTGGTAAATATAGAGAAATATCATTCAGTAGAGTAACATAGTGCAGTGTCTCATAGATGGATAACATACAGTAGTGCAGTGTCCCATAGCAGGTTAACGTAGTGAAGTATCATACAGTTGTGTAACGTAGCCCAAAGTCGTATAGTTGGCTGACATAGTGCAGTATCATACAGTTGTGCAACATAGCGCAGTGCCATAGAGTTGGTTAACATAGTGAAGTGTCCTATGATTGTGCAGCAAAGTGCACTTTCATACGGATGTGCAACATAGTGCAGTGTCATGCAGTTGGTCTAATAGAATGTTATTATTTTATTCTAAAAGGGAGTAGCAGCCTTTTAAAATTTATCAATTCTCTCTTGTTCTAAAGACGGTGAAGACATTGATAACATTAGCGAACTAATGACTAAGCTGCATACAACTGCACAGCTAAAAGCAACGGAAAACCACTGATGTAATGCTCTTCCCGAGGATTTGCACCACTCTATGCATAATTACATGTGATGATGGCCTCCTCTTTTGTAGAATTCCAATCTGGAGGTAAACTAGTCCCCTGTTGGATATCCGCTTGAGAACTGCTCGAGTGGGAGTTGAAATCTGACTTTCTAAGGATCGGAGCATGGAATAATAGAAGTCTGATTGCCAGTGAAAAGTTAGAGAACTTAGAAAGGGAAATGGAGAAATTGAGGTAGGATTTGGTTTGGAAAAGTGAAGTGCGCTTGCAGGAAGAACATGACTTTGGTCAGGAGACTATAGGACCATTAGACTAAATCAAACAACCGCCACGCTGGGGTATGACTCATATTGGATAGGAAAATTGGACAGCGGGAGGAATATTATGAGCATATAGTAGCTGAAATCAATACAAAACCTACGTGCACCTCAGTAGTGCAAGTCAATATACCTGCCAGTTAATCTAATGATGAAGACATTGAAAGAATCTACGAATAATTAGGTGAAACACTGAGAAATGCCAAGGATGACGATGAATAATTATGAAAGATTGGCCAGCTGTGGTAGAAAAATGAAGAGAAGGTGAGTTAGTAGAAGAATTCGGATTAGGTGAAAGGAGTGATCGATGAAGCAGACTGATGGAATTCAGCACCGAGCACGAGTTGATCGTGCCTAACACCTTATTCAATGACCACAGTCAAATAATACAGTATACATATTGATGAGACTACGAGATTATGGACGTTTCCAAATTGGCTGACTTAATATCAAGTAGATATTCCGAAACCTGACTTTGGATTGTAAAACATATCCCGGAGCTAACATAAACTCTGACCACAATCTCATTGTTATGAATTTAAGATTTAAGATGATGAAACTGAAGAAAAGTCAAAAGACAAAAAGGTGGTCAATAGACAAATAGGAAAGAAAATGACGTAAATAAAAGATTCAAGAAGAGTATACAGAAAAACTAATGTAGTTCCCTGAACAAACTTCATATGTAGAGGAATGGACTCATTTGTATAATAACATAACCTAGTTCGCAGAAGAAAACATTGGTAGAAAGGGAAGAACAAGTAGAAAACCGTGGATAACTCGGGATATACTAGAATTAATGGATGAAAGTTGGAAGCATAGCAATGCAAGGGATAAAATATAGAAATAATGCGGACGTCTAAATAATGAGGTACACAAGAAATGCATGGAAGCGAAAGAAGAATGCCTGAAAGAGAAATGTGAAACTTAAAAAAATTGTGTGAAGGTAGGTTAAGTAGATGCAGCTTATCGATGAATTTATAGTACTTTGGGGAAAGGAAGAATAACTGCTGTAATATTAAGGCCTCAGATAGAAAAACTTTATCAGATAGAGAAAAGGTTGGAGATGGAAAGATTACAAAGGGCATTTGTATACGTGTTAATGTAATGGACAGAGAAAAGGAAATTGACGAGGATGGGAAAGGGGATTTAATATTGGGATCAGAATTTGATAGAACACTAGAAGACTTGAGCTGCAAAGAAGCACCAGGCATAGATGATATAACGACTGCGTTGCTACGTTGCATAGATAATGTAGGTTTTATCATGTTATTTCATTTGGTGTGTAAAATTTATGAGATTATACAGTTGATCATTACCAATTAAATAACCAGATTGACCTGATTCGGCACGAATTACTAATAGTGAAGTTCCTACTATTCCTGCCCAAACTTGAAATATAAAATATAAAGTGCCACCTACATCCATTCATCCTTTGATTTTAGTAAGAATGCATATGTGTACATTACCGTACAATCAGCAAAATAATTCATGATTCAATGATTCTGACTAGTATAATTTACGAGAGGATGGAAGGACATATAAAAACCCAGTTGGTTGAACACGCAGTTGGTCTCAGGGGAAACGTAGGAACAAGGGAAGCTGCTTAAAGTCGTAGGATGATCTAGGAAGATACAATGAGGAAAGTTAATGGAACGTTCATGACATTTAAAGACTTAGTAAAGCCCTTTGATAACGTAGTTTTACATTTTGGAAAGGATTGGAATAAAGTACTAGGATATGAGAGTGATCTGCAATCAATACAGAAACCAGACGGTATTAATTCGAGCCGTAGGACATGAGAGAGAAGCTCGTATTCAGAATGGTGTATGGCAATGCTGCAACCTATCACCCATACCATTCAATTTATTCTTTGAACAAACGAAGAAGGAAATTAAAGAAATATTTACGGTAGGAATAACGATTCAAGAACAAATAATTTCAACTAGGAGATTTCTTGATAATTCGTGATAAAAATTAATAAATGTAAAATAAAAAGAAAAGAATCGGAGTGCTGCTGAATGAAATCAGACACCCCTATTGGCATCAAATTGGCAGGTGAAAATCTAAAATAATGAAGTAGGAAACTTGAGCTAATTTGGAAACAATATAACCAGTGATGGACGAATCAAAGAGGTTATATAACTAGGTGTGCTCAGGAGAGGAAAGCGTTTCCATATAAAAGAAATCTGTTGACATTAAATATAGATTTGGGTAGCAGAAAGCCATTTTTAAAACCTTTGTCCGGTGCGTGGCACTCTATGAAAGTTACACATGGACTGTTGGCGCAGCAGAAAAAAAGGAGAAAAGAAGCATTTGAAATGTGGTGTTACAGGAGCATGATGGTCAGATGGGTAGAGGAGTGGCAGAGGAGGGATATTTCTGGCGACTGCTAATGAATGTATAGATGGGTAGAACTTATACTAAGACACCCATAAATAGCAACCTTATTTATGGATGGAAGGGTCGTAGACAAGATTTGCAGGGGGAGACTAAGTTTAGAATATCTTAAACAGATTGCCTGGAATGTAAGATGTGGTAGGTATGTAGAGATTAAACGATTAGCTTAGGACAGGGAGGCATGGGGTGCTGCATCCAACCAGTCAAAAGTTTGAAAACTCAAACTAGAACACTTGTTTTATCTCGCAATGTTTGTCGTTTGAAGATATTCAGTACTAACAGTCTAGATTTAGAAAAATAAATATTTCCTGGAGGAATTAACATAGCCTATGTTCGTATATTTTATCGGTCTATTACACCTCTGGATTAAATTAAATTAAATACAGTAGATTAAATAGATTTTCCATGTGATGGACTAAATTGAAGTATTTTTCAAATAACTTTTCATCAGTTGGGTCAAGAAAGTGCAAAATGTAAACATAAAATATTTCGGAAGTACGTACATACTCCATTTTATCCATGAATTTTCAAAAAGGAGACATTATACAGAATTGCATTCTTCGTACGGTATTGTTTTATTCTATCACCTACCACGACGATGTGATAAACAGATACTAATTAACACCTTTCTATACTAGAGTGACACACACATGGACATATCATAATCTCATAAGCCACTTTTTTCATATGCTAAACCAGGCGATCTGAATCTTATTTTTCAGTCGATGAAGTCGTAGACAGAAGTTATTCAATATTATTATAAAAGATCCGAATTTACTAAACCCCGTCAAGCTTAAGGAGGTACTGTATATCTAGTTGCGACCCTTTAGATTAGACTTTGTTTGGATGCGGTTCATTGCATTAAATATTTAATTCAATACTATATTTTCACGAAGCTTAGGCTACCTGAAATAACTATTTTATTAGGTGGTGGTGGTACTAAAATACCTATCCCAGGGTGGAACTATTTTTAGGCACGGTTCCCGGAGTCGTATGTAACGTATCAAACGTAAGTGTACCAATGATTGGTGTAATGGACATACATAGCTTATATGTTTGATATATTCTGTAGACTACAACCTGATTGTTCCTGCAGGTGTAAAATTTGTAAGGCTTGTGCAGTGTGGAGATATAGTTGATTGAAAATTCGACAACGTACCTTTTAAAATTTTTAAGACATGAACTGGGCCGATACTGATGCTACTTTGCTACTTCCATAGGTAGCAATAAAGCACATCTTGTTATCGAGATATCACGAAGATGAACGAGGAATGGAACAAAGGGGAGGTGGTAACTAATCTGTAAACACAAATGATAAACCCAGGAAGTAAAAAGTTAAACTTATTTGACTAGAACTCAACGGAATATACACCCAAGCCGAGAACTCGATCGCACAAGACCCAAACCAAAATCCCTAAGGACGCGTCACCACATGACAGAACAAAAGTAAATCAAGAAAGTTTTCGCTGGAGAGTGTCACTTTGGACTTGATCGTCAATATCTACACGCTTTCTCAACCGGGAAACAAACGTTAGTATCGCACACTTCAACAACTCATACGTAAAAGCAAAACATCGGTAAGCATTATGAAGGAAAGGTCCCGATTGATGCACACATACACACACATAGCCTGCTCAACAATAAACATCTCAGACGAGATGAATAAAGATCGAGTCTGTAAAACAAGCATGATTAAAACAATACCGTGCAACATACTCTGTGGAGACGTCAATACGCAATGATGGCCCGAACTAAACCTAATTACAGCTTCATACAATAGAAAACGTACCCAAGGTGATACATGAAATTGACAGGCCCTAAAACTAAAGCCATACACAAAATGGGAAATACACGTCCCTCGATAAACCATGAAATAAAAAAGGTAGGCGAGGGAGAGTGAATTAACTCAATTCTGAGCAATATTTCAAACTAAAATTCCCAACCAAACTTATAATCATAGGTCAGTAATATATTCTGATTCAGTAGATTTTGTGGAACTACTTCACTTTTCCTACTCGCAAACACACAGTGCTTTGATGAGCATCAATCTGACTTCCTCAAGAATTGCAGCATTACCACAACACTACTTATGGCCAAAGATGACATAAGAAAGGCGATGGACAGTCGGTGATCAAAAATGACAGTGAAGCACTTGTTCCTGGTTGTAATGACGTATTACCACATAGCCTATTCGAAATTCATCTTTTCATGAACAGTATCCAGTGGATGGACTCATATTATCTTCGCGGATGCCTACAACGTGTAAAACGGGACAAATGAACTATCATATTGGCATACTGTAAAGACAGGAGCGACCCAGAGTCCTGTTCTAAACACTTTACCTTTTCCGTCCACATAAATGATATCTCTTCATCAACTACTAACTGCAAGCTCAATTTATACCCTGGCTTTGTTCAAATCTACCTGGATACTGCGCTAGAAAGGCTATTGGAAGCAATCAGTATTAAAATTAGGGATTTAATGGAAACGTTCCACTGGGCTGATTCGCATGGACTACAGCTAAATGAGCCAAAAGATCAAGCTACTATAGTCCTCCATACTTAATTCAATCTAAAATGAAAATTATCCCACTGTATGGTAATTTCACTCACATGAGTCTCTAATTGAATTCAGAGAAACAGTGATTGGTGTTATTATACACAAACATATCTCATGAATGCAGCACGTCAGCCGCGTCTCTGGAAAAGTATTTTCCGCCCTGAATTAATTGTGGAAATTCTGGAATATTTTCCTGAGTATTAAAATACGACTCGTTTATACCCTATTGCTATTATAACTCATTTTGATTATTGCAATGTAGTATACAACGACCTGATTGCTACCCATTGCGGGATTACTAACACGTCACACCTTTTTATGAATACATCTGCTAGTTAAAATTAAACCAACGTAACAATCTGAATTCCTTATATCTTCGCAAAAGATACGAGTATACTATTGACTTCCTTTTCATCTTACTTCAATTTTCATTTCCACTGTCTTATCATGTGATCATTGACGTAGCACATAATCGGGAAATGACAACTCCTTGTTAATACTTATTTACTACTTCATCCGTCGTGGTTTCTCCTTCTCGACTGTAGTTTGTTGTTTTATTAGGGAGGCTTGAAAATAGTGGTCATTTAGCCCCTTGTACTTAGGTGTGTATGAAATTCGTCAGATAGCATGTGTTATCATGGGTCCGTAGCATTGCCTGTACTTTTTATTCAATTGAGGAATGGGGAAGGACGGGGCTGTGGCCTTAAGTTAGGTACCATTCCGGCATTTGTCTGGACTAGAAGTGGGAAACCACAGAAAACCACTTCCAAATACCAGAATTAACAAAGGAAATAAAACCTTGAAGTTAACACAAAGAGGGTAGGTTCGTGCTAGAATGTAAAATATGTATAACTTATCTAATTTTGCAAATAATTTAATAATTAAAATTTAGTCATCTGTTTTATTATTTTTAGTTTGATTCTTCTTCTTGCATCGTTATGCCCGACTCAGGAGCACGGTTGAACCTGTTTAGCTGATGTGTTGGCCTTCTTTTCCTTCCAAAATCTCTTTATCCTCTCGCTGAGTGCCTTTCTTCGGTCTTCTGTCCAAGTTATGGTGGCCCTGGTGTTGGATTTGTCTTCAAATTGGTGATTGTCGATTAGGGTTCTGAATTTGCATCTGTTCTGTACAATATTGTCTGAAATGTTGATTTCCTGGAGATCTGTTTCAATTTCACGTAGCCAGCTGTTCTTGGTTTTTAGTGAAAGGGCCAAGTTGAGAATTCTTTTAGTCAATCTACCATTGTTCATTCTGATAATGTGCCCGTAAAATTTCAATCGTCTTTTCCGAAAAGTATGAGACATTTTTTTCACATTGGCGATATATTTCCTGGGATCACTTTTTCCTCCAGATTCCCTCTATAAAAACTGGGCCAAAAATTTTTCGTAAAATTTTCCTTTCTTGTTTTTCAATCTCTTTGGTTAAAGATTTGCCACCAATGATTAAGGTTTCTGATGCATATAACGCCTCCGGTTTGATTACTGTGTTGTATTGTCTAAGTTTTGCTTTCCGAGATATTGATTTTTTGTTATACCTATTCCAAGTGATTCTGTAAGCTTTCTGTAATTTGGAAATTCTCTCTTTATTTGCTTCATGGTTTAAACCAGAGGGCTGAATAATTTCTCCCAGATATTTGAATTCGTTCACTTGAAAGATTTTGCCGAATTTAGTTCTCATAGGTATCGTGAGGCTCCTTCCATGTACTGAGTTTTCTCATAAGAAATTTGAAGTCCCGTTTTGATGGCAATTTCATGTAATTTCTCAATGGAATGAATTGCTTCTTGCCTGTTATTAGAAAGGATTGCTATGTCATCAGCAAAGGCCAAACAATGTACATGAATTCTATCTTTGAGTAGTCTGCCAAGGGTTATTCCCTTAGTTTCCTTTTCCCAGGTCCTGATTATCTTCTCTAGTACGAGATTGAACAGTAACGGAGATAATCCGTCTCCTTGGCGGACCCCAGTGTTAATTGCAAAAGGCTCAGATATTTCGCCGAGGAATTTAACTTTTGACGTAGTGCCAGTTAGTGTTTGTCTGATTAATTCTCTTGTTTTTCTATCCACTTGAAATTCTTCTAGAGTATTGAAAAGTGTTTGACGATCTATAGATTCATATGCTTTTCTGAAATCTACAAAGGTAATGACTGTCTGTCTGGTTTTGCGCATTTGTAGGATAGTTTTGAGATTAAGAATTTGTTCCGTACATGATCTTCCTTTTCGGAAACCTGCCTGGTATTCTCCAATCAGACGGTCTGTTTGTTTCTCAAGTCTAGTGAGCAGCGCTTTGGAGAAAATTTTATAAATAACTGGTATCAAGGAAATTCCTCTATAATTATTGATGTTGGTTTTACCCCCTTTCTTGTGCAGTGGATGGATTAGCGCACATTTCCAATCCTCAGGTATTTCTTCGGTGATCCAGATGTTCTCAAGAATTGAGTGGATTTTCCGGGCTACGTTCTCACCACCTATCTTCAGCATTTCGGCAATTATACCATCTTCCCCTGGGGATTTATTATTTTTGAGTCCATGGATTATTTCTTTAATTTCTTCCAATGTTGGGGGTTCTGAATCTTGGTTTGATGTTTTTTTTTTTCGAAGATGAGTTGTTCTTTAGGGGATTCACTGGGAAAGATCCTTGAAATAATCTGCTAGAAGTTTGCAATTTTCTTGATTATTTGTTTCCAATGTCCCATCCGGGCGTTTGAAGCAAAGACTGGGTGCCTGATAATTTGATAATTCTTCTCTGAATGTTTTGTAGAAGTTTCGTGTATTGTTTTTAGAAAAATCTTGTTCAATTTCAGCCAATATGTAGTGATCGTACTTGCGTTTTTCAGATCTGATGATTTTAGAGGTTTGTTTCTGTACTTTGGTGAATTCGTGCCAATTTTGTTCCGTTTTGTGAGAATTCCAATTCTGCCAGGCTTTAATTCTGAAGTGTATAGCCTTGTCACAGGTTTCGTTCCACCACCTATGCTTGCGTTTCCTGGGCGGTGTGCCAACGTTTTGAGAAGCTTTCGAAAGTATATCTTTGAGTTCTAACCAGCCAGAAGAATCGTGAGTAGGGATACTTTCTTGGAAAGTACTGGCGTTCTGTTTAAGAAATTCTGGATCGACACGCAGATTTTTTGTTATTTTTGGTTTGGACCTGTTTGGTTGAAATTTTACCTTGATTAAGGATAGATGGTGGTCACAGTCAATGACTCCTTTCTTGACTTTGACATTCATAATTTATTTTTGATTCTTTTTGGGAATAGCCACATGATCTATTTGAAATTCTCCTAAGTGAAAATTAGGGGATCTCCAGGTCTTTTTCTTGTGTGGAAGTGCCAGGAAATGTGTTGACATTAGTTTGAGATCAAAAGATTTGAAAAAATCAAGTAATCTTTCTCCATTTTTATTAGTTCTATTGTGTGCTGGATATAGTCCTACAATGGTCCTGAATTTCCTTTCTCTACCAATTTGGGCATTAAAATCTCCCAATAGGATTTGTATGTGATGATTTGGAATGATGGCTCTAGTTTCTTCCAGCAGTTCCCAGAAGTCCTCCACCTTTTGTGAATCTTTACGATTGTACTTGTTGGTGGGTCCAAGCGCATTAATAAGCGTATAAGCTTTGTTTCCTGATTTAACGGATAGTGTTGAAATTCTTTCAGAAGGCGAGGAAAAGTTAAGCACTGAGTTTATAATGTTTTTTTCTGACAGCGACTCCAGTGCCAAATTGTAGTGGCTTTATATGGAGGGAGATTGCTGGCTTGCCTTTATAAATTCTATAATTTCCTGATTCAAAATGATTTTCATCCGTGTATCTGGTTTCCTGTAGTGCTAAAATTTGGATGTTGAAGTTATCCAACATGTCTGTTAATTGTTTTAACTCGCCAGTTTTCCGAAGTGTGTTGATGTTTAAGCTACCAATGAAAGTTTTGCATTTTGGGCGAAGAGATTTGGGAAGCTCCGATACATTCCCGCATGATGTTCTCGGTCCCCCAGAATCCGATGACCGAGAAAAATAACTAGTATGTCTACTAGGACCTGGGGTAGTTATATTGTAGGTTGTTTCCATCATGCTACCAAGTTGAAAGTAGTGGGGACATCGATCTATGTCGGTGTCATGGTTACAACTGAAGTAGTGAGCTTCAGAGGTTGCTGAAGATGTTGTCAAGCTGTGCCTGTTTTTGGTCCGCGAGAGGTATTTTATTTCCCTCAAACCCTCCGGACATGTCCGGCGAGCCTCCCTATCCGCCACCTGGGACGCGCCCGATAGGGGAACAGGCTGAAACCCCCACGGGATTATTAGTTTGATTATTATTATTATGTTTATCATTATTACTGGCCGGGGTGGCCGATAACGCTAAAGCGGTACCTCGTGACTCAGTGGTATCGGAAGAGTGTGGCCGTCCTGAAAATGGTTCCCCGCGGTTTCTCCGTTTTCACCCCCAGGCAAATGCCGGGATGGTTTCTTTCAACAGATCCGCTGCCGACTTCCTTCCCACTCCCTTCCCTGACCTTTCCTTCATTAGACCCAAGTTAGTGGTCACCTGGGCGATCCGGCCATTCACCATCGCCAGTAGTATCTGCTGACAAAATGTGACCAATTCCAAGACACTGTCCTTGTGGCGGTATAGGTGGGATCCCTCGCTGAGTTCATTGGTAAAGCTGAGCTTGTTGAATAAACGATTACATTTATTATTATAAGGCTATGTCGCCTCCGTAGCGTAGCGGTCAGCACGATTAGCTGCCGCCCCGGAGGTCCTGGGTCCGATTCCCGGTCTGCCAAAAAATTTGAAAAGTGGTATGAGGACTGGAAAGGGGATCTACTCAGCCTCGGGTGGCCCAAATGAGTACAGTAGAGGGGGTTCGATTCCCACCTCAGCCATCCTCGAAGTGGTTTTCCGTGGTTTCCCAATTCGTCTTCGGGCAAATGCCGGGATGGTACATACTGTAAGGCCACGGCCGCCTCCTTCCCTCTTCCTGGCCTATCCATCCCAATCTTCCATCCCTTCCCATCCCTCAAGAGGCCCCTGTTCGCTTTGCTGGTGAGGCCGCCTGGGCGTAGTGCTGGTCACACACCCCAGTTGTATCCCTGACTCAGAGTCTCAAGCTCCAGGACACAGCCCTCAGTGACGGTAGAGGCGGGATCCCTCGCTTAGTCCGTGGGAAAAGCCAACCCTGGAGGGTAAAACGATACCGAAAAATTATAAGGCTTTTATTTTTATGATTATGATTATATTCGTCGTCAAAAACATATTTCATTCTTATTTTATCACCATTTCCCTTTTCAAACTTTATTTATTTACAATTATTAGCAATACTAGCTTAACCACCATCATATTCGTCTACTCTAGCATATTATGATTGTATTTATTATTATTATTATTATTATTATTATTATTATTATTGTGATCGTCAATTGCATAAGTATTGCATTCCTCTTTTATTTCTACATTTAAGCTCAATAGCTCCATTCTTAGTTGTATTGTTTACATTGTATTCATGGTATAATCTGGTTGGATACATGAGAGGGTACAATGGACTTAATCTTGCCAGATAAAATAACCGTAATCTAATCTAATTATTACAAAGTTAAAGCAGGTCTATACTAGGTATAGTTCCACTGTGCAGCAATTAAGTGCATTTGGTGGGGAAGAGAATCTCCGATCCAATAGGGCGCGAAGAGTGATTCCTTGGACAAATCTGCAGCAGCTAATGCAGTGGCCGTATGGTAGAACAATCTGGCTCTGTAGCAATTGAGGAACAGCCCAGCGATAACATCGCAATTTGTCGCCGCTGCCATTGTCCCGTGGAGCGAGTGGGGGACGTGTGAAGTCACCCTTACTGGGCGTCAATCAATCGTGACGCTCTACTTCAAAGGCCGTTTATCATCAGCAAATATTTCGAATAATTTCTAAAGGTGTGCTTTTTCAAATCATATACCAAACCAGAGTTTTTAACCTTAAATTTATGCCTTGTTCACACAATCGTCACAGATCATCACAGAACTGTAAGACATCTTTCCAAATTATGCAAAAACGTCACGTGATTTGAGCGAAATTAATCTCCGACCACTAAATTGACAAGTTTCAAAATAACTAATCCAACTATTTTCATTGCTTATACAGGTCTTCTCAGCATCAGAAACCCGTTCAATTGCAGTTATTCAAGAGCGTGAGAAAAATTGTTGAGTGATACTTTTCGATCTGCCACGTACAGTACATACACACTTTGCTGTTAGTGCAATGCATGCATTATTACGAGAAATAGATAGATTATCAAAGAGAGAGAGGATACAAAAAATGTTCATTATTAATGTTTTAATCAATTGCTGGGACTTCTTTTAATGCTCGCAGTCGTTTTCAATCTATGTTATGGGGTCGTCCCATGGCATACGAGCGTGCAACCTAATATTTTAGGCTTGGAATATGAAGCAATCAAAGAATGTCACGATTCATTCTAACCTCTGTTCTCTGTATGATTTTCCGTCTGAAGCACTCTGAACGGACTCACTGGGAACACGCAACTAACGAGATTGTCCTTGAATTGAGAGAGTGCTTTGATTCCATACTCGTAACAGGATTTAGAAATGGCATTTAAGGGAGCTCAAGTTTGAGAGAACTACAAGGTTCGAATAATTGGCATGATCAGAAACCCGTTCCAGGCCAAAACAATTGCATCTCGGCTTCTTACAAGTGAAGAGAACAACTCAGCAGTTAAAAGCGACGTTAAACTAATATTAACAATGGTATGCCGGAAAAGTAAAATGAACAACACAGTGTCAATTTTGTGTGTGAGAAGAATGGATGTTTGCTACATGATAGGCTATGTAATTGACATGAATCATACTGGTACCCATATGCATCTTAAATACATAATACTGTATGCTGTTCTTACATGATATATAGAAGGGGATAATTATTGATAGCCAATCAAGTCCTTACAACATGGGTCTGACCACTGTTAGCTCCAAAGAGTCATGGATTCATTTCCCGGCTAAAAACATTTAGCATCATTTGAAATATATGCTGCCCAACTGATGGCTTTATCTCATTAAATCATATGCATGGAGTCCATCTTGATATTATAAAATAGCAAACTAATTAACAATGCCTTTCAACTATAATTACAAAAATAACAATAATGTTGATATGCTTAAAAGGTTTTCAAGGTACAAGATCACCAACTCCACATATTCATGGTATTCTGTGCACGTAGTATTAAACCAAAAAAGTCAATTGCTGATGATGTAAGCCTATACTGCAATTGTGGAATTGCCTCAATAACTATACGGGAACAACTGTGTAAGTGTGAAGACTTTCGTCAGGGCACTGAACTCTTTCTTGCAATAAACAGACGATCGCAACTGCAAATTTTCTAGTTTAGATGTTGGCTTCACATCTGACACAGTACTACCATCTTCGGTGAATACACTGCTCTAGTGCTTAAAATTATCCTTGCGTTCCAATTTAGCACTTATTACCTTGTATTCTATTTTATTACGTTTCTTCGTTTATGAAATGCTATGCTTTACACCATACTCCCTAGTATTACCTTCTAACATGTCAGCTTGTACACTTTCAATCGGGTGACTCCACACTTAAAAAGAATCATGATTCTCTCAAGCATCTATTGAATTACCGGAGTGCACATTCCCCTATAAAAGCTTAATATGTGATATAAGCAAAGTTGTTTATTCAGAAAACATGATATCGCTTATTTAGAAGGATGCGAAAAAAATAGTAAGTAACGTCAATGTTTTAAGATAAATACGTGTAGCATTTGCATTTATCCATTTAAATTTAATTTGAAATTTTGAGTCGATAAACTTTCATTAAAATGAGTAATGATCACAGTTGATGTGAGAGACTACGGCAATCATAATGGAGAACAAATTTCGTTAAATTTCCATGGTGATTTATCCGCCATTTTTCTGTAGTACATTTGTTAGTATGCTTGTGATTTTGTAACCTGGACCAATAGGGATTCTATAATATTAAACAGCTCCTGAGGTAATCTCGAATGAAATAAGAGCCAACATTTCAACGGGTACGGTAGTAAATTTTACATAAATAAGCCTTGACTGTCACACGAGATTTAATGAACATAATCCCATTAACACGGATGGGGAAGAATCGATGATATACTATCGGGAATATTGGTAAGACTTTCAAATAAAGGATTAGATTGTGTATTTAGCAGCTAGGTCATGGACGGTCCCCAGAATATGCTATGGCGTGCTGTCTCAAAATTCACACCCTGCGTTGGCGGCATTTTATACGGCTCATACTGAATGTGACGTGAGTTAATGTTCGTGTAAAAATAATCCTTGTATAATCTAGTGAATCGTCTGCTTAAGAACCTGTCATTATTGAGAAAATCTTCATAAAATATTATATATGTTAGGCACCAGAAATAATAAATCTTACAGTATTATCACGTAGACACAGACGCAAATTTCACTATTGTATTTTAGGCGTTATTTTATACTTCCTTGTAAATTATAGCCATTAAAATCTGTCGTTCTCATTGGTGCATTCCATTAAAAATCTATATCATATATTTTATACGCCATTGTGAAACAACGCATAAACTCACTCTTCAGTGCTGTATGAAAGTTACATTTATTTCAAGGATAGATAGGCCTAAACCGTGTGTTCAATCTTAATAGCTGATTCTCACCAGTGGACCTTGTGAGATGTTACATCCTGCAATAAAACAAGTAGTTCCGTTGCGGAATAATGAGCCTACTTTTCTTAATATTTCAGATTCATATCAATGATTGACCGATATAGACCTATGTACAATATTGAAATTAAGTTGGTAATACGGGCATTAATGATTTGTTCGAAATATACCTGAAATATTGTAACCTAAGACAGCACTACAATTAGTTTGAAATAGTTTCCTTCCATGGATTCTGAGATACTAAAAGTCTACGGCTCAAATGCCCAGAGAGAGTTATCAGGTAAATAGTAGATAGCTGCCCCTGAAAATACGCACAAATATATCTCTTAAGGCATACACACTATACATTAATTCCTTTAGTTATCCATTAAATGGTATGGAAGTTAGATGCAGTTAAACATTAACCCTATCAGTACACGTAGAATTATGTTGGCAAAACTGTCACGGATAGGTTGCTTGAAATGAATCTGCAAAATTATTATTCTATAGGCCTACACATATGCCAAATTTTTAACGGCTTTCCTGCGTACATTAGGATTCAAAAATATAGAGAGCATTTATCAACGGTTGGAAGCACTGATGACTAAAAACGAGCTTAGGTATCTTGTGACATAGCCTACATTACACTTACAAAATGTTGATGAAATTCATTACTTGGTATGGAAGTTACATGTAGTTGAACCTTGAACCTATACGCTAGCATAGAATTTTGTTGGTAGCACTGACTTTGACTATTTACTTATAATTTGTCTAAAACATCTTGGACTTACAGTTTGCTAAATTTTAAGTGTGTTCCATATACCTATTCCGAGATATTAAATCTGGAGTCCAAATGACATGGGATTATTATACACAGTTGTATGCCCTGCTGACTCTTATAGTAAGCACAATTATATGTCCTAAATCATATATTGCACGTAGAAAACAAGGAATATATCAATCCTTTAGTATGGAAGTTTCGTACAGTTATACATTGAACCTATCAGCACGCGTAGTATCATGTTGGCAATATTACTATACTTACTGTAGGTTATTCAAAATAATCGGGAATATTATGTTCTTAACGTTTGTAAATTTTAGATCTATTGGCCTGCATACTTTCTGAACAACTAAGATTCCAGGATTATTTATCAACAATTGGCTGCTCTGGGAACAATGCGCATACAAAATTTGGTTGAGGTCCCATAGATACTATAGCACGGACGTTACATGCAGATAAACATTGAACTTATCAGCACGCGTAGTGTTATATTGGCAATACTACCATGTATGAGTAGCTCTAAATTAATCTGATGTAATATGGTCTATGTATGTGCCAATTTTGAATGAAAGCGGTTTGTTGGTTTGGAATTTACATTATACCAATCAGCACGCGTAGAATCATGTTGGCAGGAATTTCGTATATAAGGTACTCAAAATTAATCTCAAGTATTATGTACCATATGTGTGCAAAGTTTAGAACTGTTGGCTTGCATACCTTCTGATGTAGTGGGTCTTGAGTATCTATCAACAGTTCACAGCCCTGGTGACTCTAAGGAATACGCGTCATATCTGTTCCAGTACACAAAGCACATAAGAAATTTGGTTGCAATCCAATTTACAGTCTGGAAGTTACATGCATTTGAAGATTGGAACTATCAGCATGCATAATATCACGTTGGCAACACTGATATGTCTCGGCTGCTGAACAATAATCTGAATTAATATTATCAATTCTTGGGCCAACTTTGGAGCAGTTTCCAGGCATACCTCTTGAGATATCCAACATAGAGTTCAAATTGTAACTTTTCAGCAGTTGGTAACACAGACGTCATTTTCAAATACGGCCGTGAGATGTCCTGGTATACATCTTTAGTGATACGAAATTTGGTTACGATAGCTGCAGCCGTTAAGGAATTGATTGGGGAGGGAAACACACACTCACACGGACAGGACGGACAGACAGACAGAAGGACATACACACACGCATCTGACCGAGTGATATCATAAGACTACGTTTTCATCCTTTTTGCAAAATGTGGCAAAGAGGCCAAAAATGTATTTTCACAGTATGCATGGCCGCCTTCTTCAATATATCAAGTTTATGGACTTCTACACATTCACTCGCGCTAGTTTTCGAAATTGCATTTGAATTAGGCCTAGTTGGCAAATTATATATTTAATTAGTATGGAATATTCATTCTAATATTCTTGTGATATGTGCAAGAGAGATCTCTTATACAATATTCTTCATTTGAAAAATGTTTTGGCCTTTGCTCAGTTATATCCTTCTATATTTTTTCACACGATTTAACAGTACGGATGGCAGTCATCGTGAATAAATTAGGTGAATAGACTTGTGCCTTCAGCAGAGAAATCTCTTGCCGAATTCCTAAATCGCACGTATCTTACGTGGTGATTGGTCGATTTTAAATATGTTATTCAATGTTACGGGATATTAGAATTTCTGAACTTTTTCCGTGAACCCAAGTTTTGCATGAGATTTTACCCAATTCGACATTTGCTAATTTTAAGGTCACCAAGAATAACCGTGAATATCTTGCAAACAAATTTCATTCTAGTGACTTCCTTGGTACTGAATGATGGCCTTTGCGTTCATATATTATTATTATTACTACTATTATTTTCATTATTATTACTATTATTATTATTAAAAATGTCATGCAATATACACAGTGTATAACATTCAGAAAGACTATACACATTTTATGAATTTCCTTTAAATTCTTACTCGTTTTACCTGCAAAATAGCAATTATCTCTACTTAGTATAAAACTTAAGTCCCCGATTCTTGGATGTCACGGGAAATCTCAAGAACCACTGGAAGGATTTTGATGCGGTTTTCACCATTCTGTAAAGGATATCCCGAAGAAAGTTTCTGTAGAATATAATTTATTTATGATCAAAGAAAGGCAAGCAGTAACGATTTCAGTGAAAAAGTCGAAGAAAAAACAACAACCTGGCGTCCGTGCAATCTTTAGCCTATTTTCATTTTATGAAAAAAAAATAGGCTTATGAGATCACCTTTTGTCCGTGTGTGTGTGTGTGTGTGTGTGTGTGTGCGTATGTGTGTGTGTTTGTGTGTGTGTCCCCCTCTAATCACTTCTAAACGGCTGGAGCGATTTCAATGAAACTCTGTAAGGTCATAGCACCATTGCACCCGACCCTAACCGTGCCCTTCAAACTTTGTTACGTCTCACCAATCCAACATGCCGGCTGTGCGGAATATTTCACCAGCATTCAATATCTCCGACACTATTACCCACATCACCCTGAAAGTGAGTACGCTGATAAAGGGCACTACTAGAAGTTCACTTATGAGACTTTAAAAACCCTGGAAACTACAAAACCAACATGGCGGCCAAGCGAATTGAAACTTCTAAATAGACTTTTCTCACGATTTAACCATCAATACGCAATTAAACTTGGTACAGCAAATATCTATACACATTGTAACACACTGGCATCTACTTTAGTTCAATGGTTTACATAATCTCAAGATGGCTGTTGTGTGAAATATTCCACTGGAATTCTTTATCTCCAAAAGCTGTTGTAATAACATCTCTGCTCTATGGTTGCGAAACCTGGACTACCTACAGAAGGCACTTATGGAGTTTGGAAAGATACCAACAGCGTTGCATCAGGAGAATTCTCGGAGTTGTGGCAGGACCGACGCACAAATATCAGTGTCCTAGAGAAAGCGAATACTACCAGCATTGAGGCTATAATACTAAAGCATCAGCTTCGATGGGCAGGACATGTTGTTCGCATGGCTGAACGACGTCTCCCAAAACAAATCATGTACTGGCAGTTGCAAATTGGACAGAGAAAGCAAGGAGGGCAACGGTAACGCTTCAAAGACGTCCTAAAATACAATTTAAACAAATGTCAAATCGACACGGATAAATGGGAGACTACGGCATCAAATCGTCAGGTATGGCGTCGCATCGTCCACGAAGGTCCACTATGTTTCAAACAACATCGGCGAAGACGTGAGATTGAGAAGTACAATGTGAGGAAAGAGCGTGAGGTTTATAGGAGGATCAAACCTCAAGAGCTAGTGGCTGCTCCGAACAACGTGTGTCACTACTGCGGGAGAGTTTGTGTTTCCAGGATTGTGCTATGTGGTCATCTAAGAACTCACCGTTAGAAGACAATCTTACTCGAAAACGAGTGATAGCCTAGTCTATCTCCGAAACTATTACAAATATCACCCTGAAATTTTCAACGGTGATAAAGGGCACAACTAGAAGTTCACTTAAGAGACTTTCCAAAACCTGTTAACTACAAAACGAACATGGCGGCCTAGCAAATTTGAAACATTTTAATGGACTTTTCTCGCGATTTAACCGTCTGTGCGCAATGAAGTATGGTACAGTATATGTTTATACTTATTGTAATGCACTGGCATCTCATTAAGTACCGGGTGAGTTAGCCGTGGTGGTTACGGCATGACTGATGGCAGTCGCTCACATCCGGGAGGCGAGGAGGTTCGAATCCCCCCGCCGGCAACCTTGAAGACGGTCTTCTGTGGTTTCCCATCTTCCTTCCAGGCAAATGCCGGGGTTGGTCCCTAACTATAGGCCACAGCCGCTACCTTCCACCTCCTCGTCCTTACATTCCAACTTCCCTCCTTCCCTCCCCAACGGTACTTGTAGCTCACCCATTGGGTGTCCGTCTCGAAGCAGCTACAAAACTGGCGAGCCGAACATGTCCTCGGACACTCCCGGCACTAAAAAAAAAAAAAAAAAAAAAAAAAAAAGCCATACGAAAAAAATCTCATTAAGTTCAATTTTTTACATAACCTCAAGATGGCGGCTATGCGACCTTTAAAAATGTAGTTTTCATTTCTTGTTTTCGTAATCATACTATCGAAGTGAAAGTTTGAAAATTGACCCTACCCAATAATTTTCCTTTAATGATAGGCCTACATACCTCTATGACCTATAACAATCCAACATGGTGACCATCCGAAATATTTAGGCGCTTCTCAATATCTACAAATATTTTACAGAAATCAAACTGAATTTGTTAATGTTCATGGAGGCTGTGAAAATAAGTTCAAACATAGAACTCTCAATAACCTGGTGAGCACAAATCCAAGATGGTGGTGACGCGAAGTATAAATATTTAAATAGAAGTTTATCGCGATTAAACCATCCTAGTGCAATGAAACTTGATACGGTAAATGCTTTTACAAATGTTAATTCACTGGCATCTAATTTATTTCAATTGTTTTCATAACCACAAGATGGCAGCTGTGCGAAAATTTAGAATCTCGGTTTTACTTCTCTTGTCCTAATCATGCAATTGAAGTTTGAATACTACACGTACACAATAATCTATATGTAATGGTATATAACTCTAGCAAACGGCCTAGCCATGTTGAAACACCGGATCTCATGAGAACCCCGCAGTTAAGCAACATTGGGCGTGGTCGGAACCTGGATGGTATACCGGTTCTAGATACTGCGCGATGTTGGCCAACATAATGAGGAGCGGAAAGGCCCTGGCCACCCTATCGCACGTAAAATTCGGCTGAGGATAGCTTCTTCGGAGGCTCGGACCTGCCTTCGGGCAGAATATCAATTACATATAACTGTAAGACCTACATACATAAAACTCCAACATGGCGACCAACCGAAATATTAGACGGTTCTCAATATCTACGAATCTTTTACAGCAATCAAACCGAAATTTTGTATGGTGATGTAGGCAGTTAACATAAGTAGGATATGTAAGAAAAGGATTCAGTTTTTCAAGGAACTACTTGTAAAGCTTACGCTGGGCAAATCGTTAAAATGTCAATATAGTCTACTATATTGAGCCCGTTAGAGGAGGTATTTCGGGTACCATCCGCCGAAAAGATGGTACTTCGAAAGACCCCGTCCTTCGAACCCAAACTCCTGAGGATCGGGTGTATTTCTTTGTAGGCTTGCTCAGCACGAGGGGCTTGATGCAGGGGATCTGGGTCATTGGGCACGGAAACAGTCAAAGACGCCCAAAGAAATACATCCGGAAAATACCAAAGCTAACAATAAAAGAGATCCAGTCTTAAGTTAGATTCGTGAATAATTGATTCAAGTATGACCCCTATCTATTTCCGAGGGTCGAAATCGGCTAATCCGCTAATCTAAATACAATCATGAGTCGTCCCTAGTTTGACGTTAATGACCCCCGCGAAATCCTAGTTACATGGAAAGAATAGCAAAGCAAACTAGGCGCGTGGTACATGATTAATTAACGCGTAGCAAATTTACAAATAAATGACTCGGCAGAATTTACAATTAACAGCTAGCAAGTACAATCCCTAGGTTAGGATGGTACCACGTCCACATTTAAATTACATTTAAATTTTATATAATGCCTATGTGAACGAAAGTATTGCGACGAGACGCGTCGCAAACAAATGCCTATTACCAAAGCTAATGATAGTTTGACCACTAACTATCAAAAAAAAACATTGCATAAACACTCTTATGTCTAGTAAGGAATCAATGGGATAAATACACTTGGGAATAAAGTAAACACTCTTATGCTAGCCTACCTTCGCGAATTGACATACTGTTTGTAGTCAATCGTCATCTCAGGCATGTAAGTTACGTTGGCAAAGCGCAATTACAATTGCGTCTTACAAGCTTTAGATCATGCGGGCCGCAAGTTACTGACTATCGGTCCCGGAAATCCAATGTCGTCGATGCAAGTAGTGTCAGCTCATTTAATGTCATTTCCCCATGGAAATGGATTGAAGTCACGGTGTTGCTAACGACAAGCAAATGGTTGCAAAATTATAGCACTAAATTATTTATAATAATTAATTAATCCGTTGGTTTAAGATAATTATGCTCTTGATTTAGGTTGTAGGATTAAATGTGGTTTAGTTAGTTGTATTAGAGACACCAGTCGTAGGTTGCAATAGGTGATCTCACTGGAGATTCATTCAAATACATTGACTTCAAGAAGTCATACAATAACACAGGTTAGCGCGTCTTACATCAACTGCGTGCGGTGCATCGGTCGTCTTAGCATAGCTCAAGAACGCCGGAATAAACCAAGGGTAAGGCGAACATTCATTCCGTCCTGCCAAATACCGAATAATGTGTTCATGGACACAATAATTACACTGGCTAGCCTAATTTATACAAAGCTGGGTCAATTAACATGATATTTTAAACCTTTCTACAACGCGCCAGGCGATACAGAGTCGTCGGCTAAAACATTTAAGGAATTCGCATAAGCGTGTGGTTCATTACCTCATAATAATAGCATGTGTTAACAGCTCCCAAAGCTGCTCTCAAAGCATGGTTATTAATACCTGTGACCTTTAAAATTCCTAGGCTTGTGACATAATGTAGCACACAAAAAGAAGTCAATAAAGTCGTCTCTCTTTTGTTTCTCGGTAAACCGGTTATCAGCTGTGCGCAAGCAAGTCTGGCCGCCTCGCATGCAGCTTGTAGCATGTCAAAGAATAGTGCTTTTGAAATGTTCACTTTATAATCTTGTAGGAGCACGAATTAAAGTCCAGTAGTGCTCTACAGATTATCTAACAATGTCTCAACACTTCCTAATTGTGTTTCCTGGGATTACATTCCCTTTAAAAAGATATAATGTAGAATAATGTTCAAAGAGTAGAAATTTTAAGACATAACACTTGTGCATTCTGACTGCACTGATATCCGAAGATATGTCACTCGTACAATGTACATGTAGGATTTTATAGGTGTGGTTTAGCATTCTCCACAACAAAATTAAACATCTCACCTCTGCTGTGATGTTTTAAAATGATACGAGATTTATTTAGCTCCTCAGCTTAACAGTATACGGGTTCGTTCCTCTCGAACTTCATGTGGTAAAGTGTACTCACACAAAAATTATAAATAAACAGTACAAAAACGTTACGGCAACGGTCGGCCGAAAAATGATACGAGAATAAGCCCTCAAATTAAATAAGGGACCTAACTCTGGGGTGTCCCCTAACTTTCACAGAAGTCTGCATCTCCTGTAGCTGAAGACGTCATTTACCTTGACATAAAATACTCTGGAATACATGAGAATCGCACCGGCCGTAAAATACACGGACTTGTGGTGTCTAACTGAAATATTGTCCCAATACTAAAGAAGAAACGTACACACACATCCTACCTCAGTGGTCAACTATCGTTACGTTTCGGCTCAAACATATAATGCAATAACTACTACCTCAACTTGGACAAACTTCGTACAAGGTTTACATGACTCACGGTTACTTTATGTGGTAGAACTCCCATTGGAAGGGGTTAAATGCTTCCAAGGATCCAAGCATTTTTATAATGGATAATGCTATTGATTTAAGCCTGTCCTCGTGGTCCTCTCTCAGCAAACCGTACTTGGTTTTGTAATGGTTTAGTGAATTTAGAGAGTGTAACTGTTAATAGTAAAAGCGCTCCACTGTTGGGCGTTATATGTAATGGTTTTATTGAGCTTAATAATATTAATAAGAAAGCTCCACTGTTGGACGTTATTTGTAATGGGTTGGGAGAGCTTAATGGGGTTCTATTAATAATATGCAAAGCGCTCCGCTAGTTGGGCGTCATTTGTAATGGTTTTAGAGAACTTAGGGTTCTATTAATAATAAGAAAAGCGCTCCGCTAGTTGGGCGTCATTGTAATGGGTTAGAGAGATATTTAAACTTGATTACTGTTAATAAGAATAAAGTTAAAAAAAAGTTAATATTTAAATAGTCGCCCACTTTTGGGTGATCAAAATGAAACATTTAATTGTGTATTAATCTAATAGTGTATCTGTATTGTTGTCAGCTTCACTAAAAAAAGTACATAATGTGTAGTATCATATGTATTGCCAGGGCGCCAGATCATTTATATATCATGATCAAAATAATATATTAAACCTCGGTTAAACAGAGGTAGAGCATCGAAATTCCTATCTCCAGCCGTAGTGAAACTTACGTAATCTAACCTTGCGATAATTAGTTCAGGAGTATGGTGTTGCCTTATAGTAATTTCTAGCTACTAAAGGAAACCAGTCAAACATTTGAATTTAAAATGAATTTAATATATAAAAACAACAAGTGCAAAAAAAATATAAAATACTAAAGATAATAATAATAATAAATTTAAATTAAAGAATCTACTGAATTTACTTGTATTATGGTTCTTGATTGGAAATTGGAGTATACTGAGTTAATTGAATAGAATATATTGAATTTAATAAGCATGATAGCCTTCTGATTTGACTGGAGTATAACTGTTTACATCGCTCACCGCATTGAAGATCTTTGTAGTTGGATTGTTGCGTAGAGAGTTCCAGATGGCCCTGATCATCCTCAAAGTAATTAATTTATATGTGGATGACGGAATAAATTCCAAAAATCATCCCTGTGACAATAGCCTCGTACACAACCATGTCACAGTTTGATGATTTTTAATGTCTTATCAAATTCACATACTTAATAGTCAACTGTCTAGTTTAGAACTGCGTTATAGACTCCATCTCGCTACAAATTCCTCTGCTCCACTCAGCATCCTTCCCTCTCCTCCAGCAATTCAATAATAATAATCCATTTGGGCGGCCGTCATATATATAACGTTCCCAGGTAAAGCACGTGTATGACCCCTCTTCAGAAGTCGCTAGGCAATATAAGCTCGCCTTTCACATATCAACCATGACAATACTTCTTTGTAGCAATTCTCAGGAGGTCCAGCCCACCTTTAGTATAAAGTTGCAAAGGACTCATTCATCGGCCCAGCATTGTTAGTGGTAAGTCTTCTTAGAATCCCTTCTTAGTATGATTTGTATATTGGTAGAATACTTGATGTGACAGACATAAGTGTCTATTTATGTCATTTCCAAGAAGCCGTGAATACGCCGCCCTTCTGTGAACAACCCTCTTTCTTCTCTTGTTCGAATTTTCTTCAGAAATAATATTCAGTCAAGCGTCTTAGCTTATTTCAAATATAATGTGTATCGCTCCAAATCCTTTCAATTGCCATAATATTCTACATTACCGCAAATAATAGATATAAATATATTAGTTAACTAATAAAAGGTAAAATGTAAACTTAAAAAATATTGATAATAATAATAATAATAATAATAATAATAAAATATATAAAATTATTTCGTTCTGGTCACAACTTGGGACCATCACATATTCGCCCCAGAGAATTATGGTATATGTCAACAATCATATCACCATACTTCTCTTCAACACTTGTACCAATATAAAATATTATACCCTACAAAGAAATTACAAACATGGACATTATTATACCCTTCAAAGCAATTACCAACATCAAAAAAAAGTATACCCTTCAAGCTTTATGTATATATTTTTTAAATTTCATCATTTCAGTCTTTCACTGTTCATAATGTCTTTTTCTTTCTTCTTTACATAATTAAAGCGACCTGTAAACAATGTACATCAAAATACCCTTCACATTTATATTCTTGTTTTGGACATAAGTCATCGTTGCACTTATGTATATTTGGGTGGCATACACCTTTGCTTTATATCTTGAGGACGTAGAATTCAATTTTCAGCCTGGTGTCGAACTGAATACACTATGGCTAGTTGGTGGGACTTCCAACTGATTAATTCACTTTATCACTTCACAACACTTGGTATGTGATGCGAATCACCAGATCTACTCCAGTCTCTCAGGAATTATATGTATCTAGTAACATAGGCATATTATAGAAAAAATGAAACTTTATTAGCTTATTTTACCTAAGGCAACATCGTTCAGTGCAAATGTAGAGCGCTAATTTACCCCACATATGTATATTTATATCCTACTCAAATACACCAGCCTATAGCCGACAAATTATTCTTTATATTTCCTCTGTGCTCTCCAAGACACACAATATCATAGGTTGATGCAAACCCTCGCCATTACCCTCTCGTTCAGACCACAATCATTCACTTAATATTAAGCGACTTTCCTTACTTACCATCAGTTTCACTTCTTATTACTCATGATACATATTTCCTTAAGGATCTCACATTGTACGTGCCGTATAATCGTTTTCCTGCATTTTCTGATTACTCACCTTCTTAACCGTATTTATTCACCTTTTTAACCGTGGTTACTCACCTTTTTAACCGTAGTTATTCACATTATTTCTCAAAACTATACTTCTTTCTATTCAGGATTACACCTCGCGGAATCCGTATTCACTTACTTTATTTCTCAAAATTGCACTTCTTTATACTTCAGATTACCATTCTTTCGCTAAATCCGTATTCACTTACTTTATTTCTCAAAATTGCACTTCTTTATACTTCAGATTACCATTCTTTCGCTAAATCCGTATGACCGATAAAATTTAATTTCTCCATTACAAAAAATGACTTTCCTTTAAATCCTTGCATTACTATCCTAGCTACTGAAATATTAACTGTTCACAAAATCTGCCTAATTAAATTACGGGCATCAAAATATAGCTTTATTTTCCTTTCTGACTTGGGAACTACCCTTAACGAATTAATATATATATGGGCTAATATAGGGTTCTATAATTGTATCTTGCAACATGCTTTCAATCTGCCTACTTAAATTACGGGCATCACAATATAGCTTTACTTTCCTTTCTGATTTGGGAACTACCCTTAACGAATTAATATATGGGCTAATTAATATAGGGTTCTATAATTTTATCTTGCAACATGCTCTCAATCTGCCTACTTAAATTATGGGCATCACAATATAGCTTTACTTTCCTTTCTGATTTGGGAACTACCCTTAACGAATTAATATATGGGCTAATTAATATAGGGTTCTATAATTTTATCTTGCAACATGCTCTCAATCTGCCTACTCACAGCTTCCTGAAATTTGTAAGACACGGGGTAGCGATGACCTACAACAATACTATGATCATGTACATATAATGAATGTTCGTAGCAATTAGCTAATCCAATACGGTTCTCAAGTATATACTAATTCTCTTACAACACCTTCAACACTCGATCCACACGATCAACAATCGATCCACACGATCACACTCTAACGCACTCTGTAATGCAGCCTCACGCAAGGAATCCTCTAGATAATCCTTCGTCATCATACTGCCTAAAAATGTAAAAAAACAAGGTTCCCTCTCAAGAGATACCCCAACAATCTCACCACTCACCACCTCACTACAAATATCGACTCCTTTAGTCATTAATACCTCCTCAATCATACATATCTTCTTAGAACCACCATACAACTTACTTCAATTATTAAATGACATGATCATATTTTCATTCATCCATCTGAATTTAACATTACCCTCTTTATAGCATAGCTGTGCAGAATGTTGCGACATCCAGTCCGAACACATAATCAGTGATTAAACAAGATTTGGAATCAGTAAACAAACATGAGTTCCAATCTTACCTCCTATTAAAATTTCTACAACCACTTGTTTAGAAATTATGTGAGATTTCTTGCCCACCGCAGTTAACACGAAAGTAGTTCTAATTGGAATTTCCTCAATTTTAATACCATTTTCCTTCCTATTATTATAAAATGCTGCACTGATGCAGAAACCTGACAGCCACTGTCAAAAAGTGTATCGAAACACGCTCCTAACACTTGCAATTTTAACACTGAGTTAAAATTAATAACGGTAGATTCTTTAGATACATCCATAAATTCACTTAATATATCATTACGGATATTTAGGTCATACGGTTCGCTCAAAATAGTAATACCGACTCACATAACTACTCTATCTGGCATTTTTAAGTTCTTATCACCTTCTTCCTTGCTTCTATATTTATTTATAGTTACGCTCTCTTCTCTCCTCATAACAATAGTTTCTTCCTCCCCCGTATTATATTTATCAATAGTAACACTGTACTTCGCCTTTGCCCCTATTACTTCCCCTATTCTATCTTCTATGTCACGCCACTGCACTTCATAATCTTTCTCACTCTCTTTCATTATATTCTCTATTTCCTCTAACAACTTCATTTTCTCCCCTTTCATTTTACTTCTGGACTTACTAATTTCATGCCTTTCCTTCATTTCTCCACTACTATAGCTTAACGACCTTTCTAATTGTTGCTTTTTGCTTCTGCTTTCTTCTATATCCGTCCTTCTTTCGTCTTCTACACTATCTCTCTCCACCATTTCTTCCACCATCGCGCTCTGCTTGTGCTTTTTCTTTCTTTGCTTTGAATTACTTATCTCAGCTTTCTGCTTTCCTTGTTCAATAATTATGTCTTTCTGACTGTGCCTTAACGCACGCTTCTCTATTTCTGTTAACTTCATATTGACTTCTTTTATATAGGCTCTGACTTCTTCCCTTGTCTGCCTATTTTGTTCCTCTATAATTTTCTGCATTTTTATTTCTTGAGTGCTTATCACTTTCTTTATTTTACTTACTTCTATTCCTATCTTATCTTTAATCTTCATCTCTTCTTTCTTGCTATGTTCCATAATCTCTACCTTCACGTCTTCTACTCTTTCTCTTACCTCTTGATTAATCTCTTCTACTTTCTTATGAAATTCTGACTGCACTTTCTTTATCTCTCCTCCCAATTCTGTTCTTACTTGTCTAGTTTCCATCTGTACTATTTTCTGAAGATTCTCTCTTTGATTGACTAACTTTTCCTGAATTTTCCCTTCCACTTCTACTAATTTCAGATCTACTTCCTCTATAATATTTTTAGCCTTTTCTTCTAACACCTCCTTAATTTCACATCTGATCTCCTGTTTTGCTCCCTGAATACTCTCCTGCAGCGTCCCATACTTTCTATTTAATTCCTCATTCTCCTTGACCATATTATCTAGTTTCTGATTAATTTCTTTATTATCTTTACATATCGCTTCTCTTATCTCCCTACTCTTCTCCTGATTTTGCCTACTTATTTCCTCTCTCATCTCCCTACTCATCTCCTGATTTTGCTTACTTATCTCCTGATTTTGCTTAATTATCTCCTCTCTCATCTCCCTACTCATCTCCTGATTATTTTTATTGCTATCTTCTAGCTTCTTGTCTATCGCCTTGCTTATCTCCTCTCTCATCTCCCTACTCATCTCCCGATTTTGCCTATTCATCTCCAGAAACATTCCCATGATCTCATCTAATTTGTTTTCCGAAATATCCAAAGGCTTTTGTTTCTCCTTCCCTCCACTAGTCTCAGGATTTATTTCAGGATGTACCTCTATATTCGTCTCAGGATTACTCTCAAGATTTACCTCCGATATCTTGTTATAATCCTCTACGCTCTCAGCCTCAGTACCACTATCAACTTTCGTATAATTAGCTTTCTCGCCTTTACCCCTACTCCTCAATTTCCTTTGTTCCTCATCCGCCATCTCGAAGTACACCGTATAAAGTTTACCGTTCCAAAATTCACCTCACTTTCCCCCAAAATCAATCACTAATAATACACTAATTCACTTCACTTTCCCCCAAAATCACTGACAATTTGCACTGAAATTACACTCACTCCTTCCGTAAATATCGTTAGGTTTTCGTGCCCCACGTTGGGCGCCATTTGTAATGGTTTAGTGAATTTAGAGAGTGTAACTGTTAATAGTAAAAGCGCTCCACTGTTGGGCGTTATATGTAATGGTTTCATTGAGCTTAATAATATTAATAAGAAAGCTCCACTGTTGGACGTTATTTGTAATGGGTTGGGAGAGCTTAATGGGGTTCTATTAATAATATGCAAAGCGCTCCGCTAGTTGGGCGTCATTTGTAATGGTTTTAGAGAACTTAGGGTTCTATTAATAATAAGAAAAGCGCTCCGCTAGTTGGGCGTCATTGTAATGGGTTAGAGAGATATTTAAACTTGATTACTGTTAATCAGAATAAAGTTAAAAAAAGTTAATATTTAAATAGTCGCCCACTTTTGGGTGATCAAAATGAAACATTTAATTGTGTATTAATCTAATAGTGTATCTGTATTGTTGTCAGCTTCACTAAAAAAAGTACATAATGTGTAGTATCATATGTATTGCCAGGGCGCCAGATCATTTATATATCATGATCAAAATAATATATTAAACCTCGGTTAAACAGAGGTAGAGCATCGAAATTCCTATCTCCAGCCGTAGTGAAACTTACGTAATCTAACCTTACGATAATTAGTTCAGGAGTATGGTGTTGCCTTATAGTAATTTCTAGCTACTAAAGGAAACCAGTCAAACATTTGAATTTAAAATGAATTTAATATATAAAAACAACAAGTGCAAAAAAATATAAAATACTAAAGATAATAATAATAATAAATTTAAATTAAAGAATCTACTGAATTTACTTGTATTATGGTTCTTGATTGGAAATTGGAGTATACTGAGTTAATTGAATAGAATATATTGAATTTAATAAGCATGATAGCCTTCTGATTTGAATGGAGTATAACTGTTTACATCGCTCACCGCATTGAAGATCTTTGTAGTTGGATTGTTGCGTAGAGAGTTCCAGATGGCCCTGATCATCCTCAAAGTAATTAATTTATATGTGGATGACGGAATAAATTCCAAAAATCATCCCTGTGACAATAGCCTCGTACACAACCATGTCACAGTTTGATGATTTTTAATGTCTTATCAAATTCACATACTTAATAGTCAACTGTCTAGTTTAGAACTGCGTTATAGACTCCATCTCGCTACAAATTCCTCTGCTCCACTCAGCATCCTTCCCTCTCCTCCAGCAATTCAATAATAATAATCCATTTGGGCGGCCGTCATATATATAACGTTCCCAGGTAAAGCACGTGTATGACCCCTCTTCAGAAGTCGCTAGGCAATATAAGCTCGCCTTTCACATATCAACCATGACAATACATCTTTGTAGCAATTCTCAGGAGGTCCAGCCCACCTTTAGTATAAAGTTGCAAAGGACTCATTCATCGGCCCAGCATTGTTAGTGGTACGTCTTCTTAGAATCCCTTCTTAGTATGATTTGTATATTGGTAGAATACTTGATGTGACAGACATAAGTGTCTATTTATGTCATTTCCAAGAAGCCGTGAATACGCCGCCCTTCTGTGAACAACCCTCTTTCTTCTCTTGTTCGAATTTTCTTCAGAAATAATATTCAGTCAAGCGTCTTAGCTTATTTCAAATATAATGTGTATCGCTCCAAATCCTTTCAATTGCCATAATATTCTACATTACCACATAATAATAGATATAAATATATTAGTTAACTAATAAAAGGTAAAATGTAAACTTAAAAAATATTGATAATAATAATAATAATAATAATAATAATAATAATAATAATAATAAAATATATAAAATTATTTCGTTCTGGTCACAACTTGGGACCATCACAGTTTGTACGTAGTAGTGTCGGATGGACAATTCCATGGTGTTGGCGTTGGCGTATTTCGTTGGTGTTACCCTCACATAGTAGATTACTCCTTCATAACGGTCTCACAGTATAGTCGCAGAAATGTAAGCACGTGCGGGTAATGGTAATCATCGTGGTCAAAAAATATTCACTGATTCTAATTAACGAGTAGGGTAAAATGCTCACTGGCTCTAATATTTGCAGGTTATTCAAATGCTCTGCTTTACCTGCCACAGATTCTACTTTACCAGCACGTGGTAAATCACTCACAGATTTTACAAAGTTGAAATCACTAAGAATCTGGACAATCACTGTCGCGTACAAGCAATGATTATGTTTATCATAATTCAATTGTACGTTGGCACACACTGGGCTACACGACGTTGTCGTCAAATTGATATTTCACTTTATAGGAAAATGTTACCCTCGTCTGCCTTCAGATGGTCCTCGTGGTTAGTGAAAATTGAAGTATTCACACAATCAAATTTATACTTTCACTATTACGTTGCACTGGCTTCACTAAGCCTAAAATAATACTGTGCGTTGCTTGAACTGTAGAAATCAGCTCGATGGCTGTAGATTAATGTCTTCCCAAATGTGGGGTCTTCGTACGCCTATAATGGCTTTCGTCTATTAGACGGACAATCGACACAAGCGTCCAGTCTCAACGGACTATCACAACGGTGTGGTTCGTGCATAGCACGGCTTCCTGATTCTAAGGAAGTAGTCTAGTCAAAACAGTGACTACTTTCATAAGCCCCCGCATGTCTGTGGTGAAAAATACCTTTATCTAAAATAGATTTGCCATCTCCAAAAGGCATAGAAAATGGCAAATTAAGCAAAAATTAATGTTTCTAGCTCCTGAGATACGTGGCATAAAAATAGTGAGTAATATCTCTCTAGGAGGAATATAAGCTGTCCTCTCCGCAGTCAAAAGAGTGGATTATTGATGCGGAAGCTTGAGGGTGTGTTCTACAGAACTGAGCATGGAAAGTAGATATGCTCTCAAAGAAATATTTGATGCATGAGCCTAGGCGGGCTCAATATGTATAAGAATTGTTCAGCATGAAATGTTTTACAAAAAAGTCTGGGATAGCATACCTCTATCTTTATTACGTCGCCCACTATAAGTGATTTTAGTCTATTTTCATTTTATGAAAAACAAATAGGCGAATGAGATCACCTTTTGTCCGTGTATGTTTGTGTATGAATGTTTGTATGTGTGTTTCCCCCTCTAATTACTTCTTAATGGCTGGAGCGATCTCAATGAAACTCTATAAGGTTACGGCCTACCCCGACCGTGCCCTTCAAACTTTAGTACGTCTCACCAATCCAGCATGGCGTCTGTGCGAAATATTTCACCGTCATTCTAAATCTCTGAAACCATTACTGATATAACCCTGAACTTTAGAACGGTGATAAAGGGACTACAAGAAGTTCACATATGAGACTTTCAAACACCTGAGAACTGCAAAACGAACATGGCAGCCATGCAAATTTGAAACATTTAAATAGACTTTTCTCGCGATGTAATGGTACAAATGCAATGAAACTTGGTACAGCAAATATGTATGCATATTGTAAGCTACTGATATCTAACGTAGTTCAATTGTTTACGTAACCTCAAGTAGGTGGCTGTGCGAAATATTTCACCGGCATTGTATATCTCCGAAACTATTACTGATATCACCTTGAAATTTGTACGGTGATAAAGAACACCACTAGACGGTTAACTATGATACTTTCTAAAATCTGTTAAATACAAAACGAACATGGCGGCCAAGTGAAATTGAAACTTTTAAATAGACTTTTCTCGCGAGTTAACCATCCAATCGCTATGAATCATGGTACAGCAAATGTTAGAAACGTTGTAATGCACTGCTATCCAATTTAGTTCAATTGTCTATATAACATCAAGATGGCGGCTGTGCGAAATGTTTCACCGGCTTTCTATATCTCCGAAACTAATACTGATATCATCCTGAAATTTTGTACGGTAATAAAGGGTATAACTAGAAGTTCAACTATGAGACTTCCAATAGGCTGTAAAATACAAAACGAACATGGTGGCCAAGCGAATCTGAAACATTTGAACAGACTTTTTTCACGATTTAACCATCTGAGCGCAGTGAAATATGGTACAGTAAATGTTCGTACACATTGTAATGTACTGGAATCTAATTAAGTTCAATTGTTTACATAGCCTCAAGATGGCGGCTGTGCGCAATTTTAAAAGTGTCTCTATTTATTGTTTATAAATCATGCAATCGAAGTGAACGTTTGAATAATGAATCCGCGCAAAAATCGTCATACTCTAGTGCATAACTCTATGGAATACATACATAAAAATCCAACATGGTGACCAACCAAAATATTTAGACGGTTCTCAATATCTACGAATCTAATACAGCAATCAAACTGATTTTTTTATGTTCATAGAGGCAATTAACATAAGTAGGATTTATGAAAATAGGCTCTATTTTTCTTCGCGGAACTACTTGTTACGTTTTCATTTCTTCCAACAATCTCCATTCAATTACTGAGGCGACAGTTTACGAGCTAGCTAGGGGAGAACATATCACCCCAGTTACAACCTAGCTAGTGGGCGAGCCTATTACCCCAGATACAGCCAGTAGCAAATTGTCGAGTCATGTTGAGTTAAGACTTCAGACAAGAGTGATTGCGTTAGCAGTATCCCTGGAAGTGCAACTCGGCTATTCTTCATTTCGCCAGTGAACTTCTCGTCGGCAAAAAACACAGTCAAGTTAAGATAGAACGGAAGGTAAATTTGCGTTTCATGAACCTCGCCAATTTTAAGTTACGCCTGACTAGAATTCGTTGCACATGCATCTCCATGATAATTTAATTATTAGTCCAGTCAGTGATTTTAACTCATCATGCTAAGACGTAGAACGGATATAAACCGTAGTTCATTGACGTCGAAGAGAGAGCGCTTATCACGTAATGCATTATAACTGTTCAGGGGCGTAGCCGGGACGGGTTGCTAGTTGAATTATAATAGACTATTACAATATGATGAAGACCGAAATGTTGAATAGGATTTCTGATCATTCAGGGTGAAGTAAAATGGAACTTACGCACATCGAACAGTTGGGACATTTTTTTCTATTCGGAAACCTGTTATCAAGTAGGTTTCTCTTCGGAGCCAATGTAGCTGACTTTCGTATCGGTAATTGTAATGCATTATTTCAGCTGGCAAGAAGTACCATAATTATATTGGCCTCAACGCACCAGCAGAAGTTTCCGCTGGTACGCCTTACCATAAGCACATAATACAGCATATTTTTCGCGAAGTACTTACTGTAATAAAAGTTAAAGAAATTACTCGTAATCAGCAAAGATTTTGTAAAATATTCAAAGAATATTATGCATAATATCTGACTTACTGATAAATTTTGAAGAGAGTCGCATATGGGCTCGATAGCCAGAGTACCGTAACTTGAACTGTATTCTGAAAATGTTAATTCGGTTACTGCACAAATGTCAGAGTGAGACCTCATGGGGCTTGGTGAGATACGGAGATTACTTACAAATTCGATGTGTGGAGTAGAACGCTCTTTGGGGTAATTCATTGTGGTAAACAACACAAACAAATAGTTGGAGAGTTCTCAGTACGAGACTCACACAATTCCTGTTTGTACAATGAAATGGGCGCAGATTTAAATGACCAAACATCAATATCATATATTAATTGTGCGTAAGTCAAATTCTATCATTTTATCAGACCCGTGTTTACATGTGCGTTCTTTGAAGGGTTGGATGTCAGGGGATGAAAATACAGAAAGGAAACGTGAAGTCAAGAGCAAACATGTATCGTGTATACCAGTACCAGGTCCTGCGGACGACAAATAGGAATACCCCAAATTCATTTTACATGACCACACATCAATATCATGTATTAATTGGGTACTGGTATTATAACATAGCGCGTTATACTTCTAATACAACCTTCATACATTGCACATTGAACAAGTAAATTAAAGGTTACGACGGTGAGATAAACAAATGTTCAGTAAAGAACATATAGCCTACTTTCTCCTAAATGAATGGGTATAGTTGTAACTCTTTGTCCTTTTAAAGGAGTGTAATTGAATGTTGGTTGTAGTAGCTTGTTGAAATACAACGTGCTATACGGATATAATACGTTGATTGATTGAATCTTCACCTGGATTCTATAAACATACACTAATACTGCCATCACAATAACAAAGGTTTTCCGACAAAATTCAGCACTCACCCAAGTACACGGGGCTAAATGACCATGATGTCCATTCATCTCAAATGAAACAACAACAACAACAGCTTCCTACCCAAATCCTTCCTGGTATAAAAGTACACACACTAGTAAGCCTACAGACATCACAATGACACTGGATATCAGACAACTTCTACACACACCGAAGTACATGGGGCTACAAGACCATGATGCCAAAAAACTCCTAGAGAATCAACAACAAATACAACAACATCAATAGACTCTATCTCGGATCAAAGACAAAGAATTTTAATCGCTGTAGTCGAGTGTTGAATTATGTGGTGTTATAAGTATATATATATATAATATTTTCGATTGCAAATACACACTAGATGTGCTTAACTTTATAACGTGTGAGTAGTTATAAATCAATAAATACAAAAGAAATCGAAGTACACATATTTCCACCTGCTAGGATCTGATCCACGAGCCTCCAGGCTATGAGTCCAGGTCGCTACCACTACGCCACAGATGCCGTACACTAATACTTGGTTAACAACTGGTTTAATATAACTCCATGATATTTTGTTTTGTCATGCAATCAACTATTTCATTAGCGTTTTCTGCCATTTAAATAAACCATTTGATACTAAGAACAAAAGTTATTGGGAGTGTGCAAATACGATGCGCGACGACATTAGTGTGTGACAACGTATTCTCGGACTGGTTTGTTTAAACTGTCGCTCTTGCAAAATTTCAGCTTCATATATTTTTATTAATTATGTATTTAGCGGAACGAAAAGTTCACAGGCGAAGTGAAGAAAAGCCGAGTTGCAGTTCAAGGGAAACTCCAAACAAAATCACTCTTCTCTGAAGTTTTAACTCAACACGACTCGACGGTTTGCTGCTGGCTGTATCTGAGGTAATATGTTCGCCCGCTAGCTAGGCTGTAACTGCGGTGATAGAATCGCCCCTAGCTAGCTCGTAAACTGTCGCCTCAGTATTTGAATTGAGATTGTTGGAAGAAATGAAAACGTAAAAACACGTATTGTGGCGATGTATTGAAGATAGAGATATGCTCTCGCGGACTATTTTGTAGGACATCTCATGATGAACAATTCTTACATTCATAGTATATCGATATTTTTAACGGTTTGCCCAGCGTAAGTTTAAAAGGCGCACGGACGCCATGTGTTGTTTTCGACTATTTCACTAAAATCGTTACTGCTCGGCTTCCTTTGTTCATAAATAAATAGTTTTCTACAGACATCTTCCTTGAGATATCCTTTACAGAATGGTGAAAACCGCATCACAATCTATCCAGAGGTTCACCCGTGACATCCAAAAACGACAGTAGCGACACTCGAGCGCATCAAGAGACGAGATAGAAGAGAGAGATAAAACGATACCATCACCTTTCACTCTAACACGTTTTCACGTACGTCACTGTATTCCAACAATATTTGACGTCGTCACATCAATATACATTACTTTGGTCAGTACAATCCATACGAAGCTACGGAAATATATGAATTTACGAGCAAACATTAGTGCCAATTTGACCCAACGGGACGGCACGGACAAGCTCGGTCAACCTGAACTGTTAGTCACTATTGCTGTTACATATTCTATTTTAAAACGCTAATATCCTACCGGTCACCACCTTGAGGACAGTTTAAACCTCTCTATGTACGATGAGCGTATTTGGTAAGGCCAGGTCTTGTTCAATCGTAAGTTACGTTTATGCTCTAATGCTTCCATGACTCATACATCCGCCATCTTGAAACTATTTGGCTGATGACCTTGTAATTTGGGCAAAAGATGCTTCCCACATGATGGTATATTGTTGCTAAATTTGGTAGAGATCGGACCATTAAGTTAGTCGTAATTGGATTTAAGCTCAGAACATTTGGGTAGGTGCCATATCTTTTATGTTATGATGGCGGCGATTTACATCATGGCACTGAGTTGTTCCTTGCTAGTGCTACCTCTTTACCAAACGTGGTCCGATTTGGTTTCGTTGTGTTTGAATTGATAGAGGGGATCGATTAGCACACATAAACGGCCACCATCTTCGAACTATTGGGATGATGACCATGTAGTTTAGCAAAACTAAGCTTGCAACTCTAAGGTATGTTGTTGCAAAATTTGGTAGAGATCAGATAATAAGGTTAGTCGTAATTCGTTTTAAGCTTTGAACATTTGGGTGGCCGCCATTAGGTTTCCGTCATGATGGCGGCAATATAAAAGATGACACTAAGGTGCCAATTGTTAGTGCTACCTCTGTACCAAATTTCGTTCATTTCGGTTTCACCGTGTTTGAATTGCTGGGGGTAACAGACATACCTAAGCATGCACACACACTCACACACACACACACACACACACAAACAGACACGCAATTTTTTGGCCCTGTGTAGATCTTATAAATCTACGTTAATTTTTTGCAAAAATAGAAAGTAGGCTAAAAATACTACACCATACCACCCAGCGAAATAATGGGTATGGTCGCAAAACCAAAATGCAGTTGGCGGTGAACTTATAATATTACAGGACCTGTGATAGAGGACTGGAAATTGTAAGGAGAGGTTACGCGCCACATCTTAAATAAATTGGTCAAGAGCCAAATTTAAGTCGTCTAGGGTTCATATGATCCTTAGCTGCAACGTTTTGAGATATATGAGGGACACTAACTTAGAGTGATGTAGGATGAGCCACATATCCATTGAATTCGCTTCACTTCAATGCGTATTCTGAATAGTTGAAACATTTCTTTGTTAAATAGATTTCAATATTTATAATTGCTCCAGACAACATGAAAAGTAGTATTTCCTAGATAGTAATAGAATCCACAAATTGGATCCCTTAGGATATCAGTTGACGTTAATTTACAGCGGAAATGGCCCCTAAGACAAGGCGATTTCGGAGCCCTTCATTACTCCAGAAGTTCCTAAGATAAGTTACAGATTGTTGGGCTCCTCTGCACAGATTACTTGAGGGAAGTAACGCCAGGACATAGGGCAAGCGAGGAAACAAAAGACTGTCACGTGATTCATCACGTAGATCCAATTATCACATGTTGTTAGTACAAGTCTGAACGAACTTCTCAAAGGGCGGTGAGAGGGGTCATAACAAAGTTAGAGAAACCGCTAAACTTTGAGGAAACGCACTGCTCTGCCACTGTCACATTCTAGGCTTGAACCTTTCAGCTTTCATCAAAAAAATATAGAACTGATCTCATGGAATCAACTGATGTATTCCTGGACTTATAATCACTAAATTCACTTCTGGTGGTTAAATATTCAAAACCCAACGCTGACAGTATCCAATTCATAGCAGACTTTTGTGAAGATTTTCCATACTCACTGGAGGCACATTATTGAACCTTATTTCAAGTCTTGGATCAATTTTATCCTACTTTATAATTTTGTAACGAAAAAAAGGAGACTTATGAGATATACGTGGATGAAATTTCCGTGTGTCTGTCTATGTGGATGTGTGTGTCTTGTACACATACGTGCATTGGATGTGTGTTTGTCGGTCCCCCTCTATCGATTCCAAAACTTCGTAACCAAAATGCATCAAATTTGGTACTGAGGCAGCACTAGTAAATGAAACCCAAGTGTCATGTTTTATATAGCCACCATCTTAACGAGAACAAAATGGCTGCCACCCGAGTGTTCAAAGTTTGAATCAAATTATGATTAGACTAATCATTGGATCTCTGCTAATATTCGGAAAAATGAACTTTAATGTAAATAGGGTCCGAGGATCAAACCACAAGGTCATCAGCACAATAATTTCAAGAAGGCGGCTGTGTGAATTATGAAAGTATTATAATCCATCAGTTTTTATCCAATGAATGAATGAATGAATGCATACAGTACTTGGCATTCAAGTAGTTTCATTTTTGTTACCAACGTGATGACAATGACAATATATTATGCGCATTAGCCACCTTTATAATATAAGTTTAAAAAATAAATAACTCTCAATACTTATGTGAAAATTAGTAACAAGTTAGGACCGTATAGACGTATATGGCCTTGTATGGATAAGGACAAATCAGAGGAGAGGAAAATTAAATAACAGGCCTCAATATCATTAATATTAAATTTTATACACTAAAAAAAAGCGCGCAGTGGCCATCCTGAATTTTCATAATATAAATAAATAGCGTCCTGTGTTCTAGAGCTATAAGAACGAAAGCTAGTGATATCGTATGCCGAAGACAAATTGACAGCGACCCAAAACTTTCGAAATGGTGGCTAGGCGTACTATTAAAACGCAATAATGAATCACTCAGAATGCAATGTCGTAATTAAAACAAAACTCAGAAACAATTGCCAAATAAGGGGGTTTGCTGTAATAAGCCATAAGAATAACACGTTGAATAAAACGCGAGGCAGCAATCTTGAAATTATAAAATATGATAATGGCTTATTCAAAGTGTTTTGAAACTGCAATAATGAAAGTTAATTGTGATACAGAACCTAGTAAGTAAATTCCTATGACTACTTCAAAAGAAAAGTGACTGCATACCATCACGATGGCAGCAGAGGGTAATCTTGAATACCAAAAAATACCGATAAAATAGCACAATTAACGTGAACTCGACGAGAGATAAATACTGTATACCGGTAATAGATCTCACTAAGATTAGCCTACTCATAAAGATATCACACGGACTATGCACAGCAGCCTTCTTGAAATTATGAAATATAAAAAATAACTATATGTTTTAGAGATAAAATATCAGAAATTAGTATTTAAGTAGAACCATAACTTATGTGGTCTTTATATGCCCAAGGCAAAATAACAATCTCTCCATGTATTGAAGATGGTGGTTGTGCGTGCTAATAAAAGGTAAACATCAATAATTCAAGATCCAATTGCGCAATAGACACGAAACTTTGCAAGAGAGGAACATTACATCAAAGACCTCGCTATCATTTGTCGTAAGACATCACACTGCATAAAGCACTCAGCTGCCATCGTGATTATAAAAGACATTGATATCAATAGTCGACTATTCATTAGAGTTTCAATGACGAAACGCAGCGAGTTAGTCTCACATAAGAGGTTTCCCTGCATGTTTATTGACTCGGTACATACAACATGGACGTAGTTTTCTATGGATAATATAAATGCCTCTGGTTGCAAGAGCAGAAATACATAAAACATAGTAAACGAGGAGTGTTTAATAGTATAGATACAACTCTCAACCTTAATCACTGCACCATTCAGTTACACTGCTTGATAAAGACATACCAGTTATAACTAACTATAGTGAGAAAAGGTAGGTTAAAGTTCCTTACTAAAAATCTTATTTTTAGCCTACTTTTCACATTTTGCAAAAATGAGGAAAAGTAGTCTTATGAGATCGATCCGGGAAAATGTGTGTCTGTCTGTCTGTCTGTCTGTCTGTCCTTCTGTCTGTCTGTCTGTCTGACTGGCTGTGTGTGTGTCCCCCCTATCAACTCCTAAACGGCTGGAGCAATGGAAATAAAATTTGGTAGGAGTAAAGATCTATACCTGAATATCTCACGGCCATATTTGAAAATGATGTCAGTGCTACCAACTGCTGAAAAATCGCAATTGAAATTTGAGCTCCATGTTGGATATCTTGGAAGGTATGAATGGGAGCTATTTCAAAATCGGCACACATATAGATAAAAATATTGCAGTTTAATTTCCAGAAGGCCATACATGGCAGTGTTGCCAAAATGATTATAAGCCTACTGATAGGTCCAATATTGAAATGCATATAACTTCTACACTATCAATTGGAATTCAACCAAATTTCGTATGTTGTATGTGTACATAACCAGATATGACTGAACGTATTCTTATGAACCACCAGTGCTGCCAACTGTTAAAAATGCTCTTAATTTCTTTTATCCAAATACCAATATATATGAGAAAGTATGCAAGCCGACAGCTTTAAACTATGCACACGTATAGTACATGACATTCTATATTAATTTGGAGTAACTTATATACGTCAGTGCTACCAACATGATTCTAAGCCTGCTGAGAGGTCCAAATTTAAATACATGTAACTTCCATACTATCATTTGGATGTCAACCAAATTTCGTATATGCTATGTGTACCACAACAGCTATGATTATGCGTATTCTTAAGAGCAACCAGGGCTGCCAACTGTTAATAAATGCTGTCTCTATTTTTGTTACCCTAATATCAATATATCAGAAAGAATGCAAGCCAATAGCTCTAAACTTTGCACACGTATAGTACCTGCCATTCTAGATTACTTTGGAGTAACTAATATACGTCAGTGCTGCCAACATGATTCTAAGCCTGCTGATAGGACCAATTTTAAAATGCATGTAACTTCTATACTAACTAATGGATTTCATTCAAAATTGGCACAACAATAGATCATATTATTTCAGATTATTTCTGACCAATACATGCATGACATTGTTGCCAACATGATTTTACGCGCGCTGTTAGATCCAATGTTTAACTACATATAACGTCCATGCTATTCATTGGACTCCAACCAAATTTTGTATTCTGTACCTTAAGAGATGGAACTAAGAATATATTCAGTCACCAGGGCTGCCAACTGTAGTTCTCTATTAGGCTACATTATGCCAGGTATACAGTATTTCGAACTAATTAGAAATTTCGATATTACCAACTTAATTTCGTCATTATTCTAGATAGATCCATATCGATTAATCATTGGCATGAATATTAAATTTTAAGAAAAGTAGGCTCTTTATTTCGTCACGGAACTTCTTGTTATTTGGCATATCGTCATTGAACTTATAATGCCGCTTATCTGACAATGCTCTTTGTTTCCAATATTCCAATCTATATGATTGTTTGCTCATTTTAGCTTTGTGTGGATGTGGCACACAACAGAACAGTTCAGAACAGAACAAATCGTGTTAGGTTCATTTGCCTGTGTATAGGCATAAAGAACAAGTAGTTCCATGAAGACCTAAGTAACCTATTTTCATATATCCCACTGGTCATTTCCATTGAAGAATTTTCCATACGATATACTAAATAGGTTGTGGTTCCTACGTCTTCATCAATACCATTACAATGAGACGTTATGTGCTAGAATATAGCTTTCAATATCCGTGATTAAGACTCCTCCTGCGAGATGGCAGCTTTCTGTAAAGAACCACGGGAATTAATTTTTAGAAAGGCAAATGCACGGATTCTATGATTTAAGAAAACAAAGCTACAGAATTTGGTGCCTTTAGATAAAAGGATTGTCATCATTGCCTAGCATACGAATCATATGTTCAATAGCCTGAATAAGGTACGAGAAATAAAAGAAAGATTATAACATTTCGAACTAAATCATCTTCAATTTTTGAAAACAATTGAACATCATTAGTAGTCTCTACAGTAAGCTCTGAATAAATATTCACTGTGTCGAGTTCCATTGCACTCGAGATATCAGATCGCCCGAAACGTTAAATGAAAATAACATTGCCGCCATGGTGTTTTGAGTTTTTCAAAATTTGGGAAATTCGCATACTTGTCCTTACTTTACAGTCCTGTAACACCATACACAATTTCACCATCATTGCTCAAACAATTTTGGAGATATTGAGATCCGGTGGAATGTATCGAATGGACGCCATGTTGGATTGCTATATATACTGTATATGCTCTTGAATTATTTGCCATCAGATTAATATTATAATCGTAGCGTATTATACCAATCTACAGTACATATCGCTTGTTTAGGACGCGAGAAATATCAGCGTGACTTTAAAAAATTAACATAGCCCCCATTTTAAATTTCTCATAGAAATTAATAATAATACAGGTCAATATACACAGTTCAAAAAAAATAAGGGAACATGTTTTTGGACGTATGCCGTGCTCCGCAAAACAATACCTCATACCCAGGTATATTACACACTATGCATTTATTCTTTACAGTTGCCGAATGCAAAAGAACATCGAAGGATTCTCGTTCATTTTCAGTACACAAACGGAAATGACCAAATAGTGGCGAAAACGAAGTGAAAACAGTACTCCAGGGTGGATTCTTTCACAGTATGGTGTATGTCCTCCACGAGCATTTATCACAGCTTGGCACCTACGTGGCATGCTCCGTATAAGTCGACGGAGATCACATTCCGGTTTCAGGTCCCATTCTTCATTGAGAACCTGTTCCGAGGTATTGGAGCGTCTGTGGTGGAACAGGACGCCTACGAACACTTCTGTCAAACCTATCCCACACATGCTTGATGGGATTAAGATCGGGACTCACTACTGGCATTCCATCTCGTGAATACCGGGTGAGTTAGCCATGGTCGTTACGGCATGACTGCTGGCAGTCGCTCACATCCGGGAGGCGAGGAGGTTCGAATCCCCCTCCAGGCAAATGCCGGGGTTGGTCCCTAACTATAGGCCACAGCCGTTACCTTCCAACTCCTCGTCCTTCCATTCCAACTTCCCACCCCAACGGTACTTGTAGCTCACCCATTGGGTGTCCGTCTCGAAGCAGCTACAAAACTGGCGAGCCGAACATGTCCTCGGACACTCCCGGCACTAAAAGCCATACGCTGAAAAAAAACTTGAATGTCCAGTTCTCGCAAAACATCTCTGGTGAAGAGCGCTACATGGCCCTGGCATTGTCGGTGCATGAGTACGAATTCAGGGCCAACGCCGTATGCAGCAGCCAACACATGCTCTAGCAGTATCTGCTCGATGTACCCCGCAGTAGTAAGATTACCATGGACAATAAGATCCGTACGGCCACGGATACTGATGCCACCCCACACCATCATAGAACCTTGTCCGAATCGGTCGAATTCCTAGACAACATTTGGCATATACTGCTCGCCACGGCGTCTCCATACACGTTGACGTGCATCACGCTGTGTCAGGAGAAATCTGGACTCGTCTGTGAACATCACACGACTCCATTGGCGAAGTTGCCAGTTGACGTGGGTACGGGCAAACAGAAGGTGAGCTGGGTGATGTTGCTGTATTAAACGGGGCACTCGAACAGGACGTCTGTGTCGTAAGGACACTCCTCCTAACCTGTTCCTTGCTGTATGGTCGGACACCGTGACTCCAGTGACCCTCTTGAGGTCTTGTAGCAGTTCCCTGGCAGTTGCTGAACGACGCCGCGACACACAGATGGTCAGATATCGGTCACCTTGTGGGGTTGTTTGCGCCCACGAACTTTTCCAACCCTCTTTGTGAACTGGCGTGTCTCATTGCAGCAATTCCCCAAGCACTCAATAACTGACAGAGAGACATTGAGATCCACAGCAACATGACAAATAGTCCATCCTTCCTGGATCAAAGTGACAGCCCTTGCGACTTGAACCTCGTTAAGGTGTCTCATGCCATGTGCTGGTTTACGTACAACGTGCTCAAATGGCCGTGGTAGTCTGTGTACCCCACAACAACACACTGACGCACCCCTATTCACTTTGTTTTGAAGGGTCATCTGACAGTTTAATGGGTGGCTACGCCTAGAGATGGAGTATAACTTCGATTTGACATACCCTGAGTAGCTAAGGTCTCAAGGCATGCTGTACGACCATTGGAACCTCATCGACAAAATTAACGTACACATACGAGATGTTACAAAACATGTTCCCCTTAAATTTTTGAACTGTGTATTAAGCCACCTATGAAAATTTACTGCGCCAAGTGTCACTGACCTCGGATAATTAAGTTACGAGCGAAATCCACCTGAATGTTTAAATTTCGCGTCGCCACCATGTTGGATTTCTGTTCATCAGGTTAGTGAAAGGCTCATAGGTGAACTTGTGTTAATAGCCTCTATAAACAGACCAAATTTCAGTTTGCTGTAATAAATTCGCAGATATTGAGAACCGTCTAAATGTTTCAGATGATCGCCATGTTCAATTTTTATATATGTAGGCCATAGACTTGTGTAGCCTACCATTTGATGAACGTGTACAAAACATTTGGTGCTTTTCAGTCGGTCAACACGAATGTACACAAATGAGTTGGGTTATACCCTAATCCTGAAAAGAAATACATGAGATTTACAAATACACTCGGATGACCAGTTTCGATCGTCAAGCGATCACCATACGATCCATTACACTTAGGCTATAAAATCTATGTCTGAAAATACGAGTGAAAATATTTACAATATGTACAATATGTAGACTTGGCAACCAATTACAGGTACACCTATACCTGGAATACACAGCACTTAAGATTGTTATAAGTGTCCAAGTGATCTGTCGCATCCGGATCGCACAAGACCCTAACCAGATAAGTAGCCTGTACAATACAGTACAATCAGAATTGATCATTCACAACAACCACATAGTCACTCCAAACAGGCAAATCCGGAGTTCTATCACAACTTCCAGTATCTCACCAAAACATCACAAAGACGGCAACCAACATATACTGACGAGCTGCATCACCAATACTGCAACTAAATATATAATATATATTTCGTATGGCATATATGATACAATATGTTACAAATAAGGTGAAAAACTTAATTGCTAGTATATACAAAATGTACATAAGCTCTGACAGGGAAGAAGATACAAGCATTACAAATGGATGTCCAATGAGTTTAACCAGTGCCCTACACGTGCCTCCTGGGTGGTGCTAAGAAAGCAACAGCTACATTGGCTGCTGGACCTTAAGTTTTACTTTTGGATAACCCAGCAATTTGAGGATACAATGAATACCATGCAACTAAATAAGTGTATATATTGTAAATATTTTCACCCGTATTTTCAGACATAGATTTTATAGCCCAAGTGTAATGGATCTGATGATGATGGCTTGACGATCAAAACTGGTCATCCAAGTGTATTTATAAATCTCATGTATTTCATTTCAGGATTAGGGTATAACCCAACTCATTTGTGTACATTCGTGTTGACCGACTGAAAAGCACCAAACTTTTTTACACAAACAATAGATACTTAATTTTTAAAATATCGCACAGCCACCATCATGAGGTTAAGAAAACAATTGAAGTAAGTTAGATGCCAGTAGAATATTATTTTTATAAATATTTACCTACCAAGTTTTACTGTGCCGGAATAACTAAATCACCGGAAAATTTTATTTAAATGTTTTGATTTCGTAAGGTCGCCATGTTGGTTTTGTATTTAACAGGTTTTTGAAAGCCACGGAGGTGAACTTGCCTTAATATTGTCTATCATCATACTAAATTTCAAGGTGATATCGAACACCGTTGCGGCGATATTGAATTCAGCTGATTTATTTCACGAGGCCGCCTTGTTGGATTGGTGAAACGTATTAAAATTTGAAAGGCACGATCGAGGGCAGACGAGGTAGTAGTATGGCTCTGCTGAGTTTGAAATCAATTTGGCTGTTTAGATTTTATTAGGGGCACACACACACATACATACGCACACACACATGGACGAAAGATGATCTAATCAGCCTATTATTTCGTAAATAAAAAAGGCTAAATATGTGGTTGGGTGTATGCACATCAACCCCTCACAATAGTTTCAGACCGAATTTAAGGAACCAAGACTTCACATGGACCTCAGTTAGCGTTTACTAGCCGAGGTCCAACATATGAATTAAGGATTGCCGAACCGCACTTGACTGGTGTAGGTCGGTCACTCTCACCCATCACGCAACAACACGTGGTTACCAACCCAACTCGGAATACATTGAATGATGCATGGGATACGGTAATTGAACAAGGCCCAGTCATTTCTAATCTCTATTCTTTATCACCCTTTAATTACCCTTTTCTTACAACCCCTCCATCATTTATCATCGTGTAAAGCTTCATTCAACCACTCGCATTCTGTAACTCAATCACACAAAGGAATATTTCAAATTTCTTATGTTGCGTTAGACAAGGATATCAATGCAAATAAGAATGGTGTTTTGGCGATGTCGCCAATGTTGTAGTTATTAGTCCATGTTCAATACATTGTAACCGTATGGTCCTTAATAAACTCCTTGGGTCTCAATTCGCATTTACGAGACCATGTTTGTTCTTGAAAATGATCACGAAAATTTGCTTAAATTCGAGTTTTTAGGAGGTAGGCTACAATTGATTCCATGGTATATCGGCATACTCATACGTGGAATTAGCTAACATTCACTCGCTATACGAACAGTGCAGTTTCATGATTCAATTTACAAAACTGATCTAAACTGGACAAGATGTGAAATTACACTACCGACAACTATGAAAATTAATCATCGAAACGAATGATCCCTTTCAATATTTCAAGAGTATCATCACAAATAATAACTCACTCAACAATAACCAAAATGGAACCAAAATCAAGGGTGAGGTTAAATCATTGCCAGTATTCACAAACCATCAACATTCTCTTTAACTGACAACACCCTGACAATTAAGTATCATCCTTTACAACTGTCAAAATATTCAAATTGTCCATGCTGTTTCGTGGATTCAATTTGTAGTCTTCTTGGTTCATTTAAGCTGGCCCCGTGGTGATGGGGTAGCACGTTCGTTTTTCACACGTGGAGGCCGCAGGCTTGATTCCCGGCTCCATCAGGCATTTTAGAACCTGACGTGTGGGCTGGAACGGGATGTACTGAGCCTCGTGAGGATAATTGAGTAGCTGTCTGGCAGTGAGGCAGCGCCCCGGTCACGGAGACCAAGATTAAAGACCGAGGGGACCCGACGCACTGACCAAGCGTCATCAGACCAAATGACTGGTCAGAGGTCGCTGGGTAGACCTAGGCCGTTCATGGGCAGCAGCGCCACGGGGTTTCGTTTCAGTTCTATGACTCAATTAATCATTTAATGAGTTGATGAGTACTAATACCGTTTTAATTCTAGAGGGAAGGAATGTAATTATGTGACTTGACATGACCTAATATTTAAATGAACTCTATACAAAATGCACAATCAGTATATCAATACACTCAAGAACCAAGACATGACATACGACACATAACCATTGAACATAATCTTACTCAAAATTCAACAAGAATAAAATTGAACACGGATTTGTTATTCTTCCTTTTGAACAAAAAATCAAACAAACACATATTCCTTGCCAATGCTTTCAATAACCTAGACATGTAAATCATTGCACTTATATTTACTCCGTCTCTCCATTTAACATCATCACGGTATTTACAAGGCTTTGCCCGAATGATGCCTCACTATTGATTTCTCATGATCATCAGGATTGCCAGTAAAGAACATTTAGCCTACTTTCTCCTAAAAGCATGGGTATAGTTTTAACTCATTGCCCTTTTCAAGGAGTATAATTCAATGTTGTTTGTGGCAGCTTGTTGAAATACAATGTAGTTTATTATAAGTTGATTGATTGATTGAGTGAGTGTTGTTTTAAAGGGAGGAAGAGCGAGGTCATTTGCCCCTGTATAATACGTTATACTATGCTAAATATTTTTCTTATTTTCAATTAATACGGTACTTCCTGAACGTTTTATTGATATCTTTACGCAATGTGGTGCTTTGGTCGGGTGGTCTAGATTGTACGAATATGTAAAAGTTATTCTTTATTTTTCTCTTATTATATTTGTTGCCTAGTAACTCACCCATATAATTACATGTAGTGCGTAATTTCTAATGGTAAATAAGTACGAATTACACAGCACGCTATATTGCAAGCGTCAACAACAAAGAGGCTATTATTTTCATTGGCTATGGATTCTTATACCTGTCCCTTGGCCGAAAGATCACAATACCTACTAGTAATATAAAGAATGTTGTTTGGTTTACGTATCAAAAGCTATGCTGGCTGTAGTAGACTATACCGCGAATCAAGGTCATCCAAGGAAATCGCGAAGGTAGCGTTCTGAAATATGTGGTGCTATATGTAATAATTTCCATTGCAAACTACGCAAAAACTAACGTGAAAAATAAATATAAAAATCAACTTAAAGAACAAACCTTACATGGATTCAATCCCCAGCCGTACTGGTAAGAGTCTGACCTTCTAACCCATGGCCAAACCTGACCATTGTTAGGAGAACATTATCAACAGCTATATATATATTGTACAGCCTCCCAGGGGTATGCACCCCTTGGAGACCATCCCCCCATCATCTGGCTAAATCTCCTAACTGGCAACCCTTGGAAAGCCAGACCAACATCCATTAATACCACAAGGACAGCTTGCCACTCTAGAAAACAGCTCAGTCCTTGCACAATTGTTACACACAGTGACATATTATAAACTGGGGCAGCTATGCCAACACATTGCTGACAGCATAGCGCCCAAGAATATAAAAGGAGGCCTAATGAGGTCACAAGGATCTCTCCATTATCAGTCTCTACGTTGGTGTCATCAGAGGTGAGTCAGTCGTGTTCAGAGTTCCTACTTTTGTAACCTTAATCCACAGCTTGTACTTGAACATTGTTACATTGTTACATTCCCTACAAGGGACTCATACTATAACATCACAGACCAATAAACACTTGGTCAACACTCTACACTCGCCTTACTGTTTATACGCCTCTTTACATCCCAACGCCCTTCCTTATTCCCGTCACGGTTAGACGTGACATACGGTAGTCTGATAGTGCTAGCTCAGATATCATTGTGTTCCTCGCGGCGGCCCGGCTGCTAGATAGCAGCGCGTGCTACCTAGCTGATACAAGCACGTTCAGTTATATAATAAGCCAGTCAGCTGAGCGACCAGCACAGTGACCCTTGTATTGGGTCCCATCCCCTAAAACACTACTACATTATTTATAGGAGCGCCCCCTAGCTCCTAGCAACAACAACACTCTACACTGGTCAGCTTACCCTGCCAAGGAAAGCTACCCACGTTTAGGCACAGCTCTATAAATTAATACAATAACTCTGTCTTTTAGATCCAACCACCCCCAAATAAGGGATCTAAAACACTGGTGGAGGCGGGGTACTACGCATAGAGAACGGGACTCAACCAACGAGCCCTCGTAGTTAAAACGACCCCTTCCGTACCGCAAAAAGCCAAGCAAATAGTGAAAAAAAAAATTCCCAGACAAAAAACACCATTTTTGCTCCAAAACTAGCTACACAGGGGAAATTCTTACTAAACCAAACTCCCAGCCCCAGAAAGAATCAAACAGATACGAAAATACACTGTCAAACACGCACAGATATTTTATTTTATTTTATTCACATACACTTCAGTCAGAATGGCGCCTCATGCAGAGATTGCAAACCATAGAGGCAACAGGGTTACGCCAACATTATTAACATTATTAATAAGATGCCCCATATACAGAGGCGACAGACACAAATACGGGCACTCCAAACAAAAGTCGGAGCAATACAGGGCAAACAGCCATACACTCCGTCAGAGGGCAGGACAACGCAATTAAGATGCGCACACAAGCACTTGAGGAACATACATGAACACCTCAATAGAATCCATGTCCAAAGAAACAAAATATATGAACAATTAATCACCACACATGGTCCCGTAATAGATAATGCAACCCTCGAGAGAATGAGGGTGCACTACACAGGTTTACACGCCCAATACAGGGAGCTAATTCGCGTGCAAGCGCTTCTCCAACTAGCGGCCACAAAACTATACAGAGCACAGAAACATTAATACAGTAATTTGCAAACAGACCATAAGCCTCAATAGGCAGTACACCCAAATTTGGGACGAGTACCGTGAGCTCCAAGCCAATAAGGCCATTTTTGAGTTCATAGTAGGGCCACCAGCCCAGCCGAGAGAGGACATAAGCGTAGATACGCTAACTCAACAATTTGCGAGGATGTCCCTCTCGCCATGTACTGCCACACATGGGAAGGAGGTCACCATGGCCACAGTCCAGGAGACGGCCAGGTTAGGCTCCAATAGGCTACAAATACAAGGTTACACAAACACATGTCCTTCAACTCCGGATCGGAAGGCAATTCTGCCGAAACGTGGGGCAGAGCCTAGAACAACCCCCTCGGAACAAAGGGACGAGAGGGAGTTGAAGCCAGGACTCTCAGACACACATAGCATGACAGGGAGACAACGGGACGTAACCACGTCATGGGCAGACGACATAGAACCCGTCCCACTACATATAAAGCCTACATACACCCACACAGATAGGCTCACACAATGGCAGGAGTCTGCCGTGGCCACAGGCCGAAAAGCGGTCAGGCTACACGCCACCACATTGCTAGGCCAGACACAAGCCATTAAGCGACCTTTACCTCCAGTTCAAAGGGCAAGTTTGTCAGAACGAAGGCGAACACCGGTATTAGTCCCTCAGGATGCACGATACACGCACGCACATTTTGACCAGGCAATACCACACAGTATACGGGGATTAGGAAAAGTGTTATTACCTACCCCACAGAACAGATCGGTCGAAAATACACACACCCCCGTAAACTCTACTAGAGTAGCTCTGAGCGCGGGCAGGTCCGCGAACACAGGTACACTTAGGCCAACGGTCAAGCGATACGGTGAAAGCAAGCCCGGTCGTACTTTGCTACAAACTCCTCCGAAAAATAGCAGAGGGGCACCTCAGTGGATCCCAGGGGCTTACACCCTAGTGACGGGGCGACGGTATCCACCTGCCGAGCACTGACGCTCGAAATAGGATAACGGCTTTCACTAGGAATACAATATATTCCGACATCACTTGCACCAATAGTATAGTACACATAAGTACTTTCACGCGGGAGGAAACAAGATAATAGACAAACAAGTACTCACAAACATAAACTGCACATTTTTTTTTCTCTTTCTCTATCTGCCTTCTTTCACGTATATGCAGTGCAACTTGGCTAGATCAGAAGTGCATGATTCAAAATCCTTGTTTTTTTTGTTTGCCCCTGACATTTTTTCTCTCAGGCCATCAATGATTATTGGTCGGAGTGGTTATCACCACAAATTGAATAACGTAAAGTTTCTAATATCCAAAGCCCATCAGGTGAGCTACGCGGCTTAAAGCCGGAAAGAGATATTTTGAACATAGCTTAAGCATCAAATCACAGCATAGAGCTTAAGCGAGTCTTTCTAAGCAGAAATGACTAAATGTTCTACGTTCCGGTTCAACAGTTGGATAGACTCTCTTGTAGAGGGCAAAAGCCGTAAGCGTGGCAAGAATTAAAAATCGCAAACTAGTTTTCAAAAATTTGGTGAGGTGTGCATTAACCAACTGAAGAGCCCAATTGCACACTGGGGCGAAACACTGTCATTTTGTTGAGTTATGCCGGAACATTTAGCACAATTTGTGTATAAATATATAATGGCTCAACGGACAATACATATTTTACTTTTGAAAAATATATATTCAGTGCCAAGATAAGGTTATAATTGCTTTGGAGTGGAGTTTCGACTCCCATAGTGCACTGGCTTTGCTCGTGACGTGGATACACATGTATCAAATACGTCTTGCAATGGCCTTCCCAATGTGTACTAGACAGTGTCGGTAGATTCCCATGAGATGTAACCAGATTACTATAGTGCTAACGTCACCTACTAGGTGGATAGTACGATCAGGACCTACTTACCATTTTCAAGCATTTTTTTTTTCATAGTGGTTACGACACAATTTTGGCAGACTATCGCCATCGGGCAACCCGCTTTAATCAGCATAAAGCAGGGTGCTAACGAGATACAGCATAATCTTTCTATTATTTTCTTTCAAAGTGCTCTCTTAATTCAGAGCGGGGCATGAAAAAATTTTTTTTTGCCTCACGCATTCGGCCCGAGAAAGGGAGATGGCCAAGTTAAACTATATACATATTTAATACATAGGCATCCGTTACACATAACACTGCCTCTAACATGACTTTTTCTCACCGGCACATAATCACCAAACACGCGACTAGCGGCCCGGAGACACTCGCGTACAACGACATTTTGTACCATGGATAAAGAACATACTCGAACCACGTGACAGTAACACACAATTGGGGACACAAGGGTAGTTAGCAAGAGGTTCTTTTACAAGTACGGCCAATGCATGTAAGACTTTCGAAGTGAAATGCCATGGCCTGTGGTTTGGATTCCACGTAAAACGGAAGTCCCGTGGCGCATGATCTACAGATTAACGGTCATGTTAAACCACAAGTTTTTTTTTTACAATGCGAGAAGCACTGCTCGCAATTACTACAGACAACAATCAAGTCCACACACACACACACGTGCAGGAAACAAGGACGTGGGCTGAACATAAAACAAATGAAAGCCCACAACATCGTAATTCAACACCATCGAGGCAGCAGTCTCACACCTCAATGGACAAGACTGCTCGACACAGACGAACTAAGCCAGTTCCTAGTGAGCAGGAATAAACGCATCATTCACGTCCGATCCAAGGACCCTATAACTTCCAAAATTACACTACGAGGAGAGTTCAAAAATACGCAAACTCCTCACAGTATTGGGTACTTTCGTTTGCGCATAGCAAATACACAGTACATGTGCCATAATATATAGAACACAGAGAATGACATAAGGTCACGGGTTCCAATCCCAGTAAAAATTAGACACAAGGGGAAGCAATTATCCAGGCTTCCAACCACACCGAAATTGGCCCATACAAATACATGAACAGGGAATACTACATTTCCTCCCACCAAAAACCGGGCATAAAATTTCGAATTACACCAGACATGGAAAATGCACTTCCCACACAAAGGCATAGAAACTTCGCAAGACACAAGTCTTAGGAAACAATGGCCACACAACATCATTAGCTAATTAGGATGAATTGCTACATTAGTCCGCTAGGAATCTAAAACAATGACCACACTTGCATACGTGCAGAAAAGCACTTGCCGGCGGATGACAAACAATAACATCCCAGCCTGACATTACACATACCAACTGCTGACTTGCAGACTAGTCATACTGCAATACTGCTGATGACAAGACACTATTGTATACCGGCATTGACAATGAAATCAAAAACGCAAAACAATCATAACAACATACATTTTTTTTAACACTGCAAAAGCACTTGGCAATGGACAAGACGTTGACAGGCCACGGGCGCCTCCCGCCCATACACGTGATACATATTACGACTTAGCCTGTAACAGACCAACCGTCCGCGTGGTGTAGCGGAACATAGTCACACACACGCACATGCACTCAACAATTAGGAGCAAACACAGACAAGATCTCCCCCCTAATAACTTCTTTTATCGATCGTAAGGCATAGGAGTCATTACAGGTGACTAGGACATGGCCAGTTGCACTACGACCACTGGCCACATATACACTACAAATGGCAGACCAGATTAGGTCGTGAAGCTTTACTATCCCAAGGCGCGGATAGAAAGCAAGCATGGACCTAGGGAGGATGACAAACCATAGGTGGATAATCCGAGAGGGATTACCGACATACTACAGCAGGCTACCATGGTTAATACCCAATTCCCTTCCAATAACCCTCGCACGTCCAACATAAACCAACGCAAATGAACACAGTCAAAACAGCTACACTACTTTACAGAGTACACACAAGGGGTTGATGGACTTCATGCGTCTAAAGAGCAGGCATGCTACGCCTTGGACCACAATGCTACCACCTGAGTATTAGGGGTGGGTCGGCAAAAATTAAATAAGCATAATGCGCATCTCCAAATGAGAGATGAGGCCATAGATATATATACTAACCATTCTTTATTAATTAAACACTCCCGCATGACAGGAATATATTGGTATTATGCCCCACCCTACACCTATCCTTATATGAGTGCAGATGCCTCATATCCAGACACATGCATGACTATCCCATCCATTCACCAGGGATATTAATATCAAACCTGCATGGAATTTTCGTATCTTTGCAATCCCGGGAATTGCCTCCCCAGTCCACTCACTATAGGAACATCCCAGCGCCATCACCGGTTCCAGGCCACCACTAACGTGGAACCCAAAGATGCATACCCCCTTCCTACCATACTTTAAGCCCATTCAACAAATAACTACCCCCAGATCATAATAACAGGGTACCTGACATTACAGACCCTACTAACACCTCCATTAAGGTAAAGAGAGCATTATTGCTGGAAAGCTGACGTAGCAATGGTAGACCAGAAGTAGTCTATGTACTTAGAAGATCTACAACCCCACAACACTGGAAATATTTTACATTTTACACAGAGATTAAACTGTTTACACAGGTTACGCTACATTTTTTTGCAAAGGAATCTGATACGATCTGATTGATGATAACGGCGTAAGCCGAAGGTCAGAGGGACAACACTTTGAGAGCTGGGTAAGGCGATGTGGACCCTTACCCCAGTTGGCTCAACAGCGCAGCGACCTCACTTAACTTGACGGCTAGACCAAACAGACGAACCACGTGAGGTCAAAGCATTCGCGGCCTGGCCGGGCAAGCTCTGGAATCCTAGGTGCGCATAAACCGCCCCTGGGAGGAAGGGATGCTACACCCACTTTGTGCCACGGTCGTCGAAGCCAAGACCTGCAGGGAGACTTTCTGAGAATGGCGGGAGAAATAGCTCACTCAGCGCCGGACTCGAGAGCTATCCCTAGAGACGACCCATATTATGACTAGACTGTTAGTTAAATTTACGTAAGTAGGACTTCCATGGCGGGGAGTCAGACTCCTATTCGTCAGGAGTGAATCAGGATCCTAGGGTTCAGCAGGACCAATCCTAGATCCGACAAGTCCTTACCCCGCGAGGTGAAGGTGAAGACCACGACGTTAATCAATAATGAAGAATGAAATATGAATATTGTTTTAGATCCCTTATTTGGGGGTGGATCTAAAAGGGAGAGTTGCTGTACTAATTTATGAGTTTGTGCCTAAATAAGGGTAGCTCCCCTTGACAGGGCAAGCTGACCAGTGTAGTGTGTTGTGGTGTGCTAGGAACTAGGGGGCGTTCCTATAAAGACTGTAAATGTGGTTTAAGGGATGTAGCCTTAGCACGCGGGCCGACGTACTAGTCGCCCAGCCGGCTGCTTATTATATAATCACCTTGCTAGTGTCAGCGGTTCGGCACGCGCTTCACTTGAGCACGCTAGCCGCTGTGAGGAATACAAGGACGTCTGATTTGGCGTTATTACTACGGTGTGTCACGTCCGACTGTGACGGGAGTAAGGAAGGACGTGGGGACGTGAAGAAGAGTGTAGATCAGTAATGCAAGTGTAAGAGACTGACCAAGTGTTTATTGGTCAGCAATGAGTAACTGTTAGTCCCTTTTAAGGGATCTTGTGATGTTATAATGTGAGTACAAACTGTGGGTGTTAGGTTACAAAAGTAGGATTCTGAACACTGACTGACTGACTCACCTCGGTTGACACTGTCGTTAGCCTCCGGCTGTCTCGTCGAAGCACTGGTGATGGAGAGATTCTCGTGACCCACTTAAGGCACCTTTTATACCTTTAGCCTCTGTTCTGTCAGCGCGTTGTGGCATAGTTGAACCAGTTTGTAGTATGTCGCTGTGTGTCATAATTACGCAAGGGTTGAGCTGCTTTATGGAGTAGCCAGCTGCCCTTATAGTATTGATGGATATTGGGTAGGCTTTTAAAGGGTTGCCTTTTATGAGATTTAGACAGATGATGGGGGGGATGATCTCTAAGGGGTGCATACCCCTTGGGTATTGTACAAGCCTCTTCCTCCATTTGGTCGCGTCCTCGCGACCGGGAAGGGCACTTGGGGTTGGGATGTTGTCGTAGTAGTTTTTGAATCCCCCTCGTCTCTTCTGGTGGTGGCGTCGTAAGCGTCGTCGTATGGAACGGGTGGCGTCGTGCAGAAGTGTAGGTGTGCGGTCAGCCCGTGTTCAGAGGGGAGGGTTATGGGGTGTACATAGATATATATGTATATAAATTTTACATTGCATGGTGAAATGTGCATTAACATTGTTGAATAAAGAAAATAATTGCTATTGAGGCACAATCGCCATTGCCGTTGTCGGCATAAAAAAGAAAAAAAACATGGTTATACATGGTTACATAGTTGTGCAGGGAGGAAAAACCCAGGGCCGAACGGATGATTGCGTCGTCCGCCCTATCTTGGGGAAAAAGTGCTCCCTGCCATAAAGAAGATAGGAGAGAATAGAAAAAAATGGGTGTTCCAGGGTATAATTTAAAGGAAATATTCAAAAGTATTTATTTGTGTGGGAAAAACGGAACACCCTGACAAATGGGGAAGTTAGAAGAGAGAAAAATGAAAGAAAACAATTCACAGACATTGGTTACGTGTTACCTTAGCAAACGAAACAAAACAAAACAAAAATATAGACATCGTGTACACGTGAACTTGATAAACAGACAAAAATATATATAGAGTTTAATGTATCATGTTGCGATGCTGACATTTAGGAATTTCAATTGGAATAATTGCCCGTGGGCGCATGAATATGTATGTAGTTTACTCTTTAAAATTATGAACTACAATAACCTTATGTCTACTTAAGCGCGCTAAACCCTTATAATTCTAGTTTTTATTTGGATCCTCGCGTGCACGCTACCTGTTTGTACGTACGCTTGCCGTATCACGGCTGATCCTATACGGCCACCTCTTGGCACGGTTGAGTGGTCGTACCGCTTGCAGTGTATTCTTAATACCTAGTCTGTGAAGCATCCTCTGTGGGTGAATGCTTGCACACTTGGCCATGAGGGTCGCCGCCACATGCCGGTTGCGCCCTCATCGCCGTAAGCTGCGTCGCATTTTGACGCTTCAAGTGTTTTTGTTTTATGCAGATCTGCCAGCAAGCTTGATGCCCCACAGGCATCATTCCCGCTGTGCAGATTATTGACGTGTAGCTGTAAAAAAAATGTAGTGAGTGTGTAAGTGAGAATGAATGTTAAATGGAGGTTAGTATGCACAGGTATAATACTACAATAAGGGGGCATTAAATAGCATGTTGCTGCTGTCTGGCAGCAAAATCATAATTACACGTGTCATATTCTAGGTGACAATGCCTGCAAAAAAAAAATGGAGAGGTTAACAAAACATTGAAATTCCCTATTCCATATGCCGCTTCCTGTGGCAGCGTTGCCACAGTCTGAAGCCCCTTTTTACCTGTGAAAAGAATGGCATGGTTATTATTACTCGATATATGGCCGGGCTTACCCTATATGGTGCCGTGACGTCATTTCCTAATGTGTTGTAGTATTGGGCCTACCCTGGCAACGACTTTGGGCCGCCAGGCGCCGAAATTTTACCTCAATATATGTATGAAAAAAAATTGTCTTAAATGTAAGACTATGCTACATTATAATAACTTATCATGAGTTATCGGACTTACCCTGATGACGGATTTGTGGGTCATCAGGCGCCGAACGGCGTTCTCTTATACTACTTATTCTACTTATGGTATATATAAAAAAAAACTACATCTAAGCCGAGAGGGTTGCCTTAATCTATTGCCGAAAGATGCTGTGCTGAATTGCAACAGTGTTCATTAAATTTGCTTAATCCTAGGTTGCGTGTCAAATGCAACCGTCTATAACTAAATTTGGCCTAGGACGATCGCCTGGGGCAATTAAATCCCCAGATCACCACCCGCACGAGCCCCAGAAACACCGGTTGTCTCTAGGGTCGCTAGATTCCGTCCCCTTAACTCTAGGTGTCGACGTCTATTACTAGGACTAATCTATGCGCAGGCGCTTACGGTGCCACTAAGCTAACCGTTTCGCCCGCTGTAACTTTCGTGTTCATAACCGGGTGCTGTTCCTATTTGACGTAGGTGAGCCGCCCACTTGGCTCCTGTGAGGGGCGCGCAATGCCCCATCTCTTAATGCCCTCTGACTGCCCGATGCGTCGTCATTTATGTGGGCATTGGACAGTGTGGTCCAATGGCATAATATCCTCCGGGAAAAAAGCGTCCGGGGAGTCCTCTTTGCCTGTGTCGGCCGCAATATTTGTATTCATATGTCCTCCGGGAAGTGAGCGTCCGGGGAGTCCTCTTCGCCTTAATCGGCATTGCTGGGTTGGCCCACTGAACCCTTTTTGAGTGCCCGCTATGCTACTCATTTAAGAACTCTGGCGACCCGTTGTCGTCCATTTACGTGGGCGCAGGACCGAATGAGCGCGTACATTCCATATATATATATTCATATTTCATTCTGCATTATTGATTACCGTCGTGGTCTTCACCTTCACCTCGCGGGGTAAGGACTTGTCGGATCTAGGATTGGTCCTGCTGAACCCTTGGATCCTGCTTCACTCCTGACGAATAGGAGTCTGACTCCCCGCCATGGAAGTCCTACTTACGTAAATTTAACTAACAGTCTAGTCATAATGGGGTCGTCTCTAGGGATAGCTCCCGAGGCCGACGCGGAGTGAGCTATTTCTCCCGCCATTCTCAGAAAGTCTCCCTGCAGGTTTTGGCTTCGACGACCGTGGCTCAAAGTGGGTTTAGCATCCCTTCCTCCCAGGGGCGGTTTATGCGCACCTAGGATTCCAGAGCTTGCCCGACCAGGCCGCGAATGCTTTGACCTTACGTGGTTCGTCTATTTGGTCTAGTCGTCAGTAATTTGATTTGTCGAGCCAACTGGGGTAAGGGTTGTCATTACCTACCCCAGTTCTGCCCCTGGTGTTGTGCTTTTGACCTTTGGCTAACGCCGGTATCATCAGCCAGGGTGTTTCAGATTCCCTTTTTTTTTTAAATATAGGTGTAACCTGTGTAAAAAGTGTCAAATGTAAAATACTTCCAGTGTGGTGGGCTGGTAAAACCTCTACATACGTAGACTACTTTAGGCTACCTGTGCTATATCAGCTTCTCCAGCGATAATGCTCTTTTTTAACCTTGATGGAGGTGTTAGTAGGGTCTGTGGCGTCAGGTACCCTGTTATTGTGATCTGGGGGTAGTTATCTGTAGAGTGGGTTAAAGCAGGGTAGGAGGAGGTTGCGCACTTCCGAATTCCGCGTTAGTGGCGGCCTGGAACCGGTTTTTGTGCTGGGATGCTCCTACAGTGAGTGGAACGGGGCAGGTAATTCCCGGGGTTGCAAAAAATAAAATAAAAATCCATGCCGGTCTGATATCAATATCCCCTGGTGAATGGATGGGATATACATGCATGCGTCTGGATATGAGGCGTTTGCACTCATGTATGGATAGGTGTAGGTTGAGGCATAATACTAATATATTTCCCTCTCATGCGGGATGATTTAAATTTAAAAAAAAATGGTTAGTATTTATTACTTATGGCCTCATCTCTCATATGGAGATGTGCATTACGCTTAGTTGGTGTTGGCCGATGCACCCCTCTCATTCAGGTGATAGCGGTGGGGCTCAGGGCGTAGCATGCCCTTTCTGTAAACACATGAAGTTTACCAACCCTTATGTATACTTTGTAGTGTAGTGTAGCTGTTTATGGTCGTGTAGATGTGTTTGCGTTGTTTATGTCTGGCTTGAGAAGGTTATGGGAAGGGAGTAGAGTGGGACGCTGTTAGCATGTTCTCTTGTCATCCTCCCTTGGTCCATGTTGGTTTTCTATCCGCGCGTTGGGATAGCGAAGCTTCACGACCTACTCTGGTCCGTTATAGGGCTAAGTCCTAGTCGCCTGGAATGATTTGTTTCGGGACTAGGGTCGCAAAAAGAAGTTGTTAAGGGGAGGTCCCGTTTCCTCAAAGTCCCTATGTTCGCCCCTGATTGGTGAGCGCGTTTGTGTGTGTGTGTGTGACTACGCTCCGCTACACCACGCGGACGCCTGGTCTGCTGTAGGGCTAAGTCCTACTGTGTATATTGTGTATGGGTAGGAAGCGCCCGTGGCCTGCCAACGTCTTTACGAACGTGCTACTCTGGGCCTGCGACAAGTTTTGGTCTGTGACGTCTGCTTGTTGATAAATGCTTTCGCAGTGTTGAAAAATGTATAGTGTTATGATTGTTCTGCATTTGTTTATTCATGGTCACTGCCACTACACAATCGCGTTTTGTCATCGACAGTGTTGCAAAGTGGCTAAGTCTGCAAGTCATCAGTTTGTGTGTGTAACTTCAGGCCGGGATTTTATGTAGGTTAACCACTGTTGCGTGTTTTTCTGCACGTATGCCAGTGTGGTCATTGTGTTAAATTCCTGGCGGCCCGATGTGGTAATCCGCCCTGCTACTATTGCCGTTGTGTGGCCATTATTCCGTAAGACCGTTGTCTTACGAAATTTATATGTCTCTGTCTGGAAAGTCCATTTTCCCTGTCAAGTGTATTTCTGGAATTTTATGCCTGTCATTTGGCCGCAGGAATGTAGTGTTATCTGTCTAAGCCGTTATATGGGCCAATTTTGGTGTGATTGGAAGCCCGTCTGCTTGTTTTTCCCTGGCGTGCAATTTTCTCTGGGGTTCGAACCCGTGTTCTATGTAATTCTCTGTGTTATATGTCTGCGTTGTTCATGTTCTGCGGGCATTCTGCCTGTATTTTGTTTGTGTTTCTCGTACCGAAAATACCGTTGTTTAGTTAGTTTTCGGTACGAGGTTTTTGTGTGTGGACATGGGTTCGAAGCCGGTTGTCTGTAAAGATTTGGTGGCCATTTCTGTGCCGCCTACACTATGGCAAATGGGCTGTGTGTTTTTCTATGCGCAACCCCTAGTATACCTTCCTGCGAGGAGTTTGCTTATTTTTGCCCTCTCCTCGTAGTGTAAATTTTGAAGATATAGGGTTCTTAGGTTGGCTATGAATGATTCCGTGCAGTGTGCTTTGGGAACTGTCGTCTGTAAGGCTCGCAGTTTATCACTGAGGTCTGCTTTACTGCTGAGTATGAGGGTGTCGGGTTGCAATGTCTTGCGCGCTCGCTTGTTTATTTGTTCCGATAACGCTGTGTATCCGAACATGTGTTCTTAATCAGCCTGCTTTTCTGTTAGTGCTCTTCGCATTATAAAAAGGCAAGAGGGGAATTTTGTGGTTTAACGTGACCATTTCTAGAGATCATGTGCCACGGGATCTCCGTTTTACTTGGAATCCAAACCACAGGCCATGGCATTTCATTTCGGAAATCTCATATGCATTATACGTCTGCAAAAGAACCTTCCATTGACTACACTTGTGTCCCCGAGTGTTGTGTTATGTATACCTATGTATAAAATATATATATAGTTTATTTGGCCATTTTTCTTTCTTGGGCTAAATGTGTGAAACAAAAAAAAATTATTTATGCCCCGCTCTGCATTAAGAGAGCACATTGAAAGAAAATAATAGTAGGTGGCGTTAGTCTCTAAAAATTATGTCGTGAGCACTATGTTTTTGAAAAAAAATGGTGATTGGGACCTGAGTGTAGTATTTACCATTTTGGTAACGTGAGTACTACCGTAATCTGGTTACGTCTCAGGGGAATCTACCGACACTGTCTAGTACACCTTAGGAAGGCCATTGCCAGACGTAACTGATACCCTTGTATCCACGTCACGAGCAAAGCCAGTGCACTGTGGGAGTCAAACCTGCCTATCAAAGTAATTGTAACTCACCAAAATGACAGTGTCTCATCCCGGTGTGCAATTGGGCTTTTTAGTTGGTTAAAGCACACCTCCCAAAAATTTTTTTTTTTTTTTTTTTGAAACTAGTTTGAGATTCTTAATTCTTGCCATGCTTACGGTTTTCGCCCGCAACAAGAGAATCTGTCAAACTGTGGAACCCTAACATAGAACGTTTAGTCATTTCTACTTAGAAAGACTCACTTAAGCTTTATGCTGTGATTTTATGCCTAAGTTGTGTTCAAAATATCTCTTTCCGGCCTTGAGCCTGATGGGCTTTCACTTGGCTTAGTGATGGCCTAATAGAAAGATGCCATGGTTCCCAAAAAAAACACAGAAGGATTTAAAATTACTCACTTCTAATTTGGCCATGTTGCCCTGTATATACATAAAATACGAGAAAGAAGAGAAAAAAAAAATGCGCAGTTTATGTTTACTATGTAATTGTCGGTCTATTTTCTGATATCTCCCGCGTGAAAGAACTTGTGTGGCCATTTATGATGGGGGAAGTGATGTTATTTTATTTCTTTGGCCTTGGTGGAAGTCGTTATCGTCTTTCGAGCTTCAGTGCTCAGAAAGGTGAAGGGTTTTGCCCTGTTACAATATTATAGGCCTCTGAAATCCATTGAGGTGTTTCTTTGCTGTTTTCCGGCGGAATTTCTAGCAAAGTAAGCCTTGCCCTACTTCCACCGTAGCGCGTGTTTCTAGGTCTAAGTGTACCTGTATTTAAGGGCGTTATTGCGCTTGGCGCTATCTTAGCAGATTTTGCGGGAGTGTATGTATGTTTGACTGCGAGGTTTTGTGGGGTGGGTAATAATACCTTTCCTAATCCCCGTGTATTGTATGGTAATGCCTGTTTAATCTGTATGTGCGTGTACCGTGCATCCTGAGGGACTAATGCCGGTGTTCGCCTCCGTTCTGGCAAATTTGCCCTTTGAACTGGCGGTGAGGGCCGCTTAAGTGCCTGTTTTTGTCCTGCCAATGTGGTGTCGTGTAGCCTGTCCGCTTTCTGGCCCGTGGCCACGGCAGACTCCTGCCACTGTGTTAGCCTATCTGTGTGAGTGTATGTAGGCTTTATATGTGGTAGGTCAGGCTCTACGTCGTCAGCCCATGACGAGGTTACCTCCTGTTGTCCCTCTGTCGTATTATGTGTGATTGAAGGTCCTGGCTTCAACTCCCTCTCGTTCATCCGGTCCGAGGGGATTGTTCTAGGCTCTTCCCCTCGGCTTGGCAAAATTGCCTTCCGATCCGGAGCTGGAGGACGTGTGTCTGTGTAGGATGTATTCTTTAGTATGTTGGAGCCTAACCTGGCCGTCTCCTGGACTGTGGCCACGGCGAACTCCTGCCACTGCGTGGCAGTACTTGTCGAGAGGGACATCCTCGCAAATTGTCGAGTTAGCGTATCCACGCTTATGTCCTCTCTCGGGTGGGCTGATGGCCCTACCATGAACTCAAAAATGGCCTTATTGGCTTGTAGCTCACGGTATTTGTCCCAAATTTGGGTGTACTGCCTTATTGAGGCTCATGGCCTGCTTGCAAATTACTGTACTAATGTATTAATGTTTCTGTGCTCTGTATTGTTTTGTGGCCGCTATTTGGAGAAGCGCTTGGACGCGAATTAGCTCCCTGTATTGGGCGTGTAAACTTGTGTAGTGCACCCTCATTCTCTCGAGGGTTGCATTATCTATCACGAGACCATGTGTGGTGATTAATTGTCGGTATATTCTGTGTCTTTGTATATGGAACCTATTGAGGTGTTCATGTATGTGATTCAAGAGTGTATGTGCGCATCTTAATCGCGCTGTCCTACCCTCTGACGGAGTGTATGGCTGTTTGCCCTGTATTGCCCCGATTTTTGTTTGGAGTGCCCGTATTTGTGTTTGCCTGATCTGTATGTGCCTTTGGCATCTAGCCAATAATGCTACTAATATTGGCATACCCCTATTACCTTCATGGCTTGCAATCTCTTCATGAGGTGCCATTCTGCCTGAAGTGTATGGGCCTAAAGTAACAATAGAGAGAAAAAAAAATCTGTGCGTGTTTGCCAGTGTATTCCTATATCTCTCTGGTTCTGTATGGGGCTAGGGGGTTGGTTTATCAAGCCTTTCCCTTGTGTAGCTAGTTTAGAGCACACAAAAAAAAATGGTGCTTTCTGTCTGGGGGAAAAATTTTCACTATCTGCTTGGCCTTTTGCGGTACGGAAGGGGTCGTTTTACCTACGAGGGCTCGTTGGTTGAGTCCCTTTTCTCTATGCGTAGGACCCCGCCTCCACCAGTGTTTTAGATCCCTTATTTGGGGGTGGATCTAAAAGGGAGAGTTGCTGTACTAATTTATGAGTTTGTGCCTAAATAAGGGTAGCTCCCCTTGACAGGGCAAGCTGACCAGTGTAGTGTGTTGTGGTGTGCTAGGAACTAGGGGGCGTTCCTATAAAGACTGTAAATGTGGTTTAAGGGATGTAGCCTTAGCACGCGGGCCGACGTACTAGTCGCCCAGCCGGCTGCTTATTATATAATCACCTTGCTAGTGTCAGCGGTTCGGCACGCGCTTCACTTGAGCACGCTAGCCGCTGTGAGGAATACAAGGACGTCTGAGTTGGCGTTATTACTACGGTGTGTCACGTCCGACTGTGACGGGAGTAAGGAAGGACGTGGGGACGTGAAGAAGAGTGTAGATCAGTAATGCAAGTGTAAGAGACTGACCAAGTGTTTATTGGTCAGCAATGAGTAACTGTTAGTCCCTTTTAAGGGATCTTGTGATGTTATAATGTGAGTACAAACTGTGGGTGTTAGGTTACAAAAGTAGGATTCTGAACACTGACTGACTGACTCACCTCGGTTGACACTGTCGTTAGCCTCCGGCTGTCTCGTCGAAGCACTGGTGATGGAGAGATTCTCGTGACCCACTTAAGGCACCTTTTATACCTTTAGCCTCTGTTCTGTCAGCGCGTTGTGGCATAGTTGAACCAGTTTGTAGTATGTCGCTGTGTGTCATAATTACGCAAGGGTTGAGCTGCTTTATGGAGTAGCCAGCTGCCCTTATAGTATTGATGGATATTGGGTAGGCTTTTAAAGGGTTGCCTTTTATGAGATTTAGACAGATGATGGGGGGGATGATCTCTAAGGGGTGCATACCCCTTGGGTATTGTACAATATATATATATGGAATGTACGCGCTCATTCGGTCCTGCGCCCACGTAAATGGATGACAACGGGTCGCCAGAGATCTTAAATGAGTAGCATAGCGGGCACTCAAAGGGGTTCAGTGGGCCACCCCAGCAATGCCGACAATGGCGAAGAGATTCCTACAATGCGAAAAGCATACTACTACGGCCGATACAGGCGAAGATTACTGCGAAAAGCAGACCACGATTGCCGACGAAGGCGAAGAGAATATTATGCCATTGGACGACAATGTCCAATGCCCACATAAATGGCGACGCAGCGGGCAACCAATGGGCATTAAGAGAGGGGCATTGCGAGCGCCTCATAAGGGTTACGTGGGCGGCCCTACTACGACTACACACGCAATGGCAACGGCAAAGAAATGATAGGTACAGCAGGCGAAACGGTTTGCTTAGTGGCACCGTAAGCCGCCTGTGACTAGATTAGTACTAGTAATAGACGTCGACACCTAGAATTAAGGGAACGGAATCCAGCGATCCTAGAGACAACCGGTGTTTCTAGGACTCGTGCGGGTTGTGTCCTGGGGAAGTAAATTGCCCCAGGCGATCGTTCTAGGCCAAATTTAGCTGTAAGACGGTTGCATTTGACACGCAACCTAGGATTAAGCAAATTTATTCACCGCTGTTGCCAGGTATGGCACAGCACATTTCGGCAGTAGATTAAGGCAACCCTTTCGGTTTAGAAATAGCATTTTTTTTATTAGGCCATAATTAAGATAGATAGCACTAAGTAACGCCGTTCGGCGCCTGATGACCCAGAAACCCGGCATCAGGGTAAGTCCGACAACTCATGATAAGTCATGATAATTCGTCGTAAGATAGCATAAGCCTACATTCAAGGCAATTTTTTTTAATTATATATATACTGCTCAAAAAAATTAAAGCACCACTTTTTTCAAAGGCCACCAAATTTTGAAAAGTTGACCTACAAGCTCGAAATCTCAGTATAACGTTTGTCCTGACGCCTACCAAGCATATGCTTCAGCACAACTCCCCAACTTGAGTAGTTTCGGGGTAGCACCCCGAAAACCAGCCCATTTTCGAAAACCGCAAATTGAAGTTTGCGAAAAACGCTGCAGGACTTGTCGCAGGTTGCCAAAGCAGTCGAAAATGAATGAGTCTTGCTCTTAAAGGTTCCACAAACACGTTGAAATCGTTAGATTTGACGTTTGGGCATTTTCAACCCCCTTCATCATCCCCTAAACATGGACTACCATTGGGGGCGTCTGAGAAGGTACCGGGTGTGTTTAACCACCTGAAAACCTGTACACCGTCCTCAGTTGCTGATTGCAGTAAGTTCTTAAGGCCTCCGGCAATGTCCACACCCCCTAACACCCTCAACTGGCATGGGACCAAACCACCCCTTCTCGATTCACCCCTAAGGAAGGTTTTAATCGAGATGTTTATCAGTGCTGCTAATGGGGGGGTCTTCCCCTAACGTTTCAAAAAAGTAACTGTGCCTTTGTCACCACCCCTTCCCCTGCAACCCCCGTTTGTATGATTTTTCGAAACAGGCCCTTTTTAAGGGCTGAAACGACGTCTTAATCGCTGAAAGGGCTGTAAAGGTCCTTAGAAGTAGTGGTGACACGAAATCAACCCCTTCCGATCGGTGATTGACATTCCTTCCCCCAAATTCGAAATTTTTGCACCCCCAACCCTCCCTGTCTGGACGCGTAATGCGTCATGGCAGAGTTTTAAGAGTTGGATGAAAATGAAGCCTATGGCCTGCAATGGAGCCCAAAACAGCAGGCTGGATAGAAATTCATCGGTAGGTTGGGAAACGGGACCAAAATTTTTCAAAAAAGTGTACAGCCTACAGTAAGTACGCCCATGCATAGGCAACCCACATCACGTCCGTGCGTGTTGGTTGCCTGTGATCGGCAATAGGTTACAAAGTTTGGCAATGGGAGAAAAATGACGTGATGTGGGTTGCCTATGCATTGGTGTACTTACTAGAGGCTGTTAACTTTTTTGAAAACTTTTTGGTCCCGTTTCCCACCATACCGATGAATTTCCATCCAACCTGCCGTTTTGGGCTCCATTTCAGGCCATAAGCTTCATTTTGATCCAACTCTGAAAACTCTGCCATGACGCGTTACGCGTCCAGACAGGGAGGGTTGAGGGTGCAAAAATGTCAACTTTGGGGGATGGAATGTCAATCAAACATCATAAGGGGTTGATTTCGTGTCACCACTACTTCTAAGGACCTTTACAGCCCTTTCAGCGTTTAAGACCTCATTTCAGCCCTTAAAAAGGGCCTGATTCGAAAAATCATACAAACGGGGGTTGCAGGGGAAGGGGTGGCGACACAGGCGCAGGTCCTCGTTTGAAACGTTAGGGGAAGACCCCCCCCATTAGCAGCACTGATAAAAATCTCGATTTAAACCTTCCTTAGGGGTGAATCAAGACGGGGTGGTTTGGTCCCTTGCCATTTGAGGGTGTTAGGAGGGGTGAACAATGCCGGAGGCCTTAAGAACTTACTGCAATCAGCAACTGAGGACGGTGTGCAGGTTTTCAGGTGGTTAAACACATCCGGTACCTTCTCAGGCGCCCCCAATGGTAGTCCATTTTTAGGGGATGATGAAGGGGGTTGAAAATGCCCAAACGTCAAATGTAACGATTTCAACGTGTTCGTGGAACCTTAAGAGCAAGACTCATTCATTTTCGACTGCTTTGGCAACCTGCGACAAGTCCTACAGCGTTTTTCGCAAACTTCAATTTACGGTTTTCAAAAATGGGCTGGTTTTGGGGGCGCTATCCCGAAACTACACAAGTTGGGGAGTTGTGCTGAAGCATGTGCTTGGTAGGCGTCGGGGCAAACGTCATACTGAAATTTCGACCTTGTGCAGTCAACTTTCCAAATTTGGTGGCCATTGAAAAAAGTGGTGCTTTAATTTTTTTGAGCAGTATATATAGATTACAGTAGAATATCTCGGCACTCGGTGACTAAAAATCCGTTACCGAGGTAAGCCCGACCATACTTAGGATAAACTAGAATAACATAGGCTAACCTAGATTAAGTTGGACTTAAGTGGCAACATAATTGATCTTATATAATATGCGCAGCGATGGAACTGCTATATGTATTAATACACTCTATTTGCAGGAAAGCAAGGAAGCGATTGAATGTACATGTTTCCAGATATATGGCCATTAACACATTTTGTTTTGCAGATGACGAGCATTGTACACTAACCTGTTGTATATACATATCTCAACACAAAAAAATACCACACGTCCTTGTACAGACACACACACTCTTTTTCAATTTCCGTTGCGCCTCCTAAAGGTGACAGCGTAGCGACCACCGAAGCACAGTATCCGTGGGATACTGGGCATCGATGAACGCCAAAAAAAAAAAAAAAAACAAGATGCACGCAAATAAGGCGTGACTTCGGCATCGAAGGGCGGCACAAATATTGTAAGGGCCGAACCTTCGACGCAAAGGTGGAATTTCCCAACCCACGGCGGGAAAACCACTAGGACATAAGCTCAATGGAAAAGGAATTAGCGGCCTAGCCACTAAACTACGATAAAACGGCTGAGTGGAAAATGGCCAGGAAAGAATCAGCGAATGGTATACAAAGGTCAGGTAAAGAGCTCTACGAAATGAAAGGTACCAGGCTCATGAGCAAACCGGTTTAACAATAAGATTCTTATTTATATATATACATTATATCATGCTTGTAAATTAAAGGTTTATATATACATTATATCATGCTTGTAAATTAAAGGTTTATATATATATATATATAATATCATGCTTGTAAATTAAATGTAACAATATGTCACGCCACTCAACACTGCCATAATGGCAACACTGAATATACGGTTTTGTTTTTTCCTTTCTACTCTACTAACGCCCAAATTTGTCAGGGTGTTCCGTTTTTTCCCAAACAAATAAATACTTTGAATATTTCCCTTAAATTATACCCTGGAACACCCATTTTTTCTATTCTCTTCTATCTTTCTCTTCGCAGGGAGCACTTTTTCCCCAAAATAAAGCCAGACGGCACAATTCCTCGTCTAGCTGGGTTTTTCCTCCCTGCACAACTATGTAACGAAGCACTATCAAAACCATGTTTTTTTTTCTTTTTTGAAACTAGCAATATGCCAGCAATGGCAATGGCAATTTTTTTTTTCCTTTCAATGTCAATTTTTTCTCGATGTCAAATTTTTCGCAATGTCAATTTTTTTTTGTTTTGTCAATTTCCATTTTCACAATGCCAATATCAGTGTTATACATATATCTGTACATCCCATAACCCTCCCCTCTGAACACGGGCTGATCTCACACCTACACTTCACGACATCACCCATTCTACACGACAACGAGGAAGACACCGACAGACGATACGAGGGGGCCTCACGAACGACTTCATCAGCATCCCAACCTCCAGTTCCGTTCCCGTTCGCGAGGACGCGAACAAATGAAGGAAGACGCTTGTACAGCCTCCCAGGGGTATGCACCCCTTGGAGACCATCCCCCCATCATCTGGCTAAATCTCCTAACTGGCAACCCTTGGAAAGCCAGACCAACATCCATTAATACCACAAGGACAGCTTGCCACTCTAGAAAACAGCTCAGTCCTTGCACAATTGTTACACACAGTGACATATTATAAACTGGGGCAGCTATGCCAACACATTGCTGACAGCATAGCGCCCAAGAATATAAAAGGAGGCCTAATGAGGTCACAAGGATCTCTCCATTATCAGTCTCTACGTTGGTGTCATCAGAGGTGAGTCAGTCGTGTTCAGAGTTCCTACTTTTGTAACCTTAATCCACAGCTTGTACTTGAACATTGTTACATTGTTACATTCCCTACAAGGGACTCATACTATAACATCACAGACCAATAAACACTTGGTCAACACTCTACACTCGCCTTACTGTTTATACGCCTCTTTACATCCCAACGCCCTTCCTTATTCCCGTCACGGTTAGACGTGACATACGGTAGTCTGATAGTGCTAGCTCAGATATCATTGTGTTCCTCGCGGCGGCCCGGCTGCTAGAGAGCAGCGCGTGCTACCTAGCTGATACAAGCACGTTCAGTTATATAATAAGCCAGTCAGCTGAGCGACCAGCACAGTGACCCTTGTATTGGGTCCCATCTCCTAAAACACTACTACATTATTTATAGGAGCGCCCCCTAGCTCCTAGCAACAACAACACTCTACACTGGTCAGCTTACCCTGCCAAGGGAAGCTACCCACGTTTAGGCACAGCTCTATAAATTAATACAATAACTCTGTCTTTTAGATCCAACCACCCCCAAATAAGGGATCTAAAACAATATACAGGGTGATTCTTATTAACGTTTAAAACTCTCTATAGCGACGTAGATGGCATTGAGACAAGTAATTTGATATAGGACACTTAGGGTCGCAAGTGTCCGGAAATACCTTAAAAGTGAACCACAACTGTTAAACATATGACGTCATCATGTGACGGCTCAGCTCGAGCGGTCAGGCCCGTACACTCTTACGCACACCAAAGCATCCAAAGCAAACGTTGAATAGCATATCACTCGGGCTCCGCGTCTGCGTGTGTGACTTGGGCGCGTGGGGTTCGAGGTTCGAATTCGGAGCCTATCCATCATCTTTTTTTGTTCTCTCTCTTCTCCTTTCAAATGGAAGCAAATTGTTAGTTGACATTAAGATCGCTTTGTAGTACGAATGTGATTGGAAGCGTTCGGGAATTTTACACTGGATTCGGTAGGATGGGGCAAAATTAGTCATTCGACAAGAACTGCTGTACTAGATAACAACGGTTTGAGAGTTCTCAACCATACAGTTCAATACAGTACGTCAAACGCGAGATGAAAATGAACCGCTATACAGTCCATGAGCTTGCAGACATGCACCTTTGTTATGGTTTTGCAAATTCGAACGCGCTTGCTGTAAGGCGGCTGTACCAACAACGATATCCCTAGCGCGTTCTGCCTTCTCACGTGACCTTCGCAAACGTGGACCGACGAATTCGGGAAATGGGAGCTGTGCGCGTAGGTAAGCAATGCATCCTAAGTGACTTTTGGAGCTCACTGTAACATGTTTTGTAACTAGGTTGTTGTCTAAAGCCCCACCAGTTTACCGCATTCTTGATTTCTGATACGGTCACCGTACGTATGGGTTTTTAGCCTACTTTTCACATTTTGCAAAAATGAGGAAAAAGTAGACTTATAAGATCGGACAAATGTGTGTCTGTCTGTCTGTCTGTCTGTCCTACTGTCTGTCTGTCTGTCCTTCTGTCTGTCTGTCTGTCTGTCTGGCTGTGTGTGTGTGTGTGTCCCCCTATCAACTCCTAAACGGCTGGAGCAATCGAAACAAAATTTGGTAGGAGTAAAGATGTATACCTGAATATCTCACGGCCATATTTGAAAATGATGTCAGTGCTACCAACTGCTGAAAAATCGCAATTGAAATTTGAGCTCCATGTTGGATATCTTGGAAGGTATGAATGGGAGCTATTTCAAAATTGGCACAACAATAGATAATAATATTGCAGTTTAATTTCCAGGAGGCCATACATGGCAGTGTTGCCAAAATGATTATAAGCTTGCTGATAGGTGCAATATTTAAATGCATATAACTTCTACACTATCAATTGAAATTCAACCAAATTTCGTATGTACTATGTGTACATACACAGATATGAACGATCATATTCTTAAGAGCCACCAGGGCTGCCAACTGTTAATAAATGCACTCCCTATTGTTTTTATCCAAATACCAATATATCAGAAAGTATGCAAGCAGACAGCTTTAAACTATGCACACGCATAGTACCTGACATTCTATATCAATTTAGAGTAACTAATATACGTCAGTGCTACCAACATGATTCTAAGCCTGCTGAGAAGTCCAACTTTAAATACACGTACCTTCTATACTATCATTTGGATTTCAACCAAATTTCGTGTGTGTTATGTGTACCATAACAGATATGACTATGCGTATATTTAGGAGCAACCAGGGCTGCCAACTGTTAATAAATACTGCCTCTATATTTGTTACCCTAATATCAATATATCAGAAAGTATGCAAGCCAATAGCTCTAAACTTTGCGCACGTATAATACCTGGCATTCTAGATTAATTTGGAGTAACTGATATAGGCCTACGCCAGTGCTGCCAACATGATCCTAACCCTGCTGATAGGTCCAATTTTAAAATGCATGTAACATCTCTACTAACTAATGGATTTCATTCTAAATTGACACAAAAATAGATCATATTATTTCAGATCATTTCTGACCAATACATGTATGTCATTGATACCAATATGATTTTACGCGCACTGTTAGATGCAATGATTAACTGCATGGAACGTCCATGCTATCCATTGGACGTCAACCAAATTTTGTATTCTGTACCTTAAGAGATGGAACTAAGAATATACTCAGTCACCAGGGCTGCCAACTGTAGTTCTCTATTAGGCTACATTATGCCAGGTATACAGTATTTCGAACTAATTAGAAATTTCGATATTACCAACTTAATTTCGTCATTATTCTAGATAAATCCATTTAGATTAATCATTGGCATGAATCTTAAATTTTAAGAAAAGTAGGCTCTTTAGTTCGTCAAGGAACTTCTTGTTACTATTGAATTCCTCATTTCAGGGTAACGGCCGTGCAGGCAATGTTGGGCCTCGTGCGAGAGTAAGGAACCAAATGGAGGAACATTTATTAGCGCATGCTCAGCAGCATCCCGAAACAAGTACACGCCGAGCCGCGGGCCAACTTGCTGTTTCCCAGTCAACGGTATGGCGTTTGTGGAATCAACGCGGGCTCAAAGCCTATCACAAAACGAAGGTTCAAAAGTTAAACGAAAGGGACTATGCGCCTCGAATGAAATTTTGTGAATGGTACCGTCAACAAACCCTACAGAATCCCAATTTTTCTCCACTTGTAATGTTTTCAGACGAAGCTAAATTTAATCAGGAAGGGATATTTAATTCAAAAAATAATATTTATTTGGCCAAAGCTAAACCACATCAAATGTATGAGCAGGGTCGTCAAGAAAAATTTAGCGTGAATGTATGAGTAGGTACTTTGGGCGACCAACTAATGGTGCCTTACATTTTATCCAACCGTCTAGATGGCGGTACCTATGAACTTTTTTTTTGAGAGAGACTCTTCCATAGCTGCTTGATGATGTCCCGTTCGAAGTAAGGGCTAACATGTGGTTGCAACGCGATGGAGCACCACCCCACTACGTCCGTGGTATGAGAAATTTCTTAAACCGGGCATATCCCAATAGGTGGATTGGACGGCTAGGACCTATTCACTGGCCTGCAAGATCCCCAGATTTAAGTCCCCTTGATTTTTCTGTTGGGGCCGATTGAATGAACTGGTGTACAGCACGCCAGTCGAGGATGAAATGGACCTCGTAGCCCGCATTGCCGCAGCTGCTCTAATGATTCAAGAAACGGAAGGCATTTTTGAAACCGTGTGCCTGGGAATACTTCAGAGATGCGATGCTTGCATTCAAGCAAACGGTGCAAAATGTGAACACCTTTTGTAGACATTAGCCATTTCTTTTTCGTTGAAGAATAACGAAAAGTATGTTCTGATGTTATTGTTTTCTTTGCAGAACATCTGTGTTATCTGACTGAGTACAGGTATTCTTTTGTGTTACTAAATGCTTGATAATTTCCTTGTGTTTCTGTTTCTTCGAATGCAACAAATGTCATTGACGAAAAAATCCAGGGATTTAGATAAAGGTGAATGAAAGAGTACTGAGAGGGCTGTACTGTGCTAAAATGTTTAAAATAAAGGCTTGTTTGTTTTTTCCTTTTGTTTCTTTTTGCTGTGGCTCGTCTTTGTTAGCAGATTTAGTACGATGAAAATAACTTCCCGCGTTACGAAATGCACGGTACATGATATTCCATTTTTTTCACCAACACAACAGGAAAAACCTTTTTTCCGTTGAAAAGAGAATTAAATGAACAGGAGATAAAGGAACAAAATATTCGTATTTCTTTTTTTTTTCACAAAATAGAACACTATACGCGAAAATAAAACGTACGTAATGTAACTTAGCGTGACTCTACAGAATGAAGCTGTCCAGTTCGTAATTCATAGTTTTTATGTAAAAAATATTTAGCTTTCTAATGAAATCTAACTAAAACAACTGATTTGTTATTTTGCAGTTTTTCTGTAACAGAACAGTGTTAGACTGCGCACGATTACAATTCCGTTTTATGGCACAAAACGAACGTTTTCCTTGTTTAAATTTCCTCCTGTCTCTTCGAATTTTACAATGAAATAAGATGACGGAACAAAGTCGTAATTGCTGAATATTGCGTACATCTGCTTAACAGCACGATAAATGATTTAATGAGCCAAAATAAGGACAACACGTGTTTTCCTTTTTCTGCCCTCAGCCGTTTGTGGGTTGTAATGTTAAACAGCAAGTAAGTTCGGTGATACATGCGCAAAATAGAAGCGTTGCTTCCAATTGAAAGGCGAAGAGAGACAAAATATGCTGATGGATAGGGCCAGGAATCGAACCTCGAACCCCACGCGCCCGAGTTGCACATGCAGACACGGAGCCTGAGTGATATGACATTCAAAGTTTTCTTTGGTGTGCGAAAGAGTGTACGGGCCTGACTGCTCGAGCTGAGCCGTCACCTGATGACGTCATATGTTTAACAGTTGTGGTTCACTTTTAAGGTATTTCTGGACACTTGCGACCCTAAGTGTCCTATATCAAGTTACTTGTCTCAGTGCCATCTACATCGCTACATAATTTTTTAAACGTTAATAAGAATCTCCCTGTATGTATATATATATATACTAGAACCCGACCCGGCTTCGCCCGGGAACAGTTATGATTGCATTACGTGATAAGCGCTTTTTTCTTCCACAATGTCAATGAACAACGACCAATAATCGTTTTACGTCTCGGTATGATGGGTTAAAATCACTGACTGGACTATTAATTATATTATCATGGAGATGTATGTCCATCAAATCTTTGTCAGATGTAATTTAAGAATGGCGAAGTGAATGAAACACAAATCCCCCTTCCGTCCAATCTTAACTTGACTGTGAATTTTGCGGAACGAAAAGTTCACAGGCAAAATGAAAAAAAGCCGAGTAACACTTCCAGGGAAACTCAAAACACAACCACTCATCTCTAAAGTTTTTAGCTCAACACGACTCGACAGTTTGCTGCTGGCTGTATCTGGGGCAATAAACTCGGCCGCTAGCTAAGCTGTAACTGGCGTTATAGGCTCGCCCCTAGCTAGCTCTTAAACTGTCGCCACAGTAACTGAATGGAGATTGTTGGAAGAAATGAAAACGTAAAAACACTTATAGTTGGCGATGTATTGAAGATAGAGATATAATCTCCCGTGCTTTTTTGTAGAACTTTTCAGGCTGAAAAATTCTTACACTCATAGTATAAGTTATAGATATTTTTAACGGTTGGCCCAGCGTAAGCTTAAAAAGCGCAAGGACGTCAGTTTTTTCGACCTTTTCACTGAAATCGTTAGTGCTTGACTTCCTTTGGTCATAGATAAATTATTTTCTACATAAACCTTCCTCGCGATATCCTTTACAGACTGGTGAAAACCACAACAAAATCCTTTCAGTGGTTCTCGAGATTACCCGTGACATCAAAGAATCGGGGACTTTGTTTTATACTAAGTAGGGTTTATACGTCAATCGGTATAATTTAATATAATATAATCCCCCTTCCGTCCAATCTTAAATTGACTGTGAATTTTGCGGAACGAAAGTTCACAGGCGAAATAAGAGTTGCACTTCCAGGGATTGGCGAGGCGAATGAAACTCAAATCCCCCTTCCGTCCAATCTTAACTTGACTGTGTTTCACAGGCGAAATGAAGAAAATCCGAGTTGCACTTCCAGGGAAACTCCAAACACAATCACCCTTCTCAGAAGTCTTAACTCAACACGACTCAACGGTTTGCTGCTGGCTGTATCTGGGGCAATAGGTTCGCCCACTAGCTAGGCTGTAACAGGGATGATAGACTCGCCCTTAGCTAGCTCGTAAAGTGTCGCCTCAGTAGTTGAATGGACATGGTTGGAAGAAATTAAAACGTAAAAACACTTATAGTGGGCGATGTATTGAAGATAGACATATGCTCTCGCGGACTTTTTTGTAGACCTTTTCATGCTGAACAATTCATACACTCATAGTATTTAGATATTTTAACGGTTTGCCCAGCGTAAGCTTACAAAGAGCTCGGACGCCAGGTTTTATTTCGACTTATCCACTGAAATCGTTACTGCTTGGCTTCCTTTGATTATAAATAAATTATTTTCTACAGAAATCATCCTCGAGATATCCTTTACAGAATGGTGAAAACCGCATCAAAATCCATCCAGTGGTTCTCGAGTTTACCCGTAACATCCAAGAATCGGGGACTTTGTTTTATACTGAGTAGAGATATATAACTAATGTGCCCGTTGAACAGGAATATCGGGGGACCGTTGACCACCGACTGCCCTCTCGAGGTCCCCATCCTTCGAACCTATACACTGAGAGAATAGGGTGTGCTCTCCGACCAGCCCCGCTCGGGATAGTTAACTTGGGTAGTATCGGGTTGGGTGAGAGGTAAGTGGTCATGAAACAAGCCCAAGAAACACACCCCCAGAAACAGTAAAGCGAACAATACATGGTCCAGGCTTATGTAGAATGTCACTAAAAATCTCGGCTAGTCCACAAATATAAGAAAGAAAATAATAATCTCCTAATCTGAATTCAAGTTAAGCCCACACGAAGCCCTGTTCACAAAATAATTAATGGCAATCAAGCTGAGAATGTGATACAAAATTAATCCCCCACACAGTGAATGATTTATGAATAATAATAATGATAATATTAATCATAAGCTGAGATTACTGCAAATCAATTAAATTTAAACGTCGACAATAGAGAAGTGTGTCATTTACATTTAATGGCACCAATACAAATACCTATGTTACGATGGTGCCACTTCTAACAATTAATTTTCGTTACTTCGGTAGCTAATCCCTATTTGACGTTAATGTCGTAGACGAGAAGCGTCTACGCAAAGAAAACTCAAATATTATCACAACTATTTCAGAACAAAAAAACACAACTAATTATTACAAAAATGATACAAGCACTTATAAGTTTACACTTAAACAATCCTATTTTCACACCTTTGTGTGTCTTGCCTACGAAAATTAGACACTGTTTGTGTCTAATTGCCATCTAGGTGTGGGTAAGTTAGGTTGGCAACAGTTCAGTTAGAACTGCGTCTCACGTCACATAATTGCTAATTGACTGTGGCTTCAGGTTATCACAGCAATGCAACAGTCGTCTCAAATTCGTGTCATCTGTCCTAGACAATGTGCCCAATGTACAGCAATCATCTGTTCGAAGAGTGTCCGTCATTGACTTATAATAATAAAAGTTTAACAATTCACATCTTAGTTAGTCACCTGATTATTAAATTTAATTTAAATGAATAAAATTCCGTTTCATGATTTTTATGTTCAGATTGAGTCTCTTATTTATTCCCTTACAATGTTTTTAATTCCCTGATGACCTTATGACAGTTCTTGGTAAGTAGCAATAACACTACTCCAAGCATGCCTCCTCAAAAATGTGAGAATACTAACTTCACCTCATACACTGTAGTCACAACAATAACACTCGCCCTAATAACAAGCAATGTGCTGCTCTATTGCTCGCGAAACCTTCGGATGACAGACTAAACCTTCCACTGCCACCTAATACTCTTATAAATTCCATATGAGCGATCCATACCAGCTCTATCACTTAATTTGTCCTCTGCAGACACAACAATAATACAGCCCTAAATTATACAATTGGTCATGAAAACTTGGCAAGTGATCATCTTATTCATGTCTCAAAATCAGAATTAAATCTCTCCTTAAACATGCAAAACAATCGAAGATCCTAACAAAATAGTGAATGTTATCATAAAAACATCAATAATCATCTTCTACAGCTGTGACCATGAGGGATCAATTCAATCGAACTCACGTCTCTGCGTGAAAAAGCTCCCTTTAATCATAGTCAATATTTATCGTCTCACATAGTTTTATTCTGTTACAATAACGAAACAGATAACCCCTGGCAGGTGTGTGTTCTCACAGCGTTAAGCAGGTTTTCAGAGTGTGGCAGAGCTCACTGCCTTTCAAGTACTCGTATACAAAACTTAGTAATCTAGTTAGCTGTTTAAAATTATAGTCCATTCCTACCATTCTGCAGCTATTGAAATAATGAAAAGATTTCGTCTCCATACTTCCCATAGTTACAAATTAACTTGGCTATGCTTAAGCCTTCAGAAATCATAACCTTTTTCCCAAAGAAGCCTAAACGAATGATATTCCACTGCCTCCATTTGCCCTGTGGCGTGAAACGATACGAAAAATACATCTCCATTCACTCATATAGCTCCTGAGCCTCTACAACATGTTCCTATTACGTCCAAGACTTTCATAATAAACCATAGTGCCTCCTGAGCTCTCCAAACGAAATACAAATTGACAACACATTTACTCCTGCGTTGTCAAAAGATACGCTGAGCTCAATTCTACCTCAAAGTGATATCACATGGCTCTCCCGAAGCCATTTTACAAAGATGTCCGGTGCCTCCTCAGCATTCTGTACAAAAGAAAAAAAACCTACTGCCAACCTCCTTTAGTTAAATGATACAATGACAAATGTAGCAGTCCATGTGGCTTCCCTGTAGGCTATACAAAAATGAATTTTCACACACATCGTGTTATTTGCAAAGCTCATGGGATGAAAGATATGTTACTTCGTGACCTTCGCAGTTCTAAATTCAAGTAGAAATACACTAGTAACTAGCTAGATGCCAACCTAAATAGTTGTGCGTTAAGTGTGATCATAAACTACTCTACAAACACAAGCCCATTTACAAGTAATTGGTAAGAGAAGCTCACATTGCCGTTCAAGTTTGTTGGATTTTATATTGTGCCTGAGTCATTATGTTGGACCGTAGCTCGCTACTTGAGCTCACCATAGTCTTTTTCCTGCATTTCTTCTTTTATGTGACTCCCAAAATGACATCTCATTGCCGGGTTTTAGTCCATGTCGACCATCTTCCCAAATTGGATACAGTTAGCCACGTGATCTGTTACTATTGCCATCTTGCTGAAGAAGTTGATGAAGGACAAAAAACACTGAATTTAATCGATTCATTTAATTTCAAAACCAGCCAAGACCAGCTCTGAATAAGGGCTACTATAACTCTTAATTCCCAGATTTCGATGCACTAAAGGGTAATGTGTTATTTATTTGATTCAAAAAGCCTTCCATATCTGTCTAATGGAATGTTTTATGACACAAATCAGTGTCTAGAAATAGGGAATGTACGCATCAAAGTGATATATAGTCAAAAAGTGGACTTGAATAATTTTGAAACTTAAAGACGCAATTATAAACGTTATACTCGCATAGATCAAACACAGCTTCTAAGCAGAAGTGGATAATTAAGCATTATTGACCATATCACATCTGCCTCAGAATCCAATATAACTGTTTTTACAGTGTGACGCACAGATTCTGATACTTTAAGAATCACTTTCCATCGGTTTGATCTAGCACTTGAAAATCACAGTTTTTGTAGAATATTATAAATGTTTAGTGCTAACGCTCAATATTTCACTACGAGAATGTCTATTCTCACTCCGATTACATTATTTAAGTACACCTCGTGGTACTTATTTAGTGTCCACGACCATCCATCATGTGGCCGTTCCAAGTCCTTAGCTTGGCTTCACCTCTAATGCGAAAATACCAAAATCTCACTCGTGATGGTTACAATAGTCCTCTGTGTGTGAAAACTCTCACAGTTCAATTCACGGTTCCAAAAAATAAGTCAGATTACACTGATATTTCAACCCACGTTTTATTCACACACAAAACGACAAAACACCTACCTTCATGCGGTAGTAAAATCGGAGTAAGCGTGCCGTTTGGTAGGTTAAGCCTGAGCTCAGACACTACCTGAGGGAAGATGATTAGAAAAGAAAAGGAAAAGGTTTAGGAGCGGAAACGATCTTAGGCAGAAAGGAAAGAATCCAGGACAAAATAAATAATTAGATAGTGAGAAAAAATAGTTATGTTGATCAAAGCTTGTGGACGAAAGGAGAGAAAGCGAGTGCCTAAGCGAGAATAACGGAGAGAGCAGCGTGAGCTGAGGTTTCCGGCAGGCGGGCGCTGAGTGCCCCGTTCCTAACGAGCGTAAAATGCGGTACTATGTAGGATGTAGGTACACTGTTCGCTTGCGAGGAAAAACAAAAAGGGAATTTTAAATTGTACCCATTTCTATCTGAAAGGAAAGGTTTTTGAGCAAATACTGATATTTTGAAGATATTGATATGAAAATGAATAATTTATTCCCCACCACGGTCGGATCCCTGAGAGAGAGACCAAATGGCCCCAGAGTGGACAGAGATAAAGCGCTTTCAGAGCTGTTAGTAAGATTATTATTATCATTATTAGAAATTGTTGAAAATAACCAATCGTTGCGTTTAAAGAAGGCTAAACTCTTACCCAGCAGAGTGCCGATTAAAAGTTTAGAAAGGGTTAGAAACCCAACCTAAATTGAACAAAACCAAAATTCTAGACAGTGAATCACAGGACAAAGCGGAAATCACTTCAAGTAGGAAGCTGGCCAAGCAAGCTATACTTGCCTTAAATGATTCACTAGAATTAGCTAAAATAGCTAAAGGAAACCTTTTGAGTGATGTTAGCAGAAGTTTTGCTCCAAACGCAACAAGTGATTGAATTCATAATAAACTTTTCATTCATTAATTTTGATTGTTTCTTTGAATGTAATAGTAATTCGGAAGAAAAAGTAAGGAAAGGAAGGTCGTGCCTAACCGCTCTTCGAGCAATATAATGCAACTCCAAAATTATTGCAATTTTAATTGCTTCAACAATAATAGGGTTGTAACGATTTTACAATTAATAAGTATTTTGTAACAGTTTGTACAATTAAGAAGTGGTACGTAACAGTTTGTACAATTCTAAGGTCGTAGACCTACAAAAAAGATAATAAGTACCCTCACAAGGGTTTCGAATAATACGACCAATTAAGAGGTCTTGGACCTGTAATAACAAAATAAAACAGTTTCACAAATTGAAGGATATTTCGTTTAGAAATATGTAAATATTTATTTAGATTGGTTAGGTAGAATACAAATGTTTTAAGAATGCTTTTGTAGTAAGCCAGAAAGCTATAAAGAAGTATTTTTAAATCCCTGGGCACAGCAGGAGAAGAAAAACTTGGATTATTTATGCAGAAATTAGGATATGCTAAATTCAAATAGGGAGGTCGCATTAGCGAAGCCTGAATTACATAAGATTAGATACAAGAGCTTAACAATTGGGAAATTATAACTTCCTGAACACAGCAGGAAAACGCAAAGGCGTTTTAAAATGTGGATTTATAACCACATTGATTATTTATACAGAAATTACTAAATGTGATACCAAAAAGAAGGGAGCGAGTATATTTTTAGTCTAAGCCTCGTTGAAATGCAAGAAAATAGCTTAAATAACCCTAAATTGTTGGTAAAGGAAAATTGGGAGTAAAGGAAATTGGGAATTCAAGTCCTGGCTGATTTTGCTGGTTCGAACGAAACGCGACGCAGACGTTATCCACACATACACTTTTCGAAGCCCTGGAAGTTTGTAGAACATGTGAGAAATGTCACTTATTGCAGTTTGTGGTTCAAATGGAACTCGAAGTTAACAGTAATTTGACGTTGTTGAGCGTAGTTTCTCACAGTTTATAGTCTGTTGCGAATGGACATTCCTAGAGATGTAACTATAGTTGAATTGGAAGGAAGCAAAGTTATTTCTCAGACAGCTATTAGTTTAGCAAAAATCCCTCGATGTAGGGCAAGTATCCCCTTATTTCGTACAAGAAGTACTAGGTTTCATGACTTCTAGAAGCAAGCCTAGTTAGTTTAAGCATGACAGAGAGATTTCCCACGACGGGCAGTTAGAAAATTGCGCAATGTTGCACAATATTGTGAAAATTCAAATACTGCCTTTATCATAATTAAGAGCTTCTAAAACTGTTTAACACCTTTAAAAAGTGGTTAAAACACTTTAGATTGTACTTAACTTTTCATTGCAGTGTACATGATATTTCAGCTGACCGTTACACAAACTTTTACGACATGGCGTCGATTTCAAACTATCTCATGAGTAAAGCAGATATGCCTCGTGACGAGAGGACTGAACTTTCATGAAGCCTCACTCCGTTAGCCAGCGCGAAGAAGAGAAGGGAGGGGGAAACAAGAGAAGCTATACATTGTAGGAAACTTGTTAAAACAAAAAATTCAACACAATACAGATTCAATACATAGCATGTCTTCATGGAGATTGCAGATAACGACAAGGGCGACATCTGCTTGCATGGGTTGAATTCAATCTTGATATTGCTGAGTTCCAAGGTGAAATAGTCTATAACATATAATAAACAAGTATTCAATGAAACGGAAATACATGAAAGATCACTGTTGGTGTCTGTCTGAAGAGAAATAAAAGAACTCACTAAAAAGAAAGAAAGAAAGAAAGAAAGAAAGAAAGAAAGAAAGCAAAGAACAGTGACTGCTAACTCTGATGAAACGTGTATTCCAGGAAATACACCGCCGTTAATTGCACTTCCCTTCTGGGTTCACCTCTTGATTCATGTAGCAACTAAATCCATAGCTTGCCTCTCTGCGATGTAAATTATTAATTATTAAATTGCCAAAAATCCAGGAATTGATTCACATAATTTCCAGAGTCTTGCAAATTATTAAATAATGTAATTTAATTAAATTTCCAAAATATTTCCATGGCCTGCTGTGACGTTTCTTTCCTGTTCTGGGAGCATGCATATTCACTTATGGCGTGAAACTTGTAAGTTAGAGCAAGTTCAAAGCTTCTGCAGAGCGTCTCGACCTTCTTTCAAGATGACATAATAAAAAGTACAATCAGGCAGGAACCATATGAGCTCTCTACCTAGCAAATAATACCTTTGATTAAACGATTAATTCAGCGTATTATGACTTTATAAGAAGCCATGTCATACTTATGTTTTGTTATTTCTTTCATTACATTACATAAAACAACTTAAGCTACGGAAATAAGCACCAGGCAGCAAATGTTAGCCGCTATTTTGATATGTATGATTTAATTGCTCAGCGCACGCCACAATACGGCATAGAGCAGCACCACGGTTCGGTTCGAGAGCTCTTAAGTCACTGTTACAAAATAATATTGTAATATAAAATTATAATATCCAATGAGCCACGTCCCTGAGGACAGTTTAAACCTCCCTCTGTTCGGTGAGCGGAACTGCTGAAACCGGACCTTGTTCGAATATAACTTAGGAATTAGCCAATATGCATGTATGAATCACTCAGCCGCCATATTGAAACTAATACGTCGACGACCTTGTAGCTAAGGAAACAGATGCTTCCCACATGAAGGTATTTTTTCTAAAATTTGATATAGATCGGATAATTATTTGAGTCGCAATTTGATTTAAGCTGTAAACATTTGAGTGGCCATCATTTCATTTACGTTCTAAAAGCCGGCATGTACAGCATGACACTGAGGTGTCCTTTGATAGTGCTATTTCTGTATCAAAGTGGGTTAAATTCAGTTCCGTCATACTTAAATCGTTAGGGGGAATCGACATACACGCATACACGGCCACCATCTTGAGATTATTTGCCTGTTGATCTTGTAATTTCGGCATGAATATATATCATGCAAAAATTGGTAGAGATTGTATGGTTAGTGAAGTCGTAATTATTTAAGCTTTGAACACGTGGATGGCCGCCACTTTGTTTTGGTTAAGATGTCGGCGATACAAAACTTGACATTTAGGTGTCATTTGTTAGTGCTACGTCTGTACCAAATGTGCTTCAATTCGGATTCGTCATGTTTGAAATGATAGGGAGACACACATACACACATACACACACTCGCACACAGAAAGACCGACAGACACACGAACTGTTGGGCCATGTAGATTACATAAGTCTACATTCATGTTCTGCAAATATCGAAAGTTGGCTAAAAAATAATTAAATATTTCTCAATAGTAAACACATTTGCTTCCCAATGATTTTGACTACGGGTTCGCCAACTTCTCAAAATAATATGCAGAGGATCAAAACAAACTCGAATGAAGGCGGCTAGTATTATTGAAATTATTAATATACGGGGGCATTCGATAAGTAATGGCAACACTGATGTCAATCAGCGATCCTAGTGGTGACCATTGTAATATTGTGGTATATTGCAGAGCAGTCTTTGTTGCATAAATCTGTAATATTGAAAGTCTCGAAATAGCTTATATTTGTAAATACATCAACTGTATCTCACATTCAGTAAGTAATACCTCCCTTTAAAGATGCTCGATAAATATCAACAAAGGTGTATCTTAAACATCCAAGTTGCAAGAGGAAAAAGTGAAAATATGTGCTTTCGAGCAATGCAAGTAGCTTGAGGGAGGGAAGTCCTACCTTACTGAACTATTGCAAGAAGGGTGGAAGCCTTCCGTCAGGGAATACATGAATGTCTACAATCAGCACGCTCTGGTAGACCCATCGCTGCAACTGACGATCTCCATCACGGCCGACTGAATCGAGCTGCGCTCTATACCGGCCTTGACATTCCCAGTCAGAACCCATGTATAACATGTAATTGGAAAGTTTCTACTCGTTGCCGGTAGAGCACACTCCCCTCCCATTATAGGCGCGATAAGGAAAAAGCAGTACAGTACGTTCTTCACACAGTCTTACGTGTAGAACAACAACGTTTTGTTTCAGTTTCAATTATTGTAAGTAGTCGGTATTAATATACTGAATTCCTACGTTGTTTGGAGTGTTCGCTTATGAAGTTGTAAAATGCTGGGATAAATTATGAACTATGGTTTGAACGCCGCTGCTCAAATCCAGCATGTCATACTGTTGTGTGCCATTTTGCACTTCAAATAGGAAGAAAAGCGGAGGTGTGCTTTCATTTCATGAGTTCCCGTGTGACACAGATAGGTGTGATGAATGGCTTAGGGTGATTTCTCGCGATAAGTTTGTTCCGAACACGAACTCTCCTTCGTCTGTTGTATGTAGTCTTCATTTTAAGGAAGATGATTATTCACATGTAGGCAAGTCCAGAAGGCTAAAGAAAACTGCTGTGCCGGTGTTTGCTAATTATCCAGTCTATAAGTTACCTGTTATAAAGAGACCCCGAAGGAGCATTGTCAAGTTCAAATTACCCTCACCCAAAAAACTGAAGAGTATTGTACATGATGAGGAAACTCCAGCTGTGGAAATTCCCAGTTCGCCCTTGCCTTACACTCAGTCTGTGAATATAGGACACTCGAGCACGCAGACTGATGCCTACGAGATCAAGGAAATGATGAAAACGATTAATCGGTTGCGAGTGAAAGTAACACGGCTGAACAATTCTCTGCAGAAAAAACAGGAGGAATTAATGGAAACAAAAGTTACACTTAACCAATTCAAAGATGATTTATTTCACAAAGAAATTGAGCACTTGGAGCAAGATGCGACTGAAGGAGAAATTCGAGCGAAGTTCATTTTAGAGCAGCTACTTTTGTACAGTAAACGCAGACCGAGTTGGAGTTTAGATACAATTAGGGAGTGTATTATTTTTCAATATATCTCACCGAAGGGTTATTCCCATATAAGGAAAAGGGGCTTTCTGAAATTACCCTCAAAGAGGACTCTATGTAGATATTCCGGTTCTAGTGATTGTGCGACAGGTGTTACTACATTGATTAAAGACAGGCTTATATTAGAGGCAAACAAACTGAATACTCCTGAACGTTTCTCATCCCTGGTTGTAGATGAGGCTGCAATAAATCCTAAGATTATTTATGATAGGAAACTCGACTGCTTCTTCGGGTACAAGGACACAATTACAGCACCGTCTCATCAAAAGGAAAGAGAGGATGAAAATTACAGCCGGGAACAAGTAGCAGCCAATCGAGTGTTGTGTTTTGTGCTAAGAGGCCTTTCGACAAATTATCAGATACCGTGTGCCTTCTTTTTCACGAAGCAGCTGTCAGGACGGGACTTACATAAACTCGTGCTGGACGTTATTCTCGAGGTTGAACAATGCGGTTTCATAATTATAAGAATTGTCTCTGATAATCACAAAACTAACACCACAATGATGAGGCATTTAGGGGGAGGGAATTTGCAACCAATGGTTAATCACCCATACGACGAGTCTAGGAAGTTATTCCTTAGTTTTGATCAGTGTCACATTCTAAAAAACATTAGAACGCAGTTTCTGGAACGAGAGATGACTGATGGTACTGGAATAATTTCAGGGAAATACTTGTCTTTACTATACAAAATGCAAAAGGATGAGATCGTCAAACCTGTGAGACACCTCACTAAAAAACACATTGAACCCACTAACTTTGAAAAAATGAATGTTCGGCGTGCCAAGGAAGTGTTCTCATCAGAAGTTATTGGTGCCATTAGTACACTGAAAGAAAATGTAGGCATGCACCCGGAAGCGTACAAATTCATGGACGCAGAAGCAACCATACTTTTTATGAAAAACGTTAATAAATGGTTCGCTATGCATGACGTAAGCAACACATATCATCATATTCAGTCTAGAAATCCAGATAAAGGGCATTTTTTCTCATTAAATGACAGTCGCCTTAACTGGCTAGAGGAATATTTTGTTTCTTACCTTGAAACTTTGAAAGCTGCTAGTAACGCTGCTAGAAAGGACTTCCTGACTTCTGAGACTTACGAAGCTATAAAATTAACCACGGAATCAACTGTGCAGTGCATAAGGTATCTTCTAAAAAATGGGTATCATTATGTTCTGACTCGAACATTCTCTAGCGATACTGTTGAATCACTCTTCAGTACATTGCGCCGTATGTCTGGGTCAAATGACATGCTGGACTCAAGATCAGTGAGTTTCAGTTTGCAGAAGATTTTGAAAACTGGAATTCTGAGTACATCAACTTCCAGCAATGTAGAGGACTCTGCATCTAGCATCACAGATAACCCAGTTCAGAACATGATTCTTGGAAATGCACCAGCTTCAGGGAATAGACCTGTCATTCCTCAAAGTATTCTGAATATTCTACAAGATCTGTTAAAGGAGCCTGGTATGTTACATTATCTTTTATAAAGTGGACTAATGATTTGAATTCTGCACATAACAATAATTACTAGTAAGTTGTGTAATTCACCTAAATCATACTAACTCAGTTAAATTTCATTTTCAGCAATACCTTTTCCGACAATGAAAACGGCAAGTCTGGCTAACGTCGGTGGCTACATTGTACGCGCAGTGGAAGAAAGAATTTCATGTACGGAATGTTTGGACTGCATTTCGCAGATCTCTAACTCTAACTCCTCTCCACTCATGAGCCTTATCAAAACACAAGATTTAGGACATCTGCGTTACCCTAAACCTGCTTTTGTGTCAATACTATCTGTAATTCAGCTCTTCGTTGAAAAAGCTGCGCCATGTGTTCCTGGGAGAAATGTACTAGATGTTATATGTTCGGAACTAGTTCCTGTTTTGTCTAAGAGTCCACTTCTACAGTGTCCAATTTGCGACGAGACCGGTCCAAACGGACTTGCCATCATTATTGGAGAGAAATTTGTATCGCCAATTTTGGATAATATCGCGCAAACTGAAACTGAAAGACTGGTTGCTTCCAAACGCCTCCTATACAAACCGCTCAGCAGGAAAATGCATAAACTTTAATGAAAACTGAGTGATTCTCATCGAATTCAACTGTAACGAGGTGCAAGGTATGTCTAATTTTTCTTCGATTTATTAGCACGCTATTTTATTTTGTGTTATAATTTGCATTTTGATATTGCGGGAATTATAATGATAATATATAGTGTCACTAGCAACCCGCCCCGGCTTCGCCCGTGAACAGTTATGAATGTGCAAGGCATTCCTGTCAGACGTAATTTAAGAATGGCGAGGGGCATGAGACACCGCCGTCCAAACTAAAAACACTTATAGTGGGCGATGTATCGAAGATAGAGATATGCTCTCGCGGACTTTTTTGCAGAATTTTTCATGCTGAACAATTCTTACGCTCATAGTATATTGATATTTTTAACGGTTTGCCCAGCGTAAGCTTAAAAAGTGCACGGACGCCAGGTTCTTGTTTCGACCTATTCAATGAAATCTGAAATCGTTACTGCTTGGCTCCCTTTGATCATAAATAAATTATTTTCTACACAAATCTTCCTCGATATTACCTGTACAGAATGGTGAAAGCCGCATCAAAATCCATCCAGTGGTTCTCGAGATTACCCGTGATATCCAAGAACCGGGGACTTTGTTTTACACTAAGCAGAGCTAAGTCTTCGTCTTGCAGTGCTTGGTGAACAGCGCTGTGTGAGCAGTCGAGTAACTAACAAGATTTCATGTAAAAGGTCTCATTGTCTAGGCCGGTTGTGGAGAGCTCGCATCCAGTCGGCCATGTCTCCATGTTCAGGCTGTAAGGTCATTGTTGGAAAATGACAAGCGTTGGGCATATGTTGCGATTTCTAAGGAACTTGCAGCATCGTTTGTCCATCACATTATAAGAAAAGGGATAAAGATGCGAAAAGTTTGTGCTCACTGGATTCCGCACACTCTAACTGACATTGAAAATTGGGAGCAAATGCTGACAGCTATGCATTTGGAGCGATATGAACATAAGGGTGAGGCCTTTCTGCGTCGCGTTAACACAATGGACGAGACATGAGTACGTTCGTATACCTCTGAGCTAAAACGACAATAAGGCGAATGGTGACATACAGAATCACTACGCCCAAAAGGATGTCGCGCATTGCAGGATCCTTCGAAACTGATGATTATTGTGTGTTGTGATTATGAAGGCTGAATGGTATAAAAATAAATGCAGACTACTACTTGCGTTACTTGGAAAATCATTTGCGCCCAGCATGGCGTCGTAAACGACCTCAGGCCTTTGGGAGTCCTATTGTGTTGCATGACAATGCTCGTTGTATTGTAACAACAACAACAATGAGAAATTGGTGTACAAGGTGGAACTAGGAAGTACTCGAACAATCACCAAATTCACCTGAAATGAGCCCTTGTGATGACGACTTATTTCCAAAATTCAAACAACCTCTACGAGGCGTTCGATTTCAATCAAGAGTTGACATCCAGAAAGCTCTAGATCCATCAGTGAGAGATATATCCAGAAATGGTACTACAGATGGAGTGCGTCAATTTCTAAGTGACGCATTCTTGACATGGCAGGATACTATAAATGAAGTCCGTAATGTCAAAATGAACCAAATTATTTTCTTTGTGATGTTATGGCAGTGTTGCAATTACTTATCGAATGCCTAGAATTACACCTACAGTACCGGGTGAGTAAGCCGTGGTCGTTACGGCATGACTGCAAGCAGTCGCTCACATCCGGGAGTCGAGGAGGTTCAAATCCCCCCGCCGGCAACCTTGAAGATGGTCTTCTGTGGTTTCCCATCTTCCTCCCAGGCAAATGCCGGGGTTGGTCCCTAACTATAGGCTACAGCCGCTACCTTCCAACTCCTCGTCCTTACATTCCAACTTCCCTCCCCAACGGTACTTTTATCTCACCCATTTGGTGTCCGTCTCGAAGCAGCTACAAAACTGGCCAGCCGAACATGTCCTTGGACACTCCCGGCACTAAAAGCCATACGTTAAAAAAAACACCTACAGTATAAACTTATGAATTCCAATCAACATCAATCAACATCTTTAGATGTGGTATCAAACAATGAATAGAATCATTTTAATGTTTAAAATACCTCATCATCCAGTAAAGGAAGCTTTCCAGTCGGTCAACACAAATCTGTTGTGCCCAATTACATTAGGCAGGCAAAAACGTATGCATACGAGTTTACACTAACACGAAATACATTACATAAGATATTTTTCGCAAAATAGCACGCTTTTATATACAAACAAGATGTTCAGTAAAGATTATATCGCCTACTTCCTCCTAAATGCATGGGTATTGTTATATCTCTTTGTCCTTTTCAAGGAGTATAATTGAATGCTGGTTGTAGTAGCTTGATGAAATACAACGTGCTATACGGATATTAAACGTTCACTTATTGAATCCTCATCTGAATTATATATACACAAACTAATACAGCCATCAAAATAACACAGGTTAACAGAAAAAATTCAACACTCACACAAGTACACGGGGCTAAACACCCATGATGTCCATGCATCTCAAATGGAACAACAACAGCTTCCTACCTAAATCCTTTCTCGTATAAAAGTACACACACTAGTAAGCCTACAGACATGAGAATGACACAGGTTATCAAACAACTTCTACACACACCCAAGTAAACGGGACGACAAGACCATGATGCCGCAAAACCCCTAAAGAATCAACAGCAAAAACAACAACAATAATAGACTCTATCGCGAATCACGGTCAACTTATATTAATCGCTGTATTCGAGTGTTGAAATATGTGGTGTTATAAGTATATATATATATATATATATATATATATATATATATATATATTATTTACGATTGCAAATACACACTATATATGCTTAACATTATAACGTGTGAGTAGTTATAAATCAATAAATACCAAAAATAAAACGTAACAAATAAAATTGAACCTGCAAGTATTTGAACCACGATCCCCCAGACTATGAGCCTAGGTCACTACCATAATGCCAGGGTTGCGCTACGGTAATGCTTGGTAAACAACTGGTTTAGTATAACTGTATCATATTTTGTGCTGAAATCAACGATTTCGTTAGCTTTTTCTGGCGATTCTATAAACCATTTGATACTAAATATGTATTATTTTGTTGAGTACATTCCTTAAAGGATATAAACTTACGCAGTTACGGAAATATATAGATTTACGAGAAAAAATAGCGGCCATTTTGAAAGCGGGACGGCCTGGACCTACAACGAAATGGCATGTTCATCCTGACACGTTAGTAAATTCTACGGTTACATATTCTATTATAATATGCTAATATCTTGCCGGTCATCTCATTGAGGACAGTTTAAACCTCCCTACGTACGATAAGCCGAATTTATGAGGCCAGGCCTTGTTGAATCGTAAGTTACGGTTAGGCTATAATACGTGCATGATTCATACATCCTCCATCTTGAAACTATTTGGTTGATGACCTTGTAGTTTGGGCGAAAGGTGCTTCTCACATTAAGGTATATTGCTGCAAAATTTGATAGAGATCGATGATTAGGTTAGTCGTAATTTGATTAATCTCAAAACATTTGGGTGGGCACTATTACTTTTTTGTTATGCTGGCGGCGATATACAACATGACACTGAGTTGTCCCTTGCTAGTGCAACCTCTATACCAAAAGTGGTTCGATTTGGGTTTCGTTGTGTTTGAATTGACAGAGGGAATTCATTTGCACACATACATGGCCGACATCTGCTGATGATCTTGTAGTTTGGTCAAAAGACGTTTCCCACATGAAAGTATGTTGTTGCAAAATTTGGTAGAGATAAGATGATTAGGTTAGTCGTAATTTAATTTAAGCATTGAACACTTGGGTGGCCGCCATTACGTTTCCGTCAAGACGGTGGCGATATAAAACATGACACTGAGGTGCCCTTTCCTAGTGCTACCTCTGTACCAAAGTATGTTCAATTCGGTTTCCCTGTGTTTGAATTGAAAGGGGGGACAGACATACAGAGTACAATCACATATACAATCACATACACACATACACACACACACACATACACACACAAATATACACACATTATTTGGCCCTGTCATAAGTCAACTTTCATTTTTTTGCAAAAATTCGAAGTAGACTAGAATTGGGGTACCTAAATTCGATGACATGTTTTGAAAATCGAGCGTTCATCTTCAGATTCTGATCACTTAGGCTTAGTTAATTACGATGTTTGTGAATTACACTGCTCACATATACATATGCAATGTTTAGATTACTAATGTTCGTAATAACTTGTGTAACACGTCAATTTACAGATTTTATGCTCACTTCACCGGTTGTTGTGTTAATGTTCATTTAGTTTAAATATGCCTACCTGTGTTCTAAATAATTATTATTGTGACCAGATTCATAAATGATGTCTACGTCTTATATTTACTGCACACTAACTCCCATGCAATCAGTGCATAACCGTGCGAATAGACACACTGCACAGATGCTCCAGATACCTAATCACAGAACCGAAAAATGCAAAGGTTCATTCCGTATTTCAGCTAGTATTCTCTGGAATAAATATAAATTGCACCAGTATTCAGGACTTCCTATCAGAGCGATAAAACACTCCCTTCATTGTAATCTATCAGCTATACAATTATCATGTACAAGGTGAACGAATGTATTAACAAGAACTTCTATTGTCAACTGTATGTATAGGTTAAGTTTTTTCTTTCTTCATTTATTCTATTGTATTTAACCGCCCTCTGAATGAAGAGAGCTGCATAAAGAGGCTTTGTAGCCTCAGTGGCCTGTATAAGAGAAACAATAAATTCAAATTCAAATTCAAATTCAAAAAATTCAATATTTTGGTAATTATATTCTGTGCCAGCAATGATCTAACCTTTGATGATTGTCATATATCATCACAGGCTAGATCCTTGCCGACTCAAGGCAACCAAGCAAGGTTTGAAGATGTTGATTCATTTATTGAAGACAGAAACCCCCGTTCTGCTTCCTGGAGACAATGCGGCTTTGTTATAGCACGTGCGTGCTAGTCTGTCTGCCTGGCACTGGGTAGTCAGTTTGTTATTATTGATGTTTTAGTGGTTTTGCAACATCGTCGTCGTGCAGCCACGTGTAACTGTGATATATGTAGAATTCGACTGATAACATGTGTTGCTGTGTGTTTCTGCTAGAGTGTATATTTGTAGTTTATGTAGGATTAGGGTAAGAAGCTGCCGTGCTCTTAACTAAGGTACCATCCCAGAATTTTCCTGGAGTTCAATTGGAGAAAGCACAAAAATCCACTTCCAGGATGATTGATGTATGAATCGAATCCACCTCTTCTCACTTTTGCCCTACGAGGCTGAATGTACTGAACCCATGTACCATTGGCTCAAGGGGGTCGAATCCATGTATTTTTGTAAAAGGAAGGAAGGAAATATTCAGTCTTCAGAGGAACATAGAAAGATTTCATGCAAGGATGCTAGCATCACGTTGTGTAAGAAGCTGGACCCAGGTGGCCAGGAAATGAGATCATGCCTGACTCATTGATAAGGAGCCGGTCACGAATATAAATCAATCAATCAATCAATCAATCAATATTTATTGTCATTTAACAACTTATCGTTGTATTCGACTACGTCACATTGTTAAAAATACATTTTCAATTTACAATAAAATCACAAAGTTATGTATAATATATTACAAGTATTATTACCAGCTTACTGAATTCTATAAAATAAAATAAGAATAAAATAACACGAATACAGTAAGAAGAAGTTGATCTTCTATAGTCCATCTGGGTAGAGTGTAATTTTCTCTTCAAATTCGACCAAAGTGTAAATGCTGCTGTTAATGAGCCATCGCTTAATGGATGCTTTGAAAATGTTTATTGACTCCTGCTGTAGTTGTGTTGGTAGTTTGTTGAAGATTTTAATTCCATAGTATTTGTAGTGGTCTTGTGTTTTCTTTAACCTGACATGAGGTGTATCTAGCTGGTTTCTTATTCTTGTGGTGTGTGAATGCACATCCCTTCGATTTTTATATACACTTAGATTTTCTTTAATATACACTAAGCTATGGAATATGTATATTGATGTAAGAGTCATAATTCCAAGTTCTTGGAAGTGATTTCTGCAGGATTCTGTACTGGGCTTGCCTTGTAGACATCTTATTGCCTTCTTCTGCCATCTGAAAACATCTTGTGCCCCTGTTGAGTTTCCCCACAATATTATACCATAAGTTAAATGTGAATGGAAAAATGCATAGTATGCGAGAATCATCTGATTAGCACTAACTGATTGTTTGAGTCTTCGCAATAAAAATAAGACTCGTGCTAATTTTGTACATAATTTTTGTGTGTGAATGTCCCAGTTTAATTTAGAGTCTAAATGGATTCCCAACAACTTAACAGAGCTGCATTCATGACTACTTGAAGCCAATTTGACTAAGTGAAAATAGATTTCTTCTGTTTTGTTACTGTTTAGAAATAGTTTGTTTACCTTTAGCCAAGAAGTTGATTCACCTAATAATTTGTTTCTTTTCTCTTCAAGGCAAGTTAGGTCTCTATCACTTGTTATTACAGTGATGTCATCAGCATACAGTATTGACTTGGCATTTATATTACTAACAATGTCGTTTATATAGACCAGGAAGAAAAAGGCTCCAATGACTGAACCTTGGGCTACACCTGTATTTACAATGAGCGGAGCAGATTTTTGGTTGTCTATTACAACTATTTGCCTTCTCTTGTGGAGATAGGAGGTAATTAATGATGATTCACAATCTTTGACTCCATAATAGTGAAGTTTTTGTATTAATATAATATGATCCACAGAATCGAAAGCTTTACTTAGGTCTAAGAGTGTGACAGATGTAATAAGTTGAGATTCAAATCCAGCAATCACTTCATCAACAACAGCTTCAACAGCTTGAACCGTTGACTTACCAGTTCTGAAACCAAATTGGGTACTATTAAACAACTTGTGCTCCTCAAAGAATGCTGATAATTGTTCTTTCATACACTGTTCTATTATTTTGGAAATAATTGGGACAATTGAGATTGGCCTATAGTTACTGGGGTCCAGCATATCTCCTTTTTTATAGACTGGAATTGTGATGGTGATTTTCAGACACTCTGGAAAAACTCCAGTAGTAAATATCCAGTTTATTAGATAAGTTAAAGGTAATACTATGATGTCTATTATTTGTTTTAGAATAAAATTCGACATTTCATAATAATCCTCACATTTTGAATTGTTTAGTTCTGAAACTATTTTTAGAACCTTCTCATATGTTATTTGTCTCCATCTGAAGGATGGTGTGGGATTTTCATCTACCTTATGGTTTTCCAATTTCTCCATAAACTTTGTATGATGATTTTCATATTCCAAACTTTTGACCATATTTTCAACAGAATTTATAAAATATTCATTTAACACATTTGGCGTTATTGGTGTAGAGTCCTTACTTTTATTTTTACCCAGTTCCTTGTTTATGATTAACCAAGCAGCTTTACATTTATTATTTGCATTATTAATGAACTCATCATTCGCTCTCTTTTTTGCTGCTTTAATTTCCCCCCGATATAATTTTTTTATGTGATTATAGTTTTCTATATCCTGTGGGTCTCCTTTCTTTGCTTTAGTGTAATACATGATCTTTAGCTTCCTAATAACATCAAGGTAAGGCGTATACCATTTGGTATTATTTTTACTTTGTTTTTGATTTGGAGTGTTAATTATTTTTTTCTTAATTGGGCAGCATTTATTTAAGGAAGTGTGTATTATATTCATAAACTTATCAGCTGCTTCAGAAACATTGTTATAGCTCACAATTATGTTTTCCAAATTCCTGCTGGTCAACTCGTGCCTTAATCTGAGAAAGTTATTGTCGCTCAACATCCTAATATACTTGACTTGCCTATTTTCTGGGAAGTGTCCTGTATCAATTTGAAATGTTAGCCAGAGGCCACTATGGTCAGACAAGAGAGGTTTTGTAACACCAAAATTATAACCATTTGTTGGCACATTAGTAATAATGTTATCTAAACAAGACTTCTTTCTAGTTGGTTGGTTATTGATCAGATAAAAATCAAAAGATTTTAAAATGTTACAAAATTGTTTCTTTGCCAGTGATTCAATTAATACATTTATGTTAATATCCCCTAAACAATATATTTTATACTTTTGGAATTTTGCTAAGTAACAAGCAAACCTTTCCCATATGTTTATGAAGGCCTGGACATCCGAATCAGGTGTACGATATATGGAAATAATAATAAATTTAGCTCTTGTAAACTTTACCCCAGCTACTTCAAAGAGCTGTTCTATACAGAAATCATTTAAATCCATTATTATACTGTCCATGTTTGTAGTTACTTTCTTGAATATAGCAACACCCCCGTTTGATTTATTTTTTCTACAAAAGCTAGTCATTACCTCATACCCAGATGGAATATAAAGACTAACCTCTTCCTTCACAAGCCAATGTTCATTTACACACAATATATCTATTGAAAGGGAATTGAGTAAGATTTCTAGTTCACCTAACTTATTTCTTATAGATTGTAAATTGATATGAAATATATTAAGCTCTTTCAAAACTTGTGAAGATAGCTCATCAGATTTGTTTTCAGTGATATTTTCATCTTTAGTAAGTTCATTCAAAATTACAAATTTGTCTGTAACATTATTTTCAACTCGGATCTTTGTACAAAGTTTCTGGTTTAAGGATCCGAGTTTCCTAGCACGTTTCCCTGCAAAGGCCAGGTAAGAGGTATAGCTTTTCTCAATTTTGAGACATCGCTAATCTCCCTCCTGATAATGCAAGCAATTTCCCTTCCTAGTGCTTCTTTCCCTTTGTGGTTAAGGTGCAAGCCATGCTTAGTAAACATTTCTCTGCTAAATTTGGAAATATCAATAACTTCACAATTTTTTAAATGTATACATAAGCTATGAATTTGAGCATTAGTTTCACTTACAGCCATATTAACACAAGATTCCTTCATAAGATCATGTCTATAAGGTACATTAACAACAATTACTCGTGAATTATTCATTATTGAGAGCTTACCTTTTAAACTCCTGACTAATTTGTTACCTTCATTAGCAGCAACATCGTTTGTCCCTGTCACAATTACTACATAATTGTCCTTTTCCATTAGAGGATTGCAATTGGCAAGAACATCCACAGTTTTTGCACCAGGTTTTACTGATCCACACACTTGTATACAAGGATTATTGAGATTAGTCTTGATTTCTTCTGCCAAGCCCCTACCCTGGCTGTCTGCATACACGTTGACTGCTTGCCGTGAGGAAGTTGAATTATTAGTTTTCTTCTGTGGGCTCCTAGCACTGTGTTTGGTTTTACTATTGGATGATTCCGGTGAAAACGTGTCATTTGAAACATGTTCAAGCACTTGAAATTTATTGGAGCACTTCACTGTTGCACTTGTGTGTTTCACAACATACTCGTTTCGTCCCATTTGATTTGCATTAGGCCTAAGATTGCGACCTGTAACCTTTGTCCAATTCTGTATTTCTTTCTTGTCTTCTTCTAACGCTGCAATTCTTTCTTTTAAAGATTCATTTTCAGCTCTCAAGGCCATTAAGTCTTCTTGAAGTACACCTAAAATTTTAACTACGGATTCATAATTGTTTTCTTGTTGTTGTTTAGTCTCCTTGCTATTGCCGCTTTGTTTACATGCAACGCAGATCCACTCACTTTCATGTTCGTTAAAATTGGACTTGATATTGATATTTCCACAGCGAAAATGGTACCATTCATCACAAATTGTACATAGAAAACCGTTTTTCACTACTCTATTACATTTAACACACTTTTCGTCACTGATTTTGAGATTTATCGGAGATAACTCAGACTCGGTACTAACAGCCGCCGCCATGTTGGTGGTAAATAGAAGGAGTGGAAAGTTCCAGGCGTATGACAGAGAACACGTTTCGGAAATCGCCCTTACCTTGCATTAAAACGGCAACAGCGCAACTGTGCCAGAAGAAGAATAATTAAATTTAACCCATTTGCAAGAATAAAAGTAATTAAATAAATATAGCATTGTGAATCATTTCGGATTAGAGATTTTTGTGTGGAGAAAAAGCTTTTAATAATTGCCCAGGAGAGAAGTGCTAACGTAGCATACGTCATTGGGGGTTTACTGAGACCCGAGGAGTGGGGAATTAAAAAATCAACTGCAACACCCACACAGCTGAAGACTAAAAATTATTTAATATCTCAGAAATGCACGATCGATTTTCATGTGCAGTGAGGTCATTTTACGTTTAGAAAACGAGCTTTCTGGAGATATAATTTTTATAAATGTGCGACAATTATTTCAAAAGTTGGTCACGAAAAAGACAAGGATTTTATCTTTTTTTGACTAAATAGTATAAAAGTCCAGGCCAAGCCAGACCAATCATGCAGTTCACGACAGACTCCTTGAGGGGAGATGCTACATCACATCATGCAGTCTACAAGCATTCCTTGAGGGGAAACGCTGTATCACATCGTATAGCCATTAGCCGACCGCCAGAGGGCGTCGCTATATCGACAACCAACGTGCATCCGTAAGGAGTGGCCGATAAGTATTATCAAAGTATCGCCGTGTGGAGAATTAGGAAAATCCTAATTACAGGATCTAGTTCCGCCAGTATAAATTTTACAGTGAAAAGTTCAGTAATTACAGTCAGATTAGGCTGCAAACTTAGAGAACCGGCGATAGGTCTTCAAAAATACAGTCCAAGTAAACGACCGGAAGTATCGTAGCAGTTTTGAAGTACCGTAAGAGCGAGATAAACATTCTATCAACGTATAAGAATCCGATCAGGGTTGGACCAAAAATAAGGTTCGCATAGGGTTCTGAAAAATAGGAATTCGAGGAGAGAATAAGCGGAAAGGAGAAGTAAATTCTAGACATTGTTTCAAGGAAACAAACTATAAAAAGCACTAAGTTACGAGGAGTATTAGTTGCCAGAAATTAATGGGTCACCGATAGATTATCTGGGGGACCGTGGACAAGACAGACTTTCACTAGACAACAAATAGAGTCTAGAAAGAAGCAGTTCGAAATAATAATAATAGCTGATCGTCAGGAAGTCGAAATTGAAGGAGTACTATTCCAGGGAAGAAGTAGATGGTTCGAGACTTTCATATTGGTTAGAGAGGAAGCCGACATTTACGAATTTCACCCTTGGAGACGGGAGGTCAAGAAATCACGTGTGAAAGGTTTAATAGAGCCTTAATGATTAGAATCTGTGAAGTGTAAATATATAAAAATTGTGTTAAAGAGTAATATTTTTTAGTGATTTTATTGTGTATTATAGAAGAATTCACCAGTGTATTTTAAAATGTCACCAGTGTTTTATATATCTGAGTTATATGTGTGTCAAGATATGTCAATATATGAAATGAATTTGTGCAAAATGGAGTAATCACAAATAGTGGGCAAAAATGAAACGTCGTTGGGAGGTACGGCATTGGACCGTCCGAGCATGTGAGTAATCATTTTCATTATGTTTTGGTGTTGGGGAAGTGTTTGTGTACAATCCACCGGAGTTTGAGAAATAGGGATGTTGTTGAGTAACAAATAACAGAATAAGAGCGCGGTCTGAACAAATAAGAATTGAGAAATTATAAAATAATTATGTGAAATAAATAAATCCTTTAGAGGAAAAGTATGAAGTAAAATATCAGTATATTTGATAAATATTGGAAAAGCAAGCGTAATAATAATAATAATAATGAAAAGTATATAAATGAAGATAAATTTGAATTATATGAAATAAATAGCTTTTGAGCTTTTGTAAGGAATGAAGACATGATATGAATACATGTTCTTAAAGTATAGTGATTATCGTCACGGGAGAGGATAAATATAAAAAAATGGAGATGTAGTTCAAATGTTGATTTTGAATTTACCAGTTCTTTGGAAGACGCTAGGCTTTAAAGTAATGTGTAGCGCATTGTCGCGTATTAAAGTAATCTATCACGCTAGGAAGGCGTTGAATCTAAATATACTTGGCAAATTAATTTTGAGGGACAGTTGATTGCGGTAATTGAGTTATGTTGTAAGTCCTCCAGTATGGGATTAGTTCCCGAGGCCATGTGTGTTGTATTGAATTAAATAATAGGGAGCGTATTTGTTGTATTGATGAGCGCAGGTTAGACTGAGGTCGCCTTAAACGCTGAATTGTTGTAAGTCCTCCAGTATGGGAATGGTTCCCGAGGCAGTTAAGAGAGTCGAACCCAGACTCTTATATTTGTGGAAGCCCCTAAATATCGTCGTTGTATTGAATTATCCTTGCCCATCAATGATGACACTTCATAATTAATAAATGCCAAGGTTACGAAAGTGGTCTATGAACCTATATAATATTGTTAAAGATTGAATAAAGGAAACGCCAGGTCTGTTCAAAGAACTATGGAAATGAAATAGCTGGTTTAAAAGCATGAGTGTAGCGGTCTCGAGACGAGACATAGAGCCGTCCCTCCCGGGCCATAAATCAAGTCAAGTGTACTCAGACCCCTTGTTGTGGTAGGGTCGGAGTAGACCGTCTGTTGGACGTAATAATACACCGTGAGTGTTTAGGAGTTGTTAATGACCCGGGATTTGAACCGAGGTCCTTGTAGATTGAAAGTACCGCTTGCCAGTTCAGATCGCAGCTTTCTTATATGAAAATGGTCTTTTAAGACAAATAAATAAAAATCCCTAAGGTAATGTTGTATTGATGTAGGATTTCACGAGTTCACTGAGGACAATTTGATTCCGGGAGTAATCATAATTTTGACTTTGTTCGAGTAGTCTTCGGTAACTCTGGAGTACACAGGTATTTTCCCGATCACTGTAGTGAATTTGTTATCTTGAGAGAGATGGTAACGTGGAGAACATTGTTGAATGCCCAGAATTTAAAGTAAAGGAATAACATATACTGTAAAGACGATTATATATGGTTTTAATTATAAGAAACTCATAATATAAATATTGAGGTGTGTAAAAGAATGACACCGTTCATTTTGGAAAGTATCGAGCCATTGGAGCTCGTAATTATATTGAACTTTTAAAAGGGATACTTTATGGAAGTGAAAAGAATTATAAGTTGGTTGGTTTGAAGGAAACCATTTATTTTAATATAATGTTTGTTTAATTTTTATATCTTCCTTGTTCACTTTGAACAAGTTTAGAAGGATTTGGTCAATGGTTTATTTGTTTTATTTGTTTGTAGTGCCATAATTTTGGTTAATTAAATGTGTTAAAATAGGAGTTGAATTTGTTTTTATTTTGGAAGTGTATCCTCTATTTAATCCAAAATGTGTAAGTCACAGAGTGGGAGAACATACCATAACCCCGAAAATCCCGATTTGAGCATTGCTGGCATACTGTGATTTGCATATTTCTTGCTGGAAGGGCACAGTACCTCGTTCCAGCTCTCAGATCAGAAGTGAATATCTTGCCAGAGCCGGTAATCGAACCCGGGCCTCTGCGGAGACAGCCAAGAATGCAAGCCACTACGTAACAAGGCGGGGTAGTCTGTTTCCAATGGATGTAAAATCTTCCAAATTCGTTGTTTCTGAGCCAGACATTTACTGCTGGTAGTTTAATTATTCACTGGGCGATGTCCAATCCAAGATATTAGACGATTTCAATATGATATATAGGCTTGTCAGAGGATTGACTTTTGTTCAGTTGTAGATGTGTATGTATTGGTGCGTCGGTCTCCATTACATGCTTCCAGTGATTTGGGTGGATTAGAATGAAATCAGATAGACATACAGTCGTATTTCTAGAGACCTCACTGTCCAATACACTAAACAACGATAATATTTCTCCTTGGAAATTACGGGGGCAATCAGTATCAACATTTCCAAAGTGATAGAGTATTACCAGTAAATTCATATCTATACCTTCCTAAAACGTGGCAAGTACAAAAGGAACGTGACGACTGCGTGAATTCGTAAGGAGCCATTATTTCAGTTGGATTACACATCCGAACATTGCAAACGAGATACGGTTTACAACAATAATATGTAACAATGACAGCATGTGATGTCTATAAGTAGTTTTATAGACCTAATAAGGGTCTGTGTCTGTTAGGTAGTCAGTCCGAAGGCTGGTTGGATCCTCAAATAGTACCACCGTTAGGTTATGTCGGTAGATACCCATAAAAACCCAAGGCAGCGCTATATTGAGGCGTACTAAGCAAGATGAGGAGTGAGGTAGTTTGGCATTGCTTTCCTCACTGAGTCAAAACAGTGGTACTAACCCTATGAGTAGAACCTTTCTCAGCATCCACAGGCACTGACTGTGCCCTGAATGGCATTACTAAGCACCACCCATACCACAGTAGCTTCCATATAATCACAGCCATGAGTGAGACTGAGGCATCGATGAAGAGCCACATTTTACTCTAGCCTTTGCCAACAGACAAATGAAACTACTGCATTCATCAAAAGATGGCAAACAGGCCTTTTAAAAGGGGTTACCATGTGAATTTCTATATAATATACTTCCATTTCGTGTGGCACATCGAAAATAAAAAAGTGAAACTTGGTGTATTAACCAATGACTTACATACTCGGATATGACAATAGCATAGGTTTGGTAAATTGTGAATTGTCGATTGTGTTTACATGAATCTCATAGAAGTGTTGATACAGTTGTAAGAACGTCTGTTTAATTAATAGGCACTCTCAGGTACCCAGGATGATATTTTATAACCTATTTATCAATAGCAATATTATATATTTACCGTGATCTACACGTTGACCGAGTGGACCTTTATGACCTACGAAGAAACTTTGTATGCACGATACACTAGCCGATGACGCAGTGACGGCAGATCCAGTGATTTACTTAATGGAAGAGAGTGGTCTAGGGCAACATATCAAAATTTTGCAGTGATTTCTAACTCAAATATTATTAATTATTTTGAAATTTCAATATGGCTGCTTTGCGCAAACCTTGTGATAATTGTTTGACTGCCGCAAGTGATAACATTTATATGATACTCATCTCAAGCCAATAATTACGTTCAAGGCTACATATCGACCCTATCTCGTCTTTCGTTACATTAGCTCTTAATTATCGAGGGTCTGAAAATCGTATTTGCCTAAGTTAACTGAACATTTAGGTATGCCCAGCAGTTACACGTATCATATTACATGAGCAAAGGTGTCTTTGCAACGTTGTACTGGAATCTGTTCAGTATATGCAGTATATCCTGCTTCCAACCTACAGACCATTATGTCTTAGTAAGTAAGTAAGTAAGTAAATAAATAAATATATAAATAAATAACTAAGTTTTCACCTCTGGAACCAGTGGTTATTGGCATTTACACGGTCATTGTAAACAGCAACAAGCGAAATTAAGAATGCACAAGTTTGAAAGTTAACCAGTTTCCTGGTAGATTGCTCCACAACAATCGTTACGTGATATAGCCACCTTAGTTACAGAGAGTTTTGGAGTATGACTGGCATAAATGTATACATTACGTAACCCTAATAGACATTTTCTGTCCTCGCTGCTGTGATCGCTTTTAGCATTAATTTAGTCCACATCATGGAAATAACATTGGTGATAGACTAGTGGTCTCATCTTTATTCGGGCCGATAACCTCGATGTTAGGCCCCTTAAAACAACAATTATCATCATCATCATCTTTATTCTCGAGCATGAACTCAACGTTAGAGTTGCATTTAGGCAGTCAAGGACCAGGTTCCAAGCTTTTTTAAGTTTGATTGTGATATACGAGTTCATTTGGTTGAGTATTCTCAAAATAGAGAGGGAGTGTGGACCACCTGGTATATACAATTCTTAAAATTAAATATTTTGATTAATAGTTCCCTACACCAGGGATTCGCTCAACACATTGTTGCTTTCCAACCAGTGAATGGCCTGTTAAAGACCTACAATAAATGCAACATCCCTGACCTAGAACAGACAATACAGAAAATAAATTGAAAGGGAATAAGACTGACTTGTTGAGATTTTTCTCGAACTCACCTATTGCTCTAACTGGTGACGGGCTTAGTCAATCTCTGAATAGTTACTGTATGTTATTATGGCTGAACAAAACGTAGGGACGTAGGCAGATAATTTCCCAGTAGAATTACGATATAGTTGAATACGTCCGTCCTTACAAATACATATGATATAGATGCTCTATGCTGGATATTTAACTAAGTAAAAATATTCCTTAAAACGAAATAAAATTCACTTCCATTTAATGGGCAGTACCAGTTATGGGAATTTGGACTGAACGATCATGTATGAGCTGTGAGGTCAAGTTAATATAGAAGCGATTTAAAAATGTTAAACGGAAAGAAATTTCACCCCTATGTGTCACCCAAGAGTGCAGAAGTTGAGACAAATGGGTGATACATCTCTGGCCCTTGGCACTCTCAAAGTATTTCCGAATTCTCTCAAAATCGCAGGTCTTTCCCCCATATGTGTGTCCGTGTTAATCCAGCATGAGTTTTGCTGAGAGACGAGACTGATGTAAAGGAAATAACACGTCCGACATCACCTTTCTAACGACAAGCTCGATTATTAGGGCAAAAATAGCGGGCGGGACTTGTGCAGGGTTACGGCTGACACATGTGAAAGGCACACGGAAATTACTGCGACTTGTCCCACACTGACGCCAGCGAGGAAATTCAATTCTCGATACTGTCACAACGACAAGCTCCAACACAACACATGATATTTCCACGCTGGACGCCAGTGCTAAGTGATCAGAAATACCTAATATATAACCAGTTTAAATTTCACCACACATTGGGATCGCTGTTTGAGATGTATAGAGATTAGGCTAATATATATCCATAAAATGATGACTGGTGTGAAGGTACTGAACAAAAATAAACATATAAATTACTGCATCGGAGTCTTCATGAAGGGATGGAAATACTTAGATTTACCTTTCTCAAGGTTGAATCTGCTGATGACCGAGATGTCCCAAACCCCTGAATGAAGCAATTACAAACCAACTGAAGACAGAAATATTGTAGATCAATGATTTGGCATATTTTATATTGGTTAGAGGAAAACTCGTATGCTTTCCACTCATTGAAGAAAGAGAAGTCACTATTCAAAGGAATTACGAATATGGGTTTTACGTCTAGTAAGTTACTGCTATTATGGCTCACGTAGTGACGGTGATATTATTACCCAAGTTCCGACCTAATTCGTTCAGAGTAAGCAACAGCTGAGTCGTACTCTTTGCACAGGATGGAATTTATTTACAGTACAATATTTTGTACTGGTATTCTACAATATACAAACTCCAAAATTCACTGATGTAAAGCACTGTTAATTTATAAACTATAGTGTACATGTTTGATGTGAAATAGCACGTTAATAGCTCAAGATACATGACGTATGACTGTAGATAGTGAAAATATATCTAACAATTACGTCCAGAATTGATGAGTAAGACTTGAAAATATGAGTGCAGTCGGTTTTCAAACCGGAATCTCCTGCTGTTCGGACAGGTGCGTTTAGTCATTTTAACCAGTGCTCGCGGCAATGTTTCAATTCCTAGGTGAAAAGGCGCTCCTTCGGGGGATTCCAGAATTATAAAGAAATATATTTGTTCTCCTAGACGACACACACCGAATTCGGAACATCTACATCTAAGAGTAAAACAGTTTTCATGGTTGGAGCGTAGCCGCATTGGTGTAAGTGGCTAAGCTCACCTGTCCAGACAGCTGAAGATTCTAATACTGGTCAATATGACCGCAAAACTATGTGATAAAACCATTTCTATAGAGGACGTCCTTCCTTTTTGTCGTAAATCTATGCGTATATTCGTAAATATACACGGAAATAATACAAAGCCGATAACGCTGCATAGAAACACGTGCCAGGGAATTGCACTGGTGAGTATGCAAGGAAGTGGAGAAATCAGGAAGGGAGAGGAGATATCATATCAGTGAGGTGTTCTGACGGGATTGGCGACATGTTTTTATGTAGCGGGTGCTTGGCGTTGATAACGGGTGTCCTGACCACTACAGTGTTCGACACATGCTGCTAGCGTCCATAGCATACACACAAATTGCAAATCAAAAGTTATTAATTATTATTAATTATTAATTATTAAAGTTATTAAATTACTTTGAATACTTGGAGTTCCTTAATTTAACAAAGGTCCAAGAAAATTCATTTCTCTAGAGGCCCTTTAAACCATGAAGACTGGAAAAAAATTGTAACCCAATGATTGGTGCCAGGTCTTTTTGACCAATATTGTAAAAAGAAACATTTCTATTCGCACGTAATGTATGGAATAAAGTAATTTACATCGCATATCTCCATTAAACCATTTAAAAACTTAAAATAAGGGTTATTTACTTTTAATGAATTTAACATGAAGAATACGGCCAAAGATTTTTACAACTGGATATTTGGATTGTATAGTGGCGGCAAAGGAAATGTCTTGAATTTCAGTCACCGGATATCAGAAGCCCGGCTGTGGGGATTTTGTACCAATTTTTAGCCTACTTCCGATTTTTGCAAAAAATGAAAGTAGACTTATGAGAGCTACACCGGGCCAAAAATTGTGTGTCTGTCTGTGTGTCTGTCTGTGTACTCTGAATGTCTGTCCCTCCCCCCACCCCCCTATCAATTCGAACACGGTGAAACCGAATTGAACAAAATTGGTACAGAGGTAGCACTAGCAAAGGGCACCTCAGTGTCATGTTGTATATCACCGCCATCTTGACGGAAACGTAATGGTGGCCAACCAAATGTTCAAAGCTTCAATCAAATTACGACTAACCTAATTATCAGATATCTACCAATTTTTGCAACAACATATATTTATATAGCAAGCGTCTTTTGCCAAAATTACAAGATCATCAGCCTAATTGTCTGCAGATGGCGGCCATGTATGTGTGAAAATCGATTCCCCCTATCAATTCAAACACGGTGAAATCGAATTGAACGAAATTGGTTACAGAGGTAGCACTAGCAAAGGGCGCCTCAGTGTCATGTTGTATATCGCCACCATCTTGACGGAAACGTAAAAGCGGCCACCCAAATTTTAAAAGCATAAATCAAATTCAGACCAACCTAATCATCTGATCCCTACCAAATTTTGCAACATTATAGCTTTATGTATGAAAAAGCTTTTGACCTATCTGAAAGGTCATCAACCCAATAATTTGCTGATGGCGGCCATGTATGTGTGAAAATCGATTCCCCCTATCTATTCAAACACGGAGAAACCGAATTGAACGAAAATTTGTACAGAGGTAGCACTAGCAAAGGGCACCTCAGTGTCATGTTGTATATCGCCGCCATCTTGACAGAAACGTAATGGCGGCCTCCCAAATGTTAAAAGCTTATATCAAATTACGACCAAGTTAATCATCTGTTCCCTACGAAATTTTGCAACAACATACCTGTGTGTGGGAGGCATATTTTGACCAAACTAAAAGCTCATCAGTTCAATAGTTTGCAGATGGCGGCCATGTATGTGTTCAAATCGATTTCCCCTATCAATTCAAACACGGTGAAACCAAATTAAGTGAAATTTTGTACAGAGGTAGCACTAGCAACGGGCCCTTCAGTGTCATTTTTTATATCGCCGACATCTTGGCGAAATTGTAATGGCGGCCACCCAAATGTTGAAAGCTTACACCAAATTACCACTAACCTAATTATCTGATCTCTACCAAATTTTGTAACAAAATATATTTATGTGAGAAGCGCTTTTTAACCAAGCTACAAGGTCATCAGTCCAATAGCGTGCATATGGCGGTCATGTATATGTGCAAATCGATTCCCCCTATCAATTCAAACACGGTAAAACTAAATTGAACGAAATTTGGTACAAAGGTAGCACTTGCAAAGGGCACCTCAGTGTCATGTTTTATATCACCGCCATCTGGACTGAAACGGAATGGCGGCCACCCAAATGTTAAAAGCTTAAATCAAATTACAACCAACCTAATCATTTGATCTCTACCACATTTATCAACAACATACCGTTTTGTGGGAAGCATCTTTTGACTGAACTACAAGGTCATCAGCCCAATAGTTTGCAGATAACGGCCATGTATGTGTGCAAATCGATTCACTATATCAATTCAAATACGGTGAAACCGAATTGAATGAAACTGTGTACAGAGGTAGCACTAGCAAAGGGCACCTCATATTCATGTTTAATATCCGTATAGCACGTTGTATTTCAACATCCTACTACAACCAACATTCAATTATAGGCTACTCCTTGAAAAGGACAAAGAGTTATAACAATACCCATGCATTTAGGAGACAGTAGGCTATATATTATTTACTGAACATCTTGTTATGCCTCTAATTCATTTTTCAAAATGGCTGCTTGGGAATACCTATAACATGGCCAAGATGGCGGCCGGTCCCACAACAAGAGGAATGTGACGTCACCAGGGGATTCCTAGCGGGGTTTCCAACCTAAGGTTGTTAGATATCCGTAAATCCCCTAGGATTACCCTAGAATTGAATTATGGCTTTCTCTGTGACGAAAACAAGAAATATTCTCCGCAGTGTCATGTGGCATCACAAGTGGATTTACCATCAAGGTTACCAACCTATGAATATCAAAAATCGCTAAATTACTTCAGATTCTTTTTAAATAACATACATGGCTGTGACGTCATTGGTTTGCTCAGATCAATAAAAATGCGTGATCCTGGGGGTAAAAGGGGGAGGTGATTCCCCCAGGACATGAGATGTCACTAGTAGAATTCTGCTTTTCTTAGCCTATTTTCATTTATGAAAAAAAAAAAAGACTTATGAGATCACCTTTTGTCCGTGTGTGTGTATGTGTATAGGGGCAGATGGCCTCGTAGTTCCGCCATTTAAAACAACAATAACTAACTAACTATGTGTGTGTGTGTGTGTGCGTCCGTCCGTGTGTTTGGCTCCTTACATAAGCCTCAGCCGTCTCCTCCCTTATCCTCATTTGAGTTACAAATACACATATATAGCCATCACAATAAGGCAGATTATCAGACAAAATACATTCACACCCAAGTAGCCTACTCGGGGTTACATGACAACGACGTCGCGAGCCCCTAAATAAATCAACAACAACACATATACCGATTTATTGTTCCGTCATTTAATCTGTTTTACCACAAGCAGTTACGTGCATTTTTCATTTGCAGAGTTCAAGATATTCGGCAACTCGGCCAACTCAACATTATTGACAATGCCCAACTCAATTGGCGTCATATTGTCCTGAGTTTCCTGACAATAATGGTCTAAAAGTATCTCCACATTTACTGGCATTTTGAGAACCGTACCGCGGCCCTGCTCTTCAAATCGTGCACCACAACCACCCGGATATCGTTGGTTTGTATCCCGGCGCTGACAGAAGCTATCCTTAGTTTGGTAGCTCAAATAGACGTAAAATATGTAAGATTGTTATTATTTAATAGTCATTGTTATTATTATTAATATTTATTATCATTATTATTATTATTATTATTATTATTAGACTATACATAAGACCAATCAACAGTGAGAACTTTGCACGCTAGGGTGCAGCACGAGGTATTTGGGCTAAGCTATTTATGGACTCTGTAGACGGTCCCCTCCACTGACCATTCTGGAAATGGTCTTCCATCCTTTACGATTTTCATCTCCAGGCAAATGCGGACAAAGCACCTTCCTATAAGACACAGTCACGTTCTCCTTACTCCTTGCCCAGTTTCCCATGGGATCAGTTAATGAGGAAGGGCATTTAATAGTATAAACCATTATGGTACTTCATAGATGTTCTTTACATCTGATCACCGACCTCGTAGAAAGTGGAACATTAATGGGTAGACATACTCGTACATATTGTTACACGCTCGTGGTGTAACAGTCCGAATACTTCCCCTTAATTTATATGTTTTATAAGCAGCAAAATTAATTATTATTATTATTATTATTATTATTATTATTATTATTATTATTATTATTATTATTATTATTATGTATATTTTAATTATCATATCGATTCTAGATTTATTCCATAATTTCTTTATATATATAGAAGGGGTTTAATTATTGTTTGGCGGAAGTTATAAAATGGAGATTTTAGTTGGATTCGTTATAGGTTATATTTTATACAAGACTTGATTGGGAAATATGTCGTTCAACGTGTCGTCAGTTTCGCCACGGGTAGTCCGCCAAAAATAGACTTGACTTTCGAGATATATGTACAAACATTCCGGGGACGCGAGACTTCAAGACAAAGCAAGTTGGTCAGTTAGCGCTGACGTCACGAATTCTCGGAAGAACACCGCATCAGGACGCTGATTTAAAATTACTTCAGAAGCAACCCCACGTGGTTAACCCAACTAATGAAGAGGCATGATCAGAACTTAGGGATCTGGAGTGGGGAGCTACGTCATCAGGATACCTAATTGATTGGTCGAGAAATACTGCAGAGTGGGGAAGTTCATCTTCCATAAAAACCGATGGTCATCTACTCTCAAGCCCCCAATCTTCTCAGATTTTCTGAATCTTCACGTCTATCAGACATCTTCGCTGCGAGATCGCAACTTATCAGTTCAAGAAGTTTTAAAATTAATACTACTGACGTGAATATGATCGTGTCCTTGATCATATTCACAAAAGTGAATTTTGGAGCAAAGCCATTCACATATGTCAGTCGGGAGACGGGACAAATTGGTTCCCTGCCCGTATCAAGATAAGGATCTATACAATATTGAGGCAGAACCAAACAACATCCGCCAGCAAGATCAGAGGGAAAACCAGACTACCACTATGAAGAAGACGGCCGTGAGTTCCTTTACTAAATCCAATCAAGTCTCTGTAATTCTGTTTATGGCAAATTAGAATCCAGCTTTTGTTTAAATTTAATTCATATTCCATTTTGTAACTCTCGCCAATTTAATATAACTTCCAGATTTTTTTTTAATTCATTTGTTTCTCTTTTTACGTCTTTTGCTGCTTTAAATTTTGATCAATTAAATTTTGTTCTTAAGTAATGGTAGGACTTTCATTTCCAGTAGCTAGCTTTAGACATAATGCATACCTTCTCCCAGTAGCGATAAGACAATTGGTTAATGGCTCAGCTATACCACGGCTTGAGAGAAAGACATTTCGAGTGCTCTATCACTATTTTAATTAAATACTTTGGCACATCTAAAGTAAATGTTAGGTGTCCTGGCGCCCACACGAGCTGATTATAATCATTGCTAATGAACAGGTAAGAGGTAAGTATGCTATTGGTGGTGTGAGTAAAGCGGTGCTTGTTCTTGTTGCGATTCTTCTACTGTACTCCAGGAGAACGCAATATTGGAGCCCCGCCAGGAACGTAACCTTTGGTCACTTAGAAGGACCGGGAACGTTACATTTGACGCCCAACTGTGGAGATTTTGATATATGTATGTTTACCTGCAAGGTTGGTAACAAAACGTTACATTTGTGCACTCAACGTGGAACGAAACGTTACATTTGGCGCCACAAGCGTAGGCCCGAAAACCAATTGTTTGTCGTGAAGGGAAAAGGATATATTTCAGTGCAAGTATTTTTGGGGGTGATAATAAGTTTTTTTGTGTGTGTCGGTATGGCGGATAAAGATAAGATGAAGCTGCGAAGTGGTATAATGGTGACGGGAGATGGTGAAGAGAATGGTAGTAGCGTGAATCTGGAGATGGAGATAGACGAAGCTAGGAATTTAGCGGAGGTAAATTCTAATGCGACTAGTGTAGAGGGTAGTTCATCGGAGATGTCAGCACAGGATAGCATTTTGAGCATATTAGTTCAAATGAGACAGGAAAATAATAATAAATTTGAGCAACTAAATAAAGAATTAACACATGAAATGGAAAGTAACAATCAAAAATTAAATAAAGAATTAAAACATGAAATGGAAAGTAATAATCAAAAATTAAATAAAGAATTAAAGCATGAAATGGAAAGTAATAATCAAAAATTAAATAAAGAATTAAAACAGGAGATGGAAAGTAATAATCAAAAATTAAATAAAGAATTAAAACAGGAGATGGAAAATAATGGTCAGAAGTTAAATAAAGAATTAAAACAGGAGATGGAAAGTAATAATCAAAAATTAAATAAAGAATTAAAACAGGAGATGACGAAATTAAATCAGGGACTAAAGCATAATAGTCAGAAAGTAGATAAGGTCGTCAAAGAGACAGAGAGGTTAGGTAAGATGTATGAGCAGCTTGAAGTAGATATTATAACATTTAAAGAAACAGTGAAGGAAGACATTCAGAGGTACATGAAGGTGGAAGCAGGTCAAATAAGGGTAGAAATTGAACAAAAGTTACAGGTGGTAGGAAATGAAATTAGGGAGCTTAACCAGCAGATAGGGGAGAAAGTTAAGGAAGTAACGGTTGAGATAAAAGAGCATAGTAAGAGAGAGGAGAAGAGAATTACTGAAAAGATAAGAGTAGAAATAACGAGGATAAGGAAAGTAGTAAATACTCAGGAGATGAAAATGCAGAAAGCCATTGATGAAGAAAATAGACGGACGAAAGAAGAATTCAATGTTAGCATAAAGGAATCACAGCTGGAGATGAGGAAGAGCTTTCAGAGAATGGTAGATGAAAGAATGAACATTAAATTAGCTGGGATGGAGAAACGTATGTTGGATCGAATGCAACAAGGGGTCTCAGACAAGCACGAAAAACAGAAGGTGGAAGGGGGGAAGGCCAGGAAGGGAAGGAAGGAGAAAAAGCAGAATATTACGGTAGAGAAGACATTAGTTGAAAATAGAATAGATGTTGAGGAGGGGCAGGAAATAGATGAGAGTAGAGAAAAAGAGCAGCAGTTAACGAAGACGTTAGAGAAAAATCGTGTAGAGGATGAAGAAATGCTGGATGTAGGAAAGAGGAGTTTAGAGGTGAGTAACGAGCAGATTATCGAAGTTAGAAGTCCTAGGAGTAGAAAGGAAGTAGAGAAACAGATTACGATGCTAGAAGAAACGGAAGGAAGATTGAAAGAAAGAGATAAAGAATATAGAATGCAATGGCTTACAGTAGTGGCTACGGTAGGTGAAACTAGGGGAGAGGGGAAGTGTAGTTTTGTGGTTGATAAGAGTAGTACTGAGGAGGGAGAAACTATCGTTCTTAGAAGAGAAGAAATAATTACAGTGAAACGAGAGAAAGAAAAAGAGGAGGATGATAAAAAGTTAGGAAGGCACGGTAGGGCATTCATGTAATGCGAGGTCAGATTTCCAGTCGTTGATATTCCCAGCCAATACTCTATTTAGTGGTTATGACCTAAATGTAAGAGATGATCTCTTGTGCGATTATGATGAAAAGGTGACAAAACCTAGTGATATTGAAAATTTAAATTCCGTCATTAGCATAAATGTGTTGAGGGCGCGTATAGATACGCTTATAGATACAGGGTGTGTCAAGAGTTGCATTAGCTTGTCATTTTATAATAGGATGAGAGACGAAGGTGTAATATTTCAAGAAATCCCTATCAAATCAACTTTTGTAATAACAGCTGTAGGTAAAAAGTCTCATGTCATTTCTAAGCAGGTTCTGGTGGAAATTTGTATTAATAATGTAATAGGTATGCAGGTATGTTTGGTGATCCCAAACCTTGTGTTTTCCTTGATATTGGGTACTGATTGGTTGTCTGCTAATCAGGTTCAGGTGTGTTACGATGAGAGGTGTATTAGAATGAAATGGGGGAAGAAAGCTGTGATTATTGCATTTAATGAGCCAGGTAAGAGTGATTATTCTCAAAGAGTGTGCGTTATTAAAGTGATTTTGTCAGGTGACAATAAGGTGGGAAGTAGTGACGATGGTTTTAATTTTATTGGCAGTTTGCTGACTAATGACAATCTAGAGGATGCATTATGTCAGGCTGTGGAAGAAAGTTCTTTAGGCATTGATCAGAGGGATCAATTATTGGATGTTTTAGTAAGGAATAGTAGAGTTTTTGAGAATCGGATTGGCGAGGCCAATTGCTACACACACTCATTAAATGTAATTGATCGCAAAGTCTTTGTAGGTAATAGATACCCTATCCTATTTAAATACCAAGAGGTAGTACAACTGCAGATTGACGACATGTTAAGAGATAAGATCATTGAACCATCCTTAAGCCCATATGCTAACTCCCTAATTACCGTACCTAAAGATGAGTACACCCTTTAAGAAAATACGTGGAATGAGTCAGGTAAGGACTCGTGTGTAACGGAACAACATGTGTCAATGCCCTGGTATACAATTAGTAGTTTTAAAGAGATAGGTAACTAAGTTTACAAGAGGCATATCCGACTGTTGACACATATACTGGAATGAGTGAGTTATCTGAATCAGATAAGCGAAGGGTGACCTAGTACCTTATATTTTGGAATTAATGGGGTAACTTGCACTCAAATATTATGCCTATGTATAAAACTATGCTTTCTTGTTTTATGTGATGTAGGTAAAATTTTGTAAATTCATTACAGAGTACTTGCGAGGAATCAAGTATGCAGGATTATCACATGCGTGTGATGTGTCGTGTGATGAATTAGTGAAGGCAATATTTATTATAATTATTCTGGAGACAAGAAAAATAACGATTTGAATTAAAACGATACAAGTCTCTCAGAATATCTGCCTAACAAACGAGTGTTAGTATGAATGAAATCATACATATCAGGAAGAAAGAAATGAACATTGACGCTTTAAAGCAACAACAAAGTATTCATTGTTGTAAATATTGAAGGGTATATATGTATATTTTTAATGTTGAAGGGTATAATTTTGTATGATGCTGTTAATTGTTAGGTTAAATGTGTATATAATTTGTTCGCCCAAATCTAAGATTGGACAAAAAATTCTAAGGGCGATGTAACAGTCCGAATACTTCCCCTTAATTTATATGTTTTATAAGCAGCAAAATTAATTATTATTATTATTATTATTATTATTATTATTATTATTATTATTATTATGTATATTTTAATTATCATATCGATTCTAGATTTATTCCATAATTTCTTTATATATATAGAAGGGGTTTAATTATTGTTTGGCGGAAGTTATAAAATGGAGATTTTAGTTGGATTCGTTATAGGTTATATTTTATACAAGACTTGATTGGGAAATATGTCGTTCAACGTGTCGTCAGTTTCGCCACGGGTAGTCCGCCAAAAATAGACTTGACTTTCGAGATATATGTACAAACATTCCGGGGACGCGAGACTTCAAGACAAAGCAAGTTGGTCAGTTAGCGCTGACGTCACGAATTCTCGGAAGAACACCGCATCAGGACGCTGATTTAAAATTACTTCAGAAGCAACCCCACGTGGTTAACCCAACTAATGAAGAGGCATGATCAGAACTTAGGGATCTGGAGTGGGGAGCTACGTCATCAGGATACCTAATTGATTGGTCGAGAAATACTGCAGAGTGGGGAAGTTCATCTTCCATAAAAACCGATGGTCATCTACTCTCAAGCCCCCAATCTTCTCAGATTTTCTGAATCTTCACGTCTATCAGACATCTTCGCTGCGAGATCGCAACTTATCAGTTCAAGAAGTTTTAAAATTAATACTACTGACGTGAATATGATCGTGTCCTTGATCATATTCACAAAAGTGAATTTTGGAGCAAAGCCATTCACATATGTCAGTCGGGAGACGGGACAAATTGGTTCCCTGCCCGTATCAAGATAAGGATCTATACAATATTGAGGCAGAACCAAACAACATCCGCCAGCAAGATCAGAGGGAAAACCAGACTACCACTATGAAGAAGACGGCCGTGAGTTCCTTTACTAAATCCAATCAAGTCTCTGTAATTCTGTTTATGGCAAATTAGAATCCAGCTTTTGTTTAAATTTAATTCATATTCCATTTTGTAACTCTCGCCAATTTAATATAACTTCCAGATTTTTTTTAAATTCATTTGTTTCTCTTTTTACGTCTTTTGCTGCTTTAAATTTTGATCAATTAAATTTTGTTCTTAAGTAATGGTAGGACTTTCATTTCCAGTAGCTAGCTTTAGACATAATGCATACCTTCTCCCAGTAGCGATAAGACAATTGGTTAATGGCTCAGCTATACCACGGCTTGAGAGAAAGACATTTCGAGTGCTCTATCACTATTTTAATTAAATACTTTGGCACATCTAAAGTAAATGTTAGGTGTCCTGGCGCCCACACGAGCTGATTATAATCATTGCTAATGAACAGGTAAGAGGTAAGTATGCTATTGGTGGTGTGAGTAAAGCGGTGCTTGTTCTTGTTGCGATTCTTCTACTGTACTCCAGGAGAACGCAATATTGGAGCCCCGCCAGGAACGTAACCTTTGGTCACTTAGAAGGACCGGGAACGTTACATTTGACGCCCAACTGTGGAGATTTTGATATATGTATGTTTACCTGCAAGGTTGGTAACAAAACGTTACATTTGTGCGCTCAACGTGGAGCGAAAACGTTACAGTGGTTTGGCTAGCATGTTAGGCGTCACCCGTAAGGTTCGAAATCGATTCCCGGCTCTACGCAGACATTTAATTCTGGTCTGAGGGCTGGAACGGGACACATCCAGATTTCTGGGGAAGAATTGAGAAGAGGCTGGAACAAATCGCACCGTATCCATTTTGAAATGGTTTTCAGCGGTTTTCCTTATCTACCCCAGGTAAATGATGGAATGGTTCCTAACTTAAGGTTACACCACCTACTCTCCAATACCAAAATCAATTACAAACGTACTCATTACGATAGACTTCACAGTGACACAGGATATGAGGCAAATCATCCACACACCCCAGAACACGTGGCTAAATGACCACGATGATGCAGGACCATAAATGATTAAAAAACAACAAAAGAGAATGCCTCTCGTAACATGAGACTTAATCTGCAAACTGGCAACGATATGAGCAACATTTATGCAGAACTCTAAATTTAATATTAAGGCCGTTAGGAGCAGTTCATAGATTGCATATTGCAAGGACTTCAGCCAGTTGGCAAATTAGCTATCACACTAGCAATTGTTTGAGTGTGTCCCTCGGGAAATAGCAAATAGGGCAAACAGGTGCCCGAAATGGATAGGTATATGAATATTAATGACATGCATGCATATTACACAGCAAGTGAGCAGAATGTAATAAGTCTGGTGGACATGAGCAGATTATAGGAACAGAGTGCTGGAATCACGTAGTGAAATCTCCATGTTTTGGAAGAAGGCCATAAGAGAGTTAGCAGTTAGATAGTTTGTATTAGATGTGATTATTTCAATCCTTATGTTCTAAAGTACCGGTAATTAGACATACTTGAGGACCTGTGCGAGATATCACGCATATGCATAAATCACTCGCCCAACTTGATTGTTATGCGGGCGTCTTGTTTATATGTTAAATCGAACTTTTAAAACAAATTGTCGATATTTAAGTACGTATGAAATCACAGTGCAAATCGTTACTGCAGTGGGTAATTCTGATTGCAGTAATAGACGTGCTGTATTAGTGAATAATGGGCCGGAATGTTTGTGACATTGCGTGGATCGGTTCAAAAGACAGTAATAGGCGTACTGATTTAGTGAATAATGGACCAGAATGTTTGCGACATTGCGGAGATCTGTTCAAAAGACAGCAATAGACGTACTGTGTTAGTGAATAATGGACCAGAATGTTTGTGACTTTGCGTAGGTCGGTTCCAAAGACAGTAATAGGCGTACTGTGTTAGTGAATAATGGACCAGAATGTTTGTGACTTTGCGTAGGTCGGTTCCAAAGACAGTTATAGGCGTACTGATTTAGTGAATACTGGACCAGAATGTTTGTGACTTTGCGTAGGTCGGTTCCAAAGACAGTAATAGGCGTACTGTGTTGGTGAATAATGGACCAGAATGTTTGTGACTTTGCGGCGATCGGTTCAAAAGACAGTAATAGGCGTACTGTGTTGGTGAATAATGGACCAGAATGTTTGTGACTTTGCGGCGATCGGTTCAAAAGACAGTAATAGGCGTACTGTGTTGGTGAATAATGGACCAGAATGTTTGTGACTTTGCGGCGATCGGTTCAAAAGACAGTAATAGGCGTGCTGTATTAGGAATGCTCACGCACGTCAAACAGGAGTACAATACAAATCATCCAGTTATTGGCACTTTTAAGCACACTCTTCTACATGAATTATTCTTGCTCACAGAGTTTCCATCTACACTTACCTCAGGATTGCTGTAACGTTCTGAGATGTGTGAGTGTGTGTTTGCGTACTTATCAGGATTTTATACTCTAAAGTATTCTCTCAATTAATTTTTGAAATAACAGGTTACCAGTTATTGGCACCTTTTGCCAGTAATTGGCAAATATTTTCCAGTTATTGGCACTGGTACAATATGAGATTCTGATGAGTTGTTGAGCACCGTATTAATTTATTTTTCAATGAAACAGTATCAATGACTTATACAATGAAATGCAGGATTTATAAAATTATATATGATCAAAGTAACGACTGCAAATGTAATCCTATAAAATAATAAGTTATAAAAACAAAATAAACCGCATCGATAACAATTTCAATTTTTAATGGGATCCCTTCTCTATCGAATGGGTCATTAGAGTCATCAATTCGGGGGAAGATGACGTCGTAGTTCCGCCCCTGAAGAAAACAATAACTAACCAACTAACTAGAGTCATCAATGGAGTAAATGATATAAGGAAACACATAGCAGAGGAAAAATCTTCTTCATAATCGTCAGCAATGTGGCAATTCTTTTTGTCATGCAGGTGTGGTAGAGTAGACTTTAAAGGAATGAAGACTACAGTGTGACGTGTTGCTATTTAAAATTAATCAGAGTCATTCTGGATTGCAAAACAAACTAGCACACGAACATTTCTTCATCAGAATCATCTGGATTATGAATTTGATGATCCTTTGGAATGCATTTTTGGTGGTAGAGTCGTTCGCAACTATTGCATTCAAATCCCTTCTTAGAAGCTTCCACAGAGCGAGTACATTTGAAGCATATTCCATAGGTTTCTTTACCACAAGTTCCTTCAGAAACGTTTGGTCTTTTTTTTAACTAGTGGAAGGTTGATTATCATCCAATGGAAATAAACTGGTCTTAGCTATTAATGGATTTCTATTACTGGTACTTCCTTTCTCAGAGAGCCTTTTTCCAAAGTTTAGGGAAGCTTGTTTTAAAAGTTTCTTTTCTTCTCTTTTAAGTTTCCTCTGTCTTTTCTCTTTTAGGGCATCTTCTTTCATTTCTTCTTAGTTTCATATATTTCATTCCATTTTTCTGAAGTTACCACAAAAGGAATTTTGTCCGTGGTTCTTTTTCCTTTTCTTTTGGAGGTTTCTGGCCATGCAATGGACCAGATTTAGTTGGAGTAATGTTGGTTACATTGTTGTTATCATTCAACTCAAGGTGGATACCTATAGGGTACTGTTCTGTAGTCAGAGGGCTTTCTGAAGGACTGTCCTGGGAATCTTGGAGCATTCTATAACTTCCTTCACCTTGTGGTTGAATCTGGTGACTGTTTAGAACCACATCATGTTCATCTGACTCCCTGTCAACATTTGGATCATCGACCAAGGGGATGATTTCATGTTTCCCATCAACCTTCCGGTGGAAATTTTCCCAAAGTCTGTACAGGACGATGAAGTCCTCTCCACTGTTTTCTTACCCCAAAATTTCTTTCGTTTTGGTAAAATCATCAATGCCCTTCTCTCCTACAATTTTGCAGAACTCATCATACCGAGGAGACTGAGTGTAAGGTAGTGGAGTGGTATTTGCATTGGCAGTGGAAACACGTTTCCCAAGACATTTGGAAAAATCCACTGCATCAACATTCCAATGGCGAAGACCCGTTGCCCTCAAGCCATTTTTGAGAGAAGCTTCAAGATTGGAGTTCATAAACATTCTTTCAAAATAGAAGCAAAATTCTCCTTGGTGACAGCCTTATTTGGATTCTCGGTTGATTTTTCCTGGCCAAGTTCAACTTAGTACACATTCTTACTAGGTGCTAGAACAAAATTCTTATTCGGACACAACATGAAGTTAGTTTCATCACCATTACATAGCCTACTCAATCGGGATCTGAAAGAATATGAAACACATTCTCTTCTTGAAGGATATCCTAAACTGAACTGAACTATCCCTCAACATCTTATTTTGCTACGCAAGCACTAGCAGCTGTCACTACTTCAGGCATTCTACAAGAAATTTTAGGATATCGGCGTAGAAAGCCACAGTACCATTTATTACCAGGCATGTTCCCTTTCTTCTTTTCAAGAAATTCCTTAAAACTCATTTGAATATCTTTTTTTCCTCTTGGAAATCCCTTCCGAGAACATTCATAAATCCACCTGATAAAAAGACGATATATAAAATTTATTGTCAACTGAGCCTATATTCTACATCATTTTCAAATCAAACAAACGAAATCACTGCCTGGCTACACTTATATCACCCACCCCCAAGTAAACAGCACTGATGACCAATACGTCCCACGCGTCTATTTGAAAAATCAGCAGCATCATAAATGATGAGGTGAAATAATATATTGGTGGTAGTGGTAGTTCTAATGAACACATGCAAATTAAGCTCATTTTTATTAAAAGTTATTGTATTAAATTAATATAAAAGTACATACCGAACAACGGAGTTTTCCGACTATTCACTTAAAACAGGGGGAGGTCCATATGTAGTTTTAGAAAAATTTTATCCACAGCGAAATGGTGTGGTAGATCTAGGAACTGTGAATGATCTTGCTGTGGTTTTAAAAGTTCTACAAAAAAGTCCGCGAGAGCATATGTCTATCTTCAATACTTCGCCCACTAGAAGTGTTTTTACGTTTAAATTTCTTCCAACCATGTCCATTTAACTACTGAGGTGACAGTTTACGAGCTAGCTAAGGGCGAGTCTATCATCCCTGTTACAGCCTAGCTAGCGGACGAACCTATTGCCCCAGACACAGCCAGCAGCAAACCGTCGAGTCGTGTTGAGTTAAGACTTCTGAGAAGGGTGGTTGTGTTTGGAGTTTCCTTGGAAGTGCAACTTTCACTGCTTGAACGGCTCTTCTTCTATCGTCCTCAATTTACTTGTTTGCCCGCCGAGAACCCATTTTTATAAGAGCTTAATGCCCAATAACAATATACATAAGAAATGAGTACAATCTCATGCGACAAATTATTGGCACATCATATTCCAGTCATTGGCACCCATGCCAATAATTGGTTACGTGTGCCTCAAGACATTAAAAAACGAGATACACGTAACAGAACGTATAGTCTACCCTTTTCTACCGACATAATGATCAAAAACAAAATATGGAATTACCCAGTAATTGGCACATCTATAACGATGTGTCGAGTGAGGTTAGGAGGTCTGAGATGTCGTAAAAGTACTCCACAATTAGAAAAAGAAAGTACCAAATACTCATAAAAAAATCATAATTATTTAATCTCTACTTAGTATAAAACAAAGTCCCCGATTCTTGGATGTTACGGGTAAACTCGAGAACCACAGGATGGATTTTGGTGCAGTCTTCACCATTCTGTAAAGGATATCTCGAGGATGATTTCTATAGAAAATAATTTATTTATGATCAGAGGAAACGAGCAGTAACGATTTTAGTGGAAAAGTCGAATAAAAAACCTGGCGTGCGAGCGCTTTGTAAGCTTACGCTGGGCAAACCATTAAAGATATCTAAGTACTATGAATGTAAGAATTGTTCAGCATGAAAAGTTCTACAAAAAAGTCCGCGAGAGCATATGTCTATCTTCAATACTTCGCCCACTATAAGTGTTTTTACGTTTAAATTTCTTCCAACCATGACCATTCAACTACTGAGGCGACAGTTTACGAGCTAGCTAAGGGCGAGTCTATCATCCCTGTTACAGCCTAGCTAGCGGACGAACCTATTGCCTCAGATACAGCCAGCAGCAAACCGTCGAGTCGTGTTGAGTTAAGACTTCCGAGAAGGGTGGTTGTATTTGGAGTTTTCCTGAAAGTGCAACTCGGGCTTTCTTCATTTCGCCTATGGAACACAGTCAAGTTAAGATTGGACGGAAGGGGGATTCGAGTTTCATTCACCTCGCCATTCCCTGGAAGTGCAACTCTCATTTCGCCTGTGAACTTTTCGTTCCGTGAAATTCACGGTCAATATAAGATTGGCCGGAAGGGGGATTATATTATATTATTATTATTAGGGTATGGCAAGGAAATTATATACATAATATATACAATATATACACAATAACACAAAAACATTGATTCAAGTCAGGCATTAGAGTTATCCATTATAGGTGAATGTCCAACTTTTGAACCCACTGCAGTGCCTCCGCTGTTGGTGATACAAAGTCTTCCAATCTACCTGGATAAGTCCGTAGTTGACACTCGCTTAAAATGTGGGGAATGGTCTGGCGAGGGGCTCCACAATCACATTCTGGAGAAGGTACAAAATTCCACTTATAGAGTGAATCCCTGCACCTTCCATGACCTGTCCTGATCCTGTTCAGTCTGGACCAAGTTGCACGCGGTAGTTGGAATCCGTTAGCAATTTTTTCACCTCTGAAAATGTTATGTAGGGGCAAGTCAGTGGAGTTATTCCAGCGGCCTTTCCATTCCTCCAAAGCATCGAAGTTGGTGGATGTCTTCAGAGCTGCATCACAAAGAGGTGGATGTCGTGATTTCAATCTTTGGAGACTAAGAGCTGGTATGTCGCCTAGAACAGGTAGCAGAGGATTCTTAAAGATCTTGTTGTACTCTCGAACAAGAGCACTGGATCTTCGTAAGTCAGGTGGCATTATACCAGACAATAGTGGGAGCCAGTGGACTGGAGTTGGTCTGATGGTGCCTGATATAAGACGCATGCTGGTATTCAATTGTGGGTCAATATACTTCGTATACGGGCTATTAAGCCACACTGGAGCACAGTAGTCGGCAGTAGAGAAAACCAGTGCTAAGGCTGAAGAGCGCAGGATGTTCGCAGCAGATCCCCAAGTAGTACCAGTTAGCTTCTGAATAATATTGTTTCGGGTTTTCAGTTTCTTCGACAAGTTCAAAAGATGTTGCTTGAAGGTTTTTTTTTTTTTTTTTTTTTTTTAGCGTATGGCTTTTAGTGCCGGGAGTGTCCGAGGACATGTTCGGCTCGCCAGTTTTGTAGCTGCTTCGAGACGGACACCCAATGGGTGAGCTACAAGTACCGTTGGGGAGGGAAGGAGGGAAGTTGGAATGTAAAGACGAGGAGTTGGAAGGTAGCGGCTGTGGCCTATAGTTAGGGACCAACCCCGGCATTTGCCTGGAAGGAAGATGGGAAACCACAGAAAACCATCTTCAAGGTTGCCGGCGGGGGAATTCGAACCCCCTCGCCTCCCGGATGTGAGCGACTGCCATCAGTCATGCCGTAACCACCACGGCTAACTCACCCGGTGCTTGAAGGATAAAGTCCGATCCAAGGTAACACCAAGATATTTCGGAAACCTATTGTGATTAAGTACTCTATTGGAAAAGGTAATATTTAGTTTGAAGTTAGCAAGCCGGTTACTCAAATGGAAGCAAGAGACCTCCGTCTTGGCTGCACTGGGTCTGAGTCTCCAGCTCCTGAAATATTCTGTCAGGGTGGATAAGTCCTCAATCAAAATGTCTTCAGTTTTCTCAATGATCTTGTGTTGTGTGGCCAGGGTCAAGTCATCAGCATTATATTAAATTATACTGATTGGCGTATATGCTCTACTTAGTATAAAACAAAGTCCCCGATTCTTGGATGTCACGGGTAATCTCGAGAACCACTGGATAGATTTTGATGTGGTTTTCACCATTCTGTAAAGGATATCTCCAGGGAGGTTTTTGTAGAAAATAATTTATTTATCATCAAAGGAAACAAATAAGTAACGATTTCAGTGAAAAAGACGAAAGAAAAACCTGGCGTCTGTGCGCCTTTTAAGCTTACGCTGGGCAAACCGTTCAAAATATCAATATACTATGTGTGTAAGAATTGATCAGCATAAAATGTTCTACAAAACATGCCACGAGGGCATATCTCTATATTCAATACATCGCCTATTATAATTTGTTTTAGATTGGATGGAAGGGGGATTTGAGTTTCATGCACCTCGCCATTCTTAAATTACGTCTGACAAGAATTCGTTGCACATGCATCTCCATGATAATATAATTAATAGTCCAGTCAGTGATTTTAACCCATTATGCTGAGACGTAAAACGGATATAGGTCTTAGTTCATTGACATCGAAAATAAAGGCGCTTATCACGTAATGCATCCGTAACTGTTCCCGGGCGAAGCCGGGGCGGGTTACTAGTATATTAATAAATTAATGTCATACGTATATAATGTTCTTAACTTACCGCTAAGGAAACAGTCCAGTGAGAAACAATATTTTCAGTAACTAGCGGGATTGCTGCTAGCAGTAGCGGCTGGTGAAGAAAAATGGTGTGCACTCTTAAAAAACACATCTAAATTTGATGCATATCTAAGCATACAAAATAACTGTCTCATCACAATGTTACTCTATTTTGTATGCTTAGATATGCATCTAGTGGCACTTAGAGTTGGTTTTTCGACACCTCGATATTTTGCTGTTCTATGTTCCCTCCTGAATGCACGATGAAGCTGTTGTCTGATTTGTTACTTTCCTAGTACTTGTAATTCCAATTCTACATTCATGTAGGCGTTTGATTGTTCACATTTGTCGATTTTACTTAGATTTCATTAGAAAGCTACCTATTGCAAAGGGTACCATTGCGACATCCGGAAAAAAATTTACATATCTTCGCGTTTCACATCCCCTAAATCCCAAAACCACCGTCAGTTCAAAAGTTAATATATAATGTAGATGTATAGGCCTACATAAAATATAACCATTCAAAATCTCGGTCGAGTTCGCTAACGGGCAAAATCGGACCAAGGGGTTGGAAATGGGGGGAAAGTGAAATATTGCTATAACTTTCTTAGTATGTTAAAAACTGAATCCATTCCAAGTTCGTACTATTTTTCGAATAAGGGCCAAGTGCTTATCTTCGTAAGTTTGACCAAAGGGGTGGGGAAAATTGAGTTTTTAGAGAAAAGAAATCAAACCTCCCTTAATAGGCACAATATCAAAACAGATTAAAATGGCCGATACCCCTCTAAAATGTAACAACATTTTTTGTCTGAAAGAATATTTGATATGACCCACCCTTGCACCAAGGGATGAGCAAAATGTTTCAGGTACCGTATTATAAGAAGATGCTGTATGCTAAACATGTGGAACTTTCGTAGGAATACTGTACAACAATTGACAAATTTAGTGAATTCGAAGCATTTTTCTTTGCCCGGTTAAATCTACCTCCGCTTCCGGCGTGCAGAGAGGGATTTTCTTTTTATGTGCACGTAGCACGACTTTAAGCACGGAAAACAATACATCCTGTTGGTTAGTTCACAGCCACAAGCCCACTCATATTAACTTGCTATAACTTCATCACGGAATAAGCGATTCCTAACCTTCGCTTTGCACAGGGATGTTTGAATTAAATTCAGGTTTGGAATAGGTCTTCTCATTTCTTATTATATGGCCACCTTTTCTTGCAGAGTAAGTAAGTTGGGACGATGTAATAGTTTTAAAATCCTGAACAGTAGCCATAATAATTCCGAATCCCACCTCGGCCGTCCTGAAAATGATTTTCGTGGTTTTCCATTTTTATCACTAGGCAAATACCGGGACGGTAGCATGCTGAACTGCTGTGCCCAAGATAGCGGGTTCAAACCCGGCCGAAGTCGTCGGATTTTTAAGAGCGTTAAAATCCTTCAGTATGCCTTCCTTCGGAGGGGAAGTAAAGCCGGCTGTCCCATGTCATAGATTTATGGCATGTAAAAGATCCTTTCACAGACTAAACTTGTGTAAAGCAAAATTTGTTAGGTTAGATTTCGTCAGAACGCTCTATCAAAGTTCCGACGTTCACCACTAGGTATCATTGATATCTGGTGGCGAAAGTTGGAACTTCTTGAAATTGAACGGAACTTGTAGCTCACCCTTTAGGGTATCCGCTGGAAGCAGCTACAGATTCAGGCGAGCCGAACATGTCCTTGGACACTCCCGGCACTGAAAGCCATACGATAAATAATAATAATAATAATAATAAATAATAATAATAATTCCGGGACGGTTCCTTTCAGGCCAACGGTCAAAATCCCTTCTTTGACCCTGAATTAGACCCAAGTTTGCGGTCACCTGCCACCATCCCCAGTTGCATTTGCTGACAAAGTGTGTTTGGCTCCCAGTCACCGTCCTTGCGACGGTACATGAATGATCCTCGCTATGTCCGTGGGTGAAGCCGAGCTGGGAGGATAAGCTATCAAATACTTAATATTGCACACGCACTCAAATATTCCACACTTTAGAAACACACTTGTGACAAATACTTGCCACGGCCAAGATCAACAAGATATATATTATAGGCTGCGTTAATCCTCCAAATACAATCATACTGGACCTTAAAAATCAATAAATTATAAAGAAATGTTAAGAAACTGAATTCACTGTTACAACTATAGACTATATAATATCATACAGTTGGCTCTATGGATGTTGTTTTTAAATGCACATTGAAAATCAAATGGCAGTGGCGCTATTATACAAGCTGCGTAAAGAAACAACATTTCAAACTGCGCATGAAACTCTACTTGGTACAACAATTCACCAACAGATAGTGCGGTAGCTCCTGCACGCTAGCGGTCATCGCTTCGTCTGTCAATCAGATGCGACAGGAGATGGAAAATAAAACGGAGCATGCGCAGTACAATTCGCCAGGCAAGGATTTGGTTCCGATTCTGTTATAGTAAACACACATCCCCTCTCCACTCTTGCCTCCCCTCTTCTGCCGTCAAGCCTAACGCTGGCGACAAAGCTGCAAGTGGCGAACGGCGATATTTGATGATACCCGAGCCAGCACACAAGCAACGTACAGTGAGGCGCAACGAACGCGGTAGATTTAAATGTAAAAGAGCGGTATCCTGGACATTTGTTGACGCTTTATACTACCATAAAATCTTATATTAATTTTTGTATTCGTAAAATTGAAATGAGAAAGGCAATTTTTCAAGAATGGGTGTGCACTGGCTCCAGGGCGAATACCCAGAAACCGCCACTGGCTGCTAGCCTCTATTGTAACAATGCCGACAAGCAGAAACAACTGAAATACTACATGTGGAGTGTTGAGGCTCAAAATTAGTGAACTTGCAGGACTGCAATCATGACAGACACCTATTATGCCCAGTTGTAGTGAGCAGTGTCAATTACTGGAGGGGTGCCTACAATAGGATGGTTTACCCTATTTAAAAATGTTTCACAAATAGCATCATTTTACTCTACCAGGTTTTACAAAAGAACGTATCATTTTGTTGTAGGTCAAGGAAATTCATCTATGAGGATTGGACTCGAACAAATTCTATTGCAAAATTTTTATGCTCCAGTGTGTTTAGTTTCTGGTAGTTTCTCACTATACCAGAATTAACTTCCATTGCTCCAGTAAGATGCGACAAATTAAATGTTATTTCTTGAATTCTGTGCTGTCACTATTCTGAATTTTTTAAATTAAATGGATATCCCGTCGTATTACGTACCTTGTAATGCATACCTGAAATGAATGTTTCACTGCGGTCGAAGGATTATGTCAACATAAATGATTTTGTTAATTGCTTGGCCACCATACTGGGCTCCTGATTCTGAAAATATTTCAGAAACCATATAGTTGAATTTGTATTATATTTCTCAATCATGGTACAAAATTTCAGGCAGGTAATACAGTATGTGCACAATTATGAAATACATTTCCCTGTACATGGTCTTAAACTCACTCAAAGTGCGGACCACTGATCACTGTTCATATCTTACTGTTCACCTCCAGATGGTTAAGAAGAATCTAGAATTATGGCTTGCATTTACAAAGCCACATATTGTGCTCTACAGTTTGCTTTCACTTACAAACCTCTCTACAATGCATATGCTTTGAGCTAATCAAGCTTCGTCTGTTAGAAGGGGACGTGAATGGTTGATTGGATCACTTAGTGTCCTGGTCAGGACTAGAGATCCCTGGAATCACAGTGTCTCCATTCATCCCCGTTCAGTACACGTGCTCAATGCAAGCAATGGACTGACTAGCCCGGTAAGCGGGCCTTTGATTCAGCAGGCTCTAATTGTAATAATGGCTTGTTGAATAGATACTTGCGGCATACTGCCTTGGGGATGAAACGGGGTCTATGACCATTGAAACAACACATATTTGTTCAACTTGCTACTAATGACCCCATCCTGAAGAAACCGTTATTTTAGGCTTCTGCTATACATTAAGTAGAGGTGGTACATTACTTCAAGTCCCTTGCCAACTACCTCATCGCTGTCCTTAATACAGTTACACACAATACTACAGTCATCACATAAACACAGGTTATGAGACAAGGTCAGCACACACCAACCACACGGGGCTAATGGCCAATATATTCCAAGCCCATCAAATTAATTAACAACATGCATACCATTATAAATGGATGCCTCCGTGGCATAGGCGACAGCACGCCGGCCTTTCATCGCTGGGTCCATGGTTCAAATCCCGATCACTCCATGTGAGATCTGTGCTGGACAAAACGGAGGCAGACATGTTTTTCTCCGGGTACTTCGGTTTTCCCTGTCAAAATTTCATTCCAGCAACACTCTCCACTATCATTTCATTTCATCTGTCTTTCAATTAATCATTGCCCCAGAGGAGTGCGACAGGCTTCAGCAGCCAGCACAGTTTATATCCTCGCAGCTAGAAGGGGGCTTCATTCATTCCATCACTGACTGGTCGGTTGACTGGAAGAAGGCTGTGGAATTCCATATGATTAGAAATCATTCTTCATAATGATCGAAATATTAACACATTGATACAACACGCAAGGAAGAAGAGTTATGCCCAGTTTCTCACACACATCACTTCAATACCACGCTAATATGAAATGCATGGTTACTAATAAAACTTAAAAATAGATATATTTACTTATCCGCCTCCCTTTGTACCTTGCAGTGTTGAGATTTTCAAAAAGAACGCCTTTGAATCCAATCCTCTTTTATTTCCATGGCTTGCTATACTTTACTACCGTACTAGAAATAGCTTAGTCCATTGAACCCACTTGTTCGTTACTGGTGAGATCCGGGCCATCTATCATACTGAATAAGGTGGTTCTGCCATCTTGAATATATTAAATATCAAAATCGTTATTTCACCTAATAGGCCTAACCTAGTTGCAATTTCCAAACCTGGCAAGATTGTAGCAGCATTCAAGAGCTTTACCTGACAGACGACAGAAGTCCACAAAATTAGTTCTTTTTAGTAGGTATACCATGCCATGAAAATTTAAAAAAAACTTATAGCATGGTTTAATTCAGTAATTCAGTAAGTGAGAGTCTTGTATATGAGACTTAAATTACACAAGTCACAACAATATCCGAACAAATATTAAATGTTAACTGACAATTTATCATCTCATAAAGTTATTTCTAAACTTCTCAACAAGGCTGTATTGCAAAATATCCTCCTTGTGCTGGAGGCACAGGGCCACCAATGTGGTACGTTCAAGATGGTGGCAATACATAATATTAAAACACATTAATAAATATTGCAGGACATAATTATTGTAAAGAGAGTTGGGCGAAGACCAGTTTGGCTTCAGGAGAAAGGTACAAAGGAAGCTGTACTAAGCCTTAAGCTGAGCTAGAATAAGGAACCATAAGACAACGTTCATGGTTTTTGTAGACTTAGAAAAGGCTTTTGATAACGTCGATTGGAGTAAGTTGTTTGACATTTTGAAAACTATTGGATTAAAGTAGAGGGATAGGAGGGTGCTCTACAACCTAAACAGAAACCAGACAGCAGTTATTCGAGCGGAAGTACATGAGAGAGAAGCTGGTATTCAGAAAGGTATAAGGCAAGGCTGCAACTTATCACCCATACTTTTCAATCTATACATTGAACAAATAATGAAGGAAACTGGAGAAAAATTCTAAGTAGGAGTAGAGATTCAAAAAGAAATAATTTCAACTCTGAGATTTGCTGATGACATCGTCATATTGTAACATGTTTTTCGAGGGTATTTTACGCCACTGACATAAGTCAGTGGGAAGCCATTCTATATTTATTTACGCGGAAAATTGTTCAGCCAAGAGAAGTTTTCATGTAACTTATTATTATTATTAGGGTTTTTGGAGCGTTTTTTATAAGATTATAAGTAAACAGATAGGTTTTCGATGTTATAGAAAACCCTATCAAGCGAATTATTACGAACAACATTATCGCGGAAAATTATATGATTACGGAATTTTTCGGATTTTTGTCAGTTAGAGTTTGTCGAGAGAGATGAGTCACTGGGAATTCGGCTACAGGCTTATTCTTGTCGAGAAGCATGACGCAAGCGGGGTTGCTGCTTCAAGAAGAGGCGAAATGGCCTGGACCGGTAATCGACATCATCGCCGCGCCGAGTGTATTGACCCTGAGGTGGGGAAGATCGCGTGGTGGCTCAGCCAATCAGTGGAGAGCGGGCGAGTAGAAGACGGCACTGGAGAGGGGAGGCGACGAGTGCATATATGGTTTGCGCGCCGAGGAGGCAGGGCGATAATCTTTGTAAAACTTGACCGTTGTGGTTGCTCGAGTGTTGGTTCCGGTGTGACCGGACCATAATATAACATTTCTACAAGTATCTCTTCAACTAACGAAGATGATGACGACGTCCAGAAGGCTGTGGGAAGCTCTCTTCAACATCCAGTACGAGGGAAATGCTACGGCAATTTCCAATGGTAAGCGCGAATGACTCAGAACTACATAATCTCTCGTTTCTTTGTTTCATATTCAGTATTTCAGTAACTTCATAGCTTGGGAATAATAGTAAAATCAGTAATTCATCCGACTCCGTTTTCACGTAATTCTCTAGCGGTAATATTCAGATCGCAACGCTCCAATTTAAATTTAAAATATATTATTATTATTATTAATTTTGCCATACTTGTTTTATATAATAAATTCATTTCTTTTAACCATGCAATCTTTGCTTTCAGTAGGTAGCATTAGATATAGACCAAATTCCTTCTCCTGATACAATTGTTAGTTGGGTTAATGATCAAATCATACCACGATCTGAGTGTAAAGATTCTCGAAGGTGTTCTATCGGAGCTAGGTGTTGTTAAATATAAATTTAGATTTCAACATAGCGTTGAGGTCTTGGCGCCCATTAACACAACGTATCTTAGTCAGAGTAATCATTACATTTGTCACCCAACAGTGAGGGCAATAGAAACCATTACAATATTAGCTGCCACACCAGACGATTTTAACGAGATTTTAAATGGTATTGATTCTGTCTTGAGAATAGAATCAGGATGATAATTAATAAATATAAAACAAAAATATTGGAATGTAGTCGAAAGAAATCAGATACCTCTATGGATGTTGAATTGGCAGGTGAAAAGCTAAAGGAAGTAGGTGACTTCTGTTACTTAGGAAGCAAAATAACCAGTGTTGGACGAAGCTAAGAGGATATGAATGGTAGGTTAGCACAGGCAAAGAATGCATTTCTGCAGAAACGGAATCTGTTGATATCGAATATAGATTTAAGTATTAGGAAGTCATTTTTGAAGGCCTTTGTCTGGAGCGTGGCACTCTATGGAAGCAGAAAAGAGGAGAATTGAAGCGTTTAAATGTGGTGTTACAGGAGAATGATGAAAATCAGATGGGTAGATAGGGCTACAAACGAAGAAGTACAGTATTAAGACGAGTGGGAGTGGAGAAATGTTTCAGACGACTGCTAATTAAGAGAAAAAATAGGTTGGTAGGACACTTACTAAGACACCCAGGAATAGCAAACTTAGTTTTAGAAGGAAGGGTCACGGTTAAGAACTGTAGGGGTAGACCAAGGTTAGAATATATTAAAGAGATTGCATCGGATGTAGGGTCTGGTAGCTATGTAGAGATGAAACGATTAGCTCAGGACAGGGAAACATAGAGAGCTGCATCAAACCATTCAAGAAACTGAAAACTCAAACAACAACAACTACAATTATTGTAATATTGCCCCATACAAAGGTTTTTAAATGGGAATGTTGTATAAGTGACTTGATTGGCACCAATCACAAAACAATCAGACTAAATACTGAGGTCAGCTGCCATTTTTATTTTAAAAAGTATTCAAAACTGTAATTCACCGTTTAATAAACTTGTGATTACGGATCATGACAAGAATGAAGTGTTGTGAAAGAAGTTCACTCTGCTGAAGGCACAAGTCCATCGACTTGACTGTTGATAGTAATTTCGTGAGCAGGAAGCAATTTCAAATCAATCAGTGGAGATGTAACTGATCGCTTGTAGAAGGCTGTCATTGGATATTACATAGAACCGCTAAGTTTTATCTATCAAATCAACAAAATCAACAACAATTAAACTGATTGATAATGAAGAGCTCACAAGTTAATAGCTTTGATAAGGGACGTACTTCCTTTAAGACTATAATCTTCACATGTGTCAATTGCAGCATCATTTCTTATAAGGCGGATAACAGTCGTCCTTGAAATCGAAGGGCACCTCAGCTGCCTCATAAATCCTACATACTACGTGAAACAAACTGATTAGACCTTCATCTCCTATGCAACGTAGCAACTCAGCCGTTACATCATCTATGTCGGTTGCTTTGTTCTCATTCACATCTTCTGGTGTCCCATCAAATTCTGATCTCAATATTATTCACCTATCTCATCCGCAAGAAATTCCTATCACATTTCACATTACAATTGTCAGTCTCTTTACCCTTACACAAACTGTATATGTATGGTTTCTATCTCTCTGCCTTTTCTACTCTATTTAAAAAAATCCCCTTTCAGCACCTAATATTGCAGTATTTAGCCCTCCTTTCTCCGAAAGTACTCTTAATCCTCCAAAAAAAAAATTATGTCATTTTTCTAGTTTAACACAATTTTCTATACCTTTCCATTTCCCTTTCAAACATTTGTGCTTCTCTACCTTGCACATTCGGGTATCTCAAACTTCGAACGTCTATACTCAGCTTCCCCTTGCATCTCTAACAATCCACAGCTTCCGGATTCAGTCCATTAGTTCTAGTCTACACAGGCTTTTTCAAAGATTTCTACCTATCCTTTCCTTTCTTTCTACTCTGCAGATTTTATTCTGCACTGCACTGTACTGTAGGTTCGTTTATGGCTCTTCATTCGTCCTTCTCATATACTCCACTTGACGATTACATTCTCTCATTTTGGTTTCTCCGCTGCCCACATTTTTGTCTTCTGACTTTTCCTCAGTTTCTTCAACTTCTTCTGCAATTATGAGATTAAAATATATGTGTGGGGAACCAGAAACCTTAAATATAGTAGTATTGTGGCATATTACTGCAAAATGTTTAGATGAATCTGGGGTGATTCAATTCAATTTGTCTTGTACCAAGACCGGGATTCAGACCATGGATCTCCAAATATCCAATTTCTCACTGTAGTCGAAGAGCATGAGCAAACTCGCTTGACTACGCTGCTTGGTTAACAAGAAATGGTTTGCCATTTGGTCTCATGTATACAAGACTGAATATAATATTTACCAAAAAAAAGTACCTACCACATCTCATAAGGTAAGTATACCTACTATCAATTTAGGTATGAAATCTGCTGGATAATATCCAAACATCTCTTTATTGCAGAAACATCAATTGAGAACCAGCTAAGTGACACGTTTCCAAATATAATCCCTACGAGAACTATTGTCGGTGCAGAAATAAATACCCGCTTAATACCCGAATGGCCTATTGAAAAACAAATTACGTCATAATTAACCCGGCGTTAATTGATGGTAAATCTAACTTAGAGAAACTCTTTTTTTTTTTTTTTTTGTGACGAGTGTAGTTTAAAAAGTTCAAGTATTTTGGCAATTTTGAGGGAATCACTGAATTTTGAAGTTCACAGCTCTCAACTCCGTTGTGTCACTGGTGCTACATATGGTCTCCTTCATCTGCCCAGATGGGATTAGATCTCTTTTAACTCTATTCGATTATGCGTCTGAAATGGGCTTTCATTCTGCATTATGAATTATGATGTCCTGGGAGGTTCCAGAACCTGTATTCGTCTCTCCTCTGTTCAACGTGGGAATGACCAGGATATTAATCTGTACTTATGCTGACGATTGTTATGAATGTACCGTTTCAGCCTAATTTGCTTTACACCTGTCGTTCCTATTCATCCCTGTTGTCTGCCCCTAAGCTTCTGTTTTTTTCACCTTAGCTATATAATGTGGTTATACGTCCTAGGACATTCTACTGAATATTCACAGCATGTTTTCAAATTATGCATCAAAGTGTACATAAATGCTAGAAAGAAGAGGAAGCATTATAGACGCCTTTTCTGTCAGGAGGTACAAACGGGACAAATTGAGCGAGTTAGAATGGGGCATGACTTTAGTTAGTTATTGTTGTTTAAAGGGGTAGCACAGAGAGGTCATTCCCCGGCATGAAATTGTGAAATTGATGTAGGGGTCCACAAGTTCAACCATTGTGTTAGAATGATTTCACAGGTGTTACATGTGCCCAGATCTACTGTTAGCGACGTTTTTTTTCTCTTCAAATAAGAGTGCTGAACACTATGATAGCTCCGTTAGGCGAAAGAAATAAACTCTAAAGGGTACTGTAGGAACAACTTGTCTTTTATTGCAAATGACTTCCGTTGAAAATCAAGTACAGAGGCCAGTGACACAAATATTTCTTGAGAGCTGACATGACTCGGTTTTCATGGTTGTGCTCCTGCCCACAATTCATTGATCACAAGAAGGGATGGTGGACATCTCTTAGAGTATGCAAGCAGCGTCGTCATTGGTGTGTGGAACAGTGGAAGAAGATTTTAGGGAATGATGAGTCACGGTTTACGATGTGGCATTCCGATGGGCATAAATGAAACTGGCATATGCCTCGTGTACGGTATATACCTGACCATGTCGTGCCGACAGTGACATTTCGTAAAGGTGGTGTGATGGTCTGCTCTGGGGCTGTTTAACATGGTGAATTTCAGATCAATAGTTTGAGTCTATGCCTAAATCAACGCATGTGTTAATGTTGTCCCATTCTGTGGCTAGTCTGTAATTAAATGTTTCCTGTATCAGATTTTAATGCCCCTGTCTAGAAAGCAAGTACCGTTTGAATTTCGAAGAACATCGGGGGGATTTGCAGGACTGGCTAAGAAACCCGACCTCAGCCCCATTGAACATCTTAGGGATGAACTAGATTGTCGGATGCGTGCTAAATCAATTCACTCAACAACCTGGCAACACATATTCACCTCGCTTCAGAAAGAATGGAAACTTATTCCGCAATCACTGTATCATGACTTAGTGGAAACCCTTCTGTGGAGATTGAAACGCTGTACCAATGGCAAAAGAAGGCTCTACACCCTATTAGTTTCTCTGTTGGCGTCTTTGGAGTGAACAGTGATGGGTGTCCCGAGACTTTTAGCTACATGGTGTATTTCCTCACTTTGAGCCATGATAGTTAAACTATAACCGTGATGATGTGCGAGTGTTTTTAACAGGTATAAGTCTCCTCAGTTTTGCCTCTCTAGTCTAAGGGAACCCAGTGCCAATGTATTAAAGTAGACCACCTCATGTTGTAGAGGCTAGCATCCTTGGCTGTCGCCCCGGTGTCCAGGTTCAATTTCCAGTCCTGCCAAGAAATGTATCTCCAGTCTGAGGGGTAGAACAGAGTACACTCAGTCTCTTCAAGCCAAACTGGGAAGAAGTGGGTTCACCTCCCACCTGAGCCAACCTAGAAGTGGTTTTCCATGGTTCCCTCACTTCTATTCCAGGCGAATGCAGGGATGGTTCCCAAATTAAGGTCACGGCTGCTTCCATCCCAATCCTCTCATCATTTACAAATACACTTATACCGACACCGCAATAACACAGGTTGTCAGATATGATCTACCTACGCCGAAGAACGCGGGGCGAAACAACCATGATTTATAAGCACCTAAATAGACAACAGCAGTTTTAAATTACTCTGCGGATCCGGAAATCGAATCCGGACTTCAGGAGGAACAGCCAAATATGCCCACTACGCTACAACGCATTCCTGGTTGTGGGAGTTTCTTAGTGTATTACTCTTATGGAAGCACTCTGCTAGCTGCTGGTGACTGAGGTAGGCTTGTGACCTAATTCGTGTGCTTGCAGAACATTTACTGTTTATATTATTAACTGTATATTAACCCCACCAGCCTGGACCCAATGTTTGGGAAGCCAGGCTCTGCCTGTCACAAGTCAGGACAAAGGGAGAGTGATCGAGGAGTATCACCTCTCAAAAAAACCTTGGTCCAGCTGACCCGGCTGGTAGTCCCATGTAAGGGTCCCTTGCCAGTGTTACGGCGAAGACCTCAACGGCAGTTGCAGTGGAGAGGTTAATCCTCGGTACAGTGTAGATGGCGGACGGGGCAGCCCAGTGCTCGGGATTAATTGAGTAAAGGATATCATCCTCATTTTCGGGGTGGATATCAGTTGTAGCGTCTGACCCGGATCGGGCGGCTACAAACGGCGTCTGTATCCCATGTTAGGGGCGGCCGAATTATACGCTGGCAGTAGCGCAAAAATGCTTGGCGATAGGCTTTGTGACAAGCCAGCCGTAAAAGCACAATGTCACATCCTTATGGGAATGTCGTGTCAAGATTTCGGAACCAAGGATAGGGCGTCCCCCGTAAGCGACGCGCGCGGGCAGGGCCCAGTCAGCGTGAAAAGTATGCAAGGGTTACCGTCGCAAGGGCGGCGACGACTAAACAAGCGAGCCCCCATTTTCTGTCTCGCATCATTGAACGTCGGGACTATGACTGGAAGAAGTAGCTAATTAGCTAAAGCACTCGAAAAGAGGCGCATCGATATCTGTGCAGTGCAGGAAACGAGGTGGAGAGGAGAAAAGTCTTACGAAATAGGGTGTGGATACAAACTCATATACAATGGAACCCGCGGAACAACTAATGGTGTCGGCATTGTCATATCAGCAAAGTTTGATGGGTCTGTATGTGAAGGGCAAAGGTATGATGACCGCCTTATGAAAATTGTTTACGTAGCAGACAGGAGAAAAATTCATTTCTTCAGCGCTTATGCCCCACAAACAGGCATAAACACAGAAACTAAAGATGCTTTCTGGACGCTGCTTGATGAGAAGACTGCGGAAGTGCCATCTGAAGATTACCTCATTGTTGCTGGCGATCTAAATGGACATGTCGGCCAGCAGAAAGAAGATCATGCTGCCCATGGTGGACACGGCTACGGACTGAAGAATGATGACGGACAACGAATCCTTGATTACGCAGAAACTCGTGGCATGGTCATCACAAACACCTGGTTAAGAAAGCGCGATACCCATCTAATCACGTACTACAGTGGTCCAAATGCTACTCAGATTGACTATGTCCTTGTGAGACGTCGTAACCTTACAGACGTTTTAGACACGAAAGTTGTTCCATACGAAACCGTTGCGATGCAGCATCGACCTGTCATCTGTAAGCTGCGTATAACGCCACCAAGAGCTGTATGCACGGCCAGAACAGGTCCTTCAAGAATCAAATGATGGCGCTTTAAGGAAATAGAGTCCAATGTCATTGCCAAAATCACTGTACCACCCATTACGACAGTTGAAGAGAGCTGGACAAAACTAAAAGACTCGTCTCATGCAGCTGCACATGCCTTTCTCGGAACAACAAAACCAGGACGACGGCGGATTGAGAAAGATACGTGGCTCTGGAACGACACTGTCAAGGAAGCGGTACGTAAGAAGAAGCAGTTGTACCATGAGTTTCTTGCAGATAAAAATCTATCTCGCTGGACTGCCTATAAAGTAGCCCGTTGTGAGGCCATGAAAGTTGTTGCCTCAACAAAAGCAGAGCGATATGCAGACCTCTACAAGAAACTTGATACGCGTGAGGGCGAGCGTGACATTTATCGGATAATCAAATCGAGGCATCGAAAAACGGAAGATATCCAACATTTCCATGGCATCAACAATGAAGTGGGTAAGCTGCTAGTAGACTGGGAGAAAGCAAGGGAACGCTGGCGGAGCTACTTCGAGAACATTTCGACTGAAGAATTTACCCATCCACCAATCCCAACCACCTGTGCTGTTGAAGGACCAATTAAGGAGATCGACATTGCCGAAGTTGAGGCTGCTCTGAAGGAGATGAAGCCTGGGAGAGCCACCGGCCCCGATGATCTTCCAGCAGAGTTATGGTGCTCTAAGGAGTGTGATGCTGCAGGTCGAATACCAACAGATTGGCAATGGAGTATCACAGTACCAATCTTCAAAAAGAAGGGAAACCCTGCAGAATGTTCAAATTACCGCCCGATCAGACTTCTGTGCCACGCAATGAAAGTTTTCGAGCGTATCCTTGACAAAAGAATTCGTGCAATTGCCAAAATCACAAGGAACCAAGCAGGCTTTGTGAAAAACTGCGGCCCAACAGATGCAATCTTCGCTGTACGGCAACTGGTTGAGAAATACTCCGAAAGAAATAAACCTTTGCATCTTGCTTTCCTTGACCTTGAGAAGGCTTTTGATCGGGTGCCACATGACCTAATCTGGTTAGCGCTCCGTCAACACGGCATCCCAGAACACCTTCTTAAATGGGTGCAGCTGCTTTACGCAGAACCAAGGAGCTATGTCCTAGCTGCCGCGGGAGCGTCTAATGACTTCCGCATCACCATAGGTGTCCACCAGGGCTCCGCCTTATCACCACTGCTGTTCATTCTTGTGATGGACACTGTAACGTCAGACCTGCACCAGCCGCTACCATGGACACTTCTCTATGCTGATGACGTCATGTTGGCTGCTGAGACGAAGCTTGATCTCCAACGTCAAACACAAGAGTGGTACAATCGACTTGCGCAATATGGTCTGCGCCTCAACAAGAAGAAGACAGAATACATGACATCCGATACACAAGAAGTGGGCACCGTTACTGTTGACGGAGAAGATTTACCACGTGTAGCGAAATTTAAGTATCTTGGTTCCACTATCTCTGATGATGGGCGACTTACTGACGAGGTCAACACAAGGATACACGCAGCCTGGACGAAGTGGCGAATGACAACTGGCGTCACCTGTGACCGTAGGATAAATGACCATCTGAAATCTAAGATCTACCGGACTGTCATTCGTCCTGTCGCTCTCTACGGCACGGAGTGCTGGCCATCTACTAAGGAAGCAGAACGTCGCCTATGTGTCATGGAGACGAAGATGCTTAGATGGTCAGCAGGTTTCACTAGGCTGGATCATTTTTCAAATGATGCCATCAGAAATCGGTTTGGTGTTGCTCCAATCGGGGGAAAAATGCAGGAAAAGCGTCTGAGATGGTTTGGACATGTGCTGCGCACAGAGGGCGACACAATGACAAAAGCAGCTTACACACTGGATGTGGCTGGAAAGAGGCCCAGAGGGCGACCAAGGCAACGGTGGGCCGATACACTGCACAATGATCTAAAGGCTGTCAATCTTCATCCAGACATGGCCCATCACCGAGGGAAATGGAGACTGCGATCCCACATAGCGGACCTTGCCACAAAGTGGGACAAACGTTAAAGAAAAAGAAGAAGATTATTAACTGTATATTATATTACAACGTCCATGTGGTTAATTGAGCTGTGATATCTCATCTATATCAATTTGGCAGAAGGGCACACTATTTATCATTGAACAAACGTTAGGGTGAATAATAACACTAGTCAACACGATTCTTCCGCTGTGTGACTGCTGCCTTTGGCTCAAAACGGAGGGAACTCAAAGGCATAATGGTCCTGATTTACTTTGCATGCTTTGATTTCTTCCTCAAGTTTGCTATATCACCAATTAGGCCTAGGAGGCCCAATGGCTTCATGTCAATGAAAACGCTTTTACACATTGATTTGATTTTAAACCTTTAAAAAATCTGTGTTTCACAAAAGCTTCTTTTCTAAAAAAAATAAGGTAATAACTGATTTTTTTTGCTTATCAATAGTCCTACCATTCTTTTTCTAGTGTAGGGAGACTTAATTGTGCCTTCTAGGCACAATTCCCTTCTAATAAATTTGTCTGGAGCAATCTTTGTTTATAAAATCGGGGTAAAGAAGCATTATAAGTCAAAAACAAATCAAGACCATTATGCCATTCATTGTCTTTATTTTAGGACAAAAGGAACCAGTCACACATGGGTAGAAATGATTCAGAAACAAAAAATAACATGTAGTCTCGTAACCAACTTAAGAGCCTACTTTTCTGAAAATCTAAGATTCAAACCAATGATTGATCTGTGTAGAGCTAACTAGAATAATAACGAAATTAATTTGATAATACTAGCATTTATGATTTTGTTCGAAATATATCTGAAATAATGTAGCCTAATAAAGCACTACATTTTGTTTGAAATAGATTCCTTCCGTGAATACTGAGATACTGAGGATCTATGGCTTAAATGCCCAGAGAGAGTTATTAGGTAGGCCTAGTTGGTAGATGAGCTGCATCTGATAATGCGCACAAATAGGCTACATCCCTTATGGTATAAACACAATATATACAATTTGTTAGTTATGCATTAAATGTTATGGAAGTTAAATACAGTTGAACATCGATCCTATCAGCATGCAGAGTATTATGTTGGCAAAAGTATCGTGTATGGGTTGCTTGAAATGAATCGGCAAAATTTTCGTCTCTACACATGTGCCACATTTTGAACCGTATGCCAGCATAGAGTGGAACTATGGTTCAAAATAACGGATACCATTTGTAAACAGTTGGTAGTCCTGGCCACTCCCAATGTATGCAGAGCAATATACGGTATTTTGTGATGAACATTACACATACGAAATTTGGTTGAAAACCCTTTGTTTGCATGGAAGTTGCATGCAGATGAACTGTTCCATCTAGTATACATTATTAAACGGGAAAGGCATGCTACAGTATTGACTAGGGTGACATTGCAGCCTCAATGAACTAGCATAGGTTCAAAAGTAACTTTCTAGAAAATGATTCATTAATTGTGTGCCAAACAATCACTCAGAAGCCCCCCAAAGAATAGGGCTGAATGAAGACGTTTTCATCGTCTTGAGAGTAAATATTCCAGTTTTCAGATATGTCAAAACCCAACCATCAGAATGAATATGCTTTTCAGCTGTGATTGCTGTGAAAGTTTCGAGCTATTCTGTAGCATCCGTCTAGAAGCATCGTCACGCCTGACGTGTTCCGGTAGCCAACACGCCACACCAACCGACATATTACCTGCCAACATCAATACCTCGCACGCTTCATGCACACACCTCTTCTTCCACTCTTCCTCATCCTACGGATATTTCTAGTGCATTAGTGAATAGCACATCTCCATATGTTGCTACCTCCCCCATGTCTGCTAATACGCGAGGTCCGGGGAAGCTGCGCCCCCTCCCGTCTTCATCCCTTATTTTATTTCCGTCTCTTGGTCAATTCCATGTCATTTTGGCAATTCACCCTCCGCTATCCGTGTCCCTTGCACATATTCTTGGCGATGCTCTTTCTAGCAACTCTCCCTCGTTCGTCTCATTTAATTTGGAACGCCCATTTGCCTTCATTACTTTCCATTTTCTTTACAGAGATACACTGTGCTCAAAGAAGGGTGTCCAGCGTCGTGGCCGTGCTCGCTAAATCATGCACCGAGACCACGTGGGCAGCTGAAGCAAGTCCGTAGATCGTAGGTTCGAATCCCGGCACTGTCAGTGGCCATCCTGAGTGTGGTTTTTTCACTCTCCCTCGAGGAGAATTCCGGGATAACACCTTATTTCAAGTCCCGGAACACCTACCCCATCCCTGTCCCTCTAACAGCTACACACCCTACTACAGTCATCACATAAACACAGATTGTTAGACAACTTCAACACGCACCCAGATACACGTGGCTGATGACCAATATGTTGAATTAACAACAACAACCACCAAAGAAGGGTTTACAAGTGAACAACAACTTATGTCTCTTTTATGACCAATATTAGAATGATACTCACGTAGCGTACAATGGAATATCACCGGGTGAAACCATTGTTCCAGGAGCAAAATTAATCAACCAGTTATGTAAACATCTGAATTCTAAACATGAATGTGTAAGGAAAAGAAATAATATTAAGTAAATTGAGATGATCTTGAAGCAAATAAGAATTACGAATGTCAAAAGGTGTAGCCTACTTAGTTGTCGATTTATTTCACGAACTATAGGCCTACATTAAACGCATTAAGGAAATAACTGACTTTCAAATTTTTAGCTTATAGTAAATTGTTTTCGAAATACCGGTATTTATTGACATTAATATTTCTTTATTACATTACTAAGTATATAAAGATTTACATACAGGGTGACACATCGGAACCGGATGATTTTAAAATGGATTGTACTCGGCTGGGAGGAGTGGTGGAGGGAGGGGAGAGTAGCCAAGCTCCTCGGCATAGCATAGTCACTATGGAGCACTGGACCGTGAAACACCGTGAATTCGCACATGAAACTTATGTGCAAAATGCGGAGGCTGATGTCTCAACACAGCGGATCTTTCGCCACCATTTCAATATCGCTCGGAATGGCGCAGTTACAAGCCAGAATACGACCCTGAGATGCGTTGAGTCGTACAGAGCAACAGGAAACATCATGGAGAAGAAGCCCCCCGCCCCGGTCGTGCACGAACTGTAAGGACGCCTGAAAACATTAACAGAGTGAGCGGGGCACTCATTCGAATCCCCACTCGATCCACACGTCGACAAGCACGTGAATTACAGCTGAACTGTGAAAGTGTGTGACGAATGTTACGCTTCAATATACGCTTCCATCCGTACAAAATGTTGGGATTTCAGCTTCTAAAACATATGGATTATGCAGCACGAGGAGACTTCGCTGTGCTTATGCAAGTGATTATGGAAGAGGACCCAAATTCAGTAGTGATGATAAGTGATGAAGCTCAGTTTCACTTGAATGTTGGAGTAAACTAACAAAACTTCCGTTACTGGGCCCCCCAACATCCTCGGTGGATCCATGAAACACCTCTCCACTCTCAGCGTGTGACAGTGGGGTGTGCTGTTTCCCCTTTTTGAGTAATTGGGACGTTTTTTTTTTTTTTTGTTTTTTTTTTTTGAAGAACAGTCACAGTGACCTCACGCCGATACGTCCAATTGCTGAAAACATTTTTGCAACCGGAACTGCGGAGGTGCCGAATAGACATTCTTTACTGCCAACAATATGGTGCCACAGCGCATATTTGATTCAATTCAGGATGTGAAGACTACAAAATGAATCTAACGTATAAATAAAGACAATGGAAACACCCATGCCCAAGGCTGGACTAAAGGCGCAGAAGATGCTTTTCTCAGTTACACAGCCTCACTCTCTGGTCCAGAGCTAAGGTCTCTGCGAATCATACAGCAGTCTGCCAAATCATTATTTGAACAAGTACATACTTATATCCCACAGTACATAGGTTTACACATATGGCACACCTCATAACCCTCTAGCTGCTATGATGTAAAGCCATATTATCTAGTGCGAACTGTCCTAACTTTCAAGGGCTTGAAACTGGTTTAAACTGAGATCCTTCCTGTCACGAAGTAAATCCATGTTTATGAGTAATCATAATCCTCAACGAAATTATAAAATAACTTACTGGGGTTATGGAATGCTTTGGAGGACTATAGAACGCAAAGATATTTCAAACATTTTAAAAATTATATTCACGGCTAATCATAATTGTTACTGTGATGAAACAGAGCCTGCGTACAGATAATACGTGTTCAGATATAATGTTTTACGAGTAGGCTCTTTAATTATTCTCCTTGGATCCAATAATAATTATAATAATATTAATAATAATAGTAATACGTATAGTAATAAGAATAACACACAACTCCACGGCACCACATTCCATGAAGGGCCCTGGCGTACGAAGCAACCACTGCCCAACCATTCGGCCTGCAGTTTGCGGACTGATGCGTGGTCACTGCGTCGGTTCACCTTGGCCGTTTGTCTTGGCTTCCGTGACCGGGCCACTGTCTCACTGACAGACAGCTACTAAATTATCTTCATGAGGCTGAGTGCTCCCCGTTCTAGCCCTCGCGTCAGTTTCTATTACCCGTGATTTAGCCAGGAGTCGAACCTGAGGCCTCTAGGTGAGAGGCAGGGGTGCTACACTAACACCACAAAGCAAGCAATAATATTATTAATAATAATAAAAAATAATAATCGAGATCCGTCACCTGTGAGATGCATTCAATATACAGTTACAGTAGGGTCTCGCAAACTCGGCACTCGGTAACCCGGCACTCCGGATTTCTCGGCCACCCTCACATGAGAAAAAAAAATCATGATTTTTGTTTGTTTTTGTGTTTCCGCACAGAGCGTTATTATGTTTTCTTTCGTCTTCTCCATCAATGGAATTATCGACAGTTAAATACGACGCGAAACAAGTTGACCTACAGTACATAGTAAGAAGAGTAACGACGACCTGATAAATACGGATACAGTACAGTACTGTAAATGTACAAACTGTTGGCAGTAAGAAGTAAACAATCGGTTGTCGCGCAGAGCGTTGTATTTATTTGATTGCGCATTCTCCGCAATTCTGTTTCTTCGCCGTCTTCGTGACGAGGCTTCAAGAAACAGGTTTCAAAGCGAAAAGCAAAAGAACATTACTTACTTTTTCGCAAAAAAATAAATGGTTATTTTCATTTAATGAAAAAACTATTTGCCTACGGGAATTGTTTGTACATATTCAAGTACTGTAATTGTAGTGGCTTAATCATTTTAAAACTTGTGTTTCTGTTAAAAACAAATAAATGTACTGCATTGCATTACTTTTACACCAAAACAAGCAGATTATTTCGCCTTTTTAACACATTTCCCGATAACCCGGCATTTTCGCGAACTCGGCCACCATTCGGTCCACATTAGGCCGAGTTTGCGAGACTCTACTGTATTCAATTTAGTGACTTAGAAAACCTCGGTCGTGAGCCCCGTGAATGTGTATACGTGTGTGTGGAAATTCCGTAACAACCTGTGTCGTTGTGATGACTGAAATGGTTTGTGTGACTAAATATTATGTTCTAGGATTCCGATAGGTAACCTGGAGGATCAAGTTAGCTACCATTCCAGCATAATCCAGGAGTGAGTCTGGAACACCCCGGGATAATACTACACTAAGGATGAATGTACAGGAAAGAAAACTATACCGTGATGTAATAATAATACGGTGTCAAGTGTCATGAAGAACAGATTCTATGTGTATCATTTTCGTCTTATGTACAGCCAGATGGTTGATATTTCCTTCTAAAGTTCTGCTTATTCTTTTCTTATTAAAACTAGACAGCTACGAATGAATTAATTTTAAAACAATGCTTGTACACATAACTCATACTATGTATTTGATACTAGGACCTACGGTTTGTAATTTTTTGGAAATATGATTCATATGATTAGTATTCAAGAAATTGATGAGAGTGTGGTTCACTCATCCTTTTATGAATTATATTCCGTTCAAGGAGCCTAAATCACTGGCTAATGCAATGTAAAACACAACTTTGTTAACTATAGATGCTGGTGAACTCATACTTGTTGCACTCAGGGGTAGCATACACTATTCTCTAATTGTAAGCAAGTATTTCGTACTTCATGGGAACCTTCATTATCATTTACCGAAGCGAGATATCACTCTAGGCTTGAGAATGCTGGCTTTGCTCCCAGGATACTATCAGATGTCTAACGTAACTGTTTAATGTGCAATGCACCATTTAATTGATCTAGACAACACAGAATGCCATCAATATAGTCAAGATTAGATTGAACTCCCTTAAGTGCGTTTGGTAGTTGCAACGTACATGAGAGTGCTCTCTCGCCGACAAACGGGTCTCAGATGGTGAATACAGCAGATATCACGTTCCGTATACTAAGCCTATTTCCATAATACCCGGAATGTCCATCTAGAATCATGTTCATACAATAACCTTGATTATCGTAAGGTATAAATCAAAGTTTCCCAAAGGTATATTTAAAAATGTACAAGGAAGTGGCAATTTTTCTACTCTAGTTCCACAGGAAATGAATCTGAAAGAGACTATCTTACTTAAGAAATGATTAATAACCTGTCTATCTAATTTGATATTTACGTAATCTGGACACATGAACACAAAGAATTATGAACAAATTTTTGAACATTATTTTATAATACACATCAGATACCTACGAGAGGATTGGGACAAGAGAGTGGGAAGCAACATTTCCATACTGTACTTCTAAGATGAAGAACGTTGAATAGTTGAATAAATCCACCAGTAAGACTTTTATATATTAATATTTTCCTCTAATGCGTAAATCATCATCATTTTTTGGCGAATTGCAATCCTGTTGTTTAAAATAATATAGTTTTTGACGGTACAGCGACACTTCTGCATCAACATCATAATGTATTTTACATTTACTAAACAGTAATACCACCTCGTGGTTTAGCGCTTAGCGTCACACTAGAGGTCCGGGTTTGTTTGCGGGCTCTGCCCTCTGGTATGAGGGCTAGAATGGGGTACTCTCATCATCGTACGGCAAAACTGAGGAAGAGGGTTTCTTTCCCTCCTCTGCCATCTTGAAAGTGTTTTTTGTGGTTTCCCACTTCTACTCCAGGAAAATGCTGGGATGGTTCCTAATTTAAGGCCACGGTCACCACCTTCCAAAACCTCATTTGAATTAGGAATGCACACACTAGTAGAGCCATCAAAGTAACACAGATTATCACAAATTCCACATTTACCAAAGTACATGGGGCTACATGACCATGACGCCACAGTCCTTAAAATAAACAACAACGACAAACTAAACAGTAACTCCTTTACAATATTATAAACAAGATTCAATACATATTAATTATTTTCCGGTAATAGTTCTTACGATATAATAATAATAATAATAATGATAATAATAATAATAATAAGTATAATTATAATAATAATATTAATGAATGAATGAAAATCCACAGCCTGCTTCCAGTCGACCGACCGGGGCAGGGAATGGAATGAATGAAGCCCCCATCTAGCGGCAAGGATATGAACTGTGCCGACTGCCGAAGCCTGTCGCGCTCCCCAGGGGCAATGATTAAATGAATGACAGATGAAATGAAATGATAGGGGAGAGTGTTTCTGGAATTAAATTGTCAGGGAATACCGGTGTAGGCCTACCCGGAGATAAACCTGTCTGCCTCCGCTTTGTCCAGCACAAATCTCACACGGAGTGACCGGGATTTGAACCACGGACTCAGCGGTGAGAGGCTGGCGTGCTGCCGTCTAAGCCACGTAGGCTCACAATAATAATAATAATAATAATAATAATAATAATAATAATAATAATAATAATAATAATAATAATGTCTAATAACAATAATAAAACAAATCGTTCACGTTGTAATCTCCGGAAAGCATATGTGCGAGATCCAAAATGTCGGAGTACGGAAGGGACTAGTCTACTCGGACCACTACCTTACACAAATCAAAGTCAGATTCCTACCCAACCTATCCTGACCTAAACACAACAGATCTCTAAGAGTTGACCCCGAATGCTTGAAACAGAACACCAGCACATTCTTTTAAGACATACGAGAGCAGGATCACAAAGACTGGCCAGACCTACGTAAAGCACTTCAAACATGAGCCCTAATATTACGATAACCTCCAAAGAAACTTAAACATTGTTGGTGGTGGAACACGACCTGTGATAAAGCCATCGATGACCGGAACGAAAGCGTGGAACCAATGGAATGGGCATCAAACTACTAAAAATGTTAGGCCTTCCTAATGTGGCAGGAAATTACCTCAAAAATAATCCGCCAGGAGACACGAGCGTATGAGAAATACAGATTAATGGAAATTGAACAAGATTTCCTCAAAAACAACACCAGGAATTTTTACGAGACCTTCCGTGAGAATTTATCCCGTTATCGACCACCATCTCATGCTTCCGTCTACCAAATGGAACATGCCAAACGAACACCAAAGAATACTGGACAGTTCTAGCTGACTACTTCCAAGGCCTCATCAACTGTGATCCTCCAAAATAAAGACTGAACTTCGAACTTCTAAAAGCCTATGCCGAACCCTGATTGACAACCTCCGACAATACAGAAAACAGCAGAGATCAACCAATCCCTTAGAAATAATAAAGCCCTTGAGAGGAAAGCATAACCGCAGAGATGTGGAAACTAGGAATTGACCTCGTAAGCAGAATTTCTGCAATCTTGGTTGATATCTGGGATACTGAAACGATCCCGTAGGATTGGAAGTGCACCTTAATACACCCATTGCACGAGAAAAGCGACAAGACAGATTCAGACAACTACAGAGGCATATTCCTACTGCCGATCACATAAAAGATTATTTTTAAATCTCTCTTAAACCATCTAGAAAAACAGACAGATCACCTAATCGACGAGTACCAAGCGGGCTTCAAGAAAGGTCGATCATACGCTGAACAAATATGGAACTTGAAGACAATATTAAGGATCCGCCGAGACACCAACCTGAACGTAACTTTTGTGGACTTAAGGAAGGAGCAGGACTCTGCGGACAGACAGACTAGTTTTGAAAATATGTTACGGTTACGGTGAAATGTTTAGCATTAGCTGATGATCTAGCGGTCATTACTAAGACCAGAGATAAAACCTGATACGCCGTACAGAGAATACACGAAATAGCATCATAGCCAGGTCTCCAAATAACGTAACGAGAAAACCCAGTAGATGGAAAATCGACATCAAATAGCAAAAAATAAAAAAAAAACGCCTCGAGAGATGCAAAACGCCATAATTTCACTGGTATCCTATTCCAAATACCTTGGAGCAGTCATGCTGCCATCGGTACTAGACATTAGGACCAACGTAGAAAGAGCCACCAAACTCCATAAGGCGTACAGACTAACGTGGAATTACTATAACAAAAGAGTCATATCTAGTGATGCAAAACTACGACACTACAAGACAGTTTTATACCGGAAACTTTATACGCCTCAAAAAAACATATTTCTCGGGGGTCATTGTAAAATTATAGAAATTGGAAAGCAAGAACGAAAAATTCTCCGGAAAATTTGTGGTCCCACGAGAGAAAACGGAATGTGGATTAAGATGAGGACAGCGGACCCCTACTCCTTAATTGGCAGGTTCACTGATGCCGTACGCAAGAGACGTCTGAAATTCTATGGCCGTATAAATATAATGAACAGCGACAGACTAACCAAAATATTATTTGCAGTAATCAACTCAAAGAAGGTCAAAATAAACTCGCTAGAAGAAACTCCAAGAAATTAATATCACAAACGATATCATAAAATATCGTGGAGCCTTTAGTACAATAGTAGGCAAACACAAATTCATGGAGAAACCTAGGATCAGAACTTGTAGGAAGTGGTCCACAGAACGCAAGGTGCAACATAGTGCATTCATGAAGAAATAGCCTATTGGGAGTATAAGATGACGAAAAGCAGCAGGCCAACTAACAGTTCAAACGCGTTCTTTGAATGGGCATATCGAAGTAGAAGAAGATTAAGAAAATAATGAAACTCCGAAATTAAATGCAAACTGGCAGGATTTGATCCTGTAACCCTGACCACAGCAGGCAAGAACGTTACCGCTGTGCCACCCAGCCATTCGTATCATATACAATGAATGGGCTTACAATTAAATACAACATCACATCCATGCCCATTTCCAGATTCAAACCGACAACCAAGCTTGAATTCACTTTCAAGACCCAAATTTCACTGCTGACCCAAGCCTTTAGTACAATAGTAGGCAATAGTCTGTCCACGATCGGTGTGAAGTGACTGATAGACAACTTGCTACTTCTTATGATACAAGATTCATGCAATGGTATTGAGTTGCCACGTCCATGCCATGACATGCCACCTCGTGATCTTCCCAGATCAGCAAGTTCGCACCTTTAGCATTGCTATGTCAAGAAGATAGAGATTGCGCATCTGGCTTCCTGGCGGGATTTGAGGCATCCTGTTAATCCCTTCACCGCATTGTATCACATAAATAATTTGTAACCAACTTTTTTTTTTCTTGGTGTGCCTTCTACTTATAAATTTTCATGGTATTCGTTCATTCAGCTTTGATGCCAGTGCAAAACAAACAGATCAAGAGACACAAACCAAACACACGCATCCAAAAATGTGCAATGTTTTGGTCAAATGTTCGAAATGTTCTTATAGGGAGCTGACCTTATTTATAGAGATGATAATAATAATTGATGTTTTAAGGGGGTCTAACATCTAGGTTATTAGCCCCTAATAATTTGGGTGAATGTGAAAATGAAAAATATTGACACGAAACCTACAACTACTGTAAAACTAACTACGGACTTAACAAGTAACTTATTAGAAGAATAAATGGACAACAAATTAAGGATAAAGGGAACAAACAGATAGGGAAACAAAATTCCCTCAGCCCAGGAAGAATTAGGACTGAGGGAATCAGAAATAAGTAGTAATAAGAGGTAGATAGTAAAGGAAAAGAGGAGAGGGTCCACCACAAAAGCAATGGAAAAAGGGGATAAGCCGGATCCAACTCAGGAATCTCTCGGTGTCACAAACTCCCGAATTCACCAGCCGTGAGCCCTCTAGGGTGAAGCACTATCCAGGACGCATCATTAAGTGGTGGGGATACACATTTCTTTTCTGTCTCTTTTAGGGCCGTGAGCAGAAGGGTGAGAAGGAAATCAACAAGAGGTCTGACCCCTCGAACAATTTCGGTATCAGGAAAGACTCCATGGCCTTAGGATACTAAAATACATTCGGGGTCAGAAGTGAACAAGAAGTTGACGAAGGGAGGTCAACAGGAAAGATGACATAAAGAAGCACGCCGCAAGTAAGTGGAAGCAATGTCAGGCAAAGCTGGGGTCCAGTGGTTGCCAACCCCAGTCCCAATAGTCATGATCCCCTGGGGGATTTCTTAATTACGAGACCCATTGCATTCGAAGACTATATCAGCTTGAGGGGCAGATGCGAACACTACGATCTACAATAGCTAGGAGGACAATCATCAGATTTCAAATAGGATCACCACAGGCAACAGGGACAGGAAGCTGTAAATCAAAAGTACAGTGTATTTCACAGAGATGTGCCTAACACAAACTGTTGTCCACATGCCCGAATGATTGTTTTCAGTACAATATCTTGACAATTTGCTAACATTTTAATCTACTTTAAAAATTATATAAAAGCAGGATTATGAGATTAACTAGAGGATGTTTGTGTTTCCTTCTGTCTGCCTGATAGTCTGTCCGTGTGTACCCTCGCGTATGACTTTAAAATGCGTGCACAGAATTCCACACACACTGATACGCTTCAAGTTCTCCCTGAGGACATCTGACATTTCATATTTTCAATTGTGCCATTGTTGTTAACCATAAATAGATCTCCAAATTCAATTTAGACATCAGACTCCAAGAGCTCCAAAGCCATTCACAAAGATACTACGAAATTTAATACATTATTCCAACACGTTTGGATGAGTAGTTTTTAAGATTGCAGATATAGTATAAGGTGCGTTCAAAAAGTAACGAGCCGGAGACTGTAATGCGCAAACCGGTGACGACATCAGCAAATCGTGGTGTGTGTAACGAGGTGTGGTTCCGATCAGAGCGTGGAAGGTCACAGACCGTCGTTAGAGGGCACGCGTGCACGTCACGTGACAATACAAAGCTAGCAGCAGCATGCATCAATCGTCCAACCAAGACCAAGACAGTAGGCCATTCGACATGCTTCCTGGTGTGGTTGAAGACTGTGGGGCACCCATTGGGCACACACTTTCCGCAAGTGCAGTCGTTCCTTCATGATGGTGTGCACAGTTTCGACGCTCAATCCGACCACGGCGGCTATGGCGTTCACTGTCACTCGGCGGCCCTGGGTAATGAGTGCATCAACCAGCTGGACGTTGTCATCGGTAATGGAGGGGGGGTGCCCAGACCGGGCATCATCGGCTAACGACACCCGTCCTTCCCTGAAGCGCTTGTGCCACGCTTTGACCCTTGCAAGGGACATGCGGTGTTCGCCGTACACTTGTGACATTCGGCGATGAATGTCCGTTCCCCCTACTCCTTTCGCTGTAAGAAACTGAACAACACCTATTTGCTCTTCGTTTGACGCCTCCATGTCACTGTTTGCAATGCGACTGCAGCGTTGGACGATTTATGCATGCTGATGCTCGCTTTGTATCGTCACGTGACGTGCACGCCTGCCCTCTAGCGACGGGGGCTGTGACCTACCACGCTCTGGTCGGAACCACACCACGTTACACACGCCACGATTAGCCGATGTCGTCACCGGTTTGCGCTTTACAGCCTCCGATTCGTTACTTTTTGGACGCACATTATATATAATTTTGGAAGTCGCGCGATCCCACTATTTTAATTATGTAGGCTATAATATTTAAATAAATAATTCAGCATCTAATATTGTTGCACTTTCGAAACATGGCAAAGAATACCATCTTACGAGAAATTCGAAAAGCATAAGGTGCCAGTCAATCAACGTAAGGCTTTCATTCTGGCAGCCATGCACGCTATTAAAATTAAAATGGACATATAAAGACATAACTGAGCAGTGACCTCATCATTGTTTCGACCAGAAACAATTTTTAAGATAATTTACCTCGAATAAGTCACGGAATTATCGAATTAATATTATGTACAACCGCCATATTGAATACATAGAATATTAAAAACTAACACTCGCCATCAAATAAACTAACAATTTCAAAAGCCGACAAGATGGCAGTACCGTGCAAGCCCTTTATTTGGAAGAAACCACAAGTCCATCGATTAAACCAATTCAATTTGGCGGCCGAGGGTAGATCTACAATTTAAACGTAAAAATAATTAGGAGAAAGTCTAATTGAGCATTGACCACAAACAACTGTTAAATTGGAGTTTTGCAAAAGAATACTTCAGTTATGCAAGCTGCAGCTATAATAATAAGTGGTGTGACCCATCAACAACAGTCCTAACAGTAATCCATCAGGCCTCAGAGCCCACTGACTGTAAGACTTGCCAAGACTGTGGCCTATCTGAACTAATGTCCTTTCATTTACAAGTTAACTGTGCTTCCCTTGACCTCCGTACCCCTGTAACAACTACATGAAAGAATGCGATATCATACGGCAGATAATGGTAGACTGAGGGGCTATATAAGCACCGAAATTTGAAACTATTACTGAAATGCCAATTATTTTCTAGGCTAAACATGTATTGTGCGACCGTGGTGATGTATAAGTTAATAGTGGTAAACTGTAGTAGGTACTTCCGTTTATCAATACCTCAAGTAATTATAATAATAACAATAATAATAATGTAGGTCGATGCTAAATTTAATTCCTGTGCTTTCTCGCATTCATTTCCACACACAAATTCGCAGTACTATATTGACTAGCTGAATTATATTCTTGCACCAGAATTAAATTTATAAAATCTATCCTGTGTATTTCCTTGCTTGGGACTAGTGTTTATAACTTCTTAAATATTAAGGAAGTGCATATCGCCCCCTGGCATTATTTTGAACGACCTACGTCAGGTCTCTGTTTAGGTCGCCACACTCCATAATTAACGGAAATAGAAAGATGTAAGAAGCAAAGAAATATGAGCATAGTTTCAGTTTTACCAACACATATCAGTAAAATTCTGGAGGATACATCGAATTTCATTTGGCATGCATTAACTAAGGAATAGTGGATTGAAAAATTATTGCATCATGTAATGTAAATGGCATGTATATACGGGCAAAGAATCCAAATAAATGTGATGTCAAATGTGCTTCAGGTTTCTTTGATGCTTTGAGAATTGCTCTGATATTCGTGAGCAGTGAGTTGCAACAATGTAATGGGGAATGGAAAGTTACTTTCTGAACAAGAGAACAGCATGCCAGAGGGACAGTAAGGGAGGCTGAAGAGTGAGAATTGAGGACGCATGGAATGGAAGGAGGGGGTGGGCGGATGAGGAAAGAGACTTATAATTTAATTCACGGAACAAAATAAGCTCCAACACTACCTACAAGTTTCATTAAGTGGAACTTACGAACAGCAACGTTTCACTAATTGTTTTTAATGTTAAAGTTGAACAAAACTAAATTACTACCAAGTGTACTTGAAGAAGATAAAACCTCACAGTAACATACTTTCCCAATGCAATTTCACAGTTTTGTCAAAGCTTCGAAAACAGTTCACAACGGGCTTGGCCTCCTTTCCGGCACCTTTAATTTAAAGATGATGTGCTCGTGTCTAGGAAAAGATGAATTGAATAGGCCTATAGGTTCAAGCACATGATTCGCGTAAGGTAGGCTACTGCTTGACAAAGTTTTCGTCACCCGTGGGTTACTTAATCTGTGGGAACACACAACACTTCAGTTATTGCTTTGCCGATTTGGAGGCTTGTGTTAGGAGTTTGAGCCACTTTTTAATCAAGAGGAAAAGGGAAAGAAATGACAGAGAGAGAGAGAGGGTAACAGCAAAACGCGTATGTATGCCGGTTGAATAAAATTCGACTTATTATTCAAAGCTGGTCAGAATCACATCTCACATACTGTCACTAATGACGTGGAAGTAGCCTACTGCAAATCACAAAAGAAAAATTATTGATAACCAATTTATCCCAAATAGGCACATTTGTGCACACCCAAAACTTTTACTATAGCGAAAATGTCAGATGTTTAAGAAGGATTTGAACATAATCCGCTGAACATCAATGAACATTTGGAGCGGAACTGTCACACCGATATTGTTGCTTCCTAACAATCAATTATCAAAAGAAAGAAGGATATGTTTAATACCATCACGAATATTTCACCAATTACTCTCCCTATAAATCAATTGTCAGCTGAACGGGGTAATATAAATACAGTATGTAAGGTAACGTCAGGATCAAAAGATTACTTCCAACTTTACATTACGTGATTCTATAACATTAGTTGTTCAAGGATACGAGTCCTACAAAAATACTACTCTCACATATCAGGAAATAAACTCACCTGTTTTTGGAAACATTGTCCCATGTTAATTAATTAGACCCTAATGCATTAAGCCGGCCTCGTAGTGTTAGAGAGGTGCGCCTGCCTCGCATCCGGAGGCCCTGAGCTCCGCCAGGGATTTTATAAACTGACGTGAGGGCTGGAACGGGGTATACTCAGCCTCGTGAGGACAAATTGAGTTGCTGTCTGACAGTGAGACAGCGATTCGGTCACGGAGACCAAGTTAAACGGCTAAGGGTACCCCACGTACTGATCACACGTCACCCCATATTCTGCAGGCCAAATGGCTGGACAGCGGTCGCTTGGTAGGCTTAGGCCCTTCATGGGCTGTAGCGCCACAAGGTTTGGGTTTCTAAAGCATAACACTCTTTGTTTTAAAATCCATTAATAGGTTTCATTTTCAATTTAACTTCTCTTGCCTTTATTGCATTTAACACATCACTAGTACACAGCGTTTAGGAGGCAGTCTACTCGCAATTGAGGGGTGTGCATTTCATGTTAGCACTGACGGTTGTATAGAGAATTATATCTCAAAATTCTTTGTTTTAGCTTTTGGCAATTGATTGATGCATAGATACAATTAGTGACGTGCTTGAATCTGTAAATGCTGTAGACGTTCTTAGTGGTGATATTGTTACTGAATCTACGGAAGGTGTTGGGTAGGATGAAGATTCATGTGATAGAAACTGTTCTGACTAACTGTGTCGGAGTTCTTTCAGAATTACGGATCGTATATGCAGGATTAATGATGGGTAAGTCCATAGTGTTGGTTGTTAGAATGACAAACGATTATATGTTACTCCCTAACAAAAGAATACCCAGAATTCCGTTCTTCAAATGAGTGCATTTACCATAGTTCTCACCATGGCTTGTCTACCCCCCAAAAATATCGCATACGAGTATTATAGAATTAAATTGCTTTTCAGTCGTTGAACACAATTTTACCTAAAGCAATGGGTGTTATTCCGTAAACCTGAAAAATATTGAATGAGATAAATAACAAGTAGTTCCGTGAAGAACTAAAGCCTATTTTCATAATTATATCTTATTTATATTAATTGCCTCTATCAACATACACAATTTCAGTTTGATTGTAACAGATTCGTAGATATTGAGAACCGTCTAATATTTCGGATGGTTGCCATGTTGGATTTTAATATATGTACGTCTTAGAGTTATGTACTATTACATGCAGATTATTGTGTAGGTGTGGTAGTCAAACTTCAATCGCATGATTAGTACACAAGAAGTAAAAACGAGATTTTTAAATTTCGCACAGCTGCCATCTTCTGGTTATGAAAACAATGGAATTAAATTATATGCCAGTGGATTAACATTTCTATAGCCTAAGCATTTACCTTTTCGAGTTTCACTGCACTCGGATGGTTAAATCCCGAGAAACGTCCATTTAAAGATTATAAGTCGCGTCGCCGCCTTGTTGGATTAGTGCTCACCAGGTTATTGAAAGTCCTATAGGTGAACTTATGTTCATAACCTCTATGAAAATAAGAATTTCAGTTTGATTGCTGTAAAAGATTCTTAGATATTGAGAACCGTCTAAATATTTCCGATGGTCGCCATATTGGATTGTTATATGTACAGGACATAGAGTTATGTACCATTAAAGGAAAATTATTGCGTAGGTTCATTATTCCAAATTTCACTTCCATGGCATGTTTACGACACAAGAAATAAAAACTTTATTTTAAAATTTCACACAGCCGCCATCTTGAGGTTATGTAAACAATTGAACCAAACTAGATACCAGTGCATTACGATATGCATAAACATTTAATGCAACATTTTTCACTCCGCTCAGATGGTTAAATCGCGAGAAAAGCCTATTAAAATATTTCAACTTCGCTTGGCCGCCATGTTAGTTTTGAACTCTACAGGTTTTTGAAACTTACAAATATTAACTTGTAGTAGTGCCTTGTATCACCGTACAAAATTGCAGGGTGATATCAGAAATAGTTTCGGATATATAGAATGCCGGTAAAATATTTCGCACAGCCGCCATCTTGAGGTTATGTAAACAATTGAACTAAATTAGATGTCAGTGCATTACAATGTGTATTAAATTTTGCTGTACCATATGTCATTGCGTTTGGATAGTTAAATCGCGATAAAAGTCTATTTAAAGTCTCAACTTCGCCTGGCCGCCATGATGATTTGTTAGTTACCTGGTTTTTGAAAGTTGCGTAGGTGTACTTCTAGTAGTGCCCTTTATCACCGCACAAAATTTAAGGGTGATATCAGTAATAGTTTCGGAGATATTTAATGCTGGTGAAATATTTCGCACAGCCGCCATGTTGGATTGGTGAGACGCAATAAAATTTGAAGGGCACGGTCTGGGTGACCAAAATGGTGCTTTCACCTTACCGAGTTTCATTGAATTCGCCACAGCCGTTTAAAAATTATTAGGGAGGGGGACACACACACACAGACACACACACACACACAAACACACACATAGACACACACACATACACACACACACACGGACAAAAGGTGATCTCATAAGCCTTTTTTTTTCATAAAATGAAAATAGGCTAAACCTGAGATTTTTAAATTTCGCACAGCTACCATGTTCTGGTTATGAAAACAATGTAAATACATTAAATGCCAGTGGATTAACATTTGTACAGCCTAAGCATTTACCATACCGAGTTTTACTGCACTCGGATGGTTAAATCCCGAGAAACGTCCATTTAAAAGTTATAAGTCGCGTCGCCGCCATGTTGGATTAGTGCTCACCAGGTTATTGAAAGTCCTATAGGTGAACTTATGTTTATAGCCTCTATGAACATAAAGAATTTCAGTTTGATTGCTGTAAAAGATTCGTAGATATTGAGAACCGTCTAAATATTTCGGATGGTCGCCACGTTGGATTGTTATATGTATAGGCCATAGAGTTATGAACCATCAAAGGAAAATTATTGAGTATGTTCATATTCAAACTTTCACTTCCATGGCATGATTACGACACAGTAAATAAAAACTTAATCTTAAAATTTTGCACAGCCGCCATCTTGATGTTATGTAAACAATTCAACTAAATTAGATGTCAGTGCATTAAAATATATACAAACATTTAGCCTAATGTACCATATTTCATCCCGCAGGAAAAGTCTATTTAAATGTTTCAACTTCGCTTGGCCGCCATGTTGGTTTTGTACTCTTCAGGTTTTTGAAACGTACACATATTAATTTGTAGTAGTGCCCTGTATCGCCGTACAACTTTTCAGGATGATATCTGAATTACTTTCGGAGATATAAAATGCCGGTTAAATATTAATTTTCTTACAGCCGCCACCTGAAGATTATGTAAACAATTGAACTAAATTAGATGTCAGTGCATTGTAATGTACATAAACCTTTGCTGTGCCAAGTTTCATTGCGATTGGATGGTTAAATCGCGCGAAAATTCTATTTAAAATTCTCAATTTCACCTGGCCGCCATGTTGGAAATGTAGTTACTAGATTTTTAAAAGTCTTATATGTGAACTTTTAGTAGTGCCCTTTATTCCCGTACAACATTTCAGGGTGATATCAGTAATAGTTTCGGAGATATTGAATGCTGGTGATCAATTTCGCACTGCTGCCATGTTGGATTGGTGAGGTGTAATGAAATTTCAAGGCCACGGTCGGGGTCGACCAACATGAAGCTATGACCTTACCGAGTTATTAGGGGGGACATACAGCCAGACACACAGACAGATAGACAGACACACATACGTACGCACGCACACACGGACAAAAGGTGATCTCATAAGCCTTTTTTCTTTCATAAAATGGAAATGGGCTAAAAATGAGATAAATAAATTAACAATGTCATATCTGTCTAATTATTTTGAATTTTTGTCAAATATTACGTGGATAACTCTAATGAGGATCATAAGGACCAAATATACTCTCACATTGATTAGAATAGGCTTAGGAGATCACCTTTTGTCCGTGTGTGTGTATGTGTGTGTGTCCCCATAATCAAATATAAACGGCGGAAGCGATTTCATGAAACTCTGTAAGTGCATAGCCTACTACTATCTAGTCCCACCTCGACCGTGCCTTTGAAATTTTAATGAGTTTCACCAATCAAACATGGCGGTTGCGCGAAATATTTAATTGGCATTCTATATCTCCACAACAGTAACAGAAATCACCCTAAAATACTGAACAGTGATAAAGGGTACTACTAGAAGGTCATTTAAGTAACTATCATAAACCTGCTAAGTACAAAACGAACATGGCGGTGAAGCGAAGTTGAAATATTTAAATACACTTTTCTCGCGATATAACCTTGTTGCTAACAGGATTCTACGCTTTTTGATAAGTCCAATGTTTAACTGCTTGTAACGTCCATACTGCCTATCGGACTTAAACACCAAATGTTGTATGTGCACTGTGTACCTTAAGAGATGGAAGTAAGCGTAGATTCAGAGTCTCCATGGCTGCCAACTGTTGATACATGTCCTCTCTTACTTTGAACCTAAGTCTCAGTAAATCATTTATGCAGGCCAATAGTTCTCAACTTTGCAAACTCATAGAACATAATATCCCAGATTAAGTTTGAGTAACCCTCACATTAATGTGTTGCCATTATGATTCTATCCATGCAGATGGTTGGGTGTTAAATTTTACGAAACTTCCATATTAAGAATACATTATTTGCTTTAGGACATATAACTGTGCTCGTCATTACAGTCAGCAGAGCTTTCGACTATCTATGAATAATCTCGAGTATTTTGAACCCCAGATGCACATATCAGAATTTGTCTTCGGAACACATTTCAAACTCAGCAAACTCTTGGTCCAAGATGTTTCAGATTTGTAGTAAATCGTTGAAGTTAGTGCTTCAAGTTATTCAAGCGTATAAGTTAAATTTTGAACTACATGTTACTTCCATAGTAATTTATTTAAAACAAATTTCATAAGTGAAATATATGTCCATTTCTGCTTGTTTTTGGAGTCACTAGGGCTACCAACTACTGATAAGTACTTCCCATAATTTTGAACCCTAGTCTCAGTAAATCAGATTATATGCAGGAAAACAGTTCAGATCTTGGAACACGTATAGACTATGATTTTGCAGACTCACTTTGAGCAACCTTTACGTGATAATGTTGCCCATATGAATCTAAACGTGTTGATAGATTCAATGTTTAATCGCATGTATTTTCCACAACAGTTAATGGGTAAGCAACTGTATTTTTATACATATGGTAATGCCGTGAAGGATACAATTGTGTGCAGTTTCAGAGGTAGCAGTCCTACCAACTACCTCATAACTCCCTCCGAGCATTTGAGCAGTGAACCCTCAGTATCTTAGAATTCTTTGAAGGAAACTACATCAAACAAACTGTATTGCTCTGTTGGGCTACAATGTTTCAGGTATATTTCCCTAAAGTTACAAATGTCAGGATTACCAACTTAATTCCGTAGTTAAATGTATTATTTGTTCTATATAGATCTACATAGATCAATCATTCGAAATTTATGCTCTTCAGTCGGTCAACAGGATTTTACCCAATTGTATTGGGTGTTATGCCCTTACCCTGAATACATGTTCATGAGATTAATAAACTACTAAGCGAGTACATGATGAATCGTATTTAAATAGACCATACCTCTGAAATGAAACTGGGCTACACATTGTTATTATTTTATTTATTTATTTATTTTATTCAGCGTGTGGTTTTTAGTGCCGGGAGTGTCTGAGGACATGATCGGCTCGCCAGAGTTTGTAACTGCTTCTATGCGGACACCCATGGGGTGAGCTGCAAGTTCCGTCGCATGTGGATGAGACGAAATGAATGAAGATGAATGAAGCTGGGCAAGTTTAATTTCAAGTGGTCCCAACTTTGGTTAGCAGACGTCAATGACACCCAGCGGCGAACGTTGGAACTTGATAGAGCGTTTATAGCTACCTACGTAACAACTTAAACACAATGTTTGATAATAAAAACAGCACGCACAAGTACTTTGAGTGGCAATAATATTGCTAATTATGACAACGACCTTCCTCGAGGTTGCACACAATACAACACAGCGAGCAAATGTACGATCTCAAATTTCCAATTGTGATCCCGATCAATGCCGGGCATAACCCGTTGTCTATGTAATACAAAGACATGAAGGGTTTAAGAGGAAGCCTTGATCCCCAGGAGTGGAATAATTGCGCAGCCTGTGTCTATCCTCTGCCACGAAGTGGCCTGGTGTGACAAGAGCTTGGTGACTGCGTGCTCACAGAACATTGCTCCCTTACTCACACCCACACTCTTACTAACTCCTCACTCGGTTTCGTCCATGCCAGCGGGAGGGTTATCCATACAATCTATTGACAAATCTACGCAAGCAATCCTTACTAGACGCAAACGGGACACAATATTCAGGTTAGGTTCACATTCTTGTACATGAGCATAAAGTAAAAAGAAGAAGAAGATACGAGCCTTAGAGTAGTCGCATATGATGTGTAATATCTGACATGTTATTCTACTATGAAATTGAGATGAAATGTATGCGAAGTCATCTGACATGTTATCCTACTCGTATACTACACAGCTTGGACATTCTTAAAATGTTAATTTACGCTCCGTTTTCATACTGGTACTATGATGAATATATAGATTGAATTGGAGATATGCTACTGTCACACTTGTTTGAACAAACATCACATATTATATTGAAAATTAAGGGGAGGAATGAAACCACAGACTCTAGCCTATCTATAGACTACTAGAAATAATGTTCAATACAATCAAATTTCCCTACCCCTGCTTCGTGCAAACTATTGTAATTAAAATGAGATAAATCGTAATTTCATGTAGATTCTGTTAAAATGACTCATAATGTTATGATACATATAGTCTAGATTAAATCGATAATCCGGTAGCAAAAATAACTGCTGGGACTGGGGTTCGAACCTGAACCCTCATGATTCGAAGACCAAGATGCTATCCACGCAGCCATTACAACCACAGACATTTAGAGTACAAGACAGTTACTCAATTTTACGTGTCGGTAATAATATGGAAGTATTTTTTTATGCTCCATTAATATTTTGCCTTTTTTCGATAATGCTCCTGCGTGGAATTGAGTTTTAAATTAGATATGAATACGCCTACCTGACAGTATAGGGAATTCCTATAGTGGTCCGTGAAAGGCTACCGCAGTTCCCGTATAAACACATCGATGTATATTACATTGATCGCTGCATTACCGCAATGTGGGTAATATCTGAATAGCCATTGTGCAGAAGCATAATACCGGCTTTGCCGACTAGTTAAAAGGTTCCATATTAAAGCATATCATCATTTAAATACTGATATGAAAACTTTAAACATGTGGTTTGTGTTTCAATCAGTTGACACCAGAGTTCGCATGAGCGTTTACCGTTCAGTATAAAAGTGTTGAGCAAAGTTACTCGGGAAAGGATGCCCATCACTGTTATCCAGAGATTGAAAAACAGACTCTTAATAAATCATAATTGTTTTGAGCAAATATGATATCATGAATATTTTTCCACCAAAGAGCGACAACTTGAAGATGATTTATTGTAGAAATATCTGTAATGGCTCCTCCAAACCTTGAAGTAAGTTAATCCGTATGTGATAAACATTCCACATGGTACCACTGCCAGCTGGATCGCCCTGCAGCCAGGAGAGATGCGATCCAGCTGGCAGTTCGTCTTACACACTTCCGTCCGATCCACTTCCGTCCCATTTTTCAAAATCATTCCCACAAAAATATCCAGAAACCGAGTGGAAAGGTGTTACTCATCAAAAGGAACCTTGAATATACTGTATCATAGAAGAGCTTAACTACACAGAAATAAACGTTTCTCTAGTACAATGTATTTAATGTTCATTTTTCTTTATGCTTATACACAGGTAAATGAACCTAACTTGAATTGTTCTGTTGGACGGCACATCCACATACGCCTGGGAGGCGCGACCAATTATAAGGAAAATAACGAAATAAAAGATCATTGTCAGAACCGGGTCATTGGTTCCTTAGTTTCGATATTATGAAAAAGCCTCTGTCCATAAGAATATTTGATGGCATGTGATAGATCAACCTATATGATAAATGAAGTTTGGTCGGCTATCGCTAATGACAAGCAATTCGTGCACATCTCTCCGCTAATTGATTCTACAAATCACAAGAAATCATATTTCAATTCTCCTCATAACTGCACCTGAAATTACCTCGTTAATGACTAGAGGTCCCCTTGTCTGTAAATTGTTTATTCTGACACTCTCTAAGCCATTCACTTCATTCTTTAATCCATGTCACTCTTTCTTTATTAATTAACAGCTATTATTGCAATTTGGGAATTCTTTTCAAAGGACACGAAAAACATTAAAACACTTTCAATAAAAATCAGTCTTAATTAAATTTATTTTCCTCATTCCACCTGTCTGGTCTATGCTTTGATTACTTCGTCTGTTAAATAAAGCAGTCTTCCCGTAATAAATGAACTGCGTTCTGAAGTCCGTGTGTACCATGATTTAATTATTTTCACCACGAAACAACTCCGCCCATGGAAGTAATATTCTTTCGAGACGACAATAGCTTGACTGCCGTCAACTCGCAAGTGCTTTCTCAAGACTATATTAAACTTACCCTTAGCTCCGCAAGGAAAAGCTGTACAATTGAGTCGCTATAATGAGATTGAATTGTGTATGATAATTGAATTGTATTTTTTGGTTTCCTCAATAAATAGAGCTTCTCAAAGCTCCCAGTCTTAATTCACAACAGAATATTTCTCCAGGTTGAGAAAATGTGAGTAGAAGAATGTTTTGCAGAAATGCATACAGCGTTTATGGAGAACGTTAAAGGTATATTGATATTTTTCCACTTTTATAGAAATATAATTTCACGGATAGTTGAAGTGACATCAATACACTGTAGTTTAAAAATATGCACATCCACATACAAAGATATATTTTTCAAGGTAAAACGTGATTATTCAAGGTTTTTCCGACATCATAGTCATTCAGTACCATGCTCTTGGGTGTGTGAGGAATCTGTAGGGCAACCTGCGTTATTAAATTCACTGTATTAACGTATATATTTGTAACTGAATGCAACGATTCAGAAGGAGGTGGCCGTGGACTCACTTTCACCTCACGTGGCTAAGTGTGTGCCCCCGTTCCAACCCTGAGACCAGAACTGAATTTCTCGGCAAAGCCAGGAAACGAACCACAGAAGGTGGCCTTGAGGCATTAGGGTTGATGATATAAAGCATGGTAAGCCAAGGTGAAAAGAGCCTAGGTTTAGCCTATATTCAGAATGTGAACTATAGGCATAAATGAACATCTTCTGTCCGCACACACACACACATATACACCAGGTGAATCAGCTGCCTCTAATAAAATTGTTTTTTGCAACCCATCGAACGCGGGTTGACAGGAAGATCGATATTTCACTGCTTGAATCCCGTATGGTACTAATGAACTGCAAGCATGTCCCGCAAATGATAGTGAAAACGATTGCTAGCCTAATTTCAATTTTTGCAAAAAAAATGAAAGCAGACTTATGAGATCTACACAAGGCCAAATTTGTGTGTCTGTGTGTGTGTGAGAGTGTGTATGTGTGTGTATGTGTGTGTATGCGTGGGATTTGGTATGGCTGTCCCCCCACCCTCCACCCTACCAATTCAAACACGGTGAAACCGAATTGAACGAAATTTGGAACAGAGGTAGCACTAGCAAAGGGAACCTCAGCGTCATGTTTTATATTGCCGCTATCTGGACGGAAACGCCATGGCGGCCACCCAAAATGTTCAAAGCTTAAATTAAAATACGTCTAACATAATCATCTGACTTCGACCAAAGTTTGCAAGAACATACCTCCATGTGGGACGCGACGATTGAACAAACTACAAAGTCATCAGCCAAATAGTTTGCAGATGGCGGCCGTGTATGTGTGCAAATCGATACCCCCTATCAATTCAAACACAACGAAACCAAATCGAACCAGCTTTGATACAGAGGTAGCACTAGCAAGGGACAACTCAGTGTCATGTTATATAATACATTGCCACCATCATAACAAAAAAGAAATGGTGCCCAGCCAAATGGTCTGAGCTTAAATCTAATTACGATTAACCTAATCATCCGATCTCTACCAAATTTTGCAACAATATACTTTTGTGTGGGAAGCGTCGTTTGCTTAAACTACAAAGTCATCAGATGCCGTATGTATGAATCATGCAAGTATTATAGCCAAACCGTAACTTACGATTCAACAATGCCTGGTCTTATCAAATACGCTCATCGTAAATAGGGAGGTTTAAACTGTCCTCAAGGAGGTGACCGGTAGTAAATTAGAATATGTAACTGCAGTAGTGACTAAGAGTTCAGGCTGACCGTGCCATATCATGCTTGTCCGTGCCGTCCCGTTGGATCAAAACGGTGGCCATTGTTTGCTTGTAGGTCCAAATATTTCAGTAACTTCGTAAGTTTATATCCTTTTAAGAATGTACGGAAGAAAATAACACATACTTAGTACCAAGTGGTTTATAGAAACGGAAGAAAACGCTTATAAAATCGTTCATTGCAAGACAAAATATCTTGGAGTTATACTAAACACGTTGTCAACCAACCTTTAGAGTACGGCATCTTTGGCGTAGTGGTAGCGACTTAGACTCCTAGTCTGGAGGTTCGTGGATGAAATCCCAGCAGGTTCAATTTTTTTACTTCGTTTCTTTCTGTATTTATTGATTTATAACTACTCACACGTTGTAATGTTAAGCATATAGGTATAGTGTGAATCTGCAATCGAAAATATTACACATAGACTTACAACAGCACATATTTCAACACACGACTACAGATATTAAATTTCGTTGTCCTTGATCTGCGGTAGAGTCTATTGTTGTAGTTGTTTTTGTTGATTCCTTAGGAGCCTTGAGGCCTCGTTGCCATGTAGCTCCATGTACTTGGGTGTGTGTAGAAGTTGTCTGATAAACTGTATCACTGTGATGTCTGTGCTAGTGTGTGTACTTTTATACGAGGAAGGATTTGGACAGGAAGCTGTTGTTGTTGTTGCTGTTTCATTTGAGATGCATGGACATCATGGTCATTTAGCCCCGTGTACTTGGGTGAGTGTCGATTTTCTTCTGATAACCTGTGTTATTGTGATGGCTGTATTAGTGTGTGTGTGTGTGTGTGTGTGTGTGTGTATATAATTCAGGTGAGGGTTCAATCAATCAAAGTATTATATCCGTATAGCACGTTGTATTTCAACAAGCTACTACAACCAACATTCATTTATACTCCTTGAAAAGGACAAACGGTTTTAACTATACCCATGCGTTTATTAGAAAGTAGGATATATGTTCTTTACTGAACATCTTGTTTTTCCCTCGTATTAGTCTATAGCCACACTGCGGTAAAATAATAGTGTTCAGTATCGTTCGCGGGTCATGTTTGCAGTGCATTAGTACCATACGGGATGCAAGCAGAGACATATCGACCTTCCTGACAACACGCGTTAAATTGGCTGCATAATACGTTTTTATTAGGGGCAGCTGATTCACCCAGGCTTAATTCACAACAGAATATTTCTCCGGGTTGAGAAAATGTGAGTGCATATTTTTAAACTACAGTGTATTGATGTCACTTCAATTATCCGTGAAATTATATTTCTTTAAAAGTGGAAAAATATCAATATCTCTGTAACGTTCTCTATAAACGCTGTATGCATTTCTGCAAAACATACCCGGTCATGGATACCAAGTTTAACGACCGAGGGGATCCAACGCGCTGACCACTTGTCTGCAGGCCAAATGGATGGGCAGCGGTTACTTGGTAGGCCTAGGTCTTTCTTGGACTAGTGCCAGGGGGTTACGTTTTCTTCGTACCCTTATTCTGGTTGGCCATTTGGGATAATTTTTTATGGATGACAGCGAGACGCTAGATTTGAAGAGCGCGCTGGTCAGTAGTTCACTGAAGAACGGATAAATTGCACGAGGAAGAGACCCGTGACAGTGGTGGAGAAGTGGAAGAAACTTATTGATGGAAATTGAAATGTTATAATTTTGACGGCTGAAATTGATGAAGAATTACTGGCTAGGTTTTTATGAAGCCACCAGAGGATATGTCATGGAAATCTAACGAGGGACAACGGAGTGATGAGTATTTTTGTGGATCTGCACTGAGCACGGAGAGCGAAAGCGTAAATATTTGGATGAGTCCAGTCGAAGGAAGAGCCCCACCCATCACAAAATTTCCACCTCACCCCAACACCTTAACCCCTTTGCCCGAAGAGACGGCGAAACCGTCTAAGGGGGCCCGCCGCCGCAGGGGCAATAGCCATGTGGCGGAATGAAACGACTGCAAATATATAGGAAGAGCCAGGGAGGTGGTTTGAACAGCGGAGCTGGAGGTATTGAACATCAGGCACAGAAGAGTATTCAAGCAGTCGCAGCTGAGCTGTGTTCAGAGAGATTAGTCTTCGGCAGGCGAGACCTGCGTGATAGTCTTCAGTCTTGCAACAGTATCGCAAACTGTAAACTACCACGAATATTCAGCAGACGACACTTCAAATTCGAATGAAACACCAATCTGGAGTTTGTCTCAAATATTAGTCAACGACCTGGGGCCATTTGTTTTATACAGATTGTGCAAGGGAATAACTCTTACACAGATAGGAGAAGTTTAGTGGGACCAATCTGCTTTGCGGGTTCGGTTGGAGCATTCTCTATTACCCAAACACAGGTTAGACAACGATATAACACAAACATTTCCTCGCGTGTTGCGTGGAATAATATTCCTCACCCATGGTAGATGAGCTTTAATAATAGGAATCTACGCATTCGGACACTCCGACATCGTAAGCGTATTGCCTATGAAACCAGGTTGTTCTCTGAAAGCTGTAATAATTGGTAAAAGACTGAAATCAACGGTGAAAATAGTAACAAGTTTGAAGTGGTGAGTGAGTGGGGTAAAACCACAGTAATGCTATTTGTAGCACAAGCTACCATGTCAGATAGTCGCGGAACTAATCGTGGACTTATCAACGTTTGAACTCAAACGCGAGTATGAACTGCTAAATGCCGAGCGGGTAGGATAGACGTGGTTTCGAGTACTGAAGAAGATGATGGCGATCGTGAACGATGGGTCGATCGGGGTCGGGCCTGGCAAGTGGCATGCCAAGAGACCTATCGAACCGTGGAATTTAACTGAGGATTCATCATGTCGTAAACATCGGAGAAATGTGAGCTAAATCTCTACATGTGTTCTAGTAGCTAGTGAGATGCATTTGGAACTTTTATTTTATTTAAAATATCACCACTATTAGTCAATAGAAATAGGTGTGAATCGTTTTACAAGTTTGCAAACTGTTAGGAATGATTGTTTGATTTACGATATACATGATAAACAAGTGACAGGAATGTTAGGTTAACGATGTTTTGAAATCACATTAGATATGAATGCTATTGCATTAAAATTAAGTCCTGGATATTTCAAGAAAATTACCATAGGTCTGGTAATATTAAAATTAATTACAGCATAAAATAAAATAATAATAATTAGGTGAATGTTATAAACAATATTTGATATCATTAAGGAAAAATTAATTATAATTAACTATCTAAACTTGACTTATTTTTCCACTATAAAATAGTATATTTTGTGAAATGAGAAAATATTGAAAGAATTTGTTATTAAATTGGCAGAGGAAATCTGATATGAATTATCCACTAAACAAGATTAGATTAGATTAGATTAGTTTTTTATTTATCCTTTTGATCAATTGCATGTATACAATACATTTTTGATATAGTACACGTCAGTAATTACATATATAAAGGAAAGAACTTACAGGTATATATTACTAATACAATAACTATGTATAACTTATTGTAATAATATATCTTATGAGATACAATCTTATTGGACAACAATTTACACCTTACTCTTTTATCACAATATGAAAACTTAATTCTATAAATACAACAACTTGCTGCTAGGTATTACAATTAAAATAGAAAAGTAAAATATAATTATAGATTTTTTCGTTCCTATACACTAAGATATTCAACTACAGAGTAAAAACAATGGCACTACAGATAAGCTTCCAACATTCTATCAAAGGTTTTTATTTTTGGGGCAAAATGTATATACAGGGGTAGTTTATTGTATAATTTAACTCCTGTGTCAAAAGTTCCTTTTTGATATTGTACCCTTCAATGTTTTCTAGGATGCCGACTCTAGCTCGGGTAGTGGTCTGTTCGGTGTGGCTCTAACTTATTCTAAACATCCTAGGAATATCGTCAAGGATCACAGGAGGCTTAACTTAAAATCAGTATGTCAGAGAACTCCTAATATAAAATAATTTTATTTCGCAACATCATCTCCCATTTACTCCCATCCATAGACATTAAAACAACAAAATATACTCCCTTAAAATTATTCTAATCAACAACATCAAAATGCAAAGGTAAATTAATCACACTGGCTGAAACCAGGAAAAGAAAAACAATCTATTTCACTGCAGTCCACTGCTTCGAGTTCAAAAATAAAACGGGGGCGTGGTGGCTCAGCGGTATAGCTGTATGCCTCTCACCAAGGCGGTCCGGGTTCGATTCCCGGTCAATGCATGTGAGATTTTCGAAGTGAAATGCCATGTCCTGTGGTTCGGATTCCACGTAAAAAGGAGGTCCCGTGGCTCATGATCTCAAGATTAACGGTCACGTTAAACTACAATCTTCCTTCTTCAAAAATAAAACGTCAACAGACTTAATTCATCAAAACTATGGCCTGAATAACCCAGCCATTCTATCAAAAAAATATGCGCACTCATGATAACTTGCAAAATTGGTTTTTGGGGTTCGGACATGTTTTTCTCGTACAATCATCATCCTTCCTCACAAGAGTCAGACAATGAAGGCAATAGACTTATTCTAGGCCACAGGCATGTGTGCACGTTCTAGCTTATAAACAATTAATTCACTCAGAGCCATGACTCTGTTAATTACTGTAAAACAAACAAGTCAATATACATGAAGCATCAAATAAACACTTCGGCGGCCGGTGCCCCGCTACTATTAATAAACGAACAACTATAATGAATGCACTCAAAATGACAATACAAGATATCGCTTCCTAAAGCGGTACAAAAAAAACCTGGGAAGCCAGACTACCTTCCCTCAAAGAAAACAAATACCATCCAACCTGGTCCCTCGATCTTATGACAGACATTCTCACACCATAATACCCAGCTGGTCGGGCAATAACCTTCACTGCCACCTTCAGAATTCAGACGGCTGGCCGCATCTTATACCTGCTCCCTAATGACTACCTTGGGTTCGAGCTGTACATTTACCTTTCCGACGGAGCTATAGCACACTCTCATCAGACAATGAATTCAATCATTTCACTTACCAATTATATCATCGTAGAACACGGGAATACCACCTCCGTTATTAATTTCACTTACCATTTTATATCATCGTAGAACACGGGAATACCACCTCCGTTTTAATTCAATTACCATTTTATATCATCGTAGAACACGGGAATACCACCTCCGTTATTAATTTCAGCTCAACCCAGGATCAACTCTCAACCTTTTCTGAATATTATATTATCATCCAGCCATTTTGTCTTACCTTTCTTTACCTTGGTGTGATTATCAATTACCATGCTTACTGTTCACATAATTTCAGTGTCACTACTGGTCTTTGTCACAATATCGAGCTGTCTTCCCCCTATTAGCTTTTACGTTAATATCGTGCGTGAGCACTATCAACCCAATTATTCCCTTAATTGTGCATTCAGCAAAGTTACTGACACCCTCAAACAAAACACATTTAAACAAATTTTGATGCTCATATACTATTTACGTTATAAAACACACAAAATAATCATGACTGACAAATACACACAAATCTACACAAAACATGCCTGCTATGCCCAAAATATCCATTTTATCATAATTGCTTATGATCGAGATAAACTTATCCGACTCCCATGATGGGATACGCTACGGCAAACATGCCCCATACAATTTTTACTTATCTCGTATACATCCTGATGGTGCTCTGGTCCTTGATATCAGTCTTCTGGATCAATTGGTTCATCTTGCAAGGAGGATAATTTACACACGGTCAAAATTCACCAACGCAAAGGTCCACTGTGAATTATTATTATTATTATTATCACAATGCACGGTTCTCGCGTATGTAGCATCTACCTCCTACAGCTATCATCAACCTACTCAATTCAGCTTTTTAGATCACTGACTTAGCTACTAATAGCTCGTACGGCTATCTCTATCATATAACTGTGTCGTACAGTCACGGTATGCACTGTTCCAATTCGCACTCGCGAATACTTAGCGATATTCAAATGTCCAAAGATATAACTGCTTCTACTTATAAAACTTGTAAAATTGTTACTTTTCTTAAGGCTACGGGCTTGGGCTTTCGCCTCTGCAGCGCCCCGATATGAACTTATAAAAACTTGTAAAAATTATTAATATTCTTAGTGCTACGGGCTTGGGCTTTCGCCTCAAGCAGCGCCCCGATATGAACTGTTTTCGCTGCGTCTCCAGCTATTATTTATATGATTTCTCTTAGGAGTACTTGGAGTGGGGAGCTTTTAGAATTTATTTCCATAATAACACTCGCATGAATATGCAAATTAGCTCCTTTGAACGTCCTCATTTCTAATGTCTCAATGACTTTTTTTTTATCCAAAATCCGATCGTTGGATCCTTATATAATGAGCTCCGTAATTTCCTTCATTGTTCCTTAGTTTTGGCGGGATTTGGTCGCGTCTCGCGTCCCTCGCTGCTATTGGTAGTTTTAAATCCACCCCCTGATTTCATTTTAATTCTGGCAAAAAATCACAAAATGATCCAATTTAAATTTTGACGATACTTCTGAGAGGCTGGGATTGTCCCCTATACGATGGTGTAATTCCTGTTTCTGTATTTTAATTACTGCTTCAATTTCTCTCAAATGGGCGGGGTTTATCTAGTGAGTGATCATTGAAATGTTCGCATTTACCCGCTTAGTTGAAACACCGTTTCGCGCTGTCTGAGCGCATGTGGCTTCCAGATGTTGGCTTTCTCTCCCTACCGTCATTGTCCGTGCTGAGTGAAAGTTACATTAAGGCACGTACGGGCCTCCCTTTTTTATTCTCTAGTCCACAAGCAACGTCATTTCTCGCACCAGCTTTGAAACATGAATAAAATCTTGTTGAAATAAATATGTAGAATTTATGCAATCACTGATGCATAAAGGTTACATTACCCTTCTGCAAAGGAAAAAAAATCGATATGGAACGTATGATTTTTTTCTCAATCCCGAACCGCCTCATGGATGCTGTAAGGTTCCGCCATCACTCCTTATTCTGTATACTTGGTTCGCCACTGCTTGTCGCACGCAGGGATTCCCTTGCTACTAATCTTGTGTCTCCTTCTCCACATTCTTGGTAGGATTAGTGCCTCGGCTGTCTGGTGCAGGTAGCTATTGTCCGCCTGTCTCGCCAAGTACTCTCCCTTCTCGGTCGTTCACTGTAAACACCGGGTCTGTTTATGACTGTCTACTTCCTCGTTCCACGTGCATTTGGCTCATCTTTATTCGATTTCCATAGTGTTGACACCCGCGGTATTCCGTGGTTGATCAAACGGTTCCCTTTTATGATATATTTTGAGGTTTGAGCAATTTACTACTGATGTGCTTCCGCCGTTTATGTCCTGTATCTTATACGCATTGTTTCCCAAATTTCTTATGATTCGGTAAGGTCCTATATATGGGAAACACCATTTATGAAACACTTTGTTTGCAGGATAAGAGATAGGTGGTCTCTTCAATAAAACTAACTCATCGGCGTTCAATTCTCTGTGAAAGCGTTTCCCTTTTAGCCTTCTTAATCTCCTGTCAGCTTGTTCTCTCATATACGTGACCGTTCGTTCGATTCTCAGCTGTGGTGCTGGCTGCGGATCCCTTGGGCAATCTAGTACTGTTGTCCAAGATCTCGGTGGTTGCTGGTTCAAATGTAACGTGTATGGAATTTGTCCAGTTGACTCATGACGTGTCATGTTAATGCAAATTTCAATGTTTTTCAAGGTATCAGCCCAACGATGATGCTCTGTAGGTATGAACATGCGGATATGCTTAGAGACCTCTCGTAAGACTCTCTCGCTAGGATTGCTCTGTGGATGGCGTATGCTAGATAATACATGCTTGATGCCTAGCTCATTTAATCCACGCTTAAATTCTGCTGATGTGAAGTAGCTCCCATGGTCGGAAAGTATAAATTCAGGCTTTCCCATTGTAGGTATAACACGAGTCTTGATTCGGCTTAAGACCTGTTTCGATGTTGTCTTCTGGATAGCACATAAAACAACAAACTTGGAGAAGACGTCCACACACACAAGGACATGTCGCACTCCTCTACGTCCTTTCGGCAGTGGCCCCAGGCAATCTGTCGCAATGAGCTCTAATGGTTTCTGTGGCAAAAGTGGCTTTGGGTATTGTCTCATGAGGAAGTTGTTGGATTTTGCACGCTGGCAAATATCGCATGTCATCAAGACATCGCGTATTGTGATCCTCAACCGTGGCCAAGTGAAAGCTTCACCTATCGTTGCTTGTGTCTTGTCTAATCCTATGTTACCAAGTGTATAATGAGTATGCCACACTAATTTCCTCTGTAAAGAAGCTGGTAACAATATCCGTAACTTGACGTGATCCTCATCTATAAATTTATGGAGCATATAATTGAAGTATGAATAACTTCTCGCTTGAGCTTCAATCTCTCGGTATGCTGGGATATCAGGTGTTATCTCTCTCTTGAGGAACTTAATCATCTGCATCATCCATGACTCCTTTTCCTGTTCCTGCGGTAACCTCTTCAGTTCTTGTAAGAAGTCTTGGTCTTCGTTTGTCAGCTCAATGTGTTGCACTAACATCTCATCCTTCTGTGCCTCCTCTTCGGGATTTCGGCTCAAAATATCCGGGATTACATTTAATTTTCCTGATATATGCTCAATTTGTAGATCAAACTGCTGCACATAGATGGCCCATCTGTTGATGCGTTCACTTACCATGGTGGTCTTAAATAAGAAAGTCAGCGCCTTGTGATCAGTGCGGATTGTTATGGGGAAACCATAGATAATACGACGCCATTGTTTTAACGCGTGTATGATAGCCAGAAGCTCCAGCTCTGAGATGGTATAACTTTTCTCATGTTTTCTTAACTTCCTGCTGATAAATGCTAGGTATGAACGGCCTGCTGTTCTCTCTGCGTCTTCTTGGAAAAGCATTGCTCCGATGCCCACTAAAGATGCATCTGCTTGAATTATGAATCTCTTCGAAAAATCTGGGTAACCCAGTTTAATGCTATTTGACAGCAATTCTTTCGTAGCTACAAATGACCTCTCACACTCTTCGTTCCAAAACCAACGGTTATTCTTTTTTAGCATCTCCTGTAATGGTGCTACTACTTCGGTGTATCCTGGACAGTTTTCACGAAAGAAATTTGTTGCCCCCAAGAACATCCTTATGTGCTTGACTCTGGTTGGTCGAGGAAAATTTCTAATGGCTTCAATCTTCATTGGGTTGGGTTTGATCCCCTCTCCATCAACAATATGTCCTAAATATAAAATTTCGTGCTGAAAGAAGTGCGATTTTTTTAGATTGATCTAGAAATTTGCCCTTTCTAGGATCTCTAACAAATTGCTTAAATTTTGCATGTGCTCTTCAATGCTTTCTGATGCTAATGAGATATCGTCGACATATCTGACAGTCATGTCTTTCACCTCTTCTGTCAAATTGCGATCCAATGCTCGGATTAGTGCAGATCCGGCTGTCTTAACTCCAAATGGTAAGCGACACCAGATGAAACTCTGATTATTGAATAAAAATCCAGTTAACAGCTGTGATTTCTCTTCTAACTCGATATGCCAGTAGCTATTTGCAAGGTCGACAGACGAATATATTTTTTCTTATGGAACTTCTTTAGTACATCCTTAATTAGTGGTGCACGGTCGGTTTCATCAACTAATCTGGAATTGAGTGTGCGAGCATCGAGACATAGTCTCACAGAACCATTGGGTTTCGCCACCGCTAATATGGCGTTCAAATATGGAGTTGGAGCTTTCTTAATTATGCCCCCTCTAAGCATTTCGTCTATAATTTTTCTAACTGCTGCACGCTGTTTTTCTGGAATTGGGTAGAGTCGTCTCTTGAATGGGGTCCAGTCATCCACCTGCATAGCGTACTTGAAATTTAATATTTTTCCCGGTAGTGTATTGAATGCTGCTGAATGTTTACATAGCATTTGTGCCAAGCAATTTCTTTCTTCATCATTTAACTTCGCCTCTTTTAATTTGTCCTTCAAAAGTGCCTCAAAACTGTCTTTGTTGCCATCTTCTTCTACTGCCATGGACCACATCTCATCTTCCAACTCTTGCTTTTCCTGTGTTCGAGTCCTCTTCATCTGCTTGATTTTCTCTTCTTCTTCCTCAGGAATCGTCTCCAGCGTCCAAATGTCAGCATCTCTATCTAAGCCGTGATTATTCATGTTCCGTTCCACCGCTGATAATCCTTCCATATTTCTGAATTTAATTACATTGTTGCGTAGATCAATCACTGCTTGGTGCTCGTATAGGAAATCCGCGCCCAGGATCAAGTTTACGCTCATCTTGTTCATAACCATGAATACGTGTGAAAAAGTGTGTCCTAATATTTCTAGATCCAATTGTACTTGAAATTTACATACAGCTGATTTTTCGGGAATTACTCCTCTAATTTTGACCTGTTTTACTGGAATCGTAGGTATTCTCTGTTTTTCGCTTAGAGCTTTAATTAATGCCTCTGATACTAGACATAGCTGTGCCCCAGTGTCCACTAATCCTTTTACTCTTAATCCTTCTATTCTCGTAATAATGACTGGTAATTTCCTCAAACAATGTTGTTCCGGTTGAATAATTTCACCCGTAAAATCATCAGGAGTTGCAACCCATTCCTCAATGTTCGCTATCAACCACTGTGTTTTATCTGGCGTGAAAATCCTCTAGTACATTTTTTTTTTGCTAATGGCCCCCGTCTGCCTCTTATCGTTCTGACTCTCGCGATGCTGTTGCGCCAATTCACTTTCTGCTCCGGTTATCTCCACATCTGGATTCTCGCGATTTTCCATCGTCCTTCGCCAGCGATCCTTTTCCGTCTCTTGGCTGCGATGCAACTCGTTTAGGTACTGTTGGGATTCCTCGTGTCTGTTCTGCCATTCCCGTCGACTGTCCTCCGTGTATCCTCGGTTCTCCTCTCATCCTCGGTTTCACGTTCTATTTTCCCATCTGTCATACCTGCGATGATGATATGGAACTTCGCGACCACGCCCTTTCCATTCATCTCTCCTGTACTGTTGCGGCTGCCAGTTCCTTTCGTTCCTTGGTTCATATCTCCTTTGCTCTTCTCTTGGCAAGTCTGACCTTCCATTGTTGTTTCCGCCCTTATGGCTAACATTCGTATTGGTGCTCTGCTCCCTAGTTTTGACTAGCTCGGCCTGGTGTACCAGCGCTGCGCTGTCACTTGCTCTGACGTGCCTATTTTGAGTATTTAATGAAGTTTCATCCAATTGGCGTAAAACCTCCCCTGCTTGTAGTGCGCTCGAGACGTTTGCTGCAATTAAGAACTGTTGTACTGGTAATGGAAGCTGTTTACCAATTGGCATCACCAGTTCTGACTCCGGTGGTAAAATATCCATGTCTTTCAACCTGAGTAGCTGAGCCGAAAAATATTCCGAATAACGCGTGGGCTGTGAAGCGTGATACTTCCTGCTATACAACTCCATTCTCAGACTATGTTGTATTGACATGCTCCAATAACGGCCTAGAAATGCATGTTTGAAACTGTCCATGTCTTCAAAAGTGTAGCGAAAACTCCTGAACCAAGTCAAGACGCTATCCACAAGTAATTTCTCTGTTACTCTGAGTTTCTTATTCTCAGGAATGTTACTGTCTGAAAGGTAGTGTTCTAAATCTTTTAAGAAAGCTTTCGGCGTTTGTGATCCATCATTATTGAATTTTCGTGGGCGATCCTCCTGCATTCTGATTATTTGTACATACTGGGTAGTTGGGTTATTATTATTATTATTATTATTGTCAGTCGACTGTTGAGGTGTCGAGGCGTGTCCCCTAAACGTTTGGAACCCATCATTATTCTCGCTACCTGTAGTCGCGCGGCTCGGACTAAGTCCATTCATTCCTTCTACCTGAGTCTGGCTTGTGTTGAAATTATTAGCCACACCGTTTGTTCCCTTACTGTTATTATGAGCTTTTAGTTCAAGAAGCATGTCTTGCTGTTGTAAAGATTGCATTTCCGTCTTAAGGATCTTCCGTTCTTGTCCCTCTATTTTTCCTAGCAACTGCAGTTCAACCTCCTTTATCCTTTTCTGGTTCTCTTCACTTTGTTCTATGAGTTTCTTTCTATTGTCTTTCCCGTCAATTCCAATCTGTCGGCATGTCTTATTAATTTCTGCTCTTATTGCCTCATATCTATCTTCCTCTTTTCTCTTTCCATCCTTCTTATCGCTTTCCAGCTGATCGAGCCTGCCTCCTATCAGTTCATTACTTTCACGAATGCTCTCCTTAAGTGCATCATTCTCATTCTCTTGAATACTCCATCGTTCTGCTGAAGTCAAAGCTGCCTTGTCTATCTCTGTTCTGATCTCTGTCATCTCCTCTTCTAAGCTGTGTAATTGCTTTGCCGCAGACTTAACCTCATTGTCTGCTCCTTTTATTGTAGCCTGGATTGCTAACTGCTCTAACTTTATCCCTTCCGTATTAGCATTACATATTTCTTCCAGTTGTATGAGTTTCGCTGCCGTCTTTTCTTCACTGAATGCTATTGATTGTCTTAGGTTCATCTCCATCTGTCCTAACTGTGCGGTAGTCTCAAGTGTGATTTTAGCTATCTGCTCTGCTAATTTATCCGTCAATTCCTCTTTTAATGCTTCATTATTCAGCCTACCCTGTTCTGCAATTTGTTCCGTTAGCTGTGTATTGGTAATTGTACTTTGCTCCGCGAGTAGTGCATTATTTATCCTACTTTGCTCCGCTATCTCTTCTGAGATACGTGTATTGTTTGTTTCGCTCTGTTCCGCTATCTGTTCTGAGATACGTGCATTGTTTATTTCGCTCTGTACCGCTATCTGTTCTGAGATACGTGCATTGTTTATTTCACTCTGTTCTCTACACTCCCTCTTAAATTGTTCAAACTGCTCCATTGTTCTAGCTACCGAACCTTCACTTATTGCTCGAATTTCCTCCACTGAAGCCATAGCACAAAATATAACACTTATTTGAGAAGACTGGGGCATGAAGCCTCACGTACCCACCTTCTGCAATCATAAAATGAGTCGCTTAATCCCAATCTACGTTATTCCCATTAATTACTTTTATTTGCTTGAAGAGCTGCCTATTTGATGTCTGCTTTCATGAATAAATTTTCAGTTTACCCTTCTGCGTTAATTTTAAATTCCCAGTCCTGTCAATAAAGTACTGACATGACTTTTCACGGTTCACGCCGTCCTACAACATACATTTGGAGTTTGCTACTAATTAATCAATTATAAGGGCGCCACGAAAACACTGCTTCTACCTAAATATGCAAAATAAACTCAGAATTTTCGACTATTTATTTTAAACAAACTCCTGGCTTTACATTCCACTGAATTACTGTTAGTTTGGCCACACTAAAGGGCGCCATGATATGGGGACACCCTACATCTGTTTACACGTCTTCAAGGTTTGATAATGCAAGCTCAATGCTCACCCTCTTGGATAACGACCGACATGGGCCACCATGTTTTATCACAACCTCGACGCGGCGTGTATACTTCAGTAGGCTCCGGCTAGCTACTCTCTGACAATCTCCATCACTGTGATCCACTAATTAATAAAAGAAAACTAATATGGACATGAATAACTACAATGTTATCACCCAATCCATATGTACCCTAAAATGTTTTCTAGGATGCCGACTCTAGCTCGGGTAGTGGTCTGTTCGGTGTGGCTCTAACTTATTCTAAACATCCTAGGAATATCGTCAAGGATCACAGGAGGCTTAACTTAAAATCAGTATGTCAGAGAACTCCTAATATAAAATAATTTTATTCACAAAAACATCATCTCCCATTTACTCCCATCCATAGACAATAAAACAACAAAATATACTCCCTTAAAATTATTCTAATCAACAACATCAAAATGCAAAGGTAAATTAATCACACTGGCTGAAACCAGGAAAAGAAAAACAATCTATTTCACTGAGTCCACTGCTTCGAGTTCAAAAATAAAACGTCAACAGATTTAATTCATCAAAACTATGGCCTGATTAACCCAGCCATTCTATCAAATAAATATGCGCACTCATGTTTATAACTTGCAAAATTGGTTTTTGGGGTTCGGACATGTTTTTCTCGTACAGTCATCATCCTTCCTCACAAGAGTCAGACAATGAAGGCAATAGACTTATTCTAGGCCACAGGCATGTGTGCACGTTCTAGCTTATAAACAATTAATTCACTCAGAGCCATGACTCGGTTAATTACTGTAAAACAAACAAGTCAATATACATGAAGCATCAAATAAACACTTCGGCGGCCGGTGCCCCGCTACTATTAATAAACAAACAACTATAATAAATGCACTCAAAATGACAATACAAGATATCGCTTCCTAAAGCGGTACAAAAAAAACCTGGGAAGCCAGACTACATTCCCTCAAAGAAAACAAGTACCATCCAACCTGGTCCCTCGATCTTATGACAGACATTCTCACACCATAATACCCAGCTGGTAGGGCAATAACCTTCACTGCCACTTTCAGAATTCAGCCGGCTGGCCGCATCTTATACCTGCTCCCTAATGACTAACTTGGGTTCGAGCTGTACATTTACCTTTCCGACGGAGCTATAGCACACTCTCATCAGACAATGAATTCAATCATTTCACTTACCAATTATATCATCGTAGAACACGGGAATACCACCTCCGTTATTAATTTCACTTACCATTTTATATCATCGTAGAACACGGGAATACCACCTCAGTTTTAATTCACTTACCATTTTATATCATCGTAGAACACGGGAATACCACCTCCGTTATTAATTTCAGCTCAACTCAGGATCAACTCTCAACCGTTTCTAAATATTATATTATCATCCAGCCATTTTGTCTTACCTTTCTTTACCTTGGTGTGATTATCAATTACCATGCTTACTGTTCACATAATTTCAGTGTCACTACTGGTCTTTGTCACAATATCGAGCTGTCTTCCCCCTATTAGCTTTTACGTTAATATCGTGCGTGAGCACTATCAACCCAATTATTCCCTTAATTGTGCATTCAGAAAAGTTACTGACACCCTCAAACAAAACACATTTAAACAAATTTTGATGCTCATATACTATTTACGTTATAAAACACACAAAATAATCATGACTGACAAATACACACAAATCTACACAAAACATGCCTGCTATGCCCAAAATATCCATTTTATCATAATTGCTTATGATCGAGATAAACTTATCCGACTCCTATGATGGGATACGCTACGGCAAACATGCCCCATACAATTTTTACTTATCTCGTATACATCCTGATGGTGCTCTGGTCCTTGATATCAGTCTTCTGGATCAATTGGTTCATCTTGCAAGGAGGATAATTTACACACGGTTTCCAAAATTCACCAAAGCAAAGGTCCACTGTGAATTATTATTATTATTATCACAATGCACGGTTCTCGCGTATGTAGCATCTACCTCCTACAGCTATCATCAACCTACTCAATTCAGCTTCCTAGATCACTGACTTAGCTACTAATAGCTCGTACGGCTATCTCTATCATATAACTGTGTCGTACTGTCACGGTATGCACTGTTCCAATTCGCACTCGCGAATACTTAGCGATATTCAAATGTCCAAAGATAGAACTGCTTCTACTTATAAAACTTGTAAAATTGTTACTTTTCTTAAGGCTACGGGCTTGGGCTTTCGCCTCTGCAGCGCCCCGATATGAACTTATAAAAACTTGTAAAAATTATTAATATTCTTAGTGCTACGGGCTTGGGCTTTCGCCTCAAGCAGCGCCCCGATATGAACTGTTTTCGCTGCGTCTCCAGCTATTATTTATATGATTTCTCTTAGGAGTACATGGAGTGGGGAGCTTTTAGAATTTATTTCCATAATAACACTCGCATGAATATGCAAATTAGCTCCTTTGAACGTCCTCATTTCTAATGTCTCAATGACTTCTTTTTATCCAAAATCCGATCGTTGGATCCTTATATAATGAGCTCTGTAATTTCCTTCATTGTTCCTTAATTTTGGCGGGATTTGGTCGCGTCTCGCGTCCCTCGCTGCTATTGGCAGTTTTAAATCCACCCCCTGATTTCATTTTAATTCTGGCAAAAATCACAGAATGATCCAATTTAAATTTTGACGATACTTCTGAGAGGCTGGGATTGTCCCCTATACGATGGTGTAATTCCTGTTTCTGTATTTTAATTACTGCTCCAATTTCTCTCAAATGGGCGGGGATTATCTAGTGAGTGATCGTTGAAATATTCGCATTTACCCGCTTAGTTGAAACACCGTTTCGCGCTGTCTGAGCGCATGTGGCTTCCAGATGTTGGCTTTCTCTCCCTACCGTCATTGTCCGTGCTGGGTGAAAGTTACATTAAGGCACATACGGGCCTCCCTTTGTTATTCTCTAGTCCACAAGCAACGTCATTTCTCGCACCAGCTTTAAAACATGAATAAAATCTTGTTGAAATAAATATGTAGAATTTATGCAATCACAGATGCATAAAGGTTACAATATATGCTTGTATGTGTGAAATATAAATGTTTTGATTTTGTCTTGTGTTATGCCTATGAACATCATTGTTTGTTTTAAGAAAAAAGTCTTTAATCATTATATTCTAAAAAAACATAATACTTTCAAAGATATGAATGCAGGGCAGTAGGAGAATGTTTAAATCTTTAAACTGAAGTCTGCATGATTCTCTAGTGTTTGAATTTGCCATAATTCTAATCGCCCTCTTTTGTATCCTAAACGAGCTTAGTACATGTAGTGTCACACTCCAAAATATGACCCCATATCTTAAGTATGAATGGAAATAAGCAAAATAAGTATTTCTTAATGTGTGCATGCTTGTGCAAGTTTTCAAAATACGTAACGTAAAGCACATCGAGTTAAGTTTAGTATTCAGATATTGTATATGTTTATTCCATTTCAAGTCATGTTGTATCCATAGTCCTAAAAACTTTGTTTGTGATTTATTTTCAATTTGATGACCATTTAATGTTATATTGGGCTTCGCAGGATTCCTATTCTGTATAGAGTGGAAATTTAGAGATACTGTTTTTTTTATAGTTTATAGTTTGAAGTTTTTATAGTTTATTATCTTGTGACCATTTGGTTAACTCTTCTGTAACGGAGTCAGCAGACTGCTGAAAGACTTGCTTATTTTCACCTTATATTACGAGAGTTGTATCGTCCGCAAACAAAATTTCCGTATGAGAACGAACGTTCTGTGTTATATCATTGATATATAGAAGAAAGAGGCCCAAAACTGATCCCAGGGGTACTCCAAATATAATAATTCCCTCTTTGGATAATGTTTCATTAAGTAATTCTTTTCCATCATCCTTGTGTCTCAAGCTTACTATTTGTTTACGCCTTGTTAAGTAAGACAATATCCATTTACTAGCTAGACCTCGAATACCATATTGATTTAGTTTTGTAAGGAGGATTTTATGGTCAACAACATCAAATGCTTTCGATAAATCCAAGAATAGGCCAGTTACATGTTCCTTATTGTCAATTAATTTCAGTATACTATTACTACATTCATAAATTGCTGTCTGTGTAGATCTTACCGTTCTGAATCCATGTTGTGAGTTTGATAGTATTTCATTTTTTCCATAAAACTTATTAGTCTCTTATACATGATTTTTTAAACAATTTTTGCAATACCAGTTGGTAAGGTAATAGGACGATAGTTATCTAATTCATCTTTTGAACCATTTTTGTGCGCTGGAATTACTTTTGATAAGTTCAAAATATCCGGGTAATTTCCTGAGAGAATTCAACTGTTTATTAAGTGCGTAAGTGGATTTATTATATTTTCTGCACATTTCTTTAAAATTGCATTAGGGATGCGATCAATGCCATCACAGAATTTATTTTAGCTCATTTATAACTATTCTTACCTCTTCACTTGTGACATGATTTATAAATAATGAATCACTGCATATATTTATTTTATTATTAGAATTTAGTGTATTTACCTGTGATTTATTTTATATTTTTTGGAATTTCAGCAAATAGTCATTAAAAGTGAGCAGGGGGGTAAGGCGGTTTCTGCTTCCCTCCTACCATTACTCCCACCTACAGTACTGTACGTTCTCAGCCTTGTTAAATAATTAATATCTCGCGAACCCATGGTCGGATTTTAACAAATGAGGTGTCGTTGGACTCGGGCTGACGCCCTCTTTCCAATGGACAACTTATTTCTACCCCAAAATAAAACCTACCCCTACTAGGGGATGAAATTTTATTTTTTTAGTGAAAGTCATTTTACAAATGCAACAGACATGAGGGGCGATACCACTATGAAATTAAATGTTGTTGCTCATATAGCGCATGCGTTTTGCTGGATGCCGCTATGAATCAACAGTTTTGTTTTTGTTTTTTACGCATGCGCACTTGGGATTTTAGTAAGAGGGCGAGCTCTTTGAAAAAATGATTTATAAGAAGGGGTTTTGGTGGTGAGGAGAGTATCAGATAGTCGCCTACTTTCCTACGAAGTTTGCCGATATCTCTCGAACGCAAGGTCGGATTTGGACGTGTGACGTGTCAAATCGCTTGTCTCGAAGCCCTATATATGTTATTAATAGGTTAAAGTTTTGAGAATGCTGGAAACATGTTTTTTGTAAAAACGTGATTTTAGACTTTTTCCGATATCTCACGAATGCATGGTCGGATTTGGTCCTATGACGTGTCAAATGGCTTGTCTCGAAACCCTCTTTATTTTTGTAATAGGGTGATTTTAGACTTGTTATATCTCACAAACCAATAACGCCAGAGGCATGTACGAGGGGTCCAAGGACTCGAGGTGACGTCCTCTCTGCTATGGAGCACACGTTATATTTAAAAAAAAATTGGAAACTCGATTTTGGGGTAAACATTTGTTTTTGTGATTTTTGCCGATATCTCACGAACCAATAAGCCTAGAGACTTGTACGAGGTGCCATTTTTTTCGCCGCGTTGTCCTCTTGCCGAGGATGTTCGTGTTGAGCAGGAATGAAAAACCAAGTTGAGGTAAAACAGTGATTTTAGACTTTTTGCTCTATCTCATGAACCAATAACGCTAGAGACGTGTACGAGGTGTCCTAGAACTCAGGCTAAGCCCCCCCCCTTTCGAATGTGGTAGATATGTTTTCCAAAAAATAATTCACAAAGGGCCTAACGCCATACATGAAGAAAAAACTTTTTTTCTTTACCATTTTATAATGTTCATGAAGCGTGGTGGTTGAGAGAGACGATTCTGCTGGTTGTGTGTTTCAACGAACCTGTCGCTAACCACAATGACCATGCTTAATAGAACAATCGATATTTCGGCGGGTCGGTTTATGACAGAGCGAGGGTTCTTTTTTTCCGACATTTTACCCCCGAAGATGATCTTTAACGTGTAAACGGTGATGAGAACTTGGTTCTATGTTGGTCGAAGTGAGTACAGAAAACAAACTTGCAGAGGAGCAGACGAGCAGGAGGTGAATGTCATTTGAGCTTATTGGAATGCGCTGATCTGCCTTGACAACAGGTGCAATAGGAAATGACAAAGACACTTGAAAGTGAAATAATCTGACAACCGTGGTGGCAGGGAAGAGCGAAATGCATGCACACACGTGTGAGATGACATGTACGCTAAACAAGTTACATCCTGTTTGCTTTGTACGTGACAAAATGCAAGTTCATGTGAAATTTGATCTGGCACAGGGACGTTAGCTGTCCACGTGCAAGATAACAGAATGTTCAAAGCATGGGAAAAAATGATTATACATGCAACGTAACATATATAAAGACATGTCGTTATCATTTCCACTCTCAATTTTCTGACTACCTTTGAACACATTGCGTTGCGTGAAACCCCTGGTCTTGTTTAACAATTTTGGTGTTGGTGGAAAATACTTAACCTTGTTGTGAGGTAGGTATTTATTTATATATTTATTCATTTATATATTTATTGATTTATATATATATAAGCAATTATTAATTGATTGTTAAAGTTATAAATTAATGTTTATTTTTTTGTTTGCAGATAACGTGTATAGCCTACCTGTTGTGTGTCTGTGGGAACGAGATTGAAAAAGAGAGAAAAACAGACAGCTAGAAAAGGAAACCATTACCACACTAGCCCACGAGACGGGAATAAAGCAAAGTATTACAAGTCAAGGTGAGATTTGTTTTTTATATATATAACCTGTTTGATTTTGTTTTGTTTATGACGTGCATAAATTATATGGAATTGATATGCGTATGGTGGTTTATTTTATTTCTTTATAGATATTTGGAGGGAAAAAAACTCTACTGCTTTAGCCACAACAGCTGAAAACCAAGTGGCTTTAGAGTGGAACCATTGTCAAGCAGTCTACAGCTGAAAACTCAGGTGAGAGTGTTCTTTGAAAATAATGTCTTTTACTGCTACGGATACGTTAACTTGGGAACCCCTAAACAGTTGTTTCAAATCGCGTGTGTGCTCTGATCGTGTTGTCAATGTTAGAAAAAGTTTGATTCCCAAAGAATTTTTAGAATCTTGTTTTGAAATTTTTAAAATTGAAATTTGTACAGCACAAAGGTTGCATATGGCTTTAATGATGAATACAGAACTGGTGTGCGATTTCATATATAAAAAGAAGGACGTAGAGCATAAAGAGACATTTTATATTTGCAGTAAAATGCAAGATCTTTTGATAGCCGATAATCTGAACGAGTAGTATCAAATCCATATGATGAATGCCTTGCAATCAAAATTTGATTAACTGCAACAAGGACCGAGGGGCCTTGCCTTAGACAAAATTCATCATCTACAAATCAACATTTGTCATTTCAATCCGTCGAATGCTGGGTCTAGCTATATTAAAACACCACCAGCAATAGCTTCGAAAAAGGCTGTGGTCAATATAAAGAATCGTGACAATGATTGCTTCCTGTGGGCTGTGGCTGCGTATTTGCAGCCAGCACAAGACCGCAATGGTTCTCGACCAGGAAAGTACAAGGCCAAGTTTGAAGAATTAATACAAAAATTAATTTAACACGAGTATCGTTCCCTATGGACTTAACCGAGATCCATATGTTTGAACAAGACAACCATCACTTTTCGTTCATGGTGTATGGCCTTGATGGTGATGAGATTGTGGGTCCTCTTTATGCTACAAAAGAACCGAAACGACACCACATTCATCTTTTATATCTGTCTGAGGGAGAGGTGAATCACTATTGCCTCATTAAAAGTCTGAGTAGATTGCTAAGCAGTCAAATGTCCAAAGCACATGGTAAAAAGCATATTTGTGACCGTTGTCTCCAATACTTTTGGACGCCTACTTCTTTGGAACGTCATAGGATTGATTGCGTTTCTCAGGAAGCAGTGAGACTGATTTTGCCACAAGGGGACAAAGCTATGTTAAAGTTTAAGGACATTCATAAGCGTGACACTGTTCCCTATGTGGTATAAGCAGATTTCGAAGCACTCACTACACCCATGGTGGGATGTGAACCAGATCCCACCATTAGCTCAACCACACCTATTCAAAAACATGAACCCTTTGCCATAGGATTTAATGTAGTGTGTGCCTATGATCCAACACAATCCGTTTACAAATACCGTAAGGGGCCAGATTGTGCCAGATGGTTTTTGGATGAACTTGTACAGTTGGCCGACCATGTACAGGGATTACTAGACCACCCTGTACCCATGAGCCTATCTCTAGAACAGCAGCAGCAGTATGAGCATGCCACGACATGCCATATTTGCGAAAAGCCACTGATCAGTGCTGAAGACACCGTTCGTGATCAATCGCACTTTACGGGGGAGTTTCTTGGAGCTGCGCATAGTAAATGCAATTTGAACTTTCCAGCTCCTCATTTAATCAGTGTCTTTTTCCACAATCTGGCGAATTATGAATTTCAGTTTTTGATTCGTGAATTGGGTCATGTCAACAAGGGCTCGTTTACCATTATTCCTCAAAACCATGAGCGTTTTACAGCCCTGACATGGTGGTTGGGCGACTTTTGCATTCGATTTTTGGATTCTTTACGTTTATGGCATCCTCGCTAGACAGCCTTGTGAATGGCTTGAATGAGGAGGAATTAAAAAATACTAGAATGCATTTTAATGATCCTGAGCAATTCCAATTGTGCATTCGGAAATGTATATTCCCGTATGATTTCTGCAACAGCTGGGACGTGTTAAAGCAAAGAAAACTCCCACCACAAGAGAAATTGTACTCAAAACTAACACGCAGTACCGTTTCCGATGAAGACTATGCACATGCATGTCAAGTTTGGCGAGTGTTTGGCATGAGCACGCTAAGTGAATATGCTTTGCATTACCTAAAACTGGTTGTATTGCTGCTCACCGATGAGTTTGAAAAATTCCATGAGTTGTGTCAACACATTTACGGTCTTGACCCGACTCACTATTATACGAGTCCTGGGCTCTCTTTTGATGCCGCTTTGAAATACACTCAAGTGGAATTGGATTTACTCACTGATGTAGACATGGTTCTATTGTTTGAAAAAGGCATTCGTGGCGGCTTTGTGTCTCTTAACCAGCACCATGCCGAAACGAACAATGTCTACATGCCTGATTATTCACTAGACAAACCAGAATCGTACTTAATGTACTATGACGTGAATAATTTGTACGGTTACGCCATGAGTCAGCCTTTGCCCTATGGGAAGTATGCTTGGCTGACAGACAAACAATTGTCAGAATTTGATGTGAACATGACTAGCCAAGGAACAGGCCGTGGATATGTGCTAGAAGTGGATATTGAATATCCCTCATCCTTGTATGATGAACATGCCGATTTCCCATTCTTCCTTGAGCAAATGGTTCCCCCTGACAGTAAAGTGAAAATTGAAAAACTCATGGGCACACTTTACAACAAAAATCGGTATGTGCTACATATCGAAATGTTGGTGCAATGCCTCGCCCAAAGCTTGGTGTTGAAGAAAATACATAGGGGTATTTCCTTTGCTCAAAAAGCATGGCTCAAGCCATACATGCAACTCAACACAGAGCACCGACAAATGGCAACTCAGCAGTTTGAAATTATTTTTTTCAAATTAATGAACAACTGCATCTATGGCAAGTCCATGGAGAATGTCCGCAAATACCGTGACATTAAATTGGTCAATGTCTGGGAGGGGCGGTGGGGTGCCCGGCTGTGCATTGCCAAGCCAAATTTTAAAACGATCAACATTATCGATGAGGATTTGGCTACTGTTGAATCGAGTAAGACCAGCGTGACCATGGATAAGCCTATTTACTTGGGTCAAGTCATTTTAGACTTTTCCAAATCGGTCATGTATCGATTCCACTATGAGTTTGCCAAACGCCATTTTGAGGACGTCTGTCTTTTGTATATGGATACGGACTCATTCATTTACCACATTCGCAACTGCAACCCCTATGACGTCATGAGGCAGCATAGTGGCTGGTTCGACACCTCTTCGTATAGCGTTGACAACGTGTTTCAGCCGCCCATAAAAAACAAGAAGGTAATGGGCGTTTTAAAAGATGAATGCGGTGATTCCATTATGACGGAATTCGTAGGTTTGGCCTCAAAAATGTACGCTTATCGCAAACTCGACTGTAAGGAAGCCAAAAGAGCAAGAGGTGTGGGTAGGGCAGTGGTAAAATCGCTACGTGTAGACGATTACCTGGCGGTTTTACGCAATGGCGAAGCTATGTCTCATACACAGTGCAGGATACAATCCAGCATCCATCATTTGTATCTTGTAGAACAGAGAAAACGCACCCTCGCCTCCATGGATAACAAACGTGTGTGGGCTGATGACCTGCTCCCCAGCCTGCCCTGGGGTTATGACCGCAAGGAGGAGGAGGTATGATTTCACTGTTTGTTCGTTTAGGGACATGGCTCTTTGTACTCGTAGATTTAGTATTTTGTAAATACTGTTGTTTTTTGTCATTCTAAATAGTAGATTTTGTAAAATATTGGCAACCCACTTGGACCTATTGCTCTTTAAAAAGTTCTATGCAATTTTTTTTTTTTTAAAATTGATTGGTAAATAGTGTGATTCTTTTAACGCTGTACGAAGTTGAGTTTTTTTTTGTAAATATGAAATAAGTAATATTTTTAGTAACTTGAATGACTAGTATTTAATTATTTTTTGCAATGTAAATGATAAACTAAAAAAGTTCTTTTGGGATGAGTGTGCATATCGAGAATGTGCTTTTGGGAATAAATAAAGTGGTTGTGTTTGTTCCCAAAGACAGGTGTGAATGTTTGAGTAGAGAGAGAAAGCTGGTGTGTATGTATGACCAGAGAAAACACGGTGAGGTAGGGTGGGTGGGGAGGGGAAATGGTCACTTATATACTCATTTTGTTTTCAATAGTATTGTTTTCTTTGAAATGTGGCAGTCAATACACATTATTTTTGTAATAACTGTTTTACCTGCAGTAGTCGTAGACCTCGACGTTTCTCCAAACACCCATAAACACATTTCAGCATCGCCATGGTCAAGCACTTGCATCAACATCATTGTCAAATCTCAAATTTCGACATACACCAAATGGAAAAATGTGAAAACAGCAAAACATAAAAATGACCTTTTAAAAACTGGAAATAGCCTTGTGTGAAATTTAAAAATTCTAAAAACTTCAAACGGACATTGTTTAAAAAGTGTCATCAACAAAAATGGAAAAATCCATATCATCAGAAACGCAAAACTTAAAACGAACGTTTTCAAAAACTGTAAATTGCTTATTGACAAAATGGCAATGTGTGAAATGTGAAAATGAGAAATCAGCCATCAACATCATGATTTAAAAAAATAATAAAAACACATCGTGCTCTGGTAAACCTTTGCTTTTATTTCATAGTCATTGTGAATTGACAAAAGAAATATAGAATACAAACAAATCCCAATTCCTCACTCCTCCATTCCTCAATGTTTATGTCCATGCATCATCAACTTTCATTTCATAGCACTCATCACAATCAGGGCTGCCATCCTTTCACCCACTGAGGCATCACTGGATGTGAAACGTTGTTTAGCTTATTTCAATAAAAATGTATCGGCCACATGTCTTAAACCAGGATGACTATGGCGATAAGATAGGTCATGTTCTTTGCATGCTTGATCCAAAAGATTAATGGGTACATCACCACGCTGCAAACGTTTTTCGAGACGAGTTCCAGGGCCACAAAAACGATAACCTGAAGATGGATTTCGAAAGGTAAGTATTGAATCACTTTGTCAATGACGACATTGCCAGTACAGATCTGGCATATCCCTTTCCATTGATGGTAAAAACGTTTGGTGTTCCTCCTCCTCTGTGGACGATGTTTGTGTTTGTTGTTGTTGCTTTTTCTCGCCATGACACCCGTGGAATGATTCAACAAAGTCTTTACACGGACTTTTATGACCGTGATACAGTTTCACTAGCTGGCAAGTCGCACACTGACGCATAGACGGTATTTTTTCCATGGCCACTTGCTTATGGTGATCGTAATCCGTACAAGGTTGCAAATCACTCAACACAGGGTCTTGAGTCCATGATTTTGGTACATGTTGCCAGATTTCTTTCACCGCGTTGGCGGCCACATAATAAATGAACGACTTGGGCAGCGCCAAGAGTTCCTCTTTGGTAAAACTGTCTAGTTTCTTTTTGCACACAAAGAACTTGCCGATGGCTTTGTCCGTAGCATTGCCTTTCTCCATGGTATCACGTGCTGTAGATGTTAACACGTCGGTTGTAGAAATCTCACTGGCGTCATTCACAGGTAAATCTTGAGTTATAATTTTGTTCAACAACTCCCAGCAGGCATGGGTGGTTAACCAATGAAAGAGATGCCACACATGGGCTAGGGCTGTATGGGTTATGTTGCCACAGTCACAAGTATTCATGAGCGTCTGCAGGGATGGGCAGCCCAACTCCATGAGGTCGCTGACGTTTGGGAATAACACGTCTCTGTGCTGCTCGAAAGGCTTTCCTTATGGTCAATACATTATTTTTTCTTTTTTCTTTGGCAAGGGCTTGTCCACGAATGTCGTAAGCCCAGGGTTTGCCAAGGACAAGGTCCTTTTTTTAGTCTTTCTCACCACATACTTTTGTTTCACCATGATGATGACCAACAAACTTTCACAAGAAAGTTTAAATCACAACTAACTTTAGATTGTTATTTCATGGCTGTATATTCCAATTCCACATAAAGTGGGAAATCGTTTATGATTTTTCCCGCTTGCTTTTCATCCCATGTCAACATGAGATGAAAGGATAATTCGTCACCTGCATTGACCATTTCATGGTTATGGACCAACATCCTATGACCATTTATCTTTATTTGTAAATGGTTCTCATCAGGTATGGCATATTTGATGTGAATGGTTCCATCATAGTGTAATCGATAGTGGTTTAAACCTGGAGCAAGCACATAGGTCAAGTGCTGATCATGGACTAGCGGTAAATGGTTTTTCATTTGTCAGATACACTAAAAATACAGATGGGATAAATTTATAAAGCCTTTTCATTTCATAGGTCACGTAACGTTTGGTACAGACATCGTCATCGTCTTGCGGGTCTTCCACGTGAATAATCCGATGGTGATTAGCGCTATAGCCATTCACCTTAAGCTGGGGCACTTTGTCATAAAACTCATACACATTGTTAACCACATCTTTTTCGTAGTAACGTCTGTAGACACTTGAGGATGTTTTACATGGGTTAACCGCTTTCCCTTAAAGTCATAATCTCCCTGTTTTGTGCGTGGCACTACTGATCTATCCACATAGTGTTTATTAGCAGGATCTGTTTCTTGTTTAGGATCATGTATGGGGACAGACCTAGCTTTGGCCATCAACGCACGTCCAAAGACATCCATCGTCAACCTGTAGTACCAGTCTACTGTTTCTATGACAAGGCCCGGTGTCCTGTATATAGACAGCCTGCTAGCCTGTCTAAGCCTTAGTTGAAATGAAGATTATTAAGCAGCAAGAGTCATTCCCCGTGGGGGACATGGTTTCCCATCTCTGTCCCACATCACGTGAACAACGCCATGGTTCACTGTTTCCATCTTCCATTCGCTGCATAATTGTGGGGCCTTCCGGCTGTGGAAAGACCAATCTTTTGCTAACGCTCATCACAGCGCCCAATGGTCTGCGTTTTCAAAATATTTATATTTTTGCAAAATCTCTCTACCAACCCCTCTACGTGTTTCTGGATCAAGTCATGTCTGGATTACAAAAAGAGAATATGGGTTATTTCACATTTTCCATGCAAGAAAATGTTATTTCACCGGATGAGGTAAAGCCTGATTCACTCATGATTTTCGATGATGTATCCACTGAACCTCAAGGCATTATTCAAAGCTATTTCAGCATGGGTCGACACAAACATATCGATTGCTTTTATCTAGGACAAACGTATTCTAAAATGACCAAACAGTTGATTCGTGACAATGCCAATGCCATTGTTTTAATTCGCCAAGACGAGAGGAACAGTCGTCACATTTATAATGAACATGTAAACCGGATATGACCTTTCAAATGTTTACTGAATTGTGTGCCAAGTGCTGGAACACTCAACGTCATGCCTGTTTAGTGATTGACAAACAAAGTGAACTCAACCAAGGACGGTATCGCTTAGGGATTGATCATTTTATTGCTATTTATGGCCCTGTCTCTTTCCCTGTCAAGTCATTTGTCAAGACACCATGGCGTTAGCAGAGAGTCAATTGAAAAACCATATTATTAGAGCAAAAAATACTATTCGCCAAAAGTTTCGTCAATTGAAACGATCACGTGCATAACATTCTATGTTTATTCAACAACATTTAGCACCTCCGCTAGAAGCCATGTTGAAACCCTCTTTCAAGCCATCCGAAACGCTACCCATCGTTTCACAATCCACGCAGACGCTGCACGAGGACCCTGAGGAAGAGGAAGAGGAACATGAACAGGAAGATTTGACTAGTGTTAGTGAAGTTGAGGATGACGAGGAACAAGTGTTTACGCCTCAAATAAAGGCCGCACCCCTTGCAGAGTTTTTGAGAAAAAAGAAATCCTTGGCCATGGTCGAAACACCTTGCCCTTCCAGGGCGTCTCCGTTTTCACAACTCTTCGTCACCCCTCAACATAAAGCTCAACTGAAAACCATTTTAATAAAATATTATGGATCAACATTGGAACCCTATTTCACCGATCTATTTATTGGAAACACAGATACCACGTATGGTGCTCGCTATGAGAATGATATTCTTAAAATTGGCGATTCATCCATTAAATTTGCACGTACTAAAGCTGTCATTAAAAACATCAACTATAAATTAACCCCAGGACTGTTAAAGCTGCTCTTTTCTCGGACCCCCTCTTCCCATGATTATACGTCAGAGGATCTTGACAAATATAAATCCATTTTATTGGATACCCATGCCCACAAAACACAGTATGATCCCGCACAACAAGTGAATGCCGATATATCTCAAAAATATAAAACCATCATTGCAAAAATGTTTCCCACCAATTAAAGTGGTCGTCGTAATGTGTCCGCTTCGGGAGTGACATTTAAACCATTAAAACCCCTTGTGGATGTTAACTACTGGCACAATCCCAATAATCTCGTCCAGCGGCTACAGTTGTTGCATGCTTCACGCCAAGCAGGCCATACCGGTCACGATTGGGAATTTCAAGAAATTGAACAAGAACTTCGAAATGCCAAAATTATTGTTTAAGCCCTCACCCATTAAAATGTGTATGGCTCACGAGTTGCATCGCCCAGCTAGGCGTCACTATCCACGGCTCAAGGTGATTTCACGAGGTGTGGATGAACATTGGCAGGCTGAGTTGGTTGAAATGATACACTATGCTAGCGTTAACAACGGTGTGCACTATATGTTGACCGTCATTGATGTCTGTTCAAAAATGGCCTTTGTTGAACCTGTGCGTCGCAAGTCTCGTCCACTAGTTACCAAGGCCTTTCAACATATTATTCAACACTCCAAACGCCAACCTCAGTTACTACAAACTGACCAGGGGAAATAATTTTTCAACAAGGATTTCTCCAGTTTTCTCAAATCTAAGGATATTCACCATTACACCACGTACAGCAATCTGAAAGCCAGTGTGGTTGTGCGGTTCAACCGAACATTGAAAACCCATATGTGGAAAGCGTTTACCACTCAGGGCACGTATCGCTGGTTGGACATGTTACCAGAGCTAGTATCACGTTACAATGACACCAAACATAGAACGATTGGGACCAACCCACGCCTCGTGACCAAAAATATTCAGCGATTGGATAAACTGTTTAACCTCAAAAAAACAGCCGATCCTAAACGTCACCGACTGAAAATTGGGGATTTTGTTCGTGTGAGCAAATTTAAATCTGCCTTCAATAAGGGCTACACGCCTCAGTAGGGGACTGAATTATTTCGAATTCGTCAAGTCAACTTGGACAGTCCAGGCACCTATTTACTCGGAGACCTAAACCATCAACCCATAAAAGGTAGATTTTATCTCCATGAACTTCAGAAAACGGCATTTCCTCAGCATTATCTTGTGGAAAAAGTGTTGAAACAGAAAGGAAATAAACTATATGTCAAATGGTTAGGGTTTAACTCTACGTTTAATTCTTGGATCAATAAATTACATGTTGTGTGAACCTGTGCACTTTTTTATTTATTTATTCACACATGTACATGTACATGTACACCACCTATAGCTCTGTGTGTACAGTTCTCAGCTCCACATATTTCTTTCTCTTTCCACCTGTGTTCTCTCATACATTTCCCCTCCCCCTCCCCCCCCCCTTCACCTCCCACCACTGCTGTTCGCAACTCTTGTCTATCTATTGGTTGTGACATCATTCCCACAAGTTGCCTGATACTTTTTACTGATTCAGCGATTCCCACGCTTTGAACATTCTGTTATCGGCACGTGGACAGATAACGTCCAAGGTGAACACGTGAGTTGGATCATATTACACGTCAACTTGCATTTTGTCACGTAAGAAGCAAAACAGGATGTGACTTGTTAACAGTTATCTTGCACGTGGACAGATAACGTCCCAGGTGAACACCTGTGCCAGGTCAAATTTCACATGAACTTGCATTTTGTCACGTACGAAGCAAACAGGATGTAACTTGTTTAGCGTACATGTCATCTCACACGTGTTCACATGCCTTTCGCTCTTCCCTGCCACCACGATGGTCAGATTATTTAACATTTAAGTGTCCTCTGCGTCTTTGTCATTTTTCCATTGCACCTGTTGTCAAGTCAGATCAGCGCATTCCAATAAGGTCAAATGACATTCACCTCCTGCTCGTCTGCTCCTCTGCAAGTTTGTTTTCTGTACTCGCTTCGACCGACATAGAACCAAGTTCTCATCACCGTTTACACGTTAAAGATCATCTTTGGGGGTAAAATATCGAAAAAAACGAACCCTCGCTCTGTCATAAACCGACCCGCCGAAATATCGATTGTTCTATTAAGCATGGTCATTGTGGTTAGCAACAGGTTCGTTGAAACACACACCCAGCAGAATCGTCTCTCTCAACCACCACGCTTCATGAACATTATAAACAGGTAAAGAAAAACAATTTTTTTTCTACATGTATGGCGTTAGGCCCTTTGTGAATTCTTTTTTGGAAAACATATCTACCACATTCGAAAGGGGGGCGTTAGCCCGAGTCCTAGGACACCTCGTACACGTCTCTAGCGTTATTGGTTCGTGAGATAGAGCAAAAAGTCTAAAATCACTGTTTTACCTCAACTTGGTTTTTCATTCCTGCTCAACACGAACATCCTCGGCAAGAGGACAACGCGACGAAAAAAATGGCACCTCGTACAAGTCTCTAGGCTTATTGGTTCGTGAGACATCGGCAAAAATCACAAAAAAAAACATTTTTACCCCAAAATCGAGTTTCCAAATTTCTTTTTAAAATAAAACGAGTGCTCCATAGCAGAGAGGACGTCACCCCGAGTCCTTGGACCCCTCGTACATGCCTCTGGCGTTATTGGGTTGTGAGATATAACAGAAAGTCTAAAATCACAGTTTTACACCAAAAAATTCTGTTTCGCTCATTCTCAAAAACTTTAACCTATTACCAAAGTAAAGAGGGTTTCGAGATAAGCCATTTGACACGTCATAGGACCGAATCCGACCATGCATTCGTGAGATATCGGAAAAAGTCTAAAATCACGTTTTCACCCCAAAAAAAACATGTTTCCAGCATTCTCAAAACTTTAACCTATTAATAACATATATAGGACTTCGAGACGAGCGATTTGACACGTCACACGTCCAAATCCGACCTTGCGTTCGAGAGATATCGGCAAACTTCGTAGGAAAGTAGGCGACTAACTGATTCTCTCCTCACCACCAAAACCCCTTCTTATAAATCATTTTTTCAAAGAGCTCGCCCTCTTACTAAAATCCCAAGAGCGCATGCGTAAAAAACAAGAACAAAAATGTTGATTCATAGCGGCATCCAGCAAAACGCATGCGCTATATGAGCAACAACGTTTAATTTCATAGTGGCATCGCCCCTCATGTCTGTTGCATTTGTAAAATGACTTTCACTAAAAAACTACAATTTCATCCCCTAGTAGGGGTAGGTTTTATTTTGAGGTTGAAATAAGTTGTCCATTGGAAAGAGGGCGTCAGCCGGAGTCCAACGACACCTCATTTGTTAAAATCCGACCATGGGTTCGCGAGATATTAATTATTTAACATGGCTGAGAATGTACAGTAGGTGGGAGTAATGTTAGGAGGGAAGCAGAAACCACCTTACCCCCCTACTAAAGTGTTTACTATTTCCTCTGGATTATTAATCACTTTACTATTGCTGGTCAGTGTAATGCTCCTTTGTATTTTAGCAGATTTTCAAGTTTCTTTCTTTGTCACGGACCACATAGCCCTGTTTTTATTAGATGATTGGGAAATAAAATTACCATTATGCATTTTCTTTGCTAGTCTTATTACCTTATTTAATATGCTAGTGAATTTTTTGTAGTATAAATTGAATTCAGGTGTTTTGTGGTATTGTTTATACAGGGCGCCCGGGTATGTTCTCCGCAGCGGCAACGTGCAGCTGCGAGTGGTTGCGTCACCAGTTTAGTTGGTAGCACGGTGTCCTTGATAGGGTGAAGACCACATGTGTGGGCTTTGGGCTGTCGAATTCGTCAGTGTGTATCGCAATAAGCGAGCACGTGTGTCATCAGCACTTCTAGCATCTGTTATGAATGGCTGCGGTGAGTATAAAATTTACTGTTTGTTTGTTATGATACAAGCGACAGCCGAGCTGCCAACGTAACTGGTGACGTAATCTCTCGCAGCAGCACGTAGGCAGTGCGGAGAACATTCCCGGGCACACTGTATATTTTGTGTAGAAATTTCTTTCTTTGACATGAATTTCTAATCCCTGTTGTTATCCAATTGCTAGTTTTGTTATTTCGAATAGTTCTTTGTTTAAAGGGGAATGTTGTTTCAAAATGGTGTTTTATTGTACTGTTAAATGCATTAAATTTATCATTTACATTTTTTAGTTTATAAATTTCTAACCATGTTTCCTTATTGAATAAGTCATTGAAATATGTAACATTTGTTTCATTGAATGGCCTGCATTTTGATTTAATTCCATTATCATTATTATTGATTGTTTCGGGTACTTCAAAACTCAGTATTTGTCCATGGTGGGCACTAAAACCCGGAAAATAGACTTCTATTGAATGGTGACATTTATCTGTATTTATAAAAATTTGATCAGGAGTGGTTTTACTACATTTTGTTATTCTTGTTGGGGTATTTAATGTAGGTTTCAGTCCATAGGAAATTATTAACTGTGTCAATAATTCACAATTGCTATCACATTTTAAGAAATCCACATATACATCCCCACAAATTATTATATCGAAATTTACTTTGCTCATGTTATTGAGTAACAATTCTACTTTGTCTATAAATAAACGAAAATTTCCTGACGGAGAACGGTATACGCATACAATTATTAACTTAAACTGCTGTATTTTTACGGCAGAGAATTCAAAATCCTGTTCCATAATTAGATAATCATAAGCTGTCAACTGTTCATGATCTAAATTATTTCTTAAGAAGATACATGTACCACCATGGCTAGAGTATTTACTAGCTAGTGTAAACCCTGAGAATTGAATTGATTCGAGTTGTTCCTCTTTCAGCCAATGTTCTGAAATACATAGTGCTGAGATGTCTTTAAGTTCATTTTTAAGCATTAGATTTATGTAATCAATTTTATTATAGAGAGACTGAACATTCCGGTGGTAAATTTCAGTTTGAGATGTTGCACATTTAATAAATGCACTATAGTGTAAACACAGGAACGGAAGTTATTCGAAATAAAATACCGTGTGTAAAATAGGGAACACATTGTTAAATAGTAGAATAGGAAGGGTTAATTGACCGAATATTCATGAACATTTATAAGAATTATATTTTATTACTGAAATCTATGTGATGCTGGAATAAATGTATAAGAGGTTGTCGAAATGACAAAAATAACACTAAATGAAATACGAGTTTATTAATGGTAGTATTTGAATGGTATGCAGTGTACAGTGCTGGCATATAAAATAATGATTATAATAATTTGTTGTGTGGACACGATGCTTCGGCCACAGGGAGATAGTATCACAATAAGAATAAATAATGTTGTTTTAAGAAATCAAAGTGAATATAATGTTGTAAATAGTGAAAAGAAGGGTAAGACCGTGTAGTCGCCCCATATTTTTGTCTTATTTAAACGTCATCAGTAGAATTCTGTTTATCATATTTGATCTATTTTACCTACCGACTATTAAATGATGCCTGTGGAGCAAAGCCATTACAAGACCTTAAATGCGATTGAAACCTTGCTGAATCCTCGAAAATATTAAAATAATGAAATTAAAGAAAGTATCTTGAAATAGAAATTCATGTTAATTAATGTATTGGAGAGCATCAAATTGAGATGGTAGTGCCATAGTTGATGTTTATGTGCAATGAGAAATCAGAGATCTTGCTAGTTTAAATCTGCAGTGGAAAAATTATGAGTCTTAATATTGCTGGGAAAATTAGATATGAATAATATTGGAAATTAAAAATAAATATGAAGATTTCGATACTGAATTAAATGAATAAAAATTACGTTGGAAAATTAATAATTAAATTAATTATGAAAATTTAAAGAAATTGAATACGTTAATAAATTGATTATTATGATGCAAAATATAATAATAATAAAAGAATCCTTAGGATTGGATTATAAAAATCAATGCTGAGAATAAATTCGTGATTGTAATTAAAATATTTGTTTATGTTGAATTTATTTATAAAAATAGTAACTTGAAAAGAAATGTAATTACATCAGGAATGATACTTGCAGGATCTAATTATGAATTTATAATGACAATTATGTGAAATATGAGTTCTAGTTGGAACAATATTAATATTTGAACTTGATGTAATTCATATCTTGATATTGGAATCAGATGAATCAGAAACTGAGCAAGATTATATCCGCGGGGTTTTCACGGCTAGGAACATGTCTCCATTGTTCAGAATGAGAAACCTCATGAATCTTAGAAACGCGATTTGCCACAAAGGTATTCCAATGAGAACAAGGCTTGGAAATCCAAGCTAGTACAATAGAAGAATCGCTCCAAAAATGTGCGGGAAAATTTTAACTTTGAACTGACATTTAGTTTAGTAGCTGTTGCCATTAAAGCAGAGCATAATTCTAATCTCGGCAATGATACCGTTTTAAGTGGAGCAACTTTTGATTTAGCGCACACTAAATTAGAAAATCCAGGGAAAGTGGCTGAGGAACGTCCTACTATGTATGCACAACAGCCATAAGCCCGTTCTGAACTATCAGAAAATACATGCAGGTCATACTGCTGGCATAAGGGATTAGAAATTAAAAGGCGGGGTATAGAAACCTTGGAGAGATCCAGCAAACTACTGCGATACTCTAACCATTCTTCTAAAAGGGGAAAGGGGAGATATTCATCCCAGTGAGATTTTAATGACCAAAGCTTTTGCAGGAAAATTTTTGCAACAATAAATATAGGAGCAATATATTGCAAAGGGTCAAAGATCTTTGCGATTTCTGACAGAACTTGTCTCTTAGTTACAGGGGGAGATTCTGACAAATGTACCTGATAAGAGAAGGTATCAGAAGAAGGACACCAAAAAACACCCAATGCTTTTACGGCTGCTTCATCAGTAGGAATAGCAACAAATTCATCAACTGGGACCTCTGATGAAAATTTTGATATACATTCAGTAGAATTTGAAGTCCATTTATGGAGCGGAAATCCACCTCCTAGGAGCAGGGATTTCAAATCTTCGCACACAAGGAGTGCTTCAGAAATATTGGGGAAAGAATACAAGAAATCGTCAACATAAAATGCCGTTTTTAATGCCTCAGAGGCCAAAGGATGATACAGATGACCATCTTGCTCGGCTAACATGTGGAGAGACCGAATCGTAAGAAAGGCTGAAGGCTTCAGGCCATATGTCACAGTCTTCAATCTAAATATCTTTATGGGTTTGGAACTCTCATCGCGCAACAATATTCTTTGCATATCTTGCTGCTCAGAATTTACGAGAATCTGCCGGTACATCTGCTTAATATCTGAGATTACAGCAATAGGAAACCGTCGAAAATTAAGCAAGACAGAGGTGAGATCTGTTTGAATAGCGGGACCACATTGCAAGGTATCATTTAAAGAGACTCCATTGGAATCTGGTGATGAGCCATTAAAAACTACTCTTATATTGTCTTGTGTTAAAGAATTTTTCCATACCGGGTGATGATTTAGATAAACTATTTCCTTAAAAGGATGGCCAATTTCTTCTGATTTAGAAATTACCTCCATGTGATTGGATGATTCGTATTCCCCCATAAAGGAAGCATACTGAGTTTTAACAGAAGCATCTCGTTTGAACCGATTTTCAATAGCAAATAGTGCCCTGAGTGCTCTGGAATGCGAGCCCGTAATGGCGGGAGGATTAGGAATACGTGGAAGAGTTACTATAAATCTGCCTTCAGCAGTACGAGCAGTGGTTTCCTTGTATAACTTTTCACAAATTTCGTTAGAAGAGGAAGAAGAAGAAGAAGAAGAAGAAGAAGAAGCCTTAACATTTTCAAGATCCCAGAACTTGGTCAGCTCTTGACTCAAATCGGCACCAACAAAATAACAATTCGATACAGTTTGAATAGGATTACGGTATATTTGACCAGTAGCGATCCAACCAAAATCAGTTTCGCGGAAGAAAACATTAGGAGCAATTTTTACTTTATTGGAATGAAGACATTGCCAAAATACGCTTGAGCTGAAAAGAAGCTCTACGGGCGAAGCTCTGTTGAAATGAGGGTCAGCTAGCTGGACAAAATTCGGGATATTCCAACTTTGAATAGGATAAGAAGTGTCGGGAATATTGTTGCCTATAGACTTGATAATCAAACAATCTAATTGCAACTGCGTACCAAGATTGTTAGAGTCCTTCAGATCCGCTTTAGCATAGCTTAAGGATTGCGATTTAGAGCAGTTTATTCCTGTAACCTCTATTGAGGTAGGATGTTTTGGGAGGCCTAACTTTTGTACCAAAGATTCACTAATAAAATTGTTAGTAGCGGCATTGTCTAATAATCCCCTGACAGATACCCATTTCCCGTAAGTATTTTTCAATAGAACCTGCACGGTAGATAATAAAACCTGAACTTTGCCAAGCGAGGTAGAACTTTGAGCATATGACTGCGCACTATTTTGAGAAGTCTCAGAATTAGACTTGGTATTGGGACTGCTTGGTCCTGATAACCGTGATCTTTCATGTCTGTGCAAAAGGGAATGGTGTCTAGCCTTACAATGAAAGCATAAACGTTGTGAACGGCAATTGTTTAACATATGCGTTCCTGACAAACAGTTAAAACAATGTGTTTTATTCGTAATTAACTTTCGTCTTTCATCTACTGATAAAGATTTAAATTCATCACAATTGTATTAATTATGCGATTGCTGACACAGACCGCACGTTTGCATTTGGTTAGGTGACCGAGCATCAACAGGAAGAGCATGTGATCTTAAAATTCTTTGATTAGAACTGTTAACCTTGTCTTTTGAGAAGGCTTTTGAATCTGAAATACTTGATTTTTGATTAGCTATGGCGAAAAAGACTTGGCTTCTAGCCTTCAAAATGTTAATAATTGCCTCATAAGTGCATTGCAAATGCTGGGAAAGTTCTGTTTCCCAGGCTTTTAATGTACTTGCATCTAATCTTGCAGAAATGAGGTGAATTAGAAATAAATCCCAGTGATTTAAAGGTTGGTTTAAATTGGACAATGCTCTGACGTGTAGTTCTGCAGTGTCAATCAACTTACGAAGTGATAAGCTGTTTTCTGCTTGCACGTTAGGTAACTCGAATAAGCTTTGTATATGGCGTTGAATAGATAAACGAATGTTCCCATATCTATCCTTAAGAAGATTCAGAGCAACTTCATAATTATCACTGGTCAAAGAAAGTGCTTGAATCAGGTTAAGTGCGTTGCCTTGAACTGCCAGACGCAAGTAGTGAAATTTTTGAATTACTGGGATAGAAGTATTCTCATGTACTAAAGAATTAAATAATTCAAGAAATGGCTCCCATTCTATGTCCTTACCAGTGAATTTGGGTATTTCTAATTTGGGTAATATAATGCGTGAAAAAGATGTAGAAGATGCTGCAGAAGATTGATCTTCTTGTTTTTCTTTTAAAGTTAAAGCCCTAATAAGCTGTTTAGCTTCAGCAAAACCCTGATAGTATAATTTTTCAACTTCCAACCTATCACTTTGCTGGTCCGGGTGCTGAGTTTCTATACTGCATTGTATCTCATCATATTTCTCAAAGGCTTGTTCATAATTCTTAATCCTCTGCGAAATTATGTCAAGATTACGCTCTTGGGGTTCAAGCTCCGTTAAAAAAGTACGAAACCGTGTGAGCTTGCCCTTACAAGAGGCTCTGGCGTTGCTGAGTTTTTCATCAAGGTTAGGCATGTTAAAAGTTGTTTGTTACTCACGTCAATATTGTGACTCGAGTACTGGAAGCCAGAGGATGACAGCTTGCTAGGTAGTAAGGTTTAGTCTGATGCGGAAGAAACTGGCTTAGCTTACGTTTCTCTCCTCCTCTGCTGAACATGCGCCTCAGGCTGAAACTTACGATTTGAATTAGTGTTGAAACACAATAAACAAAAATTGTTAATGTTTAATGTGAAATCCAAGATATGAAACTTGTAACATTCCCAGGGTGCAACAGATATGTTTCACGGGTTTAGGCACCAGAAATATGGTGGAGTTTGCCCCAGAAAACTCCAACTCATAGAGGGAGAACAGCAACAAGCATTAGCTTGGATTCAATATCATTAGGGTGAAGCAATAAGACTGAACTATGCGTTAATGTAAGAGGCTGAAGGATTTCACAATTAAACATACTAGGTAACAAATATGCAATTTATTAATATAATGTTTAAGTAAACAAAACATCAATTAATAACCACTGAAGAAAATACTTGAGCTTCGTATTAAAAAGTTCATGGCAAAGATCAACTTTGTCTTCTTAAAATAGAAGAGGCAATAAGAATGTTCTATAAATGAGTGCTAAGAAACTTATCTTGTCTTGGGCGACACTTTAGTGTAGGGTATGTCCGGAGTGAATCATCCCTCAAGCGAAGAAATGTATACAAACACAGTCACGTATGAACATTTGTCAGTCCCAGTAAGCAACCCACTCCTCACATTTGAGAGGTATCACTGCTGTTGTTGTGCACTGGAGAGATTGGAGTATGTTTACAAACTTGGTTGGTCCTGGCTGACCACGGCGCGTAGCAACTACTGTTGACATTCCTTCCTTGTGCCTTTCCTCACTGAGAGATAGTGCACCATGAAGATTATTATTATTAGTCGTAGATGATGACTCTCACTGCGGTACTTGAAAAGTCTTCGCGAGAATATTTGAAGTTTATTGGTCTCAGAGTGGTGACCAAAAAGCAGATTGTCACATGTTGACAGTAGAATGTTGGCCGTACAGTAAGCCCGAAGAATAGCGGCCCAGAGTGGCCCGTAGAGTCGTGGCCGAAGAATGGATGAAGAGTGGCACCAGAGTGGCTCGTACAGTCGTGGCCGAAGAATGGATGAAGAGTGGCACCACAGTGGCCCGTAAAGTCGTGGTCGAAGAATGGATGAAGAGTGGCACCTCACCCAGAAGATGACTCGAGGTTTTATAGCGGCGAAAACCCGCCGAGGAGGGCAGCTGACCAAAAACACCGCTGCTATCGGTTGGCCAAGGAAATTACGTCACGAGCTCGTGGCGACAGCAGGCAAGCAGCAGACAGGCTCAGTGTAGTCGTTTTATTGATGTGTTGCGGAAGCCTTAAACACTAGGTGAGTAAGTATAATATCTGTGAATTAGGTGATTAATAACAAGGTTATGCATATAGTTTAAGCAATTAATACATTTACAAAGAAATAATTATCATTCGGGGATCTCGGTAACAAGAAACAAATTTGACCGACAAATGGGCCAAGCTAAACATTGAAAGTATCACGAAAAGTGATCAGGACATAAGGTCGTAATAAGGTTGATATATGCATGTATGTACTTGTTATTATTAGTATTATTATTAATATTATTATTAATTATTATTGTGTTTCATGTGTAATGTCATTCGCTACATAAATAAAAGAGTTATCGGATAAAGCACGTGTATTATATTTAGTCCACAAATACGCAATTTGCAATATGCAAAACTTCTTTTGACCAGTGTTTACCAGACGAGTCAGCCACCCCGTATAATATTGCATTTATGCAGCCCAATTAACCTATATTATCATAATGGTCGATATTTCTCTGCTTGCATCCCATATGGTACTAATGCACTGTAAGCATAACACACAAACGGTACTGAACCCTAATATTCCCCCACCCAATGTGACTACAGACCGTTGGAATAATATGATGTACTGTATGCGTATATATATGAGCTTGGAAATATTCATTTCCTCAAAGATTTTCAACTCGCCAATGTTAAATAAAGTCGACACTGGAAACAAGCCACGAAACTGGTTTATACATCTCGCACAAATAGCCAGTTAACCGAGCCGACCAATGAGGGAATTATTAGCAGACACGTGACCGACAAGCCACAAAGGGAGCCCAACACAAAGGAACTATGGGGAAGCGAATGCACGGAGATACTCGAAGACTACTGACGAACCGACAGAGGCACGCGAGTGAATCGTGACCTCAGGCTAGGAGGAGGGTGACTCAAGCCTGGCACGTGTCTAACGCAACCAATAAGAAGCGGCCTTACTTAGAAAAAAAGCAGATAGTGCAATTAGCATAGCTAATTACCAGCATGATTTTAACACTTCATAATATTATAGAAGTAGTTAAATAATAAATAAGAAGTATTTATTAACATTGCGGCTAGTTAAAAGCTTAATTAAAGACTATTATCACCATCGCTAATAAGGAACCAATCAGAACTATGTTCTGAAAGTTGACGCTAACTTTATTGTTGGTGAGGGAAATCTGAGAGAGGAATCGTGGCTCTGAATAATTACGACTTCGTGAGGAGCGGATGTCTTAACCAAATACTCTACAAGTGAACAAAGCTGATAGACATTATTATACCTTTGAAGAAGATGACTACTGCAAGTAAATAGCAATGAGAACGACGGACTTAATTTTGTGCAAGAATATTAAGTCGACATACAACTAGATTTGAAACATATTAAGAAATTATTCTACGTATTGCTATTATGCCGGCCCCGTGGTGTTGGGGTAGCGCGCTTGCCTCTCACCCGGAGGCTCCGTCAGGGATTTTAAAACGTGAGGGTTGAAACGGGGTGCACTCAGCCTCGTGAGGACAATTGAGTAGCTGCCTGACAGTGAGACAGTGCCCCGATCACGAATACCAAGATTAACGGCCGAGGGGACCCGATGCGCTGATCACGCGTCACCCCAATATCTGCAGGCCAAATGGCTGGGCAGCGGTCGCTTGGTCGGCCTTAGTCCGTCATGGGCTGGATAGTGCCAGGGGTTGACTTTGACTTTTTTTTAAAGAAATTATTCTACGCATTGCTATCATGTCGAAATATCTGAAGTTGAGGGAGGTGAATACAACTAAATCTACAGAGATCGTAATGACGAACTAAAATGTTAATGGGAACATAACTATGATGGCAGCGAGAGTATTCGAAATGACATAATATCAGTATCGTGGGGAGACAAACATCTCGTCTCTCCCATTTAAAGTTAAGTTATTTCACCAATTGTAATGACGAATACATATATCGGAACTTTGGCGAAGAAGACAGAAGAATTTCACAAACGAGGGCGGCTAGGATGGATCCCAGCGCCATCGGGAGAGAAAGGGTTTCCCATCTCATACAAGAAGATAACCCAGAAGAAAGGACGGCCACACGAAGATGTTCGAGTTCGAATCGCGTTCCTGACAGCCTGGAAAATTCTGAAGGAGATCGAAGGAATGTCCACCAGACAGCATGAAGCTTCAAGCTATCAGAAACAATCCGTTTCTGAGGAACAGCGAGGAAAGCCCACTTCTAGTCAACTATAACGCAACACAGCGTAGTCTCATGACCAACGATATATCTCATTTTGTAGAATCGTTGATACTTTTAAGAATATCCGACAACTTTCTGTATTGATGCCATTTTTCTACATTATCGTAATATCTTTATAGTTTTCGATTTTATATTTTCATAACTACGTCATGTAGAGGTTTATTCTCGATTTTCGTCGATTTTGACAATTTAGAATTATTATTTGGAATTTGGAATTTTGCGACTTTCGAATTTGAATGATGGAGATTTTACCGATTAACTCAGAATATTTTTATGGTCAAGTTTAAGTGTGTTAAGATAACATTTTATTGGTTTTTGAATTATATTATATCGTTCTTTGATAACGATGGAAGTAATGGAAATTTGTTCCAAGAATGTAATACAGAGGTATATTTTAGGGAATGCGATTGTTAAAGATCTTGTATCTGATAACTTAGTAGACAGATCTGGTTATAAATATTTGGTGACATAATTCACAAACATAAGAGTATGGAAGTTCATAAGAATATATTAAAGAAAGAATTTATATGAGAATATAATTTAATGTAAGTGAATAGGAATTGCAACGTATTATTGAAGCAATAAGATATTGAAGAAAGATTTAAGTGAAATATCACAGAAGCTTTGTTGAAATGTGATGTATATAAAAGAAATATTATTGTTAATAGAAGACTAGTATTTTATCGTATTACCTATTAAATTAATTCACCGATAGAACCAGTATTTTATTAGATATTTTTATTAATGATGTTGAATCTGCTAGAAGAATTTGTTAACGAGAAGTTAGTTGAGAATACTATGTTATTGGAAGAGGAACTGCGAAGTATCTCTAAGAGAGAGACTTTTATTATTCCCGTGTTGACGGAAGTATTTGTTGGAAGTATGACAATGAGCATTGTGAAGCCATTGGTCAATTGTTGAAAGAATGTTTTTAGTGACAGTGATTTTGATGTTGAAAATAGGATGTGTTAAGAAGAGGCAGTATTGTTGTTTTTTATTAATATTTGATGTTATTAAAATACACTCTTAGAGTTGAAACTCCTTGAAAGCAGTAGGACAGCGAATCCTAGTTGAAGTTGTATTTGAAAGAAATTATAGGATCAATGGATCTTTGTTGAAACTGAGAGTTAACTGAGTTCTATTTAAATGGTTCTAATCAGAGATTGAATTTACGGTAATTATTTAACGAATTGGAAGATTATATTTTATTAAGTATTTTTATTTTGAGAGACAATTTAGAGGAGGTCAATTAACTATGTCTTTACTTAATTGTACGGATTATAGAATCCCGAATTATAATAGTTACCCGAATAAGACATAGTATGGTGAAATATATTTTCTAAAGTCTGTAGGAATTTAAGCGGAGAAATAGGAAGACAATTTATGTCTATTTTGTATGTGAAGAAGGCAGTTTGCCCATTGAAAATATATTATTTTAACTTGAGTATTTGATGAACTAGGGAAGACGTATAGTTATTGACACGTTAAGCGTTATGTTCGGTTGTAAATCAATTTCAGCCCGCAGTTTGGAAAAAGGGATATTGAAAATATTGATTCATTTGCCTTAAAGGTTGAAATACTTATCTTCAAAACAATTGAAGTGTTTTCATTCATCAAGTGATTTTTAATAAATCATTAATTGAAAAAGTACAAAAAACACAATTGTTGACACATTGCGACAGTTGTTGACAGTAATAAGACAGTTATTGTCACCCCCTATTTTCCCTAAGTTTTTCACTCTCATGTTGTTATATAAGTCTTAGTCCTACCTAAATTAGTCTTTTAGCTGTTTCTAGAGACAATATCTTAATGCGATGACAGGAAACATTATAAATCACAATAAATTCTGGTACTGGTATATGTGCAGATGATGAAAGAGAAATGCCTAAACCAACCTAATATTTGCCATCAGAACAATGAAGAAACAAAAATTAATTTACTATATATCAGTTTAGCACACGATTTCATTCATGACTTCTAGTCAGAGATCGCAGTAAATAAGGTCACCTAAGTCTGAATCTGAGTCCGACTCCTGTTCCGGAAGGTAATTAACGTGAAAAGAATTGTGCTCCACATTCTCACTTTTCACTCTTGTAGCGCACAATCCTTCCAGTTTCAATTTTAATTCATTAACTGAACCCTTCTTGGTATTATTACTAAAATTTGTATTTGTGTTCAAATCAATGGCTACTCTAGGAAAGAGCTGTCTTCTCGTGATTTGTTGGGCAGAATTTTATTTAGACGAACTGGATGCTTTCATTTCTCTTATTTTCAAACATTCGTGTTTATTGACAGTTTTATCCTTCTTAAACTTTTTCACATTCTTTTGCACTGCATTCTTCTGCTCTCGTTCTTCTTTCTTCACTTCTTTTTCCCTCTTTCTTCCAATCTTGTCCTTTTCTATTGCAGCCTTCTTCTCAAACTTCTCACTACTTATTTACTTCCGCGTTTCAGATGTTAACCCTAATGGCATTCTTTCTATGTTCCTCTTCCCTTTCCTCTTTGGTGTATCTGGCCATATTGAAACATTTGATAGTGGTGATTAACTATTGTTATTTTTTTCTTTTAGGGGTGCCAATTGTTGATGTGGAAGGGTAGTCATTCACACCATTTGATAGCTTTGGTAGTTCCATTTTATTCAGTGCTGAGATTCAGGCTCACCGTCTTCTCTTACTGCTGAATGTTCTAGTTCGGTTGGATCGTCACTTGGACTGTCAACAGAAGTAGAGATTTCAGTCCACATTCTGTACAATATAAGTGTTTCTGCATTTTCCCAGGTAATGCTTTCTGTACTGCGCTGTATTGCTTCAGGTTTTCTGATTAGTTCGTGTCCAACGAGTTCCTGAAATCTGGAGTATGTTAAAAATCTTCCAGTGTCTTTCCATGTGGAGGGTTCAGGTACTGCTCCATCAGTGATATTTTGTCCCGTTTTGCCTCCCAGGCACTCACTGAAATCTAATGCATTACTGTTCCATGGATACAGGCCGCATGCCCTGAATGGGAAACCATTAACCAGTGATTCTGACCGAATATACGTTTGTAGCACACTCTGGAGAATTGGTGCAAATGCTTCTCTGTTCATTGCTTGAGAGGGATATCTTCTTCACTACTCGAACACAGCGGCTCTCCATCCACACTTCATTGGGTAGAAAGCTGCTACATCAGTCGGCTGCAAGATCCTCGTTGCATTGGGATAGAGGGCAATCAGAATGCTCTTCAGCTCTGAATACAACTCACTCAACTGAAATGTGAGGTGTTTCTTATGTCCATCCACAAAACGAATGACAGGGAATTTCGTTTTTTCTGCATCAGATAAGGGAACAAAACCATTACCAATGTATTCATAAAATAATTCTGATTTCATCCACCCATTTTCACGATATGTCACGATATGGCAACCAAAGTAAAGAAGAGATCTCACTATTTCCGCAGGAAGACGTTTTTAGGGTTATATAATCATTGGTGGAGTCCGATGGCTGAGAAGGTGAACATTACTGTTATGGAGGATTTAGCTATGCCCTGATCAATTTCATACACACTTTTTGCTCCCTAGATAGAAATGTCATTTTTTGTCTTAGGACAAAATTAGAAATTTGTCTCGTCTCCATTGAATATACGACCTGGATCGTGTAATATAGGCTATCTGTCGCATTTTCTAGCATAGGCAAAGAATTCAGAACGCTTTCATACAAAAATTACTGCCAACACAGTAGTTGACAACCAAAATTACATTAATGACACCCCATGTCAATAACTGTAAGGTGTTATATAAATGGCCTATAATTATTACCCCCAGCAATATATGAAAATTTTACTTACTATAATGGCATAAATCCATAGGGAAAGGTATTATAGCTAAATCATAGTTGTCGATATGGGGTGACAATAACTGGAATTATAGCAATACAAGAAGACAGTTATTGACACCCAGTACATAACCTTCAAATCACTAAATATTATTCAGGCACCTATTTAGAGTGAACTACACATGCATACACTTCACAAGCAAGAAGATGTCGAGTACTTGCATGGAAAAAGTACTAGTGTTTTGATCGAAATCTGTGATCATCTTCCTTAAGAAATCTTTAAGAAACCACTCACTTTTGTACAAGTGTACTCGCAAAGGCGGGAGCACGATATGGCAACCAACTTAAAGAAATGAAATCATTTGAATTTGGCGTAGAAATATATTTCCCTCCTCTTCATTTCATTCGCATCTCCTTGCCTTTCCTATACTCCTTATAATGGCGGGCTTTCTAACAACGTGTCAATAACTATAGGACTGTCAACAACAGTTACTGTACTCCTTACCCTACATCGCCGATATTTGTGTTGTATATAAATTATCATTAGGATTTAGAAAAAGGTTTATGGTCATATTTATGCGTGTTGTAACTTTTTAATTTTAATTTGAGTTGAGATTTTTATCGCTTCTATGAGAAGAATTTAAGTGACAGGGGACGGGAGATAAATTGTATAGAGTAATGAATAGTTTTTGTAATGACGGAGATGTACGTCAGGCGTAATACATTCATTTTATTTTGGGGATATTTTTTTTCAAGCTTTATAACATTTTATTTTTGTTATGAGACTTCTGTTACCTAGGGCACAGCAGTTGTTTGCCACGATTTCATTCATAATTTTAATTTGAGCTTATGAAAGCTACTGTTAATATATTTATTGGTTTCTAGATATATATAATGTAACAGAATTAATGACATTTGGTCATTTTTGACTCAGATCAAATGTTAGTTGTGCATATTATAAATGCAAGTAATAGGAGGCGTGTAATTTTTAATGTCAATAAATATGACAGGCACGTTTTTACGATTCCCTGATTTTTTATAGAAATCTGGCTTTGTTTTTGTATTTAAATGGTAGTGGAATGAGCTATAGGGTGGTGGTTTCCGAGGGACCTTATCCGTATCCTTACGCCAGAGATTTTCATGGATTCTCGTCTTTCCCGAGTTGTTTGAGAACCTTATTGTTCAGTAGTTTGTTTCATTAGCACATTCAGTTCGAAAAATCCCTGTTCCTTATTCTTAGTGTATTCGCCAAGTAGCACTGTGTTGTTTCTTAAACGGGACTTCAAGATGCTACAATCCTTTATTTTGCTAGCGTCGGATTTTGGTGGATCACCCAGAAATAAGGGTACAGTACCTGTAGTCATTTATTGTAGAGCAACATATCATCTGCTTTAATATGTCGTGCCAAGTGCCTGAGTATTGCAAAACATGGAATTAACGCTTAAAACTATGATATAATGACGTGGAGAGCGTTTGAAACAATGAACTAGAGGAGTAACTTACTCTAAGACGCTCTTAATACAGGATTATTTCAAAGCTGAAGCGTAGCTCAACTAGAAAATCACTGGATTTCCAATTGATGGACTGGAGTAGCGAAAGTTCGAATTCCTTGTTGGAAAAACATTTTTTGCAACGTTATGAGGCTTCAATGCTACAGTCACTTGTCATTATGAGCCACAACATGCAGTCTTATGCCGTTAATGCGGTGTTTATGCGCTACCCACTCTGAGCAGTATACAGTGGGACTGAAGTCACTTCTTTGTTCATTCGTCATTTACTCCACAGACGAATACTTTGACATGTTTCTTGTTTATTGGGAGGCAAGAGGAAATTCCTTGCAGGCAACGTCTGTATCGTGAAAGATACCCAGACAGGCGACATCCGAGTGTAAATACTGTACGCAATATTTAAAGAGGTTTACGAACAACAGGGGAACTTGGGGCTATAACACCTATCCGACAGAGGACCATAACGTCTGGTGAGAATGAGGACGCAGTTATGGACGCAGCACGCCATGACCCTCAGACAAGCACGAGTGCAATTGCCCGACAGGTGAACATTAGCCAGTCGTCCATAAGCCATATCTTGCCTGCGCACAAATATCATCCCTACCATCAACAACTGAAAAGGAGCTCCATGGGATAGATTTTGAAGCACGGATGAATTTCTGTCAGTGGCTGTTAGGAAATGTCGAGATGTTGTAGCATTCTTATCAAAAATCATATTCTGGGACGAATCGAGATTCCACAATACTGGTACCGTCAACCGCCATAACATGCACTACTGGAGTGCTGACAATCCCCACTGTGCTTGACTGGCAGCCCATCAAGTGCACAGGGGAGTAAATGTTTATAGTGGAATTTTGGACGATCGCCTTATTGGACTGTATTTCATTGAAAGTTATTTGGCAGGTGCACGCTATCTACACTTTCTACGCCATGAGCTCCCATTTCTGCTGGAGAATGGGCCAGTTCGGGAACGTTTAATGATGTGGTTTCAACACGACGGAGCTCCACCACATGGTAATCTAGCTGTCCGCAACCATCTCAATAACACACATCCAGAAAATGGTTAGGAAGAGGAGGACCTGCCCCTTGGCCCGCCAGGTCACCTGATTCAACGCCATTAGACTTATTCCTGTGGGGGTATTTGAAACAAACAGTCTACACCCAGCGGCCAGAAAATCCAGAGAGCCTTCGGCAACTCATCGTTGAGAGTTGTAATTCAATAAATCCTGCCATGCTGCTGCACTCTAGAACATCCATTCAGCGGCGTGCGCAGATGTGAGTAAACCAAGAAGGCCATCACTTCGTGCATTTGCTACCATAACAAAACATTGTTAGAACAGTTTGGTCCCCCTGCCTCCCCCTCCCTTTCCCCCTCCCAACACCTATCCAATTTGTCGTAGCCTGACCCTGATGACAAATCCGTCCTTTCTTAGGACCACATACACATTCATTTACTACCGGGTGAGTTAGCCGTGGTCGTTACGGCATGACTGCTGGCAGTCGCTCACATCCGGGAGGCGAGGAGGTTCGAATCCCCCTGCCGGCAACCTTGAAGATGGTATTCTGTGGTTTCCCATCTTCCTTCCAGGCAAATGCCGGGGTTGGTCCCTAACTATAGGCCACAGCCGCTACCTTCCAACTCCTCGTCCTTACATCCAAACTTTCCTCCCCAACGGTACACGTAGCTCACCCATTGGGTGTCCGTCTCGAAGAAACTACAAACTGGCGAGCCGAACATGTCCTCAGACACTCCCGGCATAAAAAAGGCCATACGCTAAAGAAAATAAAAAAATCATTTAGTAACAATTTGCATACAAGGGGATATTTCACGAACATTACGAGTTGGTAACAAAGTAAATAAAACTTCAATAAGAAATATCCTCGCCCATACTCGAACTACTCACATGTAGGACTGGCTCTTTGCCATGTTCGCCACGTGCTTACCACATGAGCTATACTGCACCATAACAAGCTGCTTTTTAAATTACAGCTCATGTGAGAATGTTTAAATGGTTGCAATGTCATTCCATGTTCTGCAAAGGTTTCATTAACGTCTTAGATGTTATTGTGTAGGCCGTGAATGCAAATATATCCGTTGTACTCTGTTGACTGGGCGTACCGGAAGAGCAATTATTGTTTTCAGCACGAATATAAAAATGCGTGTCTGCGGTACACCATGACTTTTGATTGTAGCATTGAAGCGTCATAACGTTGCAAAGTGATGCAAACATATTTTTCCAATACGAAATTTGAGCCTTCGTTCCTCCAGATCATCAATTAAAAACCAGTAGTTATCTACTTCAGCTAAGCCTGAACTTCGATTGATACTTGTATTAAGAGCCTCGTAGTGTACGTTACTCCTCCAATTCGCTGTTTCAAGCACCCTTCAAGTTACTATATCGTAGTTTTAAGCGTTGATTCCATGTTTTGCAATAACCAGCCACTTGGCACGACATCTTGAAATGAAAATCCACAGCCTGCTTCCAGTCTCCGACCGGGTCAGGAATGGAATGAATGAAGCCCCCATCTAGCGGCGAGGATATGAACTGTGCCGGCTGCCGAGGCCTGACGCACTCCTCTGGGGCAATGATTAAATGAATGACATATGAAATGAAATGATAGTGGAGAGTGTTTCTGGAATGAAATTTTGACAGGGAAAACCGGAGTACCCGGAGAAAAACCTGTCTGCCTCCGTTTTGTCCAGCACAGATCTCACATGGAGTGACCGGGATTTGAACCACGGACCCAGTGGTGAGAGGCCGGCGTTCTGCCGCCTAAGCCACGGAGGCTTTGGCACGACATCTTAATGTAGAATAAATGTTGCACTACAATAATTGACTGCAAGTACCCCACAAAGATACACATTTCGTTCAGTCAGATTATGTCGTCGCTTGTCGAGAATGAATAAAAATAAACAAAGGCTCCCCTGCACTGGGTATAAGCTAAACAGGATCACAGCTATTCTGCAAGCAGCTTCTAAGAATGCATGGCCTTGTAAACTCACGTGCAGATTACTGCACCAACAATATTCCTTAAAAATTAATCAATGTCACGGCCACCGCACAGCCTGGAAAAACCGTATGCCAGCTTTCAACTGTTCGTAATTATATAACACTGTCCTGCATTCTTATGCACAGCCTTCTCAACTTGTATTAACATAGCAAAAATTTGGTTACAAGCAACGTTGATCCAGGCGCTAATCAAAATGATACGTATGACCAGAAATAATCTTTGAACTAAACATAATAAATCTTACCTATCAGAATGTGCAGAAAAATAGTAGAGACCGGCTATAACTACTCCACAACCCTGTTACAGGACGATGTATAGCGTTGACTTACATGTCGTCGTTCATTCGAGTTTCTACCATGTCATCGCGGTGATTTCATGGCCTACCTTCATTACCATGCTCATAACCCGAGCATATCGTGACTTCCGTCGCACTCCCAAGGCATGTTTGAGTTAAACCATAATCATATCTCCCATAGTAAAAGGATACTTAATTGGGCTGTATCTCCATAAGTAGGTACTTCCATCTTGAAATGTAAATCCAGGTATCGTGATTCTCACAGGTTAAAAGAATACTCTTCACTGACTCTAATAATGTGCGGTACAAGCAAAAATGGTCATAACATCCGCCACTGAATTTAGAAATATCATTAAGATGATATTTAGCAACACTCCTAACTGTTTTAAGGACACTTGCGTTCACACCACGGGATCGTCGAACATCACTGCCATCAGCCGTCAAATTAAACATTCATTGTTCCTTCTACTGATGCTTTGAATAATGTTATTTCACTATAGTTTGCAGTGTGGATTTATACCTTTGGCTTAAATAACATGTTCACACAAACATTAAACCACATGTCTACTGCATTCATGTTCTGCTGTGCGCTGAATATGATTATCGTAACTTGGGAAAAACTTCGAGATAAAGCAAAGCATTGCTTTTAATGTTTTAACTGTCCACAATTCTTACAATGATGAGTAATTATTTGTAACTTTCACACTGATACCACGTAGAATATCAATCGTAAATGTCACTGTTACAAAGCACACCCACGCACCATGGGTTGACAAAATCCAGTAGGCTACATCACGTCGAAGATTACGGAAGCAAGTTGTAACAGCTGTAGTCAAGTGTTGATCCATTAAATTCCGATCACGTTTCTGCGATGGTATACTACTATAAATAACCAAAACTAATTCCCAAAATTCCAAAATAAAGGTGGTGATGAATTCCGAATATTTCCTGGGTTTATAAATAATACACGATGCACAAAAATAAATTATCCAGACAACAAAGTCAAATGAAGGTGTTCAAAGAGTACAAATGCCCTACAGGTGCGTTCATCAAAGTTCCAAGGTAAATTCTTCAATGTTGTCGTCACGCTGCCATCGATCTTCAGATCGAAAATGAGCAATCGGGCTCATAATCGCGCCTGCCTCTTTTATGATTATTATTACCATTAATGTATAATCCTCCCTACCTCATACATCAAGTTTTCAACCTAATTATATTCACACGATCTATGACCGCGATTTAAATTATAAACATTTATAGGGAAGATAGTTTTCTTCGCTCATTTTAATTTATATTTCCCCTGCTGCCTGTCAAAGTGCATGGATGGATACTATGGGCAGTATGATAATAATAATGATATTTTTTTGTGTGGTCTCCTGAGAGGCCGAGTGCAGGTCTTTCTAGTCGACGCCCGTGGGCGACCTGCGCGCCGGGATGAGAGATGGAATGGATGAAGATGAATGAAATTGGGCAAGGATGTGGATGGAAGCGGCCGTGGCCTGTCAGAAGGTACCGTCCCTGCATTTGCCTGGTGTTGAAAATGGGGAAACCACGGAAAACCATTTCAAGGACGGCCGATGGTGGGGCTCGAACCCACGCGTCTACCGAGTCAGCAGAGAGCTTGGCCCCATGGCCTAACGCTGCGCTTTAGCTAGCGTAGCCACTACTGTCGGTATAATAATAATAATAATAATAATAATAATAATAATAGTACCTATCTATCTATATATATAAAGCTCAATGTTTGTCTGTCTGTCTGTTTGTCTGTTATGTATACAAATCCACACCGTTTCGCCGATCTGAACCAAAATTTGTATACTTACCCTTCGGAACCCTGCGGGTAACCCTGTCCACTTGAAATTTCCGAAAAACCACCCCATTCCCTGCATTTAGGCCCTTTGGCCCAAATCTACACCGTTTCACCGATCTCGACCAAAATTTGTATACTTACCCTTTGTAACCCTGTGAATAACACTGTCGACGTAAAATTACGGACAGACCACCCCATTTCCTGCATTTAGGCCCTTTGGCAAACATCTACACCGTTTCACCGATCAGAACCAACATTTTTATGCATACCGTTTGGTACCCTGCGAGTAACACTGTTTGCTTGAAATTGCAGATAGACCACTCCATTCCCTGCATTTAGGCCTTTTGGCTCAAATCTACACCGTTTCACCGATCTGAACTAAAATCGTATACTTACCCTTTGTAACCCTGTGAATAACACTGTCACTTAAAATTTCGGACAGACCACCCCAATTTCCTGCATTTAGGCCCTTTGGCAAAAATCTACACCGTTTCACCGATTCGTACCAAAATTTGTATGTTTACCCTTTGGAACCCTGCGGGTAACCCTGTCTGCTTGAAATTGCGGACATACCACTCCATTCCCTGCATTTAGGCCCTTTGGCTCAAATCTACACCGTTTCACCAATCTCAACCAACATTTGTATATTTACCCTTAGGAACCCTGCGAGTAACTCTGTCTGCTTGAAATTGCGGACAGACCACTACATTCCCTGTATTTAGACCGTTTGGCACAAATCCACACCGTTTCACCGATCTGAACCAAATTTTTCATTCTTACCCTTTGGACCCGACACGTAACACTGTCCACTTTAAAATTCGGACAGACACTCCATTCCCTGCAATTAGGCCCTTTGGCACATATCAACATTGTTTCACTGATCTGAACCAAAATTTGTATACTTACCCTTTGGAACCCGACGAGCAACAGTGTCCACTTGAAATTGCGGACAGACCACTCCATTCCCTGCATTTAGGCTCTTTGTCACAAATCTACACCGTTTCACCGATCTGAACCAAAATGTGTATACTTACCCTTTGGTACCCGACGACTAACACTGTCTACTTGAAATTTTGGATTACCACGCCATTCCCTGCATTTAAGCCCTTTGGCACGAATCTACACCGTTTCACCGATCTGAACCTAATTTTAGACACTTACCCTTGGGAATCCGACGAGTAACACTGTCTACATCAAATTTCGGACAGACCACTCTATTCCCTGCATTTAGGCCCTTTAGCACAAATTTACACCGTTTCAGCTAATTGCACCGAATTTTACGTATTTACCCTTTGAAACCCTGCTGGTAACACTGTCCACGTGGTATTTTGGACAACCCTCTCCATCCTTATATTTAGAACAACAGACAAATGGATCTTAAAAACCACGTTTTAAGGCGCTAGAACTAATCATGTCCGTAGTAATGTAAGTGTAGGAATATTTTAATAAGTCTATTATTGGCTGGCAATGCGGGCTGCATCACGTCACCCCTACCAGTGTTCTGGTGCAGAATTGTGAAAATAATTACATATTAATCTGCTTATAAATGGCAGTCACGGGGAGTAATAAGTGCAAAAAGATTTCTTAGGCCCTTAAAACAGTTATCTTATTGTATAAGTGTCATGGTGTTGGTGCAGTACATTGAGGTTATCAGCGACAATACACGTTGGTGCTTTCAAATTTACATTCATTTATTCCGAACCTTATCGCTGAGTGCTATGTGACGATAAATGACATTTTTGCTACCGGTACCTCAGGAGCTTGGGCCAGCCGACGTTTTTCCAAACTGCTCTGCATAGCCTATTTTCCTACGGCACTATGCGACAAGAGACGACACTATTGGCGTCTATTTTTCTAACAGCTAATGAGATATAGGCCCTAGGCAGTGTCTTTTAGTTCACTGGCTCCTCTTTCTAATCATATCTTTCAATTCGATTGTAAATTACATATGTCAGTACAGTAGTTAGCAAATAGCCGTTTCCCTATTCATTATTATCGTTATATTACGGTAAAATGACCTGAATGTTACGTCAATTACTGTGGACTACTACTTATCACCCCAACTACCACCACCATCACAAAAGTTATATTATTCATTTTCTGTTAGATTTAATATCATTTCTGTAGTAAGTTAGTATTCATTATCATCCACAAAACAAATAAATCCTCCGGGCGAATCCGGGCACTACTGCTAGTTAATAATAAAATAAGTAGTTGAAACCCGTCAAAACATGACGGTCATCGGGTAAATATTTACCGAAGGATTTTCTTACATTCTTTTTACGATTACAAAGAACGATCGACTTTGCAACATATAACTGGCCATGACTGAAAACTTGATGATGCAAACAGAGACCTACACGTTCCAGAGTTTCCCCTTGAGCTTTATTGATTGTGATAAAGTACGATATGCCAAGCGAATTGGAAATTGGTGCATATAAAAAGAAAATGGAAGTGATTTATCTGATGGTGTTAAATCAAGTCGAAGGATTAGAGCCCTCTGCCCAATATTATCTGCACTAATTATTTCCAAATACAGGCAATTTTCATCCATATTTCTTAAAATTAAACTGGTTCCATCTAGAAGCCCTTGGGAAACGTTCAGATTTCTAAGGATGGCTTGAACTTGTAGAGTAAGAATGTGTTGAGGCAAATCACTTAATTTCAAGGAATTCAAGAATTCTGTAGAATACTGAAGTAGCTGGCTTTCATCTTCATTATTTAATCTGTTTACGCTGGTGTATGTTTCTGAACTGCCAGTTATAAGTTAAATGACTTTATTAATTTCATTACAGTATTCATTCTTTGGTATATGAATGCAAACTTTAGATACATTTATAATATCCTTCACAGAAGTGAATGTTTCGCCGTACATCTCAGTCACGATATCATCATGAGTTGGTAGTCTGGCTGGTAATTCAATAGAATTTGATTCTCAACCACCCACAGAGGGTTAGTGGTCGTTAACTCGTAGCAAAGAATCATAAAATTCCATTTCATCTCGTTCTATCTAGTGTTTTTATGTAAGCGGCGTATTTTAGCGAAGGACCAGAAGAAGAGTATTTACTACAACTAAAAATAACTGTTTGGCCTGATGCGTGCGGCACAACAGGTGAAATCTACTTGAAGTCTCCTCCAAGAGCAATAACTTTCCAACAAGAAAGAATAATATCGTTTCTTATAATATCCCTTAGATGTCGTTTTACAAATATTAATGACTGAACATTTGCCATTGGGGCTTCATCCCATATTTTGAGCCATGCTAATCGAATATCGTCAGCTGCATTTCAATTTATCTAGACACTGCACTTTCATTTAAATTGAGAGGTATTTGTAATGTTGAATGTAGGGCTTATGCTCCTGCAAACATGAAGTGTGCCCTCCCTGATTCAAGAATTCACCTGATTTACAGACCTGGCTTGATTAGCTTCTGAGGAGTCTAATAAATACAACTGGCCGTAAAACCGTCGCTTATATTATTGGAATATAAGGAAGAAATGCGATAATATGATATTCCAGAAATTTTAAAACAATATCGACCGTATTCATGTGGCACGGTAACACTGACACCAAAGGAAACAAAGGACATAGCATTGTGGTACAGCCGAATATTCTCCCTGAAATTCCTTGAGATATCACCTCTAATGAAAAATTGTTTAAGCCTGTCAGGTATTTTAAATTCCGGCAGATCAATTTTACCATTACAAACAGCAAAGGCCAAAGTAACCAAGCGTTGACTTCTCGCAAGAGAAATACAATGCAGAACAATGTTTATAATTGTTCGTCAAGGACCCTAGACTGTACGGCATAATATCTGGAATTTTTCCCGAAATGATATATTTATAGGCCTATTGGATTTTAAAAGTAGCTTCGAATTTTGTCCAATTTCTCACTCCTTTGCGTATATTTGTAGTTTGCATACGACAGGCCAATGTTCCTTTCCGTCGAACGGGGTTTTTATAGTAGCATTTCTTCCAAAATTAAAGGGCAGATGACCTCGTAGTTCCGCCCCATAATACAACAATAACTTACTAACTCCCAAAATTAGTGTCGTATTTGATAACACTATAGTGCTCTGCATCAACGGGGAGCCGCTAAATATTAAAAGGCAAATAATTCTTCCATTGCAAAAACAACAGCCCGGTTATACTCATTGTTATGTACTCTAACCAAATAATCAATAAACAATTGCCTTATAGAATGAAGTTCACCGTCCAGAGTCTTTCATACTCAAGTAGATTGATGAGGAGAATGCGATGATACTGATCGACAATAATAAAATCCTTATATTATCCTTGCCAGCAACAATTTTTTCAATAGTTTGCAAATGCATTTCAGTGTGATATTCTTCATTTTGATATAAACAGTACGAAACTGCTCTAAATAAGAAATTTTCATCACCTGTTATAGATACAATCCTTTGGGTTTCTATGACGGCAAATTATGCAGGGGAGCATAGAATCACTTCGCCATCCACTCGATGAGCTTAGACTCACATCGCCAGCCACCGTAATGGAGGCATTTTTAGAATTATATGTCCCGTGCATGTCCAAAAAAAATGTATAAACACAGAGAAGGCTACATTCTTGGCTATCGCCCGGGAGATCTGGATTCAATTCCCTGCTCTGCCAAGAAATTTAATTTGGGCCTGAGGACTGGAACGGGGCACACTCAGTCTCGAGAGGTAAAACTGGGGGGAGGTAGGATCGATTCCAACCTCAAACATGTTGGATGTGTTTTTATTTGGTTTCCCACGCAAATACCAGGATGGTTCCTTACATTAGGCCTCAGCCTTCTCCTTCCCAATCCCCACATAAACTACCAATACCGACATTAATACAGCCTTCACAATAACACAGGTTATAAGAGAGCATATTACACGCACTCAAAAGTACACTGGGCTGAGTGACCACGATGTCAAAGCCCCTGAAATAAGTTATTTTCATCAAGTGTTTCTCACGGCAAAAGCAATTGTGCGCACGTGTGAGTGACTGGAATACTACATTTGTCTTAATTTAAAAGTACCAAGGCAAAGTAAATCGCGGAGATTTCGTTATTTTAAAATTATAAAAGTAAAATATGTTTTGACAATGGAATGCCAATAGCAAGAAGGAATAATACGGAAACAAAAAAAACTATCCAAGGTGGTTTTCGAACACCTTCGACGATTTACGATAGTATCCTTCGTATGGAACGTTAACCCCTGAGCCAACCAGACAATGGAAGGAAAGCGCAATATTAATCTACCTAAACAGCCTACACACTCAACTGCCAGTTTAAGTTATTCAATATATCCGAATTTTTATTATTCTATTCCAGTTTATATCGTGGAAACACCATAAACAATATTCTCCTCCTTTATAATTATCTTAAATAACTATCACATTAAAACGCGGTGGACTTCTAACCGCCATGTCTGTCATGAGCCAAGGCGATTGTGCGCATGCGTGAGTGGCAATGATTCTGCGTTTTCTTTATTAATTTAAAAATATACTGTAACATTTTTGTTTATTTTAAAGACAGTCTGTATATCTACGGGCCAAGAACTTTCGTCAGTGTGTTCTACGAAGTCAATCCGTTCAGCCGTTCTCTCAATCTCGCGGTAAAAAATCACCTTAGTGTTTAAATATAGAGATATAATAATTATAATATAACACATTCTAACTCCGCTATACCGGTCGCAAGCCCGGGGCCTCTTCTTGCAAGAGTCGAGGAAGGAGGAGCGGGAGGAGTAACAACCTCGTTAAAAAAACCGGGGTTCAGCTGGCCCGGCTGATAGCACCCTGTAAGGGCCCCTGCCTAGGGTACAGGTGAAAACTGGACAACGGCTTCTGAGGCGGATGAAGATGGTTGGCATCATCTCAACGGTAAGGAAGGCGGAAGAACCAATATGGGGAAGATTGGTCTCCTCAGCCTTGGAAGGCAACCAATCTACGGGAGACAACCCTAATTCAAACCTACTGGAGCTCACAACCTCAGTAGTAACTTGATCAGGGGGTTAAACCTCTGATCCCCCTAACCAATCTTCAACTAAAGCATGGAAAGTAAACGCACGGAATTAACTACCCCAGGTGGTATCAAATCCACCTCCGCTGTCGGCGGTGTTAGTGGGCCTTTGGATTCTAGGGAGCCCACACCAACATGCTTTAAGGACGGGTCGGAGCGTCCTGGAACCACTAACAACAAGATCAGACATAAACAACAGAACTACTTCGCCACACTGAACATCAACTCGCTACTTAAGATAGGCAAACTGAAGCATTTAACAGACACTTTGACTAATCACAAGATACTGCTCACAGCAATACAGGAAACCAGATATACTGATGAACATGCCTTTGACTCCCAAGGCTACCGTATTTTCAAAGGAATGGTAGGACGTAGGAGAATGAAGAACGGTACCACACCTGGGGACTGGTTATATTGTAAGCCATAAGATACTGGATTCAGTTATTGACTTCAGCTCTCTCAATAGTCGAGTGTCTTTAATAACCTTCCGGTGCACAAACAAGGTCTACACTGTAGTAAATATCCATGCACCCATCAATGAGGACAATAAGCGTAACCCTGAAAATACTGACAAGTTTTGGGAAGAACTAGAGGACATCATATGCAAGGTCCCAGAGCGTCATACAATCATCTTACTCGGTGACTTCAACGCCCAGCTAGGGAAAGAACGCAAGTACAGAGACATTGTGGGAGATTTCCCGGCCCACACAAGGACAAATAGGAATGGAGAGCGCCTAGTAGGACTTTGTAAGGCCTACAACTTGGTAATGAAATCAACGGCTTTCAAGAGACTGTCAAGGAAGCAAAAGACCTGGACATCACCTAACTGTCTCTTGGGAGAATTCCAAATAGACCATGTTGCCATCTCAAAGAAGTCCCATAGAGAGATCCAGAATGTTCGAGTGTTAAGAGGAGCAAATTTGACTCCGACCACTATCTCTCCAAGGTCAAGCTAAGATTTCTACCCGGGAGTACTAAAAAAACAAAGTCACACAAACTTACTAAGTTTGATTTAGAAAAACTTTCAAATTGCAACCAGTTCACGGAGAAAATGGAAACCCTGGAATGTAAAACCTGGGATGAAGTGAGGGAGAACCTAGTGAAAGTTGCCACGGAGATTGCTCCATTACTGAAGCAGAAGAAGCATGCCTGGTGGACGACTACCTGTGATGAAGCGGTGACACAGAGACAAGCAGCCTGGCTTAAGTGGAACTCACAGAAGACACAAAACAACAGGGATAAGTTCAAAGAGCAACGAAAGTTAACTGCCAGGGTCATCCGACAAGTAAAACGGCAGTTCACAAAGGACCGACTGACTCAGTTGGATGACGATTTCAAGAAGAACAACACCAGAAATTTCTACAGAGGCTTTAAACGGAACCTCAGCCGTTATAATCCTCCCAGCCCCCACTTCAGAGGACCGGGTGGACAGATAGCCTATAATGATATGGACAATTGCCACCTTCTGGCCAAGTACTTCGAGAATCTCCTTAACTGTGAATCACCTGACACATTCTTCACTTATCAAGACACCATCAGGCAACCAAACTCTCAACCACCAACCAAAGAAGAAGTGATAGACATCATCAAGTCCTTGAAAAACAACAAAGCATCAGGTGAAGACTCAATTGTAGCGGAACTATGGAAACAAGCTGGGAATAGGACTATAGGCAAGTTGACAGAAATCTTCCATGACATTTGGGAGACTGAAACATTGCCTAGTGACTGGACCTCTGCTTTGATTCATCCCCTACATAAAAAAGGAGACTTGACCGATATCAACAACTATCGAGGAATCTCGTTAGTACCTGTGACATACAAGATCTTTTCTAAGGCCTTATTAGACAGAGCTGAACCCCAGCTAGACCCTCGACTAGGAGAATACCAGGCAGGATTTAGAAAAGGACGCTCTTGTACGGAACAGATACTGAACTTGAAATCAGTGCTACGGCAAGCAAAAATGGCTAGTAAGAAATATGTCATCATTTTTGTTGATTTTAAGAAGGCGTATGATTCGGTTGACAGACCTACTCTCATGAAGATCCTGCAAGAACTAGGACTATACGAGAAGACACATAACCTTATCCAACAGACTTTAAAGAACACCATGTCACGAGTGAAGTTCAGAGGAACCCTCTCTGAAAGTTTTGAAGTTAAGTCAGGAGTAAGACAGGGAGACGGTCTCTCACCTCTCCTCTTTAACTGTGCCCTGGAAAAGGTGATAAGGGAGTGGCGAAAGGAGCTAACTAGTCAGGGGGTACCAAGTGGTATCACTTTGGGACACAAGTGCAATGGGCTCAGTGTTGATTGCCTGACATTTGCCGACGACCTGGCACTTCTATCTCATTCAATAAAAACGTCTGTGAAACAACTTAATGTTCTCATGCAACAAGCAGCTAAGGTAGGACTATATGTGTCACTTGAAAAAACACAGTACTTCACAAACATCAGTGAATCTCCTTGTACACTGCATTTGGACCAGGGAGAGATCAAGAAAACTGACAGATATAAGTACCTAGGAGAATGACTTGAACCGAATCTCTCGGAAGAAAGGGCATTATCAACTCGAGTTAACAAGTTAGAAATGGCTTATCAACTAACCAAGAACACATATAATAAGAAGTGTCTCTCCCGAAAGACTAAAATGAGACACTACCGGACAGTTATACGTCCTGAAGCCTTATATGCATCAGAATGTCTAGTATTCAACCGGAAGGGACTCACGGACAAACACGAAGTACAGGAGAGAAAGATAATGAGGAAGATATTGGGACCTGTTAAGTTAGGTAATGAATACAGAAGGCGTCCTAATCAAGAGCTCTACACGTACTGTGAAAGAATCACGGATGTTGTTAGAAAACGACGTCTAGCATTTTATGGACACGTCTACAGGATGCATCCTACCAGGTTGACCAATCAGCTCCTCGGTTACTGGCAAAAGCGGAAGACCAAGTCACCATGGTTGTGGGAAGTGAGCAAAGATCTGCAAGAACTTGGAGGGACGGAAAGAGTCTTAAAAGACCGGGCATCTCTCAGGAAGATGCTTCAGCAATTGAGGTTCCAGGACAAACCGCCAAGAAAGAAAACAGGTGCCCTCTGGACTCAGGAGAGGAGGGAACAACACAGCCAGAGGATGCGTAACTACTGGGCAAACATCAAAGCCCACTCCAAATGTAACAGTTGAACGTCGTGGTCCATAGATGGCCTATTCGAAACAAGAAGAAGATAACACATTCTGTATTGACTCTATACTGCAAGAGCGTTTCTCACAGTCGCCATTGAAAGAAAATATAGTTTCATTCTGATGTGTTTATTTCGTGGGTCTACCCACATAAAAATATATTTGTTTATGTTGCCGATAGGATTTCGACTAGAACGAGAAAAGCAATCCAATTGGTTGTTGTACTGAATCTTCCATGCAACCTGTCAAGAAAAATGGCACCTGTTCAATTCCGTGAGCTGTATGAAAGCTATCATGGAAGTCAGAACCTAGCCTAGAAGGTACAAATCACACAGCAATAGACGTGTACACCAGTACTGGCAGAATAGTTCATGCCGACGAGAGTCGTGTGATACAGGCCTCAGGGCCAAAGCCTAGCATGCTAACCAATTAGCGACGGTGTTGGATGACCATACGACCAATGTACCACATTGAGTTACGTAGTTGATAATAGGTCCAATAAGTACCGTAATGAGTGGGAATATGGAAAATAATTAGCATAGTATAACGTACAATACATCACGTTGTATTTCAACAAGCTTCTACAACGAACATTCATTGATACCCCTTAAAACGATCAAAACGTTATATCTAGGCTATACCCACACATTTAGAAGAAAGTAGGTTATACGCTCTTTATTCGTCATCTTGTTTTGCGTTTGAAAACGTTACTCAACACTTTATTTCAATGTAGGCCGTGCACTAAAAGTTATTTAGTCCATCAGATGGACAACACTTTTAACAGTCGGGAGAGCTTCTAAATTTAAATGACCACTAGTTGAAACCCGTCAAAACATGACGGTCATTGGGAAAATATTTACGAAAGGATTTTCTTATATGCATTCTTTGTATGATTACAGAGAAAGATCGACTTTGCAACATATAACTGCCCATGACTGAAAACTTGATGAGGCAAATAGTGACCTACACGTTCCAGAGTTTCCCCTTGAGCTTTATTGAATGTGATAAATTATGCCAAGCGATTGGAAACTGGTGGCTCTTAAAAGAAAATGGGAGTATTTTTATGGCATATTTATATTGGATTTTAAAGTGGCTTCGTATTTCGTCCGATTTCTCACTTTATTGCGTCAATTTGTAGTTTACATACGACCGGACAATGTTCCTTTTTGTCGAACGGGGTTTTATAGTAGTATATCTCCCAAAATTAACGTCTTATTAGATAACACTATAGTGCCCTGCATCAATGGAGCCGCTAAATATTAAATGGCAAATAATACTCCCATTGCAAAAACAACCGTATGGTTAGACTCATTGTTATGTACTCTAATCAAATAAAATCAATAAACAATTGGCTTATACAATGAAGTTCAACATGACCAGTGTATTCACCGTCCAGATACTTTCATACTAAGGTGGTTGCTGAGGAGAATGCGATGAAGCTGTTCGCCAATAATAAAATCCTTATAATTATCCTTGCCAGCAACAATGTTTGCAATAGTTTGCAAATGCAGCTCAGGGCGATGTTCTTCATTTTGATATAAACAGCATGAATCTTCTCGAAATAAGCAATATCTATCACCTGTTATAGGTACAATCCTTTGGGTTTCGATGACAGCAAACTATGCAGAGGAGCATAGAATCACTTCACCAATTACAGGATGAGCACAGACTCACTTTGCCAGCCACCGTAATGGAGGCAGTTTTAGAATTATATGTCCCGTGCATGTCAAAAAACGCATTAACATAGGGAAGCCCACTATTAAGACTATATTCTTGGCCATCGACCCAGAGATCCGGATTCATTTCCCTGCTCTGCCAAGGAATTTAATTCTGGCCTGAGGGCTGGAACGGGACGCACTCAGCCTCGTGAGGTAAAACTGAGGAGAGGTAGGATCGATTCCAACCTTAACTATCTTGGATGTGTTTCTCTTCGGTTTCCCACTTCCACTCCAGGCAAATACCGGGATGGTTCCTTACTTAAGGCCTCGGCGTTCTCCTTCCCAATCCTCACTTTAGTTACAGATACACACATTAATACAACCATCACAATAACACAGGTCGGTAACATAATTTTTTCTCTTAAAGACACTCTGCAACTCTACAGGCCAAGAGCTTTTGTCAGAGTGCTTTACGAAGTCGAAACATGATGGTCAATGGTAAAATAATTTCCGAAGGATTTCCTTATATACGACATTCTTTGTACGACTACTTTTTGGCACTATTGAAACTTTAAGGGCGGCGAAAGATCGCACTCTTGACATTGCAACATCTGACTATGACTGAAAACTTGCTGAGGTAAATAGAGACCTACACGTTCGAGAGTTTCCCCTTGAGCTTTATTGATTGTGATACAGAATGCCAAGCGAATTGGAAATTGACGTCTCTTAAAAGAAAATGGAGGGGTGTTGTCGGATGGTGTTAAATCAACTCGAGGGATTAGAGCTCTCTGTTCAATTTGATCTCCACTGATTATTTCCAAATCAAAGAAATGTTCATACATATTCTATACAAATAATCTGGTTCCGTTCAGGAGCCCTTGGGAAACGTTCAGATTTCTGAGAAGCATAACTATGGCTCCAACTTTTAGAGTAAGAATATGTGGAGGCAAACCACTTAATTCCAAGGAATTCAAGAATTCTGTAGGAAATTGAAGTAGCTGGCTTTCATCTTCAGTAATTAATCTGTTAACGCTGGAGTATGTTTTTGAACTACCGGATATAAGTTCGATGACTTTCAAATTAATTTCTTTACAGTGTTCATTTTTTGGTGTTAAAATGCATACTTTCGAGAAATTGATTATATCTTTCGTAGAAATGAATGTTTCGCCGTAAATCTCAGTCACAATATCATCATGCGCTAAAATTCTGGGTGGTAGTTCAATAACATTTGATTTCTCACCATCTACAGAGGGATAGTCACCGTTACCAATTTGTAACAAAAAATTAGAAAATTCAATTTCTTCTGGTTTCAACCGCATGTTTTTATGTAAGCAGCGTATTTTGAAGAAGGGCCAGAGAGGAGAGTATTTAATACAGTTTTGAATAATTGTTTGGCGAGAAGCGTGCGGCACAACAGGCAAAACCTGCCTAAAGTCTCCTCCAAGAACAGTAATTTTCCCACCAAATGGAATGTCATTACCCATAATATCTTTTAGGAGACGATTCACACACATTAATGAATGAATATTTGCTATTGGGGCTTCATCCCATATTATGAGCCGTGCTAATCGAATATCGTCAGCTGCTATGGAATTTAATTTTAATCCAGACACTGAACTCTCATTTAAATTTAGAGGAATTCTGAATGTACTGTGTACTGTTCGACCGTTGGGTAGCAAAACAGCGGCTATTCCGGTCCATGCTACTGATATAGCATGAAGCCCTAAACTGCAGAACTTTTGTATTAAGCATCACTAAATAAATGTTTTTCCTGTGCCCCCAGCACCGTCAATAAAGAATGCGCTCGTGACAGTTGTGTTGTTATTTTGAAGAACGCTAGTGATTTCATTAATAATCGAAAGTTGTTCCTGGTTTGCTAAGGACATCAGGTCAGCCAAATCAAGAGGGAACACTGGCTCATTAGTAGTTTGATCGTTGGAGTGTGTGTCAGTACCAACAGGAAAGTTAAATGTTGGGAGAGAGAAACCATGCAATTGCAGAGTTTTATTAATATCTCTGAGAGATAGTTGATAAGCTGTATTTTCGTCTTCAGACTTTAAATAATCTTCACAGAGAGAGTTTTTGTGCATGTCCCATAAGTGACTGGCATTGCAAGGTTGATGAAATATGCTTATGTAGGCGAATAACTGTCTCAGTTGAAAGGGCATTTGGAAAACCGATGCTTCCATCAAACAGCGTTGCCATTCTGAATCATCGATAAGCAAACCAAACTTAAGTGCCATATCCTTATATGTTGGGCAGGTAACACTTTGGTATGTTCGGAGATCCTCAAAGCTTGTGGCACCTACTATATGAAGTAAAAGTAAGCGCAGATGGTATCTTTCTGATTCAGATGGAGAAACATTGTACATCCGACCTATTAACTTTTCGAATCTAAGTCGTTTTTTCCAAATGCATTTGCATTTATCCCATACATAATGAACGGGTGTTTCAGGATAAATATATGCACTCCTAGTTATTGGATTTTGGTTCAGCTGAAACCATGCAGTGAGTTGTGTACTTTTTAACTGAGCCCGTATTAATGCTTTGGGAGCATCATCGGCATGAAAAAATACATCTTGTTGGTCTGGTAAATGGACAGGTAACCGGGCAACAATGTGGGACTCTTCGTGCATGTTGTAACCAAATATCCTGTATGCAGCTTCACTTGACCCAATATATATAGCATTCAAATACGTAGAAACTTCGTCATGATGTAACATTCCATCGATTGCCGTGATTTTCAAGTTAGCGCAATCATGCCCCTTATAAACATATTTATGTATGTATTTGATGCTGTGTACACTTGCACAGATTTCGACGTTAATATGGGCCTGAAAGTACATCAATAGATATCGATTGTATGTAACAATGAAGCGATTGTCGATTTCAACATTGGTGCCTTGTACTCGTTTAGTATATGATCTTCCATTCTGTCGCCTTCGGTAAAGTGGATAGCCGTTCACATTCTCTTTAGTTTCTGGCACAACGTATTTTGGAAAACCCATCTTACATCTTACATCCTTCATGCAAATTGAATTGGGATTCAGAAGGCCGCAAGGTCCATGTACCATGTGTGTCTTTACTAAGTTGTACAATGTTGTATTGGAAGGATCTGGTATTTCTGCAGAAGCTGTCATATCAATATCAGAGATTTCTCGTAATTTACAACTGTCTCGAAGACAAACCAGTAAGTGTATATGAGGTAAACCTCGCTTCTGGAACTCAACCGTGTATAAGAAAGTTTGCACCTCGCCAAAAATTTGCTTTTGATTTATTAAACGTAAGAGTTCCTTCACTTTCGCATGAAAAACGCGAACAACGACATCAGGTCTATTGTTTGCATTTTCATAAGGTTGGAGGCTAGTAGTAATTTCAGGCCATGGTGGGTTGCAAGTGAAAGTTATGAAGAGGTCTGGCTTGCCAAATTTTCTCACAATTGCCATTGCATCCTGATAATTTTGCAACATATATCTGTGACTACCAATAAAAGTAGAAGGCAAAATAACTATGCGACCAGCTCTTAAACTTTCATTTTCAGCTCTAAAGTGTAAAGCATCAGCAAGACCAACGTAGGTATCGACACGCAATTTCGTTTGTTGATTGCGAATATATTTTAGTCTATCTCCTTCTATTCGACAATAATAGTCAACTATTAATTGTTGGGTAAGTTAACCTGCATTAAGTAAAGGGTTGAAACCTCCTGCGGGAGGACAACCTCGAATCGACAGCCTATACAAAATATATTCACGCATTGTCATATTTTGCCTAACGTTCGTCTTACGTTTCCCTCCTGTTGGCAGTGAAATATGCCACCCTGTTTCTCCGCAAGGCGAGATTAAAACGTAAGTTAATAGATCACAATGCATACTGTCGACATCAATTTCTTTTAAAACTCCCTGATTGGAAAATACGGCTATGTGGCGGTGTGAAGCCGGAGCATCGTCTGGTGTTTCAAAAATAGCTGCAATCTCTGAGGAGGCTGGGTTATTGTAACGTCTAGGATCTTCTTGAGGTTCATGGTAAAAGCGCATGACCATATGTAACGGTTGAACATATCTCTTAAAGCCAGTTCATTTTCTTTGCATATTTTTGAATGCATTGTCTTATACAGTTGAATGTAAGGGTTATTCTGTTGCAAAATATTATTTAGAATATGAAGTGTACCCTCCCTGATGCAAGAATTCACTCGATTTGCTAGTCTGATTTGATTAGCTTCTGAGCAGTCTAATATATACAACTGGCCGTAACAACAGTCGCTTATATTTTTGGAATATATGGAAGAAATGCGATGATGTACAATTCCTGAAATGTTAAAACAATATGGACCGTGTTCAGGTGGTACGGTAACATTGGCACCAAAGGAAACGAAGGACATAGAATTGTTGAACTGCCGAATATTCTCTCTGAAGTTCCTTGAGGTATCACTATTTCCAGTGAAAAATGGTTTAAGCCTGTCAAGTATTTTATATTTCGGCAGATCAATTTTACCATTGCAACAGCAAAGGCCAAAGTAACCAAGCGTAGTTTTTTCGCAAGAGAAGAACAATGCAGAACAATGTTTACATTCGGTCGTCAAGGACCCAACGCTGTACGGCATAATATCTGGCATTCTTTCTGAAATGGCAGATTTATATTGTATATTTAAAGTGGTTTCACCTTTTCTCCGATTTCTCATTGTTTTGCGTCTATTTGTAGTTTCCACACGACCGGTTAATGTTCTTTTTCGTCGAATGCGTCTATTTACAGTAGGATTTATCCCCAAATTAATGTCGTATTCGATCACACTATAGTGTGCTGCATCATCGGAGCCGGTAAACAATAAATGACAAATAACACTTCCATTGCCATAATCTACAACGTGGTTAGTCTCATTGTTATGCACTCTAAACAAATAATCATTAAACAATTGGCTTATACAATGGAGTTCAACATGACCAGCATATTCACCGTTCAGAGCTATAAGATTTTCATACTCAAGTTGGTTGCTGAGGGGAAGGCGATAAGACTCATCGCAAATAATAAAATCCTTCTAAATATTCCAGTCAGCAACAATTTTTGTAACAGTTTGCAAACGCAACTCACTATGACGTTCTTCATTTCGATATAAACAGTACGAAACTGCTCTAAATAAGCAATTTCCGTCACCTGTTATTGGTACAATTCTTCGGATATCAATGACAGTAAATTATGAAGAGGAGCATAGAACCACTTCGCCAGTCACCTTAATAATGGAGTCAGTTTTATAATTATATTTCCTGTGCGTGTCAAAGGTCGTATTTACACAGGGAAGCCCACTCTTAAAGCTGGCAATGAATTATCGAGACAAACCGGCCCAGTAATTCTGCGTAGTCACTTTCTAGTATGCCATAGTTATGGTATACAAAATGAAAGGTTTAATAATTCGTAGAAGCAGCGATATGTATTCTCGACAGACAACGACTGACCTGGACTGACCACCAAAGACTATATAACAGAAAGATCGGAAACACAATACAAATGGCGGTTTCAACATTCGACTGCAGCGGCATCTGCTACTGAAACATAGAAGTTACTTTGGAAAACAATGGAATCAAAAATAGGCCTACATTTGTAATATCAGAATTTCAACGTAGGCCTACCGGGTGAGTTAGCCGTGGTGGTTACGGCATGACTAATAGCAGTCGCTCACATCCGGGAGGCGAGGAGGTTCGAATCCCCCCGCCGGCAACCTTGAAGATGGTCTTCTGTGGTTTCCCATCTTCCTTCCAGGCAAATGCCGGGGTTGGTCCCTCACTATAGGCCACAGCCGCTACCTTCCAACTCCTCGCCCTTCCCTTCCAACTTTCCTCCCCAACGGTACTTGTAGCTCACCCATTGGGTGTCCGTCTCGAAGCAGCTACAAAACTGGCGTGCCGAACATGTCCTCGGACACTCCCGGCACTAAAAGCCATACGCTAAAAAAAAAAAAAAAAAAAAAAAAAAACGTAGGCCTACTGTATATTATTTCCGTATAACTGGTTCAATAGTGGAATTTCATGTAACAACATTTTGGACATGCCTTGTATGTTTATAAGGCAAAGAAAGTACTGAGGAAAACAAATGAGTACCGTAGCACATGGCGCGATTTGGAGACACTCGGAAGTAAGTCGCCCAAGCGGGTGGGTTCTAATGTGTTGGAATTCGTACAATCCTTGAATCACAGTCGGCTTAACAGTTTTCCCATGTGCAACAATATGCCAAAACTTCTGTAGCAATAAAGATAAATAGCCTACCGGTATTGCAAATGTAATCTGTCGAATGTTGGAACTTATAAAGCGTTTCAATGAAATTACCATAGCGTTTTAAATTGAGATGGGAACGCAGAATTCCTTAGTTTACGGGAATGCCAAAAGTTAAATATGTTTTGGCAATATAATAGCAATTGCAAGAAAGGAAAATACGGAAAAAAAATATGCCGGAGGGGGGATTCGAACCCTTCACATTGGGCGATGCATAAATTAAAAGATCACGGCTCTGCCACCTGAGCTACCGATCAACTGGTAATGACGCGCAATATTAAGGCAGTTAAACATCATGCACACTCAAAATTTGATGTCAGTTTACGTTTTTCAATATTTTCTGCCTGGTATAATTATATTCCAGTGTATATTATGGAAATATCATAAACAATGTTCCCTTCCATTATAATTCTTATACATAACTATGAAATTAAAACGCGGTGGACTTGTAACCGCCATGACTGTCATGCGGCAAGGCGATTGTGCGCATGCGTGCGAGGCAAGATTTCTGAATTTTTGTTTATTAATTTTAAAATATTCTGTAACATATTTATTTATTATAAAGACACTCTGCAAATCTACTTGCCAAGAGCTCTCGTTGGAATGCATTACGAAGTCAATCGGTTAAGACGTTATTTCATTCTCGATGTAACAAAAATCGCCTTAGTGTTTTAAATATATAGACTAGATTATATGAGGACAGGCTATTTATTTGTTCTTGATCTATAAACGTCTTTTTGCGAACTAGTATATGTGAAATTTCGCATTTACACTCCGCTTCTGTATATCATTTCCGCTCTGCTAGGAAAATTTAAGCCCCAATTAAACACATAGAAATAAATACAATCAGAAATTCCTCACGCACGTGTCATTTCAGTGTTATTAAAAGGCCGTTATGTCATATATAACGTTTTTTTTATCAATCTATTTTAGAAATATCCGGTGTTTCATACACAAGTTTTCACCATTGAGGAATAACACTTCGTAAAAACTCTATCTTAACCCTTGCCTATGAACTCAAAGTGACCACCATGCAAGATGTCCTTAGATTTGTACAGCTCTGGAAGTAGCTGTAAAGATTTGCGCTTGTCTAATCCATACTGTAGTTTATTGTTCATAGTTCGTTTCAAACTCAAAACAAAATATCCGAACGTTGTAGTCAGTCAGACAATAATCATAGTAAAAATAATAATATTTATTGAAAGCAAAATGGTTTTACTTTGCAACCAGTGAATGCCCCGCCTCAAGTGGGCATCATTTTGTGATAGGACTTACCGTTTAGCCATTATATTGGTACATAGTAGGTAAAACATGAAAAAGTTTAGTTAAAATCTACTGCCTGGTATTTCTACATGGTTGGCTATCTCAAAATATGTTTTGTAAGTCAACTAGAGATAAGTGCCCATTTGCACAATTTTAGTTTAATCAGTTAAATAGGAGATTGTGAGAAATGAACTGGTGTACAATATTACAAGTAGCGTGCAGTGCTCGACTTGGCATCAACACAGAGATTATTGGTGCTACGAAGAATATGCATAGGCCTATCTATATATTTAAAACACTAAGGCGATTTTTGTTACATCGAGAATGAAATAACGTCTTAACCGATTGACTTCGTAATGCATTCCAACGAGAGCTCTTGGCATGTAGATTTGCAGAGTGTCTTTATAATAAATAAATATGTTACAGAATATTTTAAAATTAATAAACAAAAATTCAGAAATCTTGCCTCGCACGCATGCGCACAATCGCCTTGCCGCATGACAGTCATGGCGGTT